>JALGBA010004223.1:140000-740000 GCA_023970755.1 Azemiops feae
CTGGGTTGAAAAGATCTATTAAAACTTCCTTCCAAGACCATTACATGGGAAAGCCGAAGCATGTTTAAATTCTATTGTAATCACTCAGGAAAAAATAATAATAATGTAAGCCCTATTGGTTAGAGATATTTCTGTGGAGTAGCTGATTTCTTATGGCTAGAGCTGCAGAGTTTGATGTCAATGGGAGAGCCTCAGTAACATTCCTTTTGAAAATATCCAGCCTTTATGTGTAGGGTTAGAATGGGTCCAATGTGGGTTGAGTTTGAGTTTTATTAAGCATACGGAAGGCATCTTGGAAGGCTTTTAGGCAAATAACCAGATGGACTTGACCACACTTAACAGTGTTTGGATCCCATGCTTTCCTTCACTTCTCCCCCATTTATTTGTTATGGAGATGCAGGTCTCCTGTTAGCACTGATGCTACTTGTCTGAACAGTGTTCTTTTTCACTGATTCTCCAACCCTACTTCTTGATCACCTTTTGCTCCCTGCTTGTGGCCAGTGTTGAATCCTTTTATATGGCCTGGGCTGTTGAGTTATTATGTGTTGACATTGGTTATTTGGCTCCCAAATTCTGCTCACCTGAAATTATGATTATTTACTGTCATCTAAATGATAACTGCATGAATACATTGGGATCCTGCATAGGCCTGCACTGCAAGAGAAAAAAAATGAAGCAGATTGTACCATTGATATTTTGACAGGGGATGTATTCTTCTTTATATTATTTGATTGGGGGGCAGAGGTGGGCAACATTTCTAGGCTGTAAGTTATATTTGCCTTTGCTGGTATGTTAGTGATGCCTTCCAAAAATTAATGGATGAAAGACAGGATAAAAATTCAACTTTGTTTAATTTCCATGTCCATTTCATAAAAATGGATTTTAGTTTATATGCATATTTAGGTGGTGGTTGATCTCAAAAAGATATGAACAGAGGGGCCTGGTTATTAGATGATTGGGAGACCATTAGGAAATGCTAGAGCTATAGGCTAGATTTGGAAGTTTTTTTAAAAAATCCCTAAAGAAGGCAATGACAAACTACAGATAGACCTCATATAGCAACAGTAACTAGGACTGGAATTTCCATTGCTAAGCAGCGAAGTCATAAAATGCAACATCATATGATTGTGCCACCTAACAATGGTAATTCTGGGATTTATTGTTGCTGTTGTTAATTCAATCACCAAAGGTTGGTAAGTGAGAACTTTGCATGGTTGCCATTTGCAACCTCCTGCTGGCTTCCTTATTGGATCTGCTTGTCTGAAGCTACCAGGGAAGGTTGCAAATGGCGATCCTGTGATCACAGAATATTGTGATGTTGCAATTGCAACCTGGGCGCGAAGCACCCGGATTGCAATTACATGATTGCAGGGATGCTGTGACTGACATAAGTATGAGGACCAGTAGTAAGCACCACTCATTCAGCACTATAGGTTTGGACAGTTGCTGAACGAATAATCATTAAACAAGAACCACTTGTACTTCTGTATTAGCAGGAATGGACGTATGGCCAGCATGATGTGGCCATGAAATTAACTGGATTAAGCATGTTTCAATGCTTTTTCTCCAAATGTGTATTTTAGAATGTCCCAAATAATTTGGTCCAGGAGACACAGTCAAGACTTTAGAGAGCCATAACCCAAGGTCTCAATTTATACACTTAGATTCTGCACCAATGTCTTAGAAGCATCCCAAACTATTTGCAACACTAAATTTTCCTGATGAGTTTTCAAGCAAATATCACTTCACTCAAAGCAGAGATGAATTGAGAACAAAGAAAATGAAGGAAAGAAAAGAAAGAAAGAAATGAAGGATGTTAAAACAGACAGCTTAAATCTCTTGATGCATTTAAAACACTTACCTAATGTTTCTAGATGAGTACAATCAAACTCTAACACATGCTCTTAAATGAAATTTCCCAAGCATGTAAATGCAAGGAAGAGACAAAAACAACAATAAAAATGCAACTTTTTTGGAACCTACAGAATTTTCCTCCTTTGTTCATTTCACAAACCCGATGAGGCTCAAGAACAAGAAGCTTGTCCAAGAAAAGGCAAGAAGAGGTGAGACCTCATCCATAAATACCAAATCATATATTCAGTGGCTGGTGATGGCTGATGATGTTACCTAGTTGTGTAATGAAACATCTGCAAGCAAAGAACTAAGCTCACAGAGCACCAAGAATCCCACAATTCAACATATATTCTCTACATACTCATATTCTTTATGTGAGCCATTCTGGGTGCCCACAGCAGTGCACATATAACAACCTTGCTTCATGAACTTCACTGGGTACCAGTTTGCTTCTGGGTCCAATTCAAGGTGTTGGCCATTACCTATAAAGCCCTACATGGCATAGGGCCAGGTTACCAACAGAACCAACTTTGCCCGCCCTTTGCCCCATCACATCAGCCCACCCATCTCACTCATTCAGGCAGGGAAGGTGTGTTACAGATCCCATCAGTCGAGGAATTTCATCTGGTGGAGGTCTAGGAAGAGAGCCTTCTCTGTAGCTGCCCCTGCATTGTGGCAGATCTTGTCCCCTGGAGGGGAGGAAGGCCCCCACTCTCTTGGCTTTCTGCAGAGGGGGCAAAACTTGGCTTTGCAATCTTTCATGGGGGGCACAGATAACCACGTAACCGTGGGGCTGGCTAGTTCCATGAGAGGCCCCCTTTAATAATGAACGCTAAGTGCCATATTGTAATTTTTACCTTTTTGAAGTTTATGTCATTATTCTATAATTTTTTTTAAAAAAATAATAATCCCAGCTTAATTTTAATGTTAATTTTTATACGATATTTTATTTATCGATTATATTATATTGTACTCCAACAGAACCTCTCTTTGATGGATATGGACAGTTTAGAAATATAAACAAACAAACATTGGAGCAAACTATTAAATATAATAGGTATAAAAATGCTAGGAGCAAATTTTTATCTGAGCCCTTTTCTAGATTATCTGGACCCTTTTTAGCCCGAGTTCAGGCCCGGGCACACCACTGCAACGACATTGGTTGCACTTGTTGATGACCTTTGGAGGCCCCTCCTGGACCTCTCACCAGCTTTTGATCCCATTGACCATGTTGGCCTTCTGGACTTTGGAGGTTGGGAACAGGAGGCTGTCAGATGTCCTCCGTCGTCCGTGTAAAATAAGTCCAGATACGCAGGAACAAGGTGACAAACAGGTTTAATCTGTGCGGAAATAAAGTCAGCGCTGGGAGTGGTTTGTGTTACAGTGGTTCTTCTCCTTCCTCCATGATTGCTTCCAATCGATGTTGGTGGGAAAGGAGAGGTCGAACTGTGGGCCCCTGCAATGTGGGGTGCCTCAGGTGTCAAGCGTCTCTCCCCCCCTTTTTAACATCTGCAATGAAACCACTATGGGAGGTCATCCGTAGGTTTGGTGTTCAGTATCATCAGTATGCTGATTATACCCAATTACGTATCTCCAACCTTAGCCAGACAAGTGATGTGGTGATACTGCTGGCCAAGTGCCGGAGGCTGTAAGGGTTTGGATAGGGAGGAGCCAGTTTTAACTCAAGACAGAATAACTAGGATTTTTGCCTGCTCCCTCCAGGATAGCTGTTTTTTTAAATCTTTGACTTGGGATGGGGTGTCACTTTCTTGGACTGAGATGATACATAATTAGGGGGTCCTCCTGGACTGACCATTCCTGCTCAAGGAGCAGGTGGCAACCGTGGCTGGGGGGGGGAACTTTGCTCCAGATTCATCTAGTGGGCCAAATGCACTCTTTTCTCAACCAGGTTGCCTTGATCATGGCCACTCATGCCTTGGTCACCTCCTGTCTGGATTACTGTAATACACGTACATGGGGCTGCCCTTGAATACCACCCAGAAACTTCAACTAGTCCAGAATGCAGCAGTGCATACATTAATGGGGAGCCCTAGGTTTGCCCATGTAATACCTCTGTTGCCCAAATTGCACCGGTTTCTAGTTTCTTTTCATTTGCAATTCAAGATGCTAGTCATTACCTTTAAAGCCCTATATGGCACAGAGCCAGCCTATCTGCAGGAGCACCTTTCCTGAAGGATATCTACTGGTCCTATCAGGTCAGATAGGGTGGGCACACTACTGATTCCTTTCCTCAAATATAGTCATCTAATGGGAGCTAGGAAACGTGCCCCTTCTCTGGTAGTCCCTGTCCCATGTAACAGCTTGGTTGGCAGGTTTCCACCCCTGGAGCTTCTTTAAGACCTTTCAGACTTTATTCTTTTGCTGCTGTGAACCAGCCTCTTTGCAAAATTCTCAGCCCGTGTTTTCAAGAATAGAAGTGACCTCAAGGCAAGCAGCCTCAGACTTATGGAAAGGCTAAGTTTATTATTATTATTATTATGGCCAGATGTTCAGACTGGATTTGGCATTTTTGTATTATTTTTGTATTTTTTGTTGGTTGGTTGGTTGGTTGTAGTCCACACTGATCCAGGACCCTATGCCCAGATTTAAAAGATTAAAGATGGCAGCCATCACAATGACATACAAATTCTGCCCTTTCAGCTACAGGCCCCTGCTTTATATTTTAAACACACATGCACACACACACACACACACGCTCCTGGCCTTTTTTTTTAATATGTGCCCATTATAGAAAAAAATCACATATATGATGCTTGCTACTTATGCCACACATCAAATGGGAAAGGATATGCAATTATTGATATGAAATAATGCTATTATTTTGGATCTTCTTCCTCCCTCCCTCTTTTCTTTCTTTCTTTCTTTCTTTCTTTCTTTCTTTCTTTCTTTCTTTCTTTCTTTCTTTCTTTCTTTCTTTCTTTCTTTCTTTCTTTCTTTCTTTCTTTCTTTCTTTCTTTCCTTCCTTCCTTTCTTCCTTCCTTCCTTCCTTCCTTTCTTTCTTTCCCACATTTCTACTCTGCTGCAGTGTAGAAACAAAAAGCTAATAAAATCATAAAGCTGTCCAGAACAACTCTGTCTTGAAGCTTCTGAAATGTTTACGAAGGAAGGCAATAGTTTGAGCTCAGCCAGGAGGCTTTTCCATAGCAGACCTCCTTGCTTCAGCTCCCTCTCCCCCTCCATGAACCACCCCAAAATATGGGACTGATAGCAGTTTCTCTCTGTGGGATCGAACTGTTAAGGCTGGTACTGGCTGGAGCAGGCAGCTCTGCAGATGGCCAGATGCCAGAATCCCAGTGACAGCTTCTTCTACAGGGGCATCCATGGATGAGCGGTGGTGGGCGAGATGGCAGACACAGCATCACAATGCAGGCTTCATCTCTTTCACACAAGAGTGCAACATTGATGCACACACAAGAGGGGTGGGATTTGCATGAGGACGTTGTGCTTACCATCTTGCCTGTTTTCATTCCCCTCCCCCACCTTGATGATACTGCTGACCATCAACATTTGGTAGCAAACTCAAACAGTGGAAACACAATTTTCCATCAGTTTTCAAAACAAAGGAAATAAAAAAAATCAACTATCATATTCACTTGGTAGATCCTCTGAAAAAGTTTTAAGCATTGCGAGATATGAAATAATTTTGTGGTTTTTTTTAAAATTTATGCTACCCATCTCACTATTAAGCAGTTCAGGGCATAAGGTTACAAGAAGGCTGAATATTAGTAAATATTTATAGTAAAACATCCTTGCAGTAGCAGTTCAACAGGGGAATCACTTATCTGGCAAATGGTGAAATCTCCTTCACTGGATGTTTTCGAAGCAGAGATAATATTTTCATCTGTTGGGGGATGCTTTAATAGAGAAGTGTGCTGGTGAAAGGGTCTCTTCATCTCTAGCATTTTATGAAAAATCCAGATTTTTCCCACAAGATACAGATAGAAACAAAGAAAAGGTAAATGTCAAACCTCCCTTGAGACAGGTTTAACTCATGATGGAGTTAAGTACCAGCCTCTAGCCTCTTAGAAATGTACCACTGGCCATATACACAACACACGACATCCTTGTATTATGGCTTCATACATTTCCTTGAAGTTCTTCAAATTCCACACAGTGGATATTAGCAAATTTATGATGATCAAAACACAGAACATCCTCATTTGGAAGCAATTCAATTAGGGGAAGAAGCTTCTGGAGACAAAGTAAGTGAGGTTTCTGTTCTATAAAAACTGAATTGTGACTTAGCTGTCTTGTTCTGACAAACCTGTTATAAAAAAAATTGCTAATGTAAAAGTCAAACCTCCCTTCAAACAAGTTTAACTCATGATAGAGTTAACTACCAGATGATGGACATATCCATCTTGGGATTTTTGACAACAGTAGAGAAGAAATCGTAAGTGGGTGCATAATTGCACTGGCGTGCCTATCAACCCTGCCACATTTCGATTTTCTTATTTTGTTTGTTTGAATTTGTAATTTTTGTTTGACAAAATAAAATAAAAATAAAAATTTTCACTTCTAGCCTCTTAGAAAAATGTACCACTGGCCATATACAGGACATCCTTGTATCTTGGCTTCGTACATTTCCTTGAAGTCTTGAGTTCTTCAAATTCCACACAGTGCAAATTTATGATGATCAAAACATAGAATATCCTCATTTGGAAGCAATTCAATTAGGGGAAAGAAGCTTCTGGAGACAAAGTAAGTGAGGTTTCTGTTCTATAAAAACTGAATTGTGACTTAGATGTCTTGTCGTGACCAACTTGCTATAAAAATACTGTTGGAGAAAATTGCATGACAGTTCATTCTTGTGTCCTCTCCTCCTTTCTCGTTCCTAGTCTGCCTTATCTAAAACTATTCTGGTATAATCTGCTAAGGATCTGATGTCAGCCATTCATGTTTGTTTATTTGAGATTTTTTTTATCTGCCTTTATTATTTTTTATAAATAATGCAAAGTGGGGCACTTTCCGAATACCCTGTCCTCCTCCTCCTCCTATTTTCTGCAAAACAACAACCCTGTGAGGTGAGTTGGGCTAAGAGAGAGTGACTGGCCCAAGGTCACCCAGCTGGCTTTGATACCTAAGGCAGGACCAGAGCTCACCAACTCCTGGTTTCTAGCCTGGTGCTCTAACCACTAGACCAGGGATAGGCAACCTTGGCTCTTTTATGACTCGTGGACGTCAACTCCCAGAATTCCTGAGCCAACTATGCTGGCTCAGGAATTCTGGGAGTTGACGTCCACGAGTCATGAAAGAGCCAAGGTTGCCCACCCCTGCACTAGACCAACCTGGATCTCATGGTAGACCAGGCCAAGAAACAGACACCAAAGGTATTCCAGATATGCTCCTTTATTGTCGTAAGGTAGAATAACAAAATCTTGAAAGCCTGCCTGCACCATTTTCTGCACCATTAACCAATTCAAGACCAAACTAATTTGAATTATTTTCTAATCTGAATTCTTTCTTACCCTACCTAGATATGAGTTAGCTGCTTTTCCAAGTCTCTTCTTTATCACCTTTTCATACCTTCCTCAAGATTGTCTCTAAATTCTTTTGGAAATATTTATGTACTTTGTTTTTCTCATACCATAAGAACGCGTGCCAACCCAATTGCAAGTCATGCCCCTCTAAATAAAGAAGTCGTTTATTTCTCAATGTAATCCATTCTTTAAGCCAGAGCAAAATGGATGCTTGGTAATAAAGTCTCCAATCCGGGAGTCCAAAACCCCCCCTGTCTTTGGTTTCTTGTAACAGTTTCATTTTAATTCGTGCTTTCTTCCCTTGCCATATAAATCTCAATAATGTTGAATTTAAATCATCAAAGAATTTCTTGCCCAGTTTAACAGGGGCCATTTGAAATAGGAAGAGTAGTTTCGGTAAGATGTTCATCTTCACAGTCGCTATTCTTCCTAACAATGACAATTGGAGGTTTTTCCACTTTTCCAAATTCCTTTGCATATGGATGCAGTGGTGCTGTGCCCGTGATCTGTTAGAATTGCAGAACTGTGCAATTGTGCTAGTCTGCTTTGCCAATGGTACAGGAAACGCTTTCCCTTTATAGTCCTTACCAGTTTAGCACAAAACTGCAAAGCAAAGCAGTGGAATGGGTGAAACCACCTGCATGCATTGGCTGTAGAATAGAATGTGGAGAAACATAGAAGTTGGTTTTGTTTGGGGGGCAGGGGGGAGCTTTCAGTCAATGTTGACTGCCAGCAACTGCCTGGAGAAGACCCTTCAATTTTCTTGGCTTGATTTTAGAAATGGCTTTGCCTTCTTCCTAGGGCTGAGAAAGAATGGCTGGCTCAAGGTCACGCAGCTGGCTTGGTGCCCAAGGTGGAACTAGAACTCACAGTCTCCCAGTTTCTAGCATATCTTAATCGCTACACCAAACTGGTTCTCTAGAAGTTGGCATTGGGTGCCTGTATAAAAAAGAAAAGAAAAGAAAAGAAAAGAAAAGAAAAGTGAGAAATCCCCAAATAATAAAGCCCTGCTTATTATTTCAGACCTGTTGTGACTTTGGTTGGCCTTAAAAATGTTACTCAGCTCAGTTATGACAGAATGGGTGTAGCTTAAGAGGCTCCTGGAAGGAGCTTAAAGATGGTGGACATCAAACATAATCAGATCACTCGATTAAAGGACAATCCCTCAGAAACTGCGCCAGTAGAAGTATGTCAGCATTAAGTTTGCTGCTTTGACACTAGACCTGTTCTGTTCTAATAAAGAAGCCACTAAATCTTGCTGTCCTAACTGATTTATTGTGGGACAAGTTAAGGAAAGTGTCTGCTGTATTTCCCTGGCTTTGTTTCCCATGCTCTGAGCATCACCTGGTAGTGGGGAAAACACAACAGCTCCTCAGATTCCAGGAATTTCTTGCTCCTGGCCATTCTTCTTGAATGAGTTATGAACCTTTCTTTTAAATAGAGTGCCCAGATTATCACAGAATGAGAGATGGGGCCTGATCAGTGAAGGACATAGTAAAGTTATGACTTGTGATTTGCATCTTATCCTATTGATGTGGCCTAAAATCGTGCTTCCATTTTTTTTCAGCCATGTGATCTTGCTGACACATATTCCACTTTAGTTCCAAGATCATTTTCAAACAAAAATGACCAAGACCATTTTATTGGCTGACTCCCCAATTTAAAAATATGTAGCGGCACTATTTAAATGTAAATTGAATTCAGTCTTTTTCCTCCAGATCCCTATTAATAGCAAAAAAAGAAAAAAGAAAATTGCTTAGCAATCAAAGGAACCTGTTTTTTTTAAAAAAAAAAAAAAAAAAGAAAAGAAAAGAAAAGAAAAGACGCAACAAAATAATTGCACTTTGGCAGCTTGCTTTGAACTCTTCTGTCAAGAATCTTTGCATCTTCCTTTCCATCCGAATTCGGAGGTGGGAAGGAGCTATATTGCAGCCACCCCTAAATTACTGCTTTCCAGGGGTGTTGGGATTGCAACACTCAGTATTTCTGATAGTTAATTATGGGAAACTTTGGGCATCGTATTGCCCCTATATCTGAAAAAGAAATAGAAATAAAGCTGAAATCGATTCGATTTTCTTGGCTGTTGGTTTCAATCGGGTTGTTGGAAGCAAGATGCAGAACTTGGAGCCGCTTCGGAGCCCCCCCCCCTTATGGAGCCGTGGGAGGGGGGGGCGGTTCCTTTAGACTTCCCTGAGCGAGTCTTCCTTTTAAGGCAGAAGCTCTTCCTGTCTAAGTTACAGAAAGAGAGATCGGGAGTAGATCCGCTTGTTTTAACCGCAGCCTGAGGAGGAGAGGTTCAAGGTGCGTAAAAGCGAATGAAAAGAAGTCTGCGCTCCGCTGACAGCGCTGGCGAGCGCTGATGCCATGGGCACATTTGTTTGGACTAAGGATAGGGGAGAAGGACTTCGCAAATACCGTAGCCTGGCATCACGCATCCGATTTCCAGAGAAGGGGCAAACCTTAAGAAGCTTCCCGACTTCTTATGGCTAATCTTCCTGGAAAGGAAATAGAACGGAACAGAACGGAAGAAAAGGAAATAAACCAAGAAAAACCAGTACTCATTACAGAATGAGCACGGAGTTACTGTCGCTGTTTCAGCTTCCAAGTTGGGGAAATGAAGAACGTGGTTACTCCTGTCGTATATATTTTCTGCGTGGTAGATTTTTATCCTTTTTTCTACCTCTGCCTCTCTAATAGGACTGGGAGGATTCTAGGTATCTCGGGTATTTCCATAAAGTGCTAGAAAACTAAAAATCCTTTCTGATGCTTCAGAAAGCCATAAAAGTCTAAAGTAAGGGTGGGCAACTGTGGCCCCTTTATGACCTGTGGAATTCCTGAGCCAGCCATGCTGGGAATTCTGGGAGTTGAAGTCCACAGGTCTTGAAGGGGCCATAGTTACCCACCCCTGCTCTCTTCACCCAGCACAGGTTCTGGGTTCTGGACTTGGACACCGCATTGAAGTATAAACCAAACAAATGGACTTGCGCAACAAAATTGCAAAAATAGTCAAGCCAGCCAACCAACAGAAACTACATTTAATATTAATGTTACCATCTGGTGTGAATGCAGCTTCTAGGCCAGGGGTCTTCAAACTTGGCAACTTTAAGACTTGTAGACTTCAACTCCCAGAATTCCTCAGCCAGCCCTGGCTGGCTGAGGAATTCTGGGAGTTGAAGTCCACAAGTCTTAAAGTTGCCAAGTTTGAAGACCCCTGTTCTAGGTTTTTAACTGATATAGCTAAGAATTCTATGTGAGCAGAGTGGGCAATAATGGGCCAAACTTGACCTGTGGTCTAAAATTTGGAGTTACCCAATAAGGCTGCAAAAGTTTGGACTGCCACTAGATGACAGCAAAGCCAGTGGCAGTTATATCTCTCTGCTGCCTCTTTGTGGTCATCCAGATCTTTCTGTTCCTTATCAAATAATCCTAGACATAATTCAGCTTTGGGTATTCATGTGCATCCAGTTGGATAGTCTGCCTTCGATTTATGAGCATTCATTGAATGATTTAATGTTCAAGATGACAATGGCCTTCAAAAAAGTGACTTATGATCCACCTTTGAAGTTAGAATCAATGCACCCCCCCCCCAGAGTCATGTGAACTCACTTCAGATACCTGGCAACTGGCTTGTATTTACAACAGTGGCAGCATCTTGCTGTCATGTAATCACATTTCCCATATGGTTTCTGTCAAGCAAAGTTAATTGGGGAAGCTGGATTTGTTAAAAGCCCTGTGATTCATTTAATGGCAGAGGTAGAAATCATGGTAAAATTGGATTTAGACACATGATGACCTGCTTTCTGATCACTTAGCAACTGAAATTCCACTCCCAACAGTAGTGGTCTTAAGTCAAAGACTACCTGTAACGGTTAACGCACCCAGCAAGAAAATGGGAAACTGTGAGTTCTAGTCCTGCCTTAGGTACAAAGCCAATTGGGTGATCTTGGACCATTCACTTTCTCTCAGTCTAGGTCTAGGAAGAAGGCAAGAACAAGCCACTTCCAGAAATCTTGCCAAGAAAACTACAAGCACTTGTCCATGTACTCATGAGGAGTCAAGTCTAACTCAAAGGCACTTACACACACAAAAGGTATCCTAGGAGGAATATGGGTGCACATTGAAGATTCAGGCCCATGTTCCTCTAGAGCAGGAGTAGGCAACCTTGGCTCTTTTATGACTCATGGACTTCAACTCCCAGAATTTCTGAGCCAGCATAGCTCAGGAATTCTGGGAGTTGAAGTCCATGAGTCATAAAAGAGCCAAGGTTGCCTACCCCAGCTCTAGAGCCAGTCAAGGAAACAGCCAGTCAAGTGCTCTGAGGTGCTTTTGGTGAACATTCACATCATATCTTACAGAGAGGCCACAGCTTCAGCTCCTTCTCCCCACTGCATGGCCTGGCATGATGATGTCACTAAGAGGAGAAGCCTGGATAGTTTTATTTTGGATGCTGTTGTCTACTCTCCTGACTTAAGTCTCCCAAATGGGTATCTGAATCCAGGTTGCAGAGCTCACTCAAGCTGGAGGAAGGAACCAAATCATTTTAGTGCCAACTTCAACCTTCCAAAGGTACTTCTGACAGGAAAGAAAAAAAACAGGAAGAAGAGTTTGGCTCAAGTGACTAAGTAGTTGCTCCACTCTAATCTCATGAAGACTGCCATTAACAAGCAATAAGTATAATTCTAGCTTGTGTTTTGCCATTGGGGGGAGGGGGCAGAGACAATAAGTGACCAGAAACACACACCCCAATTTCGCATCTTTTCCACATTCTTCCAAAGGAATTGCTTTTCCTGGGGCCAGCAAACAGAATGCATGGAGGGGAGGGTCACTTTCGTGATGGGTTCTTTCCGTGTCCTCTCTTAAAGCGAACTGAAAACCATGGAAGCATCACTCAGAAGTAAATCCCACTAGGCTGTGGCCTCAGAAGCCTCAGGTAGTTCAGAACCAGCAAGTATGAAATGGAAAATGTGCTTTGGGGTGCATTGCACAATTGATACTGTTTATGATTAGCATTTATTACACTTATTACAGTTACTTATTACAATATCAACTATTGTTAACTGAACATATGTACCCAGACAATAGTCTGTTTGCTAAAGATTGAAAATGCTAATGGGGGATAACCCCAATGTTGACCCTAACACCCCCCCCCCAACACCAATCCTGATTCCAACCCCACCCTAAACCTTAATCCCTATCCCGACCCTATTCTATTCCCAACCCTATAAAACTCAATAAAATTCTATTTAAAAAAAGAGAAGTAAATCCCACTAGGCTGTGGCCTCAGAAGCCTCAGGTAGTTCAGAACCAGCAAGTATGAAATGGAAAATGTGCTTTGGGGTGCATTGCACATTTTTTTTAGTGTTACTGCTGTAAACCCTTCTTAAAGTTAATTCTGTATAAAAGATTTTTTTTAAAAAAAGAATCAGACTGTGTAGAGGTTTGCATAGAAGAAGGTGCCAGGTCAGATGATTTAACGAACATCATTCGCTGTCTTCTATAGAGTAGGACTTATGATTCTGGCTAACATACATGTTAGGTGAAGAAGAGGGGGGGGGAAGCAGAGAGGAGTATGGATTCTGTGGTGGACAACTGCAGTATATTACAGCACATGGGCCATATTTATCTTTCTTTTTTTAATTCGTGGCAAAGCAGCAAGCCAAAGTTAAGCATCCAGATATAACCTGGATATTTCTCTTATACAGAGCGGGAGGAGAGCTGTGTTAGTTTATGGTAGCAAGAAATCAGAATGGTTCTGGTAGCAGGGATAACTAGTTTTATCCAAATGCATAAGCTTTTCAGGAGGTGCCTAAAGGTGGCATGATCTGCCTTTTAATAACATTAGTTAGGGCTAACATTTTCCTCCTTATTTTTCACCCGTATACAACATATCCTGAATTTTGTCAGCAAAGTAGAACATGTTTCTGTGCTGGTCTGAGGTAGTATTGCCCTAAATGTTTACTCAGAAGTAAATACCAATAAGGTCAGCTCTTGAGTGATGCTGCACAATGGATCCAAGCCAAGCCAAGGAAGCAATTTTTTGAGGGGGGGGGGAAGAGTTACCATTCCCAATAAAATCAATTAGAATTATATCCACGGGCGGTTAAATTGAGAATAATATTATTTAACATCGAGTGAAAAAAAAAATCTTCCCGATTCTGGTAGGAAAGTCAAAGGTGTTACACAGTCTTCCAATTGAAATTAGTGGGAGTCATCCAAAGGGGATAGTGCCAGTACGTTCTACAAAGCCAAAGCATAGGCAAACTTTCAGTGTGTATATATATATATATATTTCTATTTTTTTAAAAAAAAACAACAACAACAACTTTATTTTTGCTTCAGTGTCTTTACATAAATAAATAAATAAATATCTCCTGATTTTTCCAGAAAACAATACAGCCGTACCGCGATATATCTCAAGAAGGGTGATAAAAATTGACAACAACAACAACAGCAACAAAAAGAAGCAAAACAGAAAAGAAACCCACAAGTTAAATCCGTTGCGCTCTCTGCCCCAGCTTCCTAGGGAAATGCCTTCCAGCTTCTAAAGAGAACCTGTTAGGAAGCAGGATCTAGAAGATTTTACACCCAGAAACAACCCGAAGGGAAGGCGAGGGGGGGGGGTGAGAGGAAGAGGCTCGGAGATAACCAAGCCCTGGGATTCCCCCCAGGCGCCGACAGAGAGGTAAACCAAGTTGACCTTGACTCTTCCTTACTCTTCAGAGAAAGAGGGAGGTCGGCGTTGTGTCAGCCTCCATTGGCTAATTACGGTATGGTTAACCTCAAGGAAGAAAAGCAGTCTCGGAAAGGGAACCTACGGGGGCTCCCCTTAAACCAACAGCTCTGGAACAGAGCGCGCTGGTGGCGAGCAGGGGCCGCGGGGCTATTTACATCGGCTCTGTGGGCCGCCCTTGTCCATGCCATCTGCGGGAGACCGGACGGGCCCAAGGAACCTCGACGCCCGGACGGCGGCGGCGTCACACCTTAGGGGGTGACGGCGAGTTCCCTCTCGTCCTTGCCCGAGGAAGACGGGGACATGGGCGAGTCCTCCTCGTCTTCGGAGCACTTGGCCACGGCTGAGAGGGAGGCGCACTTACAGCCGGGGGCGGCCGGTCCCCCAGCGCGATGGGAGCCGCCCTTGCCTTCCTTCTTGTGCTTGACGCGCCGGTTCTGGAACCAGATCTTCACCTGCTTCTCGGAGAGGTTGAGGTAGGTGGCGATCTCGATGCGTCTCAGACGCGACAGGTACATGTTGGAGGCGAACTCCCGCTCCAGCTCCAGCAGCTGCGTGCTGGTAAAGGCGGTGCGCATCCGCTTGCTGCTCGGCAGCTGGCCCGACGTGCTGTCTGCGGGGGAGGCAAAGCGGAAAGTCAAGACCGGCAGGTCCGAGCCAATTTGGCCCGCGGACAAGACAACCCTTCCCCCCCCAAAAGGCCCCGAGCCAGTAGGGAAGCTTAGCGCGGAGGTGTTTTTACACCGCCACAGCCGCGCTCTTGTATTACAGACCACGCTAGGAAGGAATCGTTGTGGCGGTTAGCCAAGAACGCGGTTATAAGCCCCCCCCCCATACAACTCAGCGCCCTTGAGATGCCGTTTTGACTGAGCTTGGAGCTACGGGAGCGACTATCCGTCTAACCTGCAGGATGGGCATGACAAAGGGTCCTACGGAGGATCCCACTCGGACACTTTTTTTTTTTCCCCGCAAAGAGTTCCCCACTACTTGGTAGCTCAAAGTCATTACTCGGAAATGCCTCTATGAGTTGCGGGGGTGGGGTGGGGGGTTAGGTAGGAGGGTCAGGGCAGGTTGACTTCTTTCAACCTGTGAAGGTTCCTTGTAAATACCGTTGGAATGACGGACCAAAGCACTGTGCAAAAACTGTTTTTCGGGACAGCAGGCTGGGCTGTGCGAAGCCTAGAATCTCCCCCTCAGCTAACCGGGTGCCGGGCACCGTTCAAGCGCCGGGCACCGTTCTCTGCGCAGGCACCCACCAATTCCCCGGATTCTCAACCATCCCTGCTGACAATTCAGCTCTCTCTTCCGCAGTCCGGACTTCGTTTCTAGAACTGCGCTGCCACTTAGGTGTGCAACCCAGTGCGAACAGTCCCTCCCTTTAATCCCATTGACTGCGAAAGGATGGACTTTGGTTGGGGCGTCAAATTACCCCAGTCTTCAGCTGCATTTTCTCCTAGGCTGGAAAGAACAGCAAAAGCTCCCTCAAGTATAACTTCGCCCTCCTAGGGAATTTATGGACGTGACCATGGTTTGGGGCAACAGTACAGGAGTGATTGGCCGCTGCCTTTTCCGGGATGCTGTCAGACTTTTTATTCTAGCCTTACAGCCCCGGAATTCCTGGTGATCGAATGCCAACCCATCTCGCTCCACTTCCGAACCCAGAGTGTGCCAGACAACTTTCTTTAAGATCTCTGCTTTGCAGACTTGTTGGGCAGGAGGGAGCGTCTGCTCGGTTTTGTCCCGCTCTCTCCCTCGCTCCTCTCCCTCCTATTTAAAACAACTTCATTCTCCTGACATCTATTCTGAAATCGCTTTTATTCGGAAGTGTATGGCGGGAGCCCCCTGTGCCCTGCTGCCAAACCAAGCGCCCGTTGCATTTAGACAAGCGAAAACGACCTTCCCAGGGACCGAAGAGCGAGAATCGGTCTCGGCCCTCCCTGCTGAAAAGCTTCGGGTGACCCACGGCAAGGTGATCAGTCGATCCCCAGCCCGCCCCCCCGCGCCCCAAACTACTTACCCACGGAGATGCAGTGGAAGTGCCGGGGGTCGGGCAGCGGATAGGCGCTCTGGTAGAGGGCGGGTACGTGGCCCCCGCTGGAGGCGGATGAACCCCCGGGAGACTGCCTGGCAGCCAGGGGCGAAGGGCAGTACTGGGAGCCGAAGGGAGGAAAGGAAGCCTTGAGGAGGGGCAGGGCGGGCGGCGGCGGCGGCGGCGGGTGCAGCTGAGAAGCGGCGGCCACGCAGAGGGGGCAGACGCAGAGCAGGCCGGCTTTGCGCGCAGCCGACGTGGCCACGGGAGCCGCGGGGCAGGCGCCTCCGGAAAGGCCGTGCAGTGGATGCGAGGGGTGCACGGCGTACGGAAAGAGCGGCGGGGGCGGCGGGCTGCCGGGAGAGACGCCTCCTTTCTTGTCGCTGCCGCCGGCTTCGCGCAGCACCAGCGAGTCCACCAGAAAAGACCGCGGCATGACTCGGCCCCGTCCAGCCTCGTCCTCGCCTTCCGCTGGGTTGGTCGGCGCGGCGCCTCTTGCCCGCGCAGTTGTTCGCAGGGCGCTGACCAGCGCCAGTGGTGCTGAAAGGGCCGCGCGGCCCGGTTTAAATAGCGTCTTTGGGGGCCATGTGATGAAAGCTGCGCCGGCCCCCGTCAATAGGCTTTTTGTGCCGTGCCTTGGCACCGCCGCCGCACACTCCCTCATTATGCCCCTTGTTCGCCCAAAGCGCTTCACAATGTCCCTCATTCTTGTCAACCCCACCCACGTTTCTGGGCTGCCTTCCCTAGTCCCCCACCCCCACCCCACCCGCCTCCTCCCTCGTCCCACCGCTAATCCATTGGCTCCTTCGTCTCCAGCCCCTGTTGCGCTTCGGACGGGTCGTACAGTTTCCTACTATGCGCTGCTGCGGTGGAGGTGCGGGATTTCAAAGAGCCTCAAATCTTGGGAAGTGGTGTTGACTTTTGTGAAGATTGGATCGGTGCATCAGCACTGAGTTGCCACCTTGTAACGTTAAAAACATTCATAGACTCTGGAAGGAAGAGCGTTTTCATCTGATGCTGAGTTGAAAGCAGAAGTGAACAGGTCTGCAACTAAATCAACAGTCTTCGTTCCCAGCAATGCTACAGGCACTTGGCAAATCTATGAAATTTGCTTCTATGAAAGCCTATGTCCTCAGAACATAACTATCATTGCTTGATTATATAAAATCCATCTATTTCGAATGTTTTGTTGGCAATTGATTTTCAAGTAAGTGGATGTTAAATAGCAGATTTGGTTGAAAATTCCTTTATAAAAAATTGGAGAGATCTAAAATTATTTATTTGTGGTTGAGCCCAGCTAATTTCCAATATCCATGCTTAAAATTACAGTGTTATGGAAATTAAAAAAAAACTA
This sequence comes from Azemiops feae, assembly GCA_023970755.1. Classification (NCBI taxonomy): domain Eukaryota; kingdom Metazoa; phylum Chordata; class Lepidosauria; order Squamata; family Viperidae; genus Azemiops; species Azemiops feae. Next base: position 157,469 of record JALGBA010004223.1, read on the forward strand.
TTCTCTTTGATTTCCTATTAACCTCTTTTTTCAAGTTGCATTTGTATTGAAACATACTTTGAACTAAACCTAGTGATGGACATTTACCTCCTCTGAAATCATTTGTGTTAATTAGTCCACCTTGATTTTGTTTCACCAATTTAATAATCAACAAAATCTCCAATCTATATTTTACAGTAAAAATTTGGGTGAGGGCAGCACGATAGATGCTTTTTGACAGATAGCATCACAATTTAAAAATCAGAGCAGAAAGTAAATGAGATATTTTATTATTGTAAAAATACCATCTATACTTGGGGAGAGGGTAGAATTCCAGCTGCCATAATTCTGTCCAAATGATAGAATGGGGTATAAATGTTGTTAAGATTTGATCACAGCCCAGGGTTCTGATTTTTAATTTTTTTGATGTCACATTTAATGTGTAACATATTTAATGTAAATAAATACATTTATATCACATTTAATATGTAGTATTTTGTTTGGAATTATCTGGCAAATGTTCATTTTATTATTGTCTATCTACTCGTGTTTATGCAAGCTTTTAAGTAGTAAAATAAATATCTACCAAAATAGTAAACAACAAGTCCAAGAGAATAAAAGACACAATTTAGCAGCATTATTTAACTGGGGATGAAGATTAATGGCTTAAAAATAAAATCTTATGCAATAACAGTGATCCTTTCATCACTATTAATACTTATGTAAACATGGACCATCCTACCTAGGCTCACTATAGCTTTAAAAATGTAAAGCCAAAGTGCTGCTTCTCCCTGGAGGAATCACCATGCCAATTTTTAAAAGAGAGGAAGCCAATTCAGGGAGCTTTCTTTCCAAGTAGTCATATTTTGGGAAGACAAGGTTGCAGCATCTGGAATATTTTCCCACAAAACAATTTTACAAAAGGGATGAAATTCACAGCAATTTCAGCCACAGAGGTGTGCTCACCTTCTCCTCTGGTGGGAATCCTCCATTTCCTGGAAACAATCCCCTTGATTTATTGAAGGGATTGCAATGTTAAGGTGCTTCCCAATGCAGTCCAGCCTCTACATACCCTCCTTTCCATCCATTTCCAGAATCAGGTCTCCAAAATGATTTAGCATGCATAAAAGAAAATCGTCCAACTTCTCGGTAACTCAAAAGCAATGAGTGTCTTCCCTGCATATCAAGGATAAAAAGATGCTACTCCAGCAGTCATATTCAAATAATGAGCAAAGGAAGAGAGACACTCCTCTCCCCCACCCCTACACTATTCATTTTGATACCAGTTACTACAGATTATGGAGATTCAAATGTAAGATCTCAGAGAAGAGGGGTGAGGAACAGACTTTGTGGGGTGATCAATTTTATTTTTAAGAGACAAATGCAAATATTGTATCTCCAATGCATATCTTTAAAACTATGGAAATGAAAAGCATGACTAAGAGCTAGGATTCTCATACTATTATATGCACTATTTGGCAATGCTGATCTATTTAGCTGAATCAAGCAGTGAGGTTGAAGGACAGTAAGTAAGCTTTAGTCTGTCTCTCCTGTTGCCAAGATCTCTATTTTGGGGAGGTCCCAGCCAATGAAAGGATCTTTATAAAATTATCTACTAGAGACTCAGAACCAGACCTGATTTTTCTGCATATCATACCAATGAATAAGGGCCAGGGAGATATTGTCCATCATGTAGGTACTGCACAGCATTTAGATGCAGATCTGTTTTGAAAAAAAATATGACATGGATATTTCATGTATTATTTGAGTGCCATTGGTCATTGCAACTATGGGGCCTTCAATGTATTAGACATCCTTCCTGAATGTGTAAGGATGCTTATGTCCTGGTTCAGAGATATGAAAGAGAACATTCCATCCACCAGATGTCTGAGTCTGAAGGGATTGTTAGAAACATACAGCAACTGGTTCCTAAGCAAAATCTAACTGGAAATCCATAAAAAATCACCTTCTTTTTTTCCAGGCAAGTCTGAATTGATCATTACATGCTATTATCCCCAAACACAATAACTGCAATATGTTTTGGAGCAAACTTTCAGGTATATTTGGATATTAAATCAAATCCACATATAAGAGAAGACACAACTTGAATGGAAAAAATGCACTTACTGTATCTGTTCAAAGCCAAGAGAAATTAAAGTCTTTTCTGATCTGCCTTCTCTTATCTTTACTGTTTAAAATTGCCAACTCTCCAATGTGCTTGTTTTAACAGAGAGTGTTGCAAAGTTTCACTGGCCATAATTCAGCAATTTTGAATAACACCCCTTTCCAGAGGAAAGTTAGTTATCTATTTGAATATTTCCCACTGAAATCAATTAGACTTAAGGTCTAATATTGCTGGACTGAACCCACTGTTGTAAAGGAGAAATGGGAAAGATGACAGAAATACCAATGAACAGTGAGACTTACTAAGGGAGTTAGAAAGTTGTAGGATTGAGTTTTTCACCTCCTAGACTGAAAGCAATCATATAACTAAATTTGAATGTATAATTATTAGTACTTAGGCACACTCCATATCCTGAGACAAACTGTTAAATCAGAATCACACAACTTCAGCTGGTTGTCTTCTGAATGGTTGTTGTGCAGTCTGATGCAAAATCTACTCAGAGATGATCTGGTCAAATACAGTTCCTAATTAGTGTCTCTCCTTTTGAGACTCCTCAAGAAAGGAGACATTCTTTGCAATTTTATCTTTTTATGCATAGATGCCTGCTTGCTTTTATTTTGGACATAGATCAGCATAGATATGTAAATGCAGTTTCCCTGCAACTTCATACAGATCTGAAACATACTTTTTTGGAAATAAGTTTCAGAAATTATGTTGAATAATAAAATAAATACATCTGAATTCAAGAACTGCGTTTTTCACTTTCCTTTTTCTGTAAAGACAAAGTTGGGCCAGGAAAATAAGGCCATGTACTGTAGATATTTTTTTTCTAAGTACCACATAACCATTCTAAGGAAAAGGGTGCTATAGCACCGAAAACCCCTGGCTAAACTATTCATGAATAGTTGGAATAAAGAGAAAATTTGGTCTTGTTGTCTTCCAGATATATTGGTAGACAACAATATGCATCTTGTCCCAGTTTTTTCCATATTAATTGAGGGTAAAGAGAGATATAAAACAGCAGCACATCTGTAAAGTGCTGAGTTAGGGAAACCCTTTTGAATCAAGTCTAAGAGTTATTTTTTTAGTTGAATGAGCTATTCCTCTTAGACAATTGACCTTTCTAGAAAGACATCCTAAAGTATTGCTGTACTTTCAGGATGGAACCCCAATCTATTAGCTCCAGGAGGGAAGGAGTTAACCCTTCTGAATGCAGACCAAGCCCAAAGCTATTGGGAAGAATATGAAGGGGAGAATAACCAGTTCCCCCCTCTTGTGCTCGCTCCCTCCAGCCGCTGGACTTTATTGAATGTCGCTGAAAAAAAGTTTTGAATGCCAGATAAAGGGAGGCGAATTAAACTGTGTGACAGCAGAGGATAAGCAAACACAAAGGAAACTCTGTCACACTTTGGCCAAAATCCATGGGCTTTTTACCAAGCCTCTTTGCTATGATTGAATTAAGTAATAGGAAAACATTTTCTTTCAGTTTAGAGCCATTAAACAAAAACTTCAAAGCCAAGAGCACTTTTTAATGTGCAGTCCCCGGACAATGAAATCTCTGGTTTGCGGTGAAATATTGGAAATGGCTTCTTGTGCAAATTCTTGAAGTCCTTGAAGAAGGGAGGAGAAGAGGGATCACAGGAAAACAGGCACTCTTTCTCTTGTCTTGATTTTAGAAGACTATCTGAGCCCTTGAAAGACAGGAATGGAGATGGAAAGATCCTTTAAAGTGCCTGGGATCTGGGATATGGCATCAAAATGGAACCATAAGAATTCCAAATCTGCAGACAGCAAGGACGACAGAAATGGTGCTTTCCTTGTCCTGAGATTATTTAGTACTGTTGTACTCCCCCCCCCCCATTCTCACCCCAAAAAAGCAGGTGCATCATCTGGAGGTGACACTAGAACCATAGTCATCAATGGAGGTACAAGTAAGCTTAATTGGAAGGAGTGCCGTCTTCCAGTTCTGATTGGTGGGACAATAACAGCTGCTTTTAGATAGGGCTAGACGAGTAGGAGGAGGAGGAGGAGGTGGCTAACCTGGTCTCAATGGTTCAGGCATTTGGTACCTTACAAACTGGACTATTAGAACATAATGTAGGAGGAGTATCCTTCCATTGGAAAAGAAGCTCCAGCTAATGCTACAGTTAAGTTGCTGAAGGTGACCTCCTGTCACAAAAACAAGCTGTTCACTGCACTGGCTGACAGTCTGCAACTGTGCTAAATTTAAGGAATATACTGTATGTAGTTCACCATTACACCTATTATAATGAGCTCTTTTGTTCCTGAGTTGGTGGTACCCCATTAAAAACAACTTGCTCTGCTGCTCCTCTCTGATGTCTCATCACAACTGGCACAATTTCACTTTTGCATTACTTCTGAATTGCTTTCTTAAAATGTGTCTCTTCCTGCAGCAAACTGTAGGGTCTTCAGGAAATACTAGGGATTGCAAACCTGCAAATAGAAGGCATGCTGTTACCGCTGAGTAGAAGGCCAGTGTATCATTTAATATTTTTCCCAATCAGTTTCTTCTGCCCTACTGAAAGAAATAGGTCAGCAGTGAGCTACAGACGCATTAAGGTGAACTACAAGGTGAACGTACATCCAGGTTTGCTTGGTCTAGGGATGTCAGGGGGGAAAGGATGACTCCTTTCCTGGTAGGATCAGAAGTCCACCAGCAAAGCAAAAGGTCAGACTTGTTTGCTTCTCACAGCAAGGTTGCATTAAGAACAAGTAGTGCCTGTGGCACCTCCCCAGCCTTTCACTCAGTGGGTTCAGACCTCTTTGTTGCCCCTCTGGCCTTTTCAGCTAACCTTTTACTTGCCTCTTATTTTTCACCCATGGGGGATATTTAGCTGTGAAAGGAAGGTCTTCAGTCAGCTTGTTAGTTATCATTATTATAGAAGCTTTCTGACTAGTACCATCACTGGGGATGCTCCAAACCAAATGTTTGTGTCATTTCAAAATCCTACACTTTTTCCCCAGCTTCCTTTTCATCCCCAAATGATTTCAGAATCACGTGTGTGTGTGTGTGTGTGTGTGTGTGTGTGTGTGTTGGGGCGGAATCCCTGTTTATTTTTTGGGGAATTTGAAGGAATTTAAGTAGAACAGGAATGTTATGGCAATCCCGTTTGCTTTTAATTATAGCTTTTAAACTTTGGAAAACCATGTTAATGAATTTTGATGGTTTGGCGATTTGGGTAGTACAGACTTTCCAGGGATTGCAAAAAAAAACCATAGGCCAAAGACATATCTATCTATGTTAAGTTTAATAGGATCTCTAATTTTGATGATAATTCTAGATTACAAAAACAATTAATCACCATCATAAAGATCTGGTTGTAGAGGAAACAGAAAAATAGAAAAAACTTCTTTTTCTTAAATGATATGAGATTGATTCACTTCTTTAGCCATGAAAAAGTTGTAATTTTTTATTTCAGACGAAAAGGAATACTTTCCATATTTATACCCTGCTTTATAATGTAGGTAATGTGTGATAAAATGTGGCCAATTTACGAATGATTACTAAAAAATGACTGCAAGATGATAGTAGGTGCAAGTGAAAGTTATATGATGCTGCTGTTAATATGGCAAGAAGCAAGTATTTTTAAAGAAAAATAAGTATGTGATCTAATTTTCATGTACTGGGCATTCATTAAAGCTGATCAGCTGCAGAATTTGCAGCTTTGCAGTTTGCTAAGTAAAGATTTTTTTTTTTCAACCTCTACAAAGTACATGCAATTCTCAAATATTTTTGGGGTCCACATTCCAAATATCAATACCAAAATATGCTTTGTATATAAACAGAAAATTAGGTATAAAATTAACGATACAGTAATGCTTTTTGAAAAGCACATACAAAGACTATTCACCAAAATTTATAGGAGAAGACTTAAGAATGCACAGCCCGTGGTGCATATCATTCTGTCACTTCTGCAAAGACTGGAAAAATTTGATAACAAATGCACTGAAAGCAAATAATAGCTGCCTGACTACAAAAGAAAGAAAGAACTGTATGGGAGTGGGAGGTTATATGGGAAACCCCAAATTGATTATGGTGATTCATCAATTGCAGAGGAAAGACTCTCTAAGAAAGAGGGTTGAATGAAATTTAATTCTATAATGGATGCACTTGAAACTGTATCAGAGAACAGCAGTATAAATACGGAAGTGATATGCTTAACTATGTTTTCACATTAAAGGCTATGCTATCTAAGTTCATCTTGAACTAGCCGGTGAAATAAAGTATTTTCATGTTTATAAGAAGCAACATTGTTTGGATAAAGAGTATTTTAAGCATCAGGATCTAAACAACCATCAGAAATATCATTAACATGACTTTCCCAAATATAATATTGTACCTTTTATCAGGTAACAGTAAAAACTGCTTAGGAGAAAGCTCACTGTCATGGCTACAAAAGATGAAAAATGGTCTATATGCCACGTTGCTATAAGAAAAACTGTCTATATGAAGCATTATGTGTACAGAAAGTGATAGACATTGTAATCTTTAGAATGACTCCATTAATAACTTGGTTCTTTTTGAAATGACATAGTAAAAAGTGTTCTGCTTCGATTTAGTTAATTGTTCTCACTGTTAGGAAGTTTCTCCTTAATTCCAGGTTGCTTCTCTCCTTGATTAGTTTCCATCCATTACTTCTTGTCTTGCCTTCTGGTGGTTTGGAAAATAGGTTGGCCCCCTCTTCTTTCGGTAGCCCCTCAAGTATTGGAACACTGCTATCATGTCACCCCTAGTTCTTCTTTTCACTGGACTAGACATACCCAATTCCTGCAACTGTTCTTTATATATTTTAGTTTCTGTGCCCTCAATCATCTTAGTTGCTCTTCTCTGCACTTTTTCCAAAGTCTCAACATCTTTTTTTTTTAATATGGTGACCAAAACTGGATGCAGTATTCCACATGTGGTCTTACTAAGTTTTTATAAAGCAGTACTAATACTATGCCTCTGTTTATGCAACCAAGGGTTGCATTATCCTTTTTGGCTGCTGCCACATACTGCTAGCTCATATTTAAGTGATTGTCCACTAGGATTCCACAATCCTTTTCACAGTTACTGTTTTTGAGCCAGATTTCATCTAATCTGTACTTGTACCTTTGGTTTTTCCTGCCTAATTGTAAAACCTTGATTTCTCCACTTTAAATGTCATTTTGTTGGATAGGGCCCATTGTTCAAGTCTGTCAAGATCCTTTTGGATCCCGAGTTTGTCTTCTGGGGTATTGGCTATTCCTGCCAGCTTAATGTCATCTGAAAATTAGATGAGTTCCCCTTCTATTTTCTAGTCTAAATCATTAATGAAGATATTGAAAAGTACTGGGCCTAAGACTGAACCTTGTAGAATTCCACTGCTTAGTTCCCTCCATGTAGATGTAGTACCATTAAGGACAACTTGTTGAGTTTGTCAGCCAGTTATAAATCCATCTGGTGGTGATGCTTCTATCCCACATTTTTTAGCTTAACAAGAAGTAGGTTGTAGTCTACTTTGTTGAATTCCTTACTGAAATCTAAATATTCTATATCCACAGCATTTTGCTGGTTTACTAATTTAGTCACTTTGTCAAAGACTGAAATAATATTGGTTTGGTATGATCTGTTTTTAACAAACCCATGCTGGCTTCTAGTTATAATTTTATTTGTTTCTAGATGTTCGCAGATCTGTTTTTTGATTATCTTTTCCAGGATCTCCCCAGGTATTGATGTCAGTTATTTCCCCCCTTTTTGAAGATGGGAATCACATCAGCTCTTTTCCAGTCCTCGGGTAGTTCCCTGGTACTCCAGGATCTTTGAAAGATATGGTTCTGAGATAACATCTGCCACCACCTTCAGAACTCTGGGACGTAATCTGTCAGGACCTGGTGATTTAAACTTGCCAACATCAGACAGGTGGTTTCTTATCAGTATCTCTCATCTATCTATATCACCTACCTATCTCTATCTGTTAATCTATTTATCATATTCACTGCTTATCCTTTTTCCAACTTGAGATAGTAAAATATTTTTTTTCTTAATATAAAAAAGTTATGTCTTGTAATGTATATGCTTCACTTAGGAGTGTTCACAAAAATATCTAACATATTTTTTTTAAAGCACAGGGGTATGAAAAACATTTATGTCATTATCAGCATGTTGTATCATTGCTTGGAATATCCCAAGGAATAATTGAAAACTGATTATGGAGAATTGAAACAAGTTTTATCCTGTTCAGTGCTGAATGGAAGATCCTCCTCTAGTCCGGTTTTCTCGATCTTGGCAACTTTAAGTTATGTGGTCTTCAACTCCCAGATTTCCCCAGCCAAGATGCTGCGAGTTGAAAGCCCTACATCTTAAAATTGCCAGGACCAAGAAGCACTGTTCTAGTCTGTCCTTCCTACATTGGAAGGTAGGTGTGATCAGATCAATTATTCTAAGTAATTTTTCATTAGTTCTCCTCTCCTAAACATTAATTCCTTGTTAAAAAGTTGAAACTATGTTATGTTGTCCATCATTCCATGGTTTAGACAACTGCCCTCACACTCTTCATTTCTCTCTGCTTTCTTAGCCCCATTTGAACTCTCAGCACTCAAATCTAGTAAATCCCAAATGGGAAAAACCAAGACTATTTGTATGAAATCAAGGTTGATGTTGATAAAAATAAAAGGGGGAGGAGCAGGCATCAATTGCTTGGCCCCCATCTGGATTTTTTACTGAAAAGTTTCTGATTTCCCCCCCCCCACCCCATAAATGACTCTGAATAAAACGTACTTCCTATTCCGTTCCAGATTCTTGTTTCTGATACAAGTTGTTACTACATTTACTGATGGGGAATTTGTAATTGTTTGCTACATTACTTAATTGATTTGATTATTGTTCCTGGAATCATATGAAGGAACACTACATTCATACTTAATTAGTTCAGTGATGTTTATACCCATATAAGTATGAAAGTGTTTATTTTAGCACAGTGAGATTCCTCTGTTATAGGGTGCTTATTTTGATTTGTAGTTTCCTTCATTTTTTTCACACAGAAATGGAATTAAAATATTTTATTACAAGTAAGAATATGACTGCACACTGGACTTCACATTGCATTAAAAACTAGAATTTTGTCACTGAAGCTTTGGATAAACATGAGTTGCTTTCTTTCAACTGAATGCTTAACATTCAGTGTCCTGTTACTTGTAGAAGTGTTTGCTGCTCTCTGCAGGTCAAGGCTGAAATCATCCCAGTTTTTAAAGATGAGGCTAATTTAGTTCAGTATGTTGTTTTAAAAAATTACTGCTACTCTGAGGATTTTCAAGAGCATGCAAAATATCCTACAAACCATTGCATATTCTTCTTAAGTAAACAAAAAAGACTTTTACCTATAAAGTGCTAATTAATTCTGAATCAAGGACATTTTTCTCAGCCAACTTGATGTTCTTCCAGTACTTCGAATTAGTACTTCTAGTACACCAGACCCAGCCATCATGACCTGCTTGAAGCAATAGGGCCTATGCAAGTTCTACCTGCTCATGATATTAGTTGAGGCCATGTATAACTTTGTGCGGAATTTGGTTTTTCTTATATAATGTTAATTCTTGGCATAGTTGTTTTATAATTTTATAAAGAATTTGATGAGGCTTTAAACAGTTTAGGTAACATCTGCCTTGCTAAATAATTGACCTGTGAGGCCCACAACGGAATAAACAAGAGAGCCACCAGATAGATGCAAAAACACAGCATTGTTCCAATTTTTCTTATAAAGAGGAGGGGGAGATCTAGGTAAGCAAGTCTAAAATTTAAAATTACTTAATAAGACCAAAATTAGTAGAATATTCCATTTTCAATCTAGTCTAACCCTCTGGTTTGGAAACTGGACAACAAATTATCCCAAGAACAATTTCCTATATGGCTTTTCCTGAGCACCCTCCATTCAGAAATATACTATATGCCACCCTACAGAACTAAAGAAGAGGAAAAGAGAACTCCAGGGAATCCCAGCGTAATAGACTGGGGAGTTGAAATAGACTTCCCTAAATAAGGCAATGGCAAATTCATTATTTTGCCAAGAGAACTACATGGACATCTTCATGAAGTTATCAGATGTAGGTCTTGAGATCAAAGGAGACCTGAACTGAAATGAGTTGAGTTGAGTTGACTTTCACCACATTGGACAAACTATTTTCCTTTATGGATTTCTCTATACCTTTTCCCAAATTATCTGAGAGTCCATCATCAACACACCTTGTGGCTGTAGATCCACAATTCACTATGAAAAAAATATTTCCCTCTGTTGTTCCCAAGTGTGCTATCAAATGACTTCATTGCACTATAAGATAAGATAAGATAAGATAAGATAAGATAAGATAAGATAAGATAAGATAAGATAAGATAAGATAAGATAAGATAAGATAAGATAAGATAAGATAAGATAAGATAAGATAAGATGATAACCTTTATTGTCATTTTTTTTACTGTGGGCACAACGGCACACATCAAAAATGAAATTTAGTTTCCCGCTCTCAAAGTGAAACACATACATGACACACACCTAAAACATACTATATACAACATATGTATAGACCCACACCCCTACATATACATAACATATAAATATTAAATACTGTCCATCTTGAATATATAACGGAAGGAGGAAGCTTGAGAGTTCACAAGGTTAATGCTGTATGGAATGAAACTATGGCTGAATCTGGATGTTCTGCTACGGATACCACGAAGCCTCCTCCCAGAAGGTAGCAAGGAAAACAGGTCGTGAAGAGGATGTGTAGTGTTCCAGATAATCTTACGGACCCTGCTCAAGCAACGCTTCTGTGCTATGTCCTGGATGGAGGGAGGGAACTGCCAATGATCTTTTCAGTCATTCTCACCACTCTCTGCACCGCCTTCCTGTCTGAAGCAGTGATGCCTCCAAACCAGACTGTGATGCTGTATGACAGGATGCTCTCGATTGTCTCCCTGTAGAAAGTGGTCAGGACAGGGGAAGGAAGATGTGCTTTTCTCATGCGACGCAGAAAATGCAGGCGCTGCTGTGCCCTACCTCCCAATTCTATCATTCTGAAATTAGAATTTGTAAAATCGCAGGAAACAACATTTGTAGAGCACTGAGGCCATTTAAAAGGTCTTCCAGCTTTCCAGGTGTCATCAAAAAGAATATCCCAGAATGTGGTAATTTCATCTCCAGAATTTTAGTGTACTATCCTTGCCATTTGGTACCCCATTTAAGCAATTTCTAATGGAGAAAATGATAAAGAAGAAAGGAAATTCTCTCCCTGTTTCCTCTTAATTTTTCTGGGAAAGGTCTTTATTGCTTTACAAAGTAGGTTATAAAGTACACAAGCTATATGTTACACATCTGTTTTTTTCCTCCTCTTCCTCCCTTTTATTCAGTTACAACTGGAAATATTTGGAACTGCCCTCCTATCTCCAAGAATTCCAGAGTGGCAAAAGAACTAATTTGCTTAAGAAAAAAATAATTCTTTATGGGCCAAGATTCAAAGATCAGCCAATTCATCTGTGGACTTTGAGTCTTGTATTTCAGGACTGCTTCTGAATTTCCGTGAGCTCATACATTAAACAATATAAGTTCACATGTCAAGCATGATTACAATAGGCTCATCCCTGGCAGATATGTGGGTTTCAACACCCAAGAAACTTTGATTGGAATTAATTACTATGAAGTTTCTACTAGCAGCTGCATCATTTAATATGGAGAAGCAGCCTTTAATCACTCAGAAGAAATTGTTGCCGATACTCCTGAACTGAGGAGTTGTTGTTTTTATGTTGTTATAAGAGCATATTACAAATGCTCTTTTTTCAAGCGTAGTAGCATCCAATATTGTATGGCAGAGGTCTTCAAACTTGGCCCTTTTATGACTTGTGGACTTCAACTCCCAGAATTCCTCAGCCAGCCTATCTCTTGCCAAAGTCGTGTAAATTCCAAATTCGTGCAGGCGTGAAATAAACTTCTATATCTCATTAAATCCAACTTACTTGTTTTCCAATAATTTCACACTTTATTTAAGATTAGAGGGCTAGTCAATCTGTCATCTATATGGTGCATCCACCCTCAGCCCCTCCTCCCCTTTTTTTTGCTTCTGGAATCCCTGAGATCATAAAGCCCAAATTTGAGTGTTCATCAACAAATTACACTAACATATTTTTCTCTTTATGCAAATAAAACTAAGGATTAAAACTAATGTATTAAGCTTCCATTATGTTTTCAGTGGACTTAGTTCCATATTCTGCATGCATATGCATATGCACCTGCACCCCCCCACACACACACACACAGAGACGTTAGAGCTTTATTTATTTATTTGTGTCCCACCTTTTTTGTTTTTTACAAATAACTCAAGGCAGCAAACATATCCAGTACTCCTTCCTCCTTTTATTTTCCCCACAAGAACAACAATCCTGTAAGGTACTTCTCTTTGTTTGTTTCTCAAACTCTGAACATTGGTGTACAGACCTCTGAGCCACGTTATGCACGAGAAACAAGCAGTTAAAACCCATAGTGCAAAAAAGGCCTCAATCGGTGATCCAGTGCCAGAGCTGAAAGTTGTTGCGCACTCACACTTTTGTATTGCTACTTCTTTTTGCTTGATTCCTTCGATGAATCATTCTGCCTTATCCATGGATTACCTTTGTTCTATATCTGCAGGAATGAAAATATTTGCAATATGTTTAATCAAAATAACTGAACTGATTCTAGAAATAAAATTATACACACTTGTGGTTATTTCTTTCCATCCTAATGGGACCAGAATTTTATCATTCGTTCATTCATTCATTCATTCATTCATTCATTCATTCATTCATTCATTCATTCATTCATTCATTCATTCATTCAGCTTGCCCATATACTCCTTTGCACAATGTGACTCTGGATGGTTAACATTAGGCTATAAAAACAATAAAAAACACTGCTAAAAACACCCCAAAGTCTATTTAGACAGACATATGTTATAGTAATTATGTTTTCAATTATTTAAAATAAGTCAGGACACATTATAAGTCTAAGCTGTTTATAATTCACAGTTTGCCTTCCAGAACAAGATTTTATTTTAGAGGTAGCCAGAGGAAGATGTTTTCCCCCAAGTAGGATTATATTGGTGCCATACATTATGCTGGCTTTTTGGGGAAAGAAAAAAGGGCCACTGTATTAATTTTAAAAATGTATAGTTTTCTACCGTTAAAGAAAAGAAGCGTAGAAGGGGTAATTTTATTAAGAAATGGAAGCATTTTACCAAATGTATATTGTATTTGAATACCCAAATCTGGTTTTCATACTTTTGATGGGAATCATTGGCAAACCATATCAACAAGTCAAGACATATTGTTGTTGTTCTTAACATTCATCCTGCTTTGCTGCAGAGTCCAATTATTTTGCACTGAGCTTGTTCAGTTATTAAAATGTATTAATGCATGGTGCAATAAGGTGTTTGTAAAGTGCACACCATCAGGTTATCACAGCATCAGCTTATCTCAGATGATGATTAGGGCTCAGACTAGGACAAGATTACCCTTTTGGCTTCCATGTGTACTAGAAACTGGGTCTCTCTATCCTTGTCAGCCCCTTAAATATGATACTATGTTGGCTCTCAAGAAGTTCAAATATATAATCATATTTCTTTATATTTCTTATTTGCTTCAACTTCTATTCCACTACAATCATAACAATCCCCTCATAGCATATATAATACATTCAGGGCAGTTAACAAGTAGGCTGGCTTGGTCACTCAACAGTGAGACACTGGTGAAGCAGGCATAGCAGTGCCTGCATTTTCTGCATCGCACGAGAAAAGCACATCTTCCTTCCCCTATCCTTACCACTTTCTACAGAGGGATGATTGAGAGCACCCTGTCATACAGCATCACAGTCTGGTTTAGAAGCATTACTGCTTCAGACAGGAAGGCAGTGCAGAGAGTGGTGAGGATGGCTGAAAAGATCATTGGCAGTTCCCTCCCTCCCATCCAGGACATAGCACAGAAGCATTGCTTGAGCAGGATCCGTAAGATTGTCTGGGACACTACACATCCTCTTCATGACCCTGTTTTCCTTGTTACCTTCTGGGAGGAGGCTCCGTGGTATCCGAAGCAGAACATCCAGATTCAGTCACAGTTTTGTTCCATACAGTATTAACTTTGTGAACTCTAAACTTCCTCCTTCCGTTATGTATTCAAGTGATTAATATTTATATGTTACGTATATGTAAGGGTGTAGGTCTATATATATGTTGTATATAGTATGTTTAAATGTGTGTTATGTATGTGTACACTTTGAGAGCAAGCAACTAAATTTCATTTTTAATGTGTGCCGTTGTGCCCACAGTAAAAAAATGACAATAAAGTTTATCTAATCTAATCTAATCTAATCTAATCTAATCTAATCTAATCTAATCTAATCTAATCTAATCTAATCTAATCTAATCTAATCTAATCTAATCTAATCTAATCTCATATTTCTTTTTGACATAAGCAACTTTATACAGTTTGAGAGCCAATTTGGTCTAGTGGTTCAAGTACCAGGCTAGAAAGATGTGAGTTCAAGTCCTGCCTTAACCATGAAAGCCAGCTGGGTGATCTTGGGCCAGTCACTCTCTCTTAGCCCAACTCGCTTCACACAGATGTTGTTGTGGGGAAAATAGGTGGAGGAAGATGTGTTGGATATGTTCATCGCCTTGAGTTATTTGTAAAAATAATAAAGACAGGATACAAATAAATAAATACAGAGCAGAAAAAAGAAGTAAGATACAGCAAGCCAAAGAAATTAAAGACATGAGATAAAATATAGCTAAATCTAATTTATATCAGCACCATTTGTGGGACAATACCACTTTATACTGTCCTTAAAACCATTCTTGTTTCCAACATGTCCATATGTTGCTTCATATATTGCCTTTTGTTCTTTATACTTCTCATTTTTTCTTTTTTGTGAGGATCTCATCATCTTGATCCACTTTTTCATGCTTCCCCTCCTCTTGACACATTTCTTCTTCCTTCCTTCCTTTATTCATTTTCAGGTTTAGAATAGAATAACAAAGTTGAAAGGGACCTTGGAGGTCTTCTAGTCCAACCCCCTGCTCAGGCACGAAACCCTATACCATTTTAGACAAAAGGTTGTCCAATCTCTTTTTAAAAACTTCCAGTGTTGGAGCATTCACAACTTCTGGAGGCAGGTTGTTCCACTGATTAATTGTTCTAACGGTAAAAAAACTTAGTTCTAAGTTGCTTCTCTCTTTTTTTTTTTTTCTTTTTTTTCTTTTATCATAACAAGTTTTATTAGTTTTTGTTTGTTTTACAGCCAAGTGCTTGTAACACATCGTGGAGATAGGGCACTCCAGGGAACACAACAAAAAATACAGTCATACATATACAATTTAAACTACTACTTTAAAAGTTCCCTCTTATGGTATACAATTCGAGCATTCCTAAAATATAAATTGTTTCTCACCTCTATTATTCCAATTTCAATTTATATTTCTCAATCAAATTATATCTCTTATTATATTTCACATACATATTATGTAAATAAACATGAATTTATATATTTTAAAACTATTTCATTAGACATAGTAATATAATAACATTATAATAATAATAATAGGACAATAATTATTTCTATCATAAACAAGTAATATAACTATTATATCTTAATATTTCTCAACTATATTCTATTTCATATATTCTATCCAATATTTTCATAGATCAGTCCACGTCCCTAAAAGATTCCTCAATTGTTTCAGTTTAATCCATTTAATATCTCACTAATTACCATTCAATTCTTATAAATAAAAATATCAATAATATTTCACCAGTCTCAATCTCAATCTAACTCCTTTAATTATAAATTTTCCAATTATTCTTATTGCCATTCCAAATCATACTCAAATCCATAATTTAAATCTAGTGTTGACTCATACCAAAGTGACCTTAAAGATCTCAAAAATATTAGTTCAATCAATGTCCAGAAGCCCTTTTTACCCATCAAATAAAATTTTAACTCTTATTTTTAAATCTAATTCTAGCTTTCTTTTTGTGCCAGGTAGGTTTCCACAACAGGGCTTCTAAGTCCTCCCATCTTAGTAACTGGCTAAAGGCCTTTTCCCACCATTGAGTCCAATCATATTCTTTTTCTCTTTTATCCAGTGTTGTCTGTACTGTCATGTTGTCAACGTTTTTTGTGCCTCGTATTTGGAAGTCCAATCCTGTTGCTTTTAAAGTTGTAAATGTTTTAGTTGAGTTCTGCCTTTGATCATCAAAGAAATCCATCATGTAGGATGTGTCCTCTTCCTCTTCAATAAATTCAGTAGATTCAATAGATTGTAAATGTATTCCATCCATCTCATTAAGTTGTAGATCTGATTGTCTATCATAGTCAATCAAAGGTTGAGCTTCAATTTTTAATTCTGAGTCCTCCTTGAATCTAAGCGATCTAATATGTTCTTTAAGTTCCAGTCTTGCTTCCAAGATTTTTTCTAATATAAGTCCATAATTAATCTGTGAATAGGATTCCATCTTCTTCTTTTTTTTTTTTTTTAGAGAAGTTCAGCTTAAAAAATAGATTGCAGCGTTATAAAATATAAAATGCAGACAGAAATATATTTCCAAAGAAAGATAGAGGAAAAAAACAACCAATAGTCAAGACCAGCACAGAGATAAAAACTGGCAGTCAGTTGTTATATTGTAATCCAGTCTGGGCATCAGGCCAAAATCAGGAAGTGGGAGTTCAAAGAGCAAGTTACATTGTATCAGTCTGTTTCTGGGCTTCAAGCCAAGTCCCAGGATGCATTGTATCCAAAATAATCTACATAAGTCCGCCCAGAGAGCAAAAAGGTTTTTAGGCAGTACTGTTCAGGAGGGGGGGGGGAAACAAAGAACATTCCACCCCCTCCCTAAGGATTTTCGCCTAAACTGAAGATAAACAAGCCAAAAGAGAAAGTCACAATAATCCGGATGCTCGAGTTCCAACTGCTTATGTAGACAAAATAAAATAGTAAAAAAAAACAATAATTGTTTTTCCAAAGCCCGTTTTCCCCAGTAATCAAACGCTGCTTTCTCAAAATAGGGAAATAGTTCTTAAAGCTGTTAGCAGGGAAAAAGGTAAATTAACAAGAGGGAAGGAAAGGTCTCACCCGGATCTTCCACGGTGGTTCTTTTCGCTTAGATGTTGCTGTGACTTTCGGCTGGAGCAGCTGAGTGATCGGCCATGTTACTGGCCGATCTTTTCCCCGTCGGCCCAAAGGTGGTTTTCTAGGACCGCAGAGGGAGCCGCCGCTCCCTCCGCGATCAACGAGTGCCCTCCTCTACGGTGGTCGCCCCTACAGGGCGACTTTCGACCCTATCCAGGGTCTACCGGCGGGGGGAAACCGGACGGCCAAGAGAACGAGTTCTCTGCACGTCCGCGGGCGCTGCGACCGGAACCGGAAGCCTAAGTTGCTTCTCTCTTTGATTAGTTTCCATCCATTGTTTCTTATCCTGCCTTCAGGTGCTTTGGAAAATAGCTTGACTCCCTCTTCTTTGTGGCAACCCCTGAGATATTAGAACACTGCTATCATGTCACCCCTAGTCCTTCTCTTCATTAAACTAGACATACTCAATTCCAGCAACCGTTCTTTATATGCTATAGCCTCCAGTCCCCTGATCATCTTTGTTGCTCTTTTCTGCACTCTTTCTAGAGTCTCAACATCTTTTTAACATCGTGGTGACCAAAACTGGATGCAATATTCCAAGTGTGGCCTTACGAAGGCATTATAAAGTGGTATTAACACTTCATGTGATCTTGATTCTATCCCTCTGTTAATGCAGCCTAGAACTGTGTTAGCCTTTTTGGCAGCTGCAGCACACTGCTGGCTCATATTTAAGTGATTGTCCACTAGGAATCCAAGATCCCTCTCACAGTTACTACTATTGAGCAAGGTACCACCTATATTGTACCTGTGCATTTGGTTTTTCATAATTGAATTTTATTTTGTTAGATAGTGACCAATGTTCCAGTCTGCCAAAATAGTTCTGTATCTTAGCCTATCTTCTGGAGTGTTGGCTATTCCTGCCAGCTTGGTGTCATCTGCAAATTTGATAAGTTCCCCATCTATCCCCTCATCCGAATCATTGATGAAAATGTTGAAAAGTACTGGCCTAAAACAGAGCCTTGGGGTACCCCACTGTATACTTCCCTCCATGTAGATGCGGTTAAATTGAGGACTACACGTTCAGTGTGGTTGGTCAGCCAGTTAAGAATCCATCTGGTGGTGATACTATCTAACCCACATTTTTCTATCTTAACAAGTAGTAGATTGTGGTCTACTTTATCAAATGCCTTACTGAAATCCAAGTAAATTATATCCACAGCATTCCTCTCGTCCACTAATTTTGTCACTTGGTCAAAGAATGCAATAAGTTTTGTCTGGCATGATCTGTTTTTGACAAACCCATGTTGGCTTTTGGTGATGACTTTGTTTGCCTCTAGATGTTCACGGATTTGTTGCTTGGTTATCTTTTCCAGAATCTTTCCAGGTATTGAGATCAGGCTGATAGGTCTGTAATTTCCTGGATCCATTTTTTTTCCCATTTTTTGAAGATGGGAACTACATCAGCTCTTCTCCAGTCATCTGGTAGATCTTTGAAAGATATAGTTCAGTGGTTCTGAGATCACGTCTGCCAGTTCCTTCAGAACCTTGGGGTGTAATTCATCTGGTCCTGGTGATTTGAACTCGACTAGGGTGGACAGGTGCTCACTTACCATTTTCTTGCCTATTTTAACTTGTGTTCCTAATCTGTTTTTTATGGTACTGTTTTTGACAGGTTGGACTGTTTTTTTCCCTTTGTGTAAAGACAGATGCAAAAAATGAGTTAAGTAGTTCTGCTTTCTCTCTGTTGCTTGTCACCTTCTTGCCACTTTCTTCCACTAACGGACCAATCGTTTCTTTGACTTTTTTCTTGGTTTTTTTTACATGTTGAAAGAATCTTTGTTTTTTGTTGTTATTTTTGACTTTTGTTGCAAGCCTTAGTTCATTGTGAGCCTTAGCTTTCCTCACTTCATCTTTACAGGCTTTGGCTATTTGCTTATATTCTGCCTTACTTACTGTATGTGCCCCTCTTTCCACTTTTTATACTTGTGCTTTTTGTCTTTCAATTTTGATGCTTATTTATTCATTTTCTATAACCAATCATCTCAATGTACTTCTTTTGTACTGATCTCACACTTATGTATTCAGTCTACATTTATGTGCTTTTAAAGAAACCAATAACTATTAAATCCAGCAAATCTTCCATATAGCAAAGTGGGCAGAAAAACCATTTTTACTTTTTTCAACACACATTCAATCACCATAGTACAATTTTAACTGGACTCTTCAGTGTATTGCCAATATTCTGATATAAATCCCTGAAATCTTTCTTCCAGCATTTTCTTACCTCAGTTTCATCCCAAATCATTTTACCACTTTTCTTTTTAATTCCATTTACTGTGCTGGAAATTCATCAGTTAGCCTTTTTCACTTACTCTTTAAATACAATTTTGTTCCATTTTTACTTGTTCTGCATTTCTTCTTCTTTCTATGACTACTCTCTTTACAACTTTGGGTGTTTTTCATTACACATTATACAGTAAATTTCTCTCATTTTGTGCAGCATTCATTTTCCAATGTAGATTTTTTCGTCATCCATGCCTCTTTCATCTCAGCACTTGACTTTCTTTTTTCATTCTTCCTATCTTTGCCATTCTGTACATTTCTATAATGGTCCATAATGTAATGTTTTTCACTCTGTTCCAAACAGTTTCTAAATACACTTTTTAAAGATCCACTTTCCAATCAGTCTTCGGAAAGATTAATTTTCTACTTATTCATATAGGACTTTTCTCTTCCTGCAGTCATTCAACTTTCACATTCATTTGTTTCACTTATTTCTTTTTCTTTTATGTCTACTTTATCCAAGATCTAAGCTTCGTACTTCTACAAAACTGATTACATTCATAATATCTTGTCACTAATGGGTCCTTTACTAACTCTCTCAATGTTTCATCGTAATCAATCAAATCTATCATACTTTTATACCCGTTGTTTTGTCCTAGATACATAGGAATAGTCTCATGCTTGGCAGCCATTCACCAATCACCATTAACATTCATTCTTGGGTATCTGAATGTCCCATTCACTCTTTTTATACTCTTGTCTCATTTCTACCCATATTTAATGTCACTAAACAAGAATATTTTGCCCCAGATCACATTCATTCAGAATGGTAAGCATTTTGGTAAGTCATCTCTGGTTCTTCCATTACTACCATTAATTGGAACATGCAAGATATTTTCAGATTATGAAATAAGCCACCTATATATAGTCTTGCACTATGCAATGAACCTTGCAATCCTAGCTATTGTGAGAGTGTTTCTACAGCTCCACTAAGGCAAGGGATTTGGTTTGTCTGGATCCCTAGACTGTTGCATGGTTGTTGCACTGTACCTCATTTGATGTTTCATGCACTTAGAAAGACATAACCAAGGATTTCACCATATGCTCATAATGAGCTTCACCAAACATCACTCCAACAAAGGTAGTCATTTATATATATATATATATATATATATATATATATATATATATATATATATATATATATATATATATATATATATATATATATATATATATATATATATATATATATATATATATTCAGACCTTTGGATTCCCCCCCCTTTTAATGGTGATCCAACCATCTGAGGGGGACAGGGAACCTCTAGATTGTTACTGAATCAGTGGGGTGCATTGCTGAGCAACAATAGGGTCACTTTCATGTGGATGCTGCAGCAGGCAAAGTCTTCCAAGGGCAGGGAGAGACTGAATGTGAATTTAGCTAGTTTTGGATAAAGACGCCTTTCAGCGTCAATAAACACCATGAATGCAGCCACAGTAGAGTTACAACTTAATGAGATGAGGGGAAGTGCAGGGGGTCAGGCCTCCTCTCTGGGCCTCTATCATGGTAATGAACTGGGCAGCCCGCAGCTGAAAAACTGCTGGAATTTTTATTTGCATTTCATTTAGTTGGAAGGAAATTGACCCAGATGGTCTACAAAGGCAAGGGAAGGCTGGCAAATAGTCCGGCCCTGCACACTTTGCGAATGGCTCCCTCTTGTTTGCCCATCCTTTTCAGAGCCCAGGGCATAAAAGATTAAAATAGCGTAAGGGAATTGATTTCATGATTTTTCTTAAAGATAATTTCCCCAGGATTTCAAAAAGGACATTGGGATTTTAAAAAGCCACCCTAATTTAATCTGCCAGGACCTCAATAGTAATTAAAGGGAAGAAAAGGCAGGCTAATGAAGGAGGTGGTCAGGACTTTTTTTTGGTGTTGCTGGTGGGAACCTTTCTTAATTAGGAAAAGCCCAAAAACGTAATGATGTTAATAGAGACAACCATGAACACTTATGGCAGAGGCTCCATAGCCATGGTCAGCTTTGATGATTAATTGTGCAAACAGCTGACTGTACATGAAAGCTTGAAATGAATTGCCAAGTCAAATGGTTGTCTGGGGCTAAAGAATATCAATGTTGTTGTTATCCAAAGCTGATATTCTTACATAACTGCCATGTGGTTCCATATATGTATAACCTTATGCATTTTGTGGTCATGCTTCTTGAAACAGATGCCTAGAGAGATGCAGGTGAAATTAATAATCTTTTTGATGTAATGTTATAGAAGCAATGCCTTAGAAAATTCTGCTTAGATTAAGAGTACAATGAGATTTTGACAACTTCCCTGGCCATCAACTAGAGGCAGTTTTCTATGTCCAGTCTAATAATAAATATTTAGCAATATATTCCATTTTTATAGTGCTGTAATCCCAGGGCTGTGAATGATATAAATATAAACCAAGGTATCGTGACAAAACATCCACCGTATTGTAATAAATAATAGTAGACAAGAATAATATAGATTCCTGCTAAAACATCCATAGCGTTGGTGTAATGAGCTATGAGTCTAGCACAAGGGTAGGCAACCTTGGCTCTTTTATGACTCGTGGACTTCAACTCCCAGAACTCCCATGCTGGCTCAGGAATTGTGGGAGTTGAAGTCCACGAGTCATAAAAGAGCCAAGGTTGCCTACCCCTGGTCTAGCACCAGTCAATCAGCGGGCCTCTGCATTTTGTATCAGCTGTTGAGTTGGAGTAGTTTCCCTCTAATGTAGAGTGCAGTGCAGCAATCTATATCTGTAATAATGAGAGCATGAGTTACGGTTACAAGAGCCAATCCCACTGAATACGACTGCAACATACACCAGCTGGGCAAACATTCCCCAGGCAACGCCTGTCCCATTCAGCAGGAGGAAAGAGGGACGGAACTTGAGAGCTTCTGCCAGGTACAGCCTGAATTTTAAAATGAAAGCACACTATAAATCCCCCATTAAGAACCAGCTTTTCCCCAGGCAACTGGGGCCAGCTGATTAGAGTCCCTCCTGGTTATTTATATTATGGATCTTGGTCACTTTTTATATTCTGCATTTCACATTTGTATTTATACATTGTATGTGTTTCAATGTTATGTGGTTCTTTTCTGACTCGTTGTTTTTGTTGTTGGATGCCACCCAGAATCACCTTGAGTTGGGTGGCCTTATAAACCCAATAAACAAACAAATAAACAAACAAACAAACAAATAAATAAATAAATAAATAATTTTTTAAATAAGTGATTGTTTTGAAAAGTGTACCGGCTGAAAAATTAACCTAACACAACTACAAAGAGATTATTTTTCTCCCGTGTGGCCTCTTCTTTTAGTAATATTTGAAATGTCCCTTAATCTGTACAAACAACTGTAGAGAAATATTGAATATAGATATTTAAATTTTCTCATAGTACAGTATAAAACCAACATTCCCCACTGCAACTGATTCAACTTGCAGTACTAATAGAACATTTCCTATTTTATAAATGCCCTTCAAATGTTATCAGTTCTGATAGCAAGTTTATTAGCCTTGCTAGAACTAGCAACTTGCAGCCTTCTAAAAATATGGACACATAAAAGGCTTGCCAGATCCTTGAAAGGCCAACTTCAGCCTTCCACTAAAAAGCAAAAGAAGAAAGGGAAGCAAAGCATCAGCTGCAGCTGAAGCTTTTAAACACCTCTCTACCCCATCCCTCCTCCTCCTGCTCCTCCTCCTCCTCCTCCATATAGCATCATTTCACCTTTTTAACTCCAGCCATTAAATTATTGTCATTGAACTGGAGTCTATGCGGGTGATGGATGCTTCTCTTTTTATGCTCCATGCTTTCAGCACCATTCTCCCTGGATGTAGATGGAGGCAGTAGATCACTGCTCTATGTCATGTTTTGTCTTACTTGAACTACAGGTTAGGAAAGAAGCCTGGCAAGTGCTTTCCATCACCACAGACCCACAGGACCAGACCAGAAACTCATGGCTGTCTTTCATTCGTGTGAGTAATGGCACATCAAGACCAAAGTCTTGCATGCCAATGCATTTCTTGAAATTTTCACTCTGCCCTGCATCTCTTAGTATGGCCTTCATTCACACGTGACATCCTCTCAGAAGTGACTGGCCTGATCTGTTGGGTATATATAGCAATACAAGGCAGCTGTCAGCCTGTGTTTGCTAAGCTGTAGATTAAGCAGTACAAATCATGTGATAGGCTGGTGAGCTACTGCCAGCATCTAGAACTGGGAGAATGGGTACTGAAAGGTGAAGCTGAGGATATGAGCCTCCTGAACACAGTTGAGAGGAGGTACTTCAGCAGCAATTGCTCTGTGGTAACTTAGTACTGCAATGAAGCATGGATACATAGCGAGTATATCTTTGGGGTAACCACTGTTTTAGGTAACCTTGAGGCACTGCTGAATGCACAAACTGACAGAGCTTGCCTCATATAGGCTAAGCAAAAAGGTTTATTTTATGTGGTTCAGCGAGCTATATAAATTTATTTAAAATAAATATATAAATAGTTATGTAGATACGTATTTAAATATTTAAATAAAGAAACTATATAAATGTTTTACATAAATTTAAATAAATCTTGTATGAGGCCCATACCTTACCGCTAGTTCAACAAACAATGGTTAAGTATGACTGTACAGTTAAATTATGAATCAAAGTACTTTCTGCACTCAACAATCAACATGCATTAGTAGTCCCTTCCTTTCTTCATTACACTTTTAGGTTATTTTTCCTCATGGACCCAGAGACTATTTGTTACTATGTTGTTTATATGCAAATTCAATACAAAGTGATTAATAATGGGCTAGAGCTAGACAAAGTGATTTATATATCCTGTATATAAGATTCTTTCTGCTAGATATTCAACTGCAAGACAAATCTAACATTTTGATTTTGCTACCTTATTTGGTTTAGGAAATCAGAACTCTAAATGAGTGTGGAGAAAGGAGAGATTCTGAAAATTCTAGCTTCATGTCCAGTTTTCATTCTATGAGTAGTTAGACAGCAAGTCACATTTGTCATTGTGCCCATAGTAGCTTATGGAATTATATCTCAATAGTATTGTGGAATTCCAACACTGTGTTGTCCACCATATGTGTTAGGCCACTTTTCTTCTCATTTTCTGTCAGAAAGACATTGGATATAATACATGCTGTGGTTGAACACATTTGTAGACCATTGATTTGGGAAAGCTGACCTGTATATATCTTTTTTTTACAAAGGTCTCCTGGGTATGAAATATGCAATGGATCCTCTCATCCAACTCTGTGCAGAGTGCAGGAAAACCAGTTAAACCATCCACAAGAAGTGGTTCTCCAACCTCTTCTTAAAAACTTCCAGAGATAAGGAACCATAACTTCCCTAGGTAGACTGTTCCACTGTTCCTTAAATCTTACAGACAGGAAGGATCCCCCCCCCTTATATTTAAATGAAATCTAGATAGCTGCAAGTTATACCCATTATTTTCAATCTCCCTCAATTTTCTGTCCCAATAGAAAATAGTTTTCAACCATCTTCTTTGTATCATCCCTTCATTTACCTGAATCCAGGTATCATGTCTCACTTCAGTTTTTGTCAACCAGCTCCTTGCATTCACCAGCAGTCATTGGAGTTTGGACATTGGAGTTCATTCAGCTCCGACAGATTGATGTTGCATAATATTCATCAAGACATAATTTCTCTGAGAAAGCACAATGAAATAGTAGCTCAGTGCCTCCTTTTGCTGTTTCTAGTTGCATTTTTAAAAAGTTCCTTGAATTCTTTTTGCTGTCATCTATCCACTGTTGTCATTACTGGTTTGTGAACATGTTCAGTAATTGGAAACTGGATCATTAAAGCAAATAACCTATAAGATAAGGGGCAACAGGAGTACTACAATTCACTGATAATAGTGAATATGTTTTGAGTGGAGTGACTGAATGTGAGTTCATATGTGCTACGTTCAGAGGAGCTGATCTAACACAAGCATTCCAAGAAGAAATATGTATAAGGAATATAACTATAAATATCTAAAAAGATGTTTCACTGGGCTAGAGATCCACACATCCTTAATCCTCTGTGTGTTTTATTAAACTTTGTCAAATGATGTCACACAAGCCCTTCAAAGCCTTTGTAGTAAGTTTTGTACCAGCAAGTAGAGTGAACTTGCTAGTAATCAATAGACTTTTTCAGACTAAGTGCTAAGCAATGTTTTTCCACTTGAAAAACTATGAGTTTTGTGACTAACAATGAAGAAGAAACCAGAACAACAGAAGCATCATCCAGCAATGTAGTCCTCATAAGCAAAAGTGGGTAAAAGCCACCCCATTGCTGAAAAAGCTTATAAAGCTAACTGCCAAGTTGATGGTAAATATTATGCTCAGAGAGGAGGAAGGATGACTACTGACAAAATTCCCTTATCAAATGCTACTGTGCACACTTGTATAAAACCCATGGCAAACAATATGGAGGAATAATTGTCATAATATGTGCATGCACTAGCAAATACTTTGGATTTACCTTTGAGCAATGGATGTGCAGAGCATGTATTGGCTTATGATGACACATAAATGAAGGAAAAGTGCTGCTCTATTTATCACTGAAAACCCAGAGATTTTTGGTTTGGTTGGCTACTATTTTGTGGGCAACGGTAGGGACCGGAAAAGGTGTGCTTGAATAAGCACTGATGGAGCATCAATTATGTACAGAGTAAGGATGTGTTGTACATGTAAAAGAAGATACTCCTGAATGTCTGGACCTATCCTGCTTTATTCAGAGAACCACAAGAGTAAAAACTCAGCTTCCTTCTTTCAATCCAACTGTGAAACAAGTCGTGAAATTAGGAATATGATCGAACTGTTATCACGTACACATCTTTTGAGTGTCCATGACTTTTCATTGAGCTGTGTGAAGAAATGGGCAGTGAATAAAGACTATGCTTTTCCATACAGAAGTATGGTCACTGTCAAGGAGAAAGGCTCTCACAAAAGGTTTTGAGCTGTGAGAAGAAATAAAAAAACATTTATTGATGACAATAAAGAGGTTAACAAAGATGTTCTTCATTGTTTCAAGCAGACTGTACTTTAATTATATATTCGGTGCTCAGACTAGCCTCTGCTTTTTGCGTCAGGATCAGTATGCCCAAGTAACATCTCTACTTTAAGAACTGTCTTCTTCTTGTTGTTGTGCCATATCCGTTATCGGACGTTGGCGATCATGTTGGCGATCCTGTTTTTATCAGCAGCCGCACGAAAAAGTACTGCTGAGTTTTGTCCAAACCAGTCCCTTAGATTTTGAAGCCATGATGTTCTTCTTCTGCCTGGACCTCGTTTGCCTTCAATCTTTCCCTGGAGGATTAAATGGAGTATGCCGTATTTTTCTGGGTGTCGCATCACATGTCCGAAATATTCTAACTTTCGTTTTTTAATTGTTTTGATGATTTCCCTTGGCTTTCCCAGGCGGCTTAAAACCTCCTCATTTCTGATATTGTCCACCCAGCTTATAGGTAACAGCCGCCTGTAAATCCACATTTCAAATGCTTCTAGTCTCTTCAGGTGGCCTTCTGTCAGAGACCAACTCTCTACTCCATAGAGCAGGATAGAAAAAATATAGCATCTGACAAGCCTGATTTTCAGTCTTAGGCTTATGTCGTGACTGCAGAAGACCTTAAGAACTGTACTGAATTGTATTTGGATTTGGGGTGCAATTCAAAGTTCTGGTTGTCTCCTTTAAACTAGCTTACTATATAAGATGCTGTTTTTGTATTGGTCTTTAAGTTGTCTCATTTATTACAGTGCTGAAGGAAGACCAAGACCAAAGGGAATACAATCTAGAAAGGGTGACAATTATTAATACACTTAGTCCTTGACTTACGACCACAATTGAGCCCAAAATTTATGTTGTGAAGAGAGATAGTTGTTAAGTGAATTTTGCCGTGTTTTACGACTTTTCTTATCACAGTTGTCAAGTGAATCACTGTAGCTGTTAAATTAGTAACACAGTTAAGTGAATCTGGCCTCCCCATTGAATTTGCTTGTCAGAAGGTCACAAAATTTGACCATATGACTCCAGGACACTGCAACCGTCATAAATATGAATCAGTTGCCAAGCATTTGAATTTTGATCACATGACCATGGGGATGCTGCAACAGTTGTAAGTGTGAAAAATGGTCATAAGTCACTTTTTCAGTGATGTTGTAACTTCGAACAGTCACTAAATGAACTGCTGTAAGTCGAGGACTATCTGTGATGTATTAATAATGACATACTATATGTTTATATGGTATAAGCAGGAGAATCCCATCATCTGGGTGTTTTGAAAGTGGTGTTTTGCTAACTATGCTTTGTAGGTGGATGTAAAAGCAGCATAAATCTTTTGTTAGAAGAACACTGAAAGAAAAACTTTCATTCTATGTTAAGATCATAAGAAACTGGAGAAAATTTATATGGCCTTCTATATAACTCACAGTTCCAAAGGCTATCAGATATCCTTTTCTATACAATATATAGTTCAAAAAGGCAAAAAAAAAGTACTCCAAAAAGGGTTTTGTATGGGAACTTTAACTTCCCATTCCATTTGACTTTAAGTCTTTTAAAAACAGGTCAAATCAATGAATTTAATGAAGGCCACTGAACACAATAGCTTTGCCTTGCATTTTGACCCAGATAAAGAAGAGTCAGTCTAGGTCAAAAAGCTTTAGCAAAACTTTAAGTGGTTAGTACACAAATGTGACAGAATGTTTAGAATCTCAGAGTCTTGCTATTCCCATTGACAAGCAGTTAAAAGTATTTGAAATGGCTGCATGAATGAACTTCGATAAGGTAGAGCCATTGTCTTCCATTGTTCCTTTCTCTTCATACCAGAACATCTCCCCCAAGAAAAGAACAAGAGTCAATGAATGTATAATGTAGTCCCACTTTTACTGGATTTCTTTGGACTTTTTGTGGGCTGTTCACTCCATTTAAATGCCTTGCTACACATTAAAATCTTTCCCAAATGACTGTGACTGTTGAGTCATCCATGTCAGACAGAAAACCCTTTAATGATGCCAAGAAAACTATAGTGGGTTGGGACACAGATTAATAGAAATGAAGATTTAAATTAGGGATCCTCTGCCTTTCTCACAAAATGAATAAAAAAAAAATCAACTGATATCAGGTTGCTTAGATACCACAGAGTTAAATATTGAGAAAACAAACTTTGACAGAGGAAAGCTAGGCGTAGATTCATATCCAGTGTTTTCTTTGAAAAACAAATTTGATAACAACAAAACCCTCTCTCTCTCTCTCTCTCTCTCTCTCTCTCTCTCTCTCTCTCTCTCTCTCTCTCTCTCTCTCTCTCTCTCTTTTGCTCCAGTTATCTTGTGGGACTTTTGTACATAACAGGTTTAAATAAAATAAATGTGTCAGAATCAGGGGCGGGGGGGGGGGGGGAAAGGAAAGAATTAAAGGTTCCCACAACTGTTTTAAACTTTCTGCCAGATGAAAAAGTTGCCTTTCCCATGCAAGCAAAAAGCATGTTCTTGTTATTTAAAACAATTTTGCAGGGTCAAAGACTAAATTGCTCTTTTATGTATATTTTGGATGGACTGCTCCAAAGAACCATATGTTGATTTCACATGTGTTCTGTAGTCTTGAGCGCCATGGTTTTTGGAAGGTTTTCCCTCAGTAATTTTCTATAGCTAGGTTTTTATTGTATTTTACTCTTTTGTCTAGTTTTTTGTGTTTGGAAAAAAAAATCCCCCTTCATTCATAGAATGGCAACTTTCTGTCACCCATCTTTGACTTTTCTCCTTATGTCTGCGTTAAAGCTGTCATTTACTTTTATTCCCCCCTCCCTTCTCAATATTTGACAGCCAAAAGTCCTTGTCTGCTTTTATGGCTTTTTGTTCACATTAATGACATAACCTGTGCAAAATGGCAACAGCTCCCCCAATCTCTGCATGTAAAATTTGCAACATTTTTTGAGACGGGTCAATGCCCATTTTGGGGGTCCTTTTCTTTATGTGAGGACCGTGTTAAAAGTTTTTGCAGATGTGAGCCATTCAGGAGCAGTCTGTGACTGCATGCAGAGATGGGGGGAAAAGAAAAGGCCTTGCTATTTTCTGATTGCCATAGTAACTCAAGCATTGCCTGTGCATGTGTGTGTGTGTCTGTGTCTGTGTGTGTATGTGTGGAAGGATTTTTGTTTTGGTTTTTGTGTGCTTTTTAAAAATGCTTTCTTTGGATTTCTCTCTTTTGGTTTACTAGATCAAAACAATTAGGTTTGATTTCCTATGCAATCAAGCATTCTGCTGAGGAATATGGCACGGATGTCACCAAGTTACTAGAGGACAATATGGCTTGTATAAAATAAAACAATTTAAGTATAAAATAAAACTGGCTTGAATCTATTTTGTTCAGGATAACAACGGCATTTTCCAAATGTCTCTCTGCTATTTCTCTGGAGTACTAACAGAAATATAATATACCTAGTGGAAATATAACATAGAAAACATTTCAAAAAAAGTGGTGAATGAGGTTCTAGTGGCTATGAAGATAAGTTATTAAGACTACAATTAGCACAATCATATTATGGAGTAAACCCATCAGATACTGTGGAACTAGAGAAATTATTTATAGAACATGCCTTACATGGAATTAGAGAATGGAAATAGGTAAAATATAAATGAATATGCCTCCATACTCCTCTCCCAATCAGCATGGCCCAATCTAATTCATTGAGTTCAATATTAAGCTCTAATGTGATTTGTTTCGGCTGTTACATAAACTTACCCAGCCACTATCATTTGCAGACCATCATTTATGACAAAGAGTATTATGTGAATGCAATTAATTGGGTTGATTTATAGGCAGTATGTCAACCCACTCACACTCAACCCAATGGATTTGGTCTAAGTCTCCATTCCCTTTCCTGAAAGCCTCTGTCACTGAAATCCACCGATGCAACTTGTGTGCTGGCTAGATATAAAGCTGGAAAATCCATCTTATGAAGTCAGGAGCAACAGTTGCTGAGTTGATGAACACAGGAGTAGACTTGAAATAGCTGTGCTTCTTTTGCGTCTCTGGGGATAGGGATTCATAGGTTGCAAGAGATACTAAAGAGTTAAATGCTTTGTGGGCAAATGGAATAATCCTCATTTTTCCCCAACTTAGCTCTGTGTTTAAGCTTGATTGTATTGACACCTGCACTGGGAGGAGGGTGATGAGATGCTCTTCTTTTGTCACTTATAATAGCTCATCATTATTGTTCTAACGTGCTTTTAAAAAGAGAAAAAGAGAAGAAAGGGCGAAACCCTAATCTTCCCCTTGGTGCTAGTGACAGTCAACAATAGTGAGATAGTTTGTTTTTCCCCAGTTCTTCTCTTACCCTGTCCCTTAACCTTCCATTGTCCCCGTAGCCACAATACAGTGGCGTCGCCCGGCTGGTTAGGGGGCAGTTTCTTGTACTGTACTGCCCTGTGCTTGTGTTTAAACCTTCCTTATTCAACTGTTTTTCAACTGTTCTGAAGATTTACATTTTTAATGGCTCATTTATGTAATCCCATAAATAGAGGAGCAGCAAAAGCAGCCCCCACACACAAATGAGCGAATCGGGGGGCCTAAGAGGAAAAAAAAGCCGCTAGTGGGGGTCACCAGGGGTCTCAGCTGCAGAGGCCTTGATTGGTATCAACCCTCATAGCCACTGTGGCAATGGACTTAAGACCACCCAGTCAGCCCCCCCCCAAACGGTGCTTTGCCAAGGAACAGGACGAAACTTCTATAGTTCAGTCTTCCCTATTTATAGAGTTCTACAGCAAAGTCTCATTTACCTTATTGCTTTGACAGCTGCATGTCTCCCACAAAAAAAAAAAATGTTGCCATGATTAACTTGCCTTTCTGCTAGCAAGCAGCTGAGGTTGTCAGGGTTTCCTTACATCTTTTTCCCCACCCTGCCCCCCAGTCTCCTTAAACACTATATCCCTAGGCCTGCTGTATTCCCTTCGGTAGTGGCAGTTAATTCAACCACCTGTCCAATGATGCAGTTTGACTTCCTGGACAGAAAATTAAAAAGGAACTAATATTCGATGACTCTCCATTCTTCTGCATTCCCTTCCTGCTCTTTCCTGCAGTACCAATGTTTGAAGAATGTGAAATGCATTCAATAGGTTTACAGGGGTGGAGAGACCAGATAAATGGCAATTTGATGAAGATAGTTTATCTTTAATAGCTTCTTCCATTTTCAGTGCAACTCTATCTAAATTGTAACATTGTTGTGTTACACAATAATTAACAATCTTCCATCACTGCTTTGGTGTAGAGATTCAGACAACAAAATTAATTAATACTATATGAACTGTTGATCGCAATATTTAAAAGATTACAAATTCAGGTTGTAATGTATTAATTATATTAAACACTTCCGTGAAAAGGGAAGTATTTGTTCTTTATATCAATTGATTTAAAATGGCTGTTTTGAAAACTTTCAGAGATCACACTGAATATGATATATTTACAATATTCCACCTGACAATATATACAGTTGAAACATGTAATGGTTAAACAGCATCGCATGGATACTTTGGCAACCTTGAAAGTATCTGCAATATTAGGATCCGTAAGATATACAGCTCTTGATTTGAAACCAATAAACCAATTTTATAAGGAATTAAAAAGCAGAATTAAAAATTAGTATTATGTGAAATGAAGAAATGGAATATTCAAAATTGGAAAATAATTGGGTCCAGAAGCTAAAACACGCTTTCTTTAATTTAAGAATGAAATTCACAAATCAGAAACTCTTATTTATATCAATTGAACCCTTCGACAGATTTTTTTTTTAAAGATTGGATATCAGGTATTTTTTGTGATGGCATAAGAAATGTTAAGACTTTTAAACTGATATTTGGTTTTGTCCAATTGTAGGTTTTTTTTATTTCAACTGACATATTAATATTATCATAAACATATAAACACGATGCTGAAATATATTCTTAAAAGATGGAATCTGCCATTTCATGAAAAGCTTGGGCTCCTTCAAGTCTGGGGCATGGCAAGGAGGATAATTTTATGTAAACTGAAAGAAACCTATCATCTGGTATTAAGGAATGATTTCAGAATATGATTGTTATCTATTTTTTGAAAAGGGCTTATGTTCTAAAAAATGAGAGCACTGTAAAACAATATGTTCCTATATCATCTAGTTCGAATGATACGGTTATGAAATGGATATACATAATTTTATGTATATCAATAGCAGATGGATATTACATGGATTTTTAAATTAGTTTTCCCCTTTGCTGTTACATTTAGTTTATTTTAGTCACTATAACATTTTTTCTCACAACATATCTCTGTCTGTCATTTCTCTTTCTCTCTAAAATAAAAATTAAAAATTAAAAACATAAATAGATAACAAAAAACTTCAAATGGCAGACTGGGTCTTCTTCTGCCATCAGCACTATCTCTCTCTCTCTCTCACACACACACATCTATCTATCTATCTATCTATCTATCTATCTATCTATCTATCTATCTATCTATCTATCTATCTATCTATCTATCTATCTATCTATCTATCTATCTATCTATCTATCATCTATCTTTTGCTAGTTGGTGGGTGAACGTTATTCAAGATTTCATAGTGAACATATTCTAGTGATATGCTAGGTTATAATATTAACCATATTAACCATATTGCCATAAGGCACCATCCAACAAGACATTTGACATTATTTCATTTGGAAAACATGCATGCTCCATTTCTCATCAATCAGGGACTGTCATATAGTGGGACCCAGGAAATGTGTCTATTCTATACTTATGCCTGCCATTTGGAGCATCATAATGTTTAAGAGTCAGATGACTCCAGTTCTGTTCATCTTTCAGAAAGCCTTGAACATTTGATTGCTATTCCTGGCATGGAAGTCAGGAGACTAATTGAGTCCACATTGTTGGGGCATGGTGTTTTCAGCAGCTGCTTGGCATTTAGTTTGTTATGATATGCACTTTTAAAAAACTTTTATTATCACTCAGAGTCAGAATTAGTGAGATGAAAGACTGTATCAGTTAATCAATCAATCATCAATCAATCAATCTTAATGGTAATAGGCAGCTGGTACCTTTTATTTATTTGTGAGCACTAACAAATGCCTGCTGTAGAAATGAAGTAAGCCTAATACTTCTCCTAGCCCCCTTGTTTTTAAAATGCAATTGCTAAATATTCCCAATGACAAGCGGGAGCAGTAAAAATGCCATGACAGGAACAATTCCACTTTGTGGCCACTGCTGAATCATGTTCACTGGTAACTTTTTCTTTATCATAATTGGTTCCCTAGCTCTCCGTTCAGATGACATACTAAAATGACCATAGGAAATGAAATTCTTGGACATAATTCCAAGGAACAGGAAGCTTCAGGGACTATCAGAGGTTTTCTAATAGTGGTATTAATAGAGGCATAGACCAGGGGTAGGCAACCTTGGCTCTTTTATGACTCGTGGACTTCAACTCCCAGAATTCCTGAGCCAGCCATGCTGAGGGGAAAGGGAGAGGTTTCCAAGCTGAGCCATGCTGGCTCAGGAATTCTGGGAGTTGAAGTCCACGAGTCATAAAAGAGCCAAGGTTGCCTACCCCTGGCATAGACCAATGAGTATGCAGCTAGTGTGCCAATCAGAGGATTACTTGCCTGCACGATGTGAAGATTCAGGATATCATATACCTTCTAGATAGTTCAGTAGCAGAGGTAGCATAACAAGGAACTGGTACTTATGGTGCACGTCAGCACCAAAGACATAAGAAAAAATAGGTTTGCATCTTTATTGTTGGGGAATATTTTGAAATACTAAATCATAAAAACATTGAAACCATTGAAAGGAACCCATTTAGCCTATCAAATCTAACCTACTGATCCATACAAATCCAGATGAATGATTATTAAAAGGTTTGTAGTTTTCTGATTCCACCCTTCCCACTAAGCCTCTTGCAAAGACAGACAGCAATACTGGAAGGGAAAACACAGGTCCATTGTCTCTGCTTAGCATAATCACCATAGAAAACAACCATACACAATGTAATAATGGTTTAGTGAATCACAAGCTTGAATAAAGCAGACTAGGTTATTTGTGGGACCACTTCTCCTAAGAGTTTCTCCCTGTTCTAACAGGTCAGATAGGGTGGGCACCATGTCCTTTCTCTTTCATGGCGTCATCCAGCAGGATCTAGGAAGCTTGCCTTTTCCAAGGCCTCATCTAACCTCTGGAAAATTCTCCCGTCTGAGATTTTCCCAGTCTTCTAGCCTTCTGGAATGCCTTAAAACTAGCTCTTCCTCCAAGCATTGGGATAAATTAAGGCTGGAGTACAGTGATTGTGGTTGCTGATTAGCAGGGTGTTGGGGCTTGTGGATTTGGTTTTGTTTTTTAAGATGGCTTTATTGTCTTTGTTTTTACTGCTGTTTTTGTGAGCTGCTCAGAGTTGAGCTAGGCCGTCATATAAGCCATGTCATATAAATAAATTCATTGATTTTTCAATTTCAGCACATGTAGATCAGCATCATTTTCCTAACTAATGTAAGCAGGGAGGCTATTTAAATTAGTGATCAGCTACAACATTGTCTTGTAGCAATTTGATTTCAGAAAGATTTCCCAGTATAGAAAATACAGCAAGAAAATTAGCAGGCCCAAAAGCAGCAAGTAAAATAGCAAGTTATAGGCCACTTTTACACACTATACACAAAAAATATTTTGTATCTCTTATTTTATAACCTAAAACTTTGGGCTCTGACCAAAATGTTATAATGAAACTTGTTGTGGAATATTGTTTCAGTTGAGAAGACGATTGAGGAAGGGGGTCTTTCAATTCTTGGGCAGTTCTTAGTCATGCATGCCCTGGTTGATTCTTGGTGGTTTTGCTCATCAGTCGTACTCTGGCTTTGTCCTGGGCTTTGGCACATTATTTAAGGTCATCCCAGCATGCCTATACTATACCTGTACATTTGGTTTTTCTTGCCTAAATGTAGAACCTTATTTTTTTCACCATTGAATTTCATTTTGTTAGATAGCGCCCAGTGTTCAAGTCTGTCCAGGTCCTCCTGTATCTTAAGCCTGTCTTCTGGAGTGTTGGCTATTCCTGCCAGCTTGGTGTCATCCGCAAATTTGATGAGTTCCCCATCTATCCCCTCGTCCAAATCGTTGATGAAGATGTTGAAGAGCACTGGCCCCAGAACAGAGCCTTGGGGCACCCCACTGCACACTTCCCTCCATGTAGATGCGGTTCCATTGAGGACCACACGCTGAGTACGGCCGGTCAGCCAGCTACGAATCCATCTGGTGGTGATGCTGTCTAACCCACATTTTTCTATCTTATCAAGTAGTAGGTTGTGATCTACTTTATCAAATGCCTTACTGAAGTCCAAGTAAATTATATCCACAGCATTCCTCTGATCCACTAATTTTGTCACTTGGTCAAAGAATGCAATAAGGTTTGTCTGGCATGATCTGTTTTTGACAAACCCATGTTGGCTTTTAGTAGTGATTTTGTTTGCCTCTAGGTGTTCGCTGATTCGTTGTTTGATTATCTTTTCCAGAATCTTCCCAGGTATTGAGGTCAGGCTGATAGGTCTGCTGGAATTGGGTATGTCTAGTTTAATGAAAAGAAGGACTAGGGGTGACATGATAGCAGTATTGCAATATCTCAGGGGTTGCCACAAAGAAGAGGGAGTCAAGCTATTCTCCAAGGCGCCTGAGGGCAGGACAAGAAGTAATGGATGGAAACTAGTCAAGGAGAGAAGCAACCTGGAACTGAGGAGAAACTTCCTGACAGTTAGAACAATTAACCAGTGGAACAACCTGCCTCCAGAAGCGGTGAATGCTCCAACACTGGAAGTTTTTAAGAAGAGAATGCACAGCCATTTGTCCGAAATGGTATAGGGTTTCCTGCCTGAGCAGGGGGTTGGACTCGATGACCTCCAAGGTCCCTTCCAACTTTATTATTATTATTATTATCTATTCATCTGTGTGCTTATTTATAAAACTTATGTCTGCCTATCTTATATGCATTAATCGGTGGCTCGCAACAAAACCAATAAAATAGCAATAAAATAATCATTTTCTGGATAAGGCTTAGAGGTCATATGCTTCTTCTTTCAGGTTCAGCTAGCACTATACAGTATATCTGCATGTCCAGCGTGTTATCCAGTTGTCTTCCAGACTTTGTTGTCTGATATCTGGTTTCCTAGAATTTTCCAAAGGAAAAAAAAAGATTTAACCAGATCCCCAGCATGTTCCTTCACATCCTAGGATGCTGGAGATTTAAATCTGCTCAAAGTAAACAGATAATCCTTGAACATTTTTTTCTGTTTTCCTAAACTTCAATCATGTCCCTTTCTCCTGCTTTTAACAACTACCTATCTACCTACTCACAAGTCCCCGAATCAGAGAATGTTGAACCAAAATAGGTATTGCATACATTAGTTTTTTATTTCATTACTTTTTACCTTTTGTCACAGCTTTTTTTAAGTTTTTCATTGACCGATTGATTTTTTAAAATTTTATTTTGAACATACCTAATAAGCCCTTTCTGTAATTTCTAGTATTTTTGTCAACCTTGGCTCATTCTGAGTTTTAAATCAAAATGATTTAAGAATGATTTAAGGTTTCTCTTAAAATCGAAAGCTCTATTACATGGTCACTTCCTTTCAATGCTTCTGCCAGCTAAAGTCCCCCTTCCTTATCTGGATATTAGGCCTGAATGAACTTAACTGGACAGCTTTCTGAGTAAACACACATGAGATTACACTATTATACTGTTTGCATATTAAGTTAAATATGGTAAGACTGGTGTAGTGATAAATGCAGATGAGTACAGTTGAACAAACTTAGTCCAGCTTAGCTTGATATCTGCCTTAATGAAAATAGAAATAGAAACATAGTACTTTAAGGTCATTAATGCCTTAAATGGATCTTTGGTTTCTACCAATAAAATAAAGCCAAAGTCTTGTATTCAGATTTCACATTAGCTGATCCGTAGAAAGGCTACTTGACTAGTTAGGTACCTATCAATAGGCAGTACCAAGTGTGCAACACATTTGATACTAGCAAGCTTTGTGATTTAACATTTATACTGGTTTTAGCATCTTGATTTAGAACTGCTTATTTTTCTTTCTGTAACCTGCCAGCATCTGATCTAACCTGTTAAATTACTGTATTTTATAATGGTTAGTTTCTCCTACATGCTTTTTCTATTCTTACTTTATCAGTTTTCACCAGAAGCAGTCTCCCCTCAGTTTTAGCCATTCTGAATTGCAGCTTAAGAGGCCTGGCAATTGTCAGCAATTTGTAATTATCTTTTCACTTCATCAAGCCTGTATTTTATATCTCAATCAGTTTTTTTTAACTGTCCATTCTTCTCTAATTAAGAATTTGATTCTGAGTTTATCAGTTATTTACTATTCAAGCTGTGTAATCAGTAGAACTGAAGGTGGATTTATAATATTATGCTGAATGGATGTGAATTTTAAATGGAACAGACACAATTAAATGTATGCTGAAACCAGTATGTTATCTGCAGACAGCTGAGGTTATTTTCACTTTTATTTCAAGAATGATTGTCACTAACCAGTTACTATTTAATTTCATTATTTTCAGGAAAAATACTTGAAATATAATAAAGTATCAATTATATAATAAAAAAACCATAGAATTTGACTCAACTATACTGCAATTTCCAATTTCAATATGCTTCTGCAACTTACATATTCAGAATTTTAAAAATAGAACTCCTGAGATAGTTTTAATTATCTCTCAATACAGAAATGCTTCGCTGTATTTATTAGCAATGAAATACACAGCATTTTAAGTAGATGGATTCAAAACACTAAAACTTTATGATTAGGAAAAATTATGAACTCAGACATCTAAATCAAAAAAGAACTTATTCACTGGTGTTGGGAAAAGTAAATACATTCTATTATGAAATGAACAGACAGCTATTTTTCACAGATTTCCATGTCCCCACAGGAGCTCTGTTATTTAATTAACTGAAGCTTAATAATTTATAATATTCAGATACCATATAAATCTTTTTTCATATTAAAACTACAGCAAATATATTCAAATTGAATAAAGTGAAGGCCTAGAGAATTATCAAGATCCATATCTAAGGAACAAAAATAAATTAAAATTGTATTAAGAACTTTTCTGAACAGAGTTACAAAGCGTATTTACATATTGTACTATATAGCAGGAAAAAAATCATTCCTTACTGCAATGGAAGCATTGGGGCAGGTTCCTTCTCAATGATTCTGATCAACATCAAACAGAGAAATCCTTTCTCTAGGCCAGGGGTAAGCAACCTTGGCTCTTTTATGACTCGTGGACTTCAACTCCCAGAATTCCTGAGCCAGCATGGCTCAGCTTGGAAACCTCCCCTCAGCATGGCTGGCTCAGGAATTCTGGGAGTTGAAGTCCACGAGTCATAAAAGAGCCAAGGTTGCCTACCCCTGCTCTGAAGGCAATGAAGAAATATAGACAGCTAAAATAGGCTGCACACATTGAGCTAAAAGATCATTTCCAAAATATTTGAGCACAAAAGTCTTAACAACCATCAAAATTTAATTTGGGATAGTATAGTAACAGAAAGGAAGCACAGAATCATTTTTTTTTTTAAGGTACATAAGGATTCAACTCTAAACTGTTACAACAGACATTTGTACTAAGCAATACTTTCAAGTCAAAGATAAATGAACATTCCCCCAGAGTTAGTAGCTTAATTAGATTCTTCGACATAAAAGTTTTTCATTATTTGCTGGATCGCTTTTCATACTTGTCCTTTGTGTTCTGGTTCCTGTGCTTGTGCCTGTGCCTGGGAGGAGAGCAGCTGACTCTTCTCCTAGACCGAAAACTAGGTTTGTAAGGATGCATTCTGTGTCTCTTTGGTTTGGTTTCTTCCCTGCTCTGACTTGGTTCAGAGTCTTTATTTTCTTCTTGATCATTCTCTCCCTGGTCTTGCTCATTTGGTGAGTGCAATGTGTTCTTAATAGTATTAATAAGAAATCTTTTATTTGTACTGGCAAGGGGGCACTTCATCCTGCAAAAGTATCAAAAAGCAGTATTATAATATCCGAAATACACAAAAAATAAACATTATGAATATACAAAATGAATACTACAGCTAATTTTCTTTTTTGGCTTCCCTTGTATGCCACCTAGTGTAGACTTGAAGTACAGAAAGAAGCAGTCAAGACACATGCATTTTATCATAAGGTTGCCAAAAAAAAATAAAAAATCAAATACTTAATTTCTTTATTAAAAGATATAGTAACATCTGCACATCTGTTACAAATGTAATTATAGTCATTCGTGTGACAAAATAAACTCTAGTATAAGCATTTGCCACAAAAAAATTGTTATGACATAAACCTTTGTGCTTTACTGTAAAAGATTTAAGTTTTTCCTCTGCTATACTCAAACGAGGAATTTAAATCCAACATGCTTCAGCTATTTGATTCTTAAATTAAGTACATAACCAAAAACATTCTTATAAAATACTTATTTTTCTAATATTTGGTATATAAATATTTTCATTCTTATACCAAATTGAAATTAAATATTGCAAACCAATATTCTTTCAGAAATAAGTGACACATATGTCGCAAGTATTAAAAATCTCAAACAACAGGCTACTGTCAAACAGAATTACTATTTTCAGATATATCCTCTATTTTCCCATAGTGCCAAAAAATATTAAGTAGCAGTAGGTGGGAAAAATAGACTTGCTGGCTTCTTTTACTGAAACTCTTTCTTTGAGTTCAAAAAGAGGATCCCATCTTAAAAAATGACTTTGTGAGCTATTTGCTCACAAAATGACTATGCAACCACAGTGAATTGATGGAATATGACAATTTCATGTGTTTTATTTTCAAGGACTAAAATAATAATCACATTGTGTTGATTATTATGGCACAACTTAGGATCCAAGAATGTAACATTAATTGCCAGAGTATTTTGATCTGATAAAATTGGGACATCCAGTAAAACCTGTTTTTACAGCTCATCAATCCCACGGTAGCTATAAGGAATTTTCACTGGATATGAGGCTCTGCTGCCTTATTCTTCCCTGCCTATTACTTACAGTGAAGAAGAAAAGTACTAGCAGGCTCCTGAGAAAGTTTTAGTAAAATTGTTTCTACACTTGCAATCACATGCCATAAACTCATCCAAGAGTAACACCGTTACTGGAGTCTCCAGAATACCAGTATCATCTACTTCCATTATAAAACATAAGTGCTTCTGGCGGGTGGCAAAGTGAGGCCTCTTTTGAAACAGGAAGAATGGAATGGAATTATTTAGATTATATTCTCTTCTCTTTCTTCCTATCTCTTACCAGAAAATGTGTTCAAATGTTTAAGACAAATTCAGCTAGATACTGAATATAATAATGAGCAACATTATTTTCAAACAAGTAAGACTACACATGAAACTAATTCTTAGTTATGTGTATACTTACCAACAAAAAATACTATATTTTAATCCATTGGTGAGAAATTTACACGACAATGCTCACTACGCATTCTTACTCTAGTCCCTAGTGAGACTTATTTATTAATGCACATTTGAAATTGCAATTTTTAGGTTTTTTTTAAAACATATATTATTTTATAACATTATTATACTTAATTTGAAGAACTTACCAGCCCATGGGCCCCATTGTTTCTGCTCTAGTTTTCCCACGCTTGGCTTCTGTCAATAGCTCTTCCACTGCCTTTCTAAATGTTAAGAACAAACATTAATTTAACTTCTCTTCCAATAATTTTGGAATGTGGACATATTTCTTTCATCTAACAGTAATGCAGACTATTACAATTCACTCAAGCTGCAGTCCCTGGATCAAAATAAAACTATAATAATTGAAATTCAGGTTGCAAATAATAATCTTTCATGTTCTAAATCCCATGAGTCACTGGACAGACACTTAAGGTATTTATCCAGGTTGTCTAGAAAGCCAGTTAGGTGTATGATTAAGGTGACAATCTACAAGCAGCCTATAAGTTTAATTCTCCCTTAGGCACAGAAACCAGCTGGGTAACTTTGGACTAATCATTCCTTCTCAGGCCAAACAACCCTCACAGAGTTTTTGTGGTGGAAATATAAGGAGAAGCCATTACGTTTTAAAGGCAGGATATAAATATAATAAGCAAATGAGAGTACATTAAAAGAATGCCTAAAAGATAGGAAGAAATCCATAAGGATAGAATTTTGGCACCAAAGAAATATTAAGTACCATTTTTATTAGATATTGTTGAAATTGAAACATCCCAGAATTAGAATTCTTTATTTAAAAGAATAAATGTAAAGATATGCTCAAATTTATTTTATCAGATTTGAGATACCCTTACTTGATTCTTCCTCCACTTGATACATATAGCTGTTCAGGGCAAGGGCATACACTTATAAATTGGAAAAAGATGTTTTAACTTTAGTTATACTGAAATTGGTTAAAATCTTACATGGACACAAGGAAACCAGTAGAGAGATTGGTATTGATTATCTAGTGTGATTATGAATAATTTGCCCATTATTGGGTTTTTGTCTGGATTAATTTTTCTATTAGAATTATAGCATGTATTTTTATTCCACTTTAATCATCCTTACATTACTTATCCTTAATGTAACTTTATAGATTGGGGATAAGGTACCCCCAGGTAACCCAAGTACATCTCCTTAAAGTACCAAACTTTTTACAAAGTCTATTTTTAAGTGGGAAGTTGGAATGCTGATCGCAAGGTAAGTATTATTTGTAAGAATATATCTAGCTTTCCCACAGTTCTCTAGGCACTGACAAACATTCACCTGTAATATGGAAGGTGGAGTCATCATACTTTACTTTTCTTGTTACCTAATTGATCACTCATCTGAATCTTTCTAATCCTGACCTTAATGCTAATAATTGTGGAAAATTGATTTTAATCAAGATTGCTCTAGGCCACGGGTTGGCAACCGGCGGTTCTGGAGCCGCATGCGGCACTTTCAGCCTTCTACTGCGGCTCCAGTCCTCCTCCGCCATTTGCAGAAAGAGAGACAGAGACAGAGACAGGCACTTGCGCTTCCCTTCTCTCTTTCTCTCCTGATTGACCCTGCGCCCGGGCGCCCCACCCCCTGGGAGAAGTACGGCCAGGAAGTCCCTTTCCCGGGCTGGCCCCGTCCGAGGCGCACATGGCCGGTGAGCCGCGCAGGGCAGCCCCGGGATCCCCCCTGGGAGCGTCCCGCCGGAGCTTCCCAGCCCTCCCGCAAGCTGCGGCCCCGAGGGAGCGCAGCCCCTGCGATCCCCAGCCGGCGCTACTGTTGGCCCCGCTGGCCGGGAAGGCGCGCTGGAGTCCCGG
Source organism: Azemiops feae (assembly GCA_023970755.1). Classification (NCBI taxonomy): domain Eukaryota; kingdom Metazoa; phylum Chordata; class Lepidosauria; order Squamata; family Viperidae; genus Azemiops; species Azemiops feae. Next base: position 200,346 of record JALGBA010004223.1, read on the forward strand.
CTGCCAGGAAGGTGATCAGCCTGCTCCACTCCCATCGCCCGGAAGAGGTAAACAATTAGTCCCCAGTGCTGGGTTTTCCCCGCATGCAGGGCTTACATTGGTGGCAGCAAGGGAGGGAGAGGGAGAGGGAGAGGGAGAGGGAGGGAGGGAGAGAGGGAGAGGGAGAGAGGGAGAGGGAGAGAGAGAGAGAGAGAGAGAGAGAGAGAGAGAGAGAGAGAGAGAGAGAGAGAGAGAGAGAGAGAGAATGAGAATATGAATATATGTTGTCCTTACTGGACTTTTAGTAAAGAACGTTTAATGAAATATTTTGATTTTTTTAAATTAAGAGATGAGGTATGGGGATAATTATGCTGTATTTAAAGATGTTAGATAAGGTACTAAAATTGTTTTCACCTGTTGGGATGAAGGAGAAAGGTTTTCCCCCCCCCTCTTTCTCCTGCATAAAAAATTGTTTTCTTTGTAGCAGTTCATTGATATCATAAATGCAACACACTATAGTTTTTTTTATACATAGCATAAAGGTAAAAAAGGATATATGCAGTGTTATCTTCATTTTAGATGTCAAAAGGGTTTTGTGGCTCCCAGTGTTTTCTTTTCTGTGAGAAACGGGTCCAAGTGGCTCTTTGAGTGTTTAAGGTTGCCGACCCCTGCTCTAGGCGATGGTGGAGGCTTTAATCTTAGGATTGAGACATTTCTGTCGATTACAATAATAAAAGTTTTAAACTGATTTAGGGATAAGGAGGGTGAACAAAAAGGTATGTCCTGACCTCATCAAATACTACTTTGTCCTTTACCCATTTTGTTCAGCCTTCCAAGAATTTCACAGGAAAAAAAAGACTTTTAAAAAAAGTTGCAATTTCTGATCTCAAGATAACAATACCTTCTTGCATGCTTTAATACTACAAAGATATTTTATAAGAAAACTATGATAGTGTGTATTCCATTTCTGTATGTACCCATTTATCTCTTTTAAGAGTTAAAGTAGTCTGCAAGATGGAATTAGAGATTTGTGAACAAAACAGCATTTCAGACTATGTTAACATTCAGCTCCTTTATTTTTTCCTCCCTAGTCCACTGTTCTCTAGCTGTAAATGGATCACACTGAGGTTATACTCCTTGCCAATACTAAATCTTGAATGTATCAGTCCAACACATATTTGTTGGTGGATACAGGAAATAGCCATGTTGGCTTGCAAGGTGGCTCCCAGCATGCATAGAGTAAACTTTAAATAAAATCAGGCTTTAGCTATATTTGGATATACAAGCAAATATGTGGAAACATTGACTCCTATTGCACCTTACATTAGCAGGGATTGCTACATGTGACATAAGTACAACCAAAGGAAATGCCCTATTCTCCATCTTTTTACTAAAACACGTACAAGTTACAATTGGTCAAAGTCATACTAGGCAGTGGAGGTCAGTATTCATGAACCTATCTGTTGACAACCATGGCATATAGAATCTAAAAAAAAAGGACCATCAGGTTAAAGGAAGTGGAAGATCCTTGTTTAAAATGCTATTTCTATAGCAATAGGTAAATACTACTATACAGAAAATCTGTGCTAGATTTGTTTTCTGTGGTATTAAGTCTTCTTTTTTTCTCTTTTCTATACCAGTTAAAAAATTGGGATTGTTATCTTTGAAACATACCACAAAATATGTTACGTGAATGACAAATTTTCTTTACAATTGCCTGCTATTGGCAACATTAATTTGGAACTCTTGTCTCTATATGTTAAATGCTATTTTATGGTCTTGTGTATAATTCTGGAATTTTTCTTGCTTAATTTATTTGATCCCCTGATCTGAAGTTCTCTGCCAGCTATCGCCTCCAATACTGTTTGCCTGTTCCTATTTAAAGCTGCAAACTTTTTTACATAAAAGATTTGCCTTCACTTTTTGGCAAAATCTGATTGTCTATATCTTGTGAGTCCAAAACGTCTTTGGCACCAGAAGTGTTAATCGCTTACAATTCCGCAAGTTGAACAGTGCTGGACTTGTAGCACCAACTGTAGAAAAAATAGTCCCTAGAACTGACGCTTCTCAATCACATTTATAATCAACTGCAAACACATTACATTAAATAACTATCCCAATTCCAAATTCTCCATATATTTCCCATAAACTTCTCTACATTTGCAGCCTAGTTAGAGGGACAGAATTGGGAAGATTCAGTTTACGCTTTGGAACTGTTTTATCTCTTTAAACTGACAGGAACCCTCCTGCTTGAACTCTGAAATTAGATAGAAAGTGGCATCATCCCGCCCCCCTTATTTTAGGAACAGCAATTAAAAGAAAGCACCACATTAGTCTTTCACCCCCACTTTGGACCCAATATTTCATTATGGACAGGAGAGGACACTGGGGATTTGATCCCAGAGTTAAGGATAGGCAACTCCTCAAGGCCTCCGGCAAGTCCCGGGTCAAAACTTGTTCTAGGTTGCAATTCCCTGATGACCTGTAGCCTTAATTCTGGGGAGCCTTTGGATCAGCCCACAACTAGACGGTTAGTCAGTGAGGCAGGATCACTTACTGAGTAATAAAACACAGCCTAATCTGGTGCCCGTGAAGTCGGAGTACAATTCCTATAATCCTTTGGCCTGGTTGGGGATGATGACCAGCACCAGGTTTGAGAAGGGTGCCGGCTCGCCCTCTGCTTAGCACCCGCTCGGCGGGCATGGAAAGGAAGCATTGCACCTTCCGTTTTTCCGCCGTCTTCAAATCTCACCTCTCCAGCTCAGCATCGTCCGCCATGGCGTGCAACGGTCGAGGAAACACGCTCTCAAGCTCCCACCGCCTCCATCTTGCTCGTCTTGCCGGAAGCGCAGCAGCAGCTCTACCCGAGCGCGGGCGACGAGCACCAACAGACGCTCGCGAGGACCCCGAAAGGGGCGGGACTCGGCAGCAGGCAGCCCACAGCCCCGCCCTCCCCAGCAAAGCTCACCCTCTAGCTGATCGGAAGCGGCTCCTCTGAGTGTAGGGGGCGTGGCTGCTGCCGCCGGGGCGGGCTTAAATCTGACTGGAATCCTGCGGAGGGTATTGCAGATGGTACTGGAATGTACAGTAGTCTTGTCTGTTGATGGAAGTTTTGATCTGATACCTATTGGCCTGAGATAGTCTCATTAACTTAACACAACTTGTTTCTCTGTCAAGTTACATAGAATTGTAGTAGCACAGGGTTTTTTTTTAATGTGTGTATACACATACCATATATGATGGATGAATGGATGGATGTAGATTTAAACACACAGATCATATACAAACACATCCTAGATATTTATACACACACATACACACTTAGATAAATAGACATAACATATACATGTACCCATATATACCAGGTATTTATACATACACAAACTGGATAGATAGTACATATAGATACCAACATGCACACACACAATCTTCCTTCCTTCCTTCCTTCCTTCCTTCCTTCCTTCCTTCCTTCCCTATTGATCCATTGGTTGTGATAGCAAATGTATTTGCTGCATCTAATTTAACTTTCAACAAGGGTAGAACACTCCTAATTAATCTATATCTATTAAAGTTATTTAAGCTTTGGTCAGTCATTATCAAATCTGATTAATTATGTGCCACCAAGTCATTTTCAACTTCTAGGGATCACAATGCAGGGCTAAGGGATGTTGGAGGGGGGTACCTGGGACAGTGCATTCCCTCAGAAACTGCATGCTGATGGGAGTAAAACAACCCAATATTGTCTTTTTTCCCTTCGAAGGGTGCCAGTTCTGAATTATTAGCAGAGATCTTTAATACAACGTCTAAAGTTCTGTAGCTGCAGCCACCTCAAAATTCAGTTATATCCAATGATTCCAGAATCCTACTGAAACTCACATGATGGGAAATCACAACCTATCCATCAGTACTTGGGTGTTCTATCAAAATCCTGTCTATTTACAGAACACAAAATATGAAAATCAAAGTAAAACATTAAGGTTTGCTGTTTTGTGAGTTCAATCAGCAGTTATACGAAGGATTTACTGAGCTCATTAGAAAGATAACTGTCTTAATCATTGTGGTTACCCATGTTTAACTGAACTACTGTTTATTGCATTCGCTCAATTGTATGGATTCCTACTGTGTGTTAAAGCATAAACTAACTCTGCTGCATGTGGTTGCAGATTGCATATGAATGACAAGCTTGACAATCACATTTTATTCAGGCTGTTGGACCATTCATATTCTTCCTGCAGGCCAGTGTCTCAACCTTGGGAATTTCAAGATGCATGGATCTCAACTCCCAGAACTCCTCAGCCAGCATGCATTTTGGGGAATTCGGGGAATTGAAGTCCATGCATTTTAAGTTGCCAAGGGTGAGAAACATTGCTGTAGGCAAATGACAGACTGCATACAAAACCAGATACTGGCCTTAGATCAGGGTGGGAGATACGGTATGTAGCCCTTCAGAGGTTGTTGGAAAGCATGATCCTTTGGCCAGGCCTCTGAGGCTGCTGGGGTAGAGTTTAGCATGTGGTTGTTGTTGTTAGTTGCGAAGTCGTGTCTGACCCATCGCGATCCCATGGACAACGTTCCTCCAGGCCTTCCTGTCCTCTACCATCTTCTGGAGTCCATTTAAGCTCACGCCTACTGCTTCAGTGACTCCATCCAGCCACCTCATTCTCTGTCATCCCCTTCTTCTATTGCCCTCAATCTTTCCCAGCATTAGGCTCTTCTCCAGTGAGTCCTTCCTTCTCATTAGGTGGCCAAAGTACTTGAGTTTCAACTTCAGGATCTGGCCTTCTAAAGAGCACTCAGGGTTGATCTCCTCTAGGACTGACCGGTTTGATCACCTTGCAGTCCAGGGGACTCGCAGGAGTCTTCTCCAGCACCATAGTTCAAAGGCCTCAATTCTTTTGCGCGCAGCCTTTCTTATGATCCAACTTTCACAGCCATACATTGCAACTGGGAAAACCATGGCCTTGACTATACGTACTTTTGTTGGCAGGGTGATGTCTCTGCTTTTTAGTATGCTGTCTAGATTTGCCATAGCTTTCCTCCCCAGGAGCAAGCGTCTTTTAATTTCTTGGCTGCAGTCCCCATCTGCGGTGATCTTGGAGCCCAGGAAGATAAAATCTGTCACTACCTCCATTTCTTCCCCATCTATTTGCCAGGAATTGAGAGGGCCGGATGCCATGATAGAGAGGGCTGTACACAACCCATCTTCCTTGCACATCTGTTATTGCAACTTTAATGCAGCTCTCACCATTTCCATCCATAATAATGGAGGGTGGGTACCTGGTGGCAGTTGTTTTCTAATAAGGCCGTTTAGGGGAAGACTGCATGGTTTTCCTGCCCAGTCTTTACTTAGGTATCTGCTTCTGCATCTTTAAACGGAACAAACCACTGGCAACTATCTATAAACATCTCGCAATTACTACAAGATATATTAAGGCTTCCAAAGTAACCATCAAGGGAGCTTTTACCATAATAAATTTTAGGTTTGCTCCGCCAAAGAAAACAGTCACCGTCTTTTAGAATCAGGCGCGTAACAGAGACAACCCCGGCAAAACTCGAGATTCCCATGGTCTGCGCACCGCATCCCGCCCGGAATAGCCTCCGATAGGCTGCGAGCTCTTTTTTTTTTTTTTCCCCTTAAGGCTGAGTCGTTCTGATTGGGTGGAACATGCCGTCGTTCGGGCCGCCAGAGAAAAGGAGTCTCCTTGCCCCGCGCGCGCGCGGTCCCGTGCGGGCGCGCGCAGCCAAGAGAGTCGCGCTTGTTAAGTGCAGCTTGGAGTTCCTCTTCTTCCCTGAGATCGGCGCCGGCGGAGGAGGTAGGAATGGAGCGTGGAGGAGGAGCTAGAGCCCCAGCCCACGCCACTCCATCTGCGGCGCTGGGAAGAGCTACTCGGCGTCAGTCTCCTACGGTACTGCCCCTCGCTCGGAGCACGATGTCTGGGATCGTGCAGTGAAACCGGAGCTTTTGCGCTCCTATCCGGCAGGGTAAGTTCAGGGGCCACCGATCCGACCTCCAAGTTCTTTTTCCCCCCGACTTCCTTCCCGCGATTGTTTCGCGTAGCATCAATGCTTGTAAGCTAGTTTCAGAAGAGATCTGCCCCCCTCTCCGATCCCTAAAGCTCTGCGCTTCCAGAGCGTTCGCTCAGCCAGTTTTCATCTGGCAACCCCTTTGCTTTCTGCAGTGGGTACTGCCTGTGTCTAGCTCCGCTGCCCAAGAAGCCTCTGGGGTTTACAGCTTTTCCACAATCTTCATTTTTGATTTGCCTTTACCTCCAGTCACAGTTTTGGCTTGCGGGCTTGGGCAACCTCTACCTGTGATTTCTTCCAGGCATTTGTCTTCCACTTGGATTTGTTATTTAACAATGTACTAAGCAGTTAAGCCTCCTGGTCCTCCTTTCCCAGGTCAGCCTAGAAAGGGCTGATAATGACTGCCTACCTATAGGGGTGGTGGAGGATGGGGAGAGGCCCACCCTTTCTAATGTACTTAAGGATGAATGAATGAATTTCTCTGGTTGCCAAAAATTGGTTGTGGGGTGATAGGATGCAGAGTTTCTTCCCTCCTCCCCAATCCAAAGTTATATTTTCAGATGAGTGGAAGTAAGCAATTTATAAGCATGCTTTTCATAGCGAAGTATTTTGCATGATATACATCATATGCTCTGCTGCCCACTTCTTTCACTGTAGGTTTTCAAATTGCTGTTATTTCTAACCATTACTTCATGGGGAAAGCTCATCTGCCTCACACTCTTGAAGTAGGAGCTCTCCAAAGTTTATTAGACTGGGTTCTCCAAGGAAACACCAGAATTGCTAGCCCTACTTCCTTTCTCTGGTGAGCTGTAATGCATATGTAGATTGATAGAAGCCGCTATGGATTCTTCTGCTTGTAATATTGGCCTTTTAGGATATCCTCTCATATTCCAGTTAATCCATTGCCCCTTGCTTTTGTAAGAAGTTAAGATGAATCTTGTACTTTGCTGGGGCTTGTGCAGTTGTGGTCTCACCTTTCTATTCTAGTCTATCATTTCCTTAGATGTGAATGAGAAGTGAGAGCCTCTTGTTGAACTGTCTCCCTTGATTTTGTCTCAGTTAATTGAGTGTTTGACCTAAAGAAGCTCAAAGAACAATGCTGGAAGAACTTTGAATCTACAGAGGCATGAAACAATTGGCATTCTGTCCATTGGCAGAATATGGAGGATAATATGTGCAAGTGAATCCCAAACACACAAAACCTTCTTGCTGGGCATCCTCCCCCCCCCGCCTTTTTGCAGGAAAATGTTAAGAAACAGTGTATAATCTGAAGATGGTTACTTAAAAGATTTAATCAAGAAACATCTTGATGTGCATACCGAAGGCAAAGGTTCTTAAATTATAGATTGTGGGTTTGATTTAAAGTAATAGGTGATTCCAAGGATAGGCTGCCCCATGGAGGCCTACAGCACACAGAGCTGGTGAGAAGAATATGATTGGCAAAAATGTCCCAAATTAATTGTTACAGGGATGACATACTAGGTCAGAATGTCCAAATGAGAAGACTTAGACTTTAATGCTTTAAGGCAAGTCCCTCACATAGAAATAACTGACAGAGAACATGAATCTTAAGGGTAATTACCAGAAACATATGTGAAATCAATCTATTTTTTTCCATGAATTAATGCTCACTTCTTAAGAATGATTTGAAGATAACCTAGGAACTTTGCTGAAACTGTATGGGTCTTGATCTGATCAGGACAAATCTATATGCACTGGCTGGGTGGCTTGTAGCTTACAACAATGTATGAAGTAACCATTGGGATTTATTCAGTAAACCATGGCTAAGCACATCAAACTGTAATATTTGTGAATCTAGTAATAATTGTTGGGGAAAACAACAAATATATTTGACAGCATATTTCTCTTTCAATGTCCTTAATTATCTCTAGATTGTATTAAGGCACATGGACCTAGTAACTGACAGTACATTATAGTTACCAGTATTGCCTAAAATACTTGAAGATCCATTGCTAAGGAACCACAATAATATAATGGATTGGAGTATCTAAAAGTACTTCCATATTGGTTCTAAAGAGATCAAATTGCCCAATACAGATCAGTATGTATTATCCAACTTGCCCTCCAGATGTTTTGGGTTGTAATTCCCAAAATTTATAGCTAATATAGCCAAAGGGAATGACTGAAATTGTAGTGTAACATATCTGAAGATGCTACATTGAAGAATGTTTCCTTATGTATCTATTCCAGGGATATCAAACTCGCAATGTCACGTGAAGTGTCGCGATGTGTCGTGACTTTTTTTCCATTGCCAGCAATGGGGTGGGCGTGGTTTCGCCATGATGCATCCGGCCCGTGGGCCGGCAGTTTGACACTGTGGGCCGGCAGTTTGATCTATACTGAAACTTAGTAATATGTAGATGGCTTTCTCTTACTATGAATCAGAAAATGCCCACCATTGAATAGTGACTTCTTTTTTGAAGCCATTATTCTATATTTGCATTCTTAAGTTTTGCTTGGGATAAATAATTGTAAAATTTAGATTATCAGAATTGGCCATGAGAGTCCAAATGAAGAGTAGTAGTACATCCGTTTTCATTGAAGAACTGGTAGAGCTGGAGAAGAATCCTTTCTGAACAAAGATCAGCAAAGCTTGGGTCCTTTTTTAAGATGACCTGCATGTCTCTCTCAAATTATTGAGATCTTAGGCAAATAATCTCACTTCACATTTTTTAATCAATTTTTACAATCCTCAAGGACTTTTTGGCTATCTTGTAATCACCATTTGTAGTCTCCTGATCTGGAGAGATTAGTGGGGTAGGTAGGACTGATATTCCTGAATTAGACTGGATGGATGTAAGGAAGCTTCATATTTCATTTTAGCAGTGACTTTTATAGTAGTACTACTTTCCTAGTTTCTGCTACAGATGTGATGTCTGATATATCCTGGCATTTTACTTTGCTTGTTTTGTACTTAATGATGACTTTTTGTGGTTCCCATTTTTCACCTCATTTCTACAGAGATAAATATAATGAATAAAGATCTGTTTGATTTTCCATGTTTACAAATATTGTATGGAGTTTTGGATTTTTACTGCATATAATCTGGCTCCTAAAGTATTTTATTTCCTCCTACATAACTTCACCTTTTACGTGTCACCTACTGTATACTTTTCAGTATGGTATCATCCAATTTTTTTCATTCACCTTTTATTCTTTACTTCCTGCAAGGGTACTCAGGAAAATATTAGATAAAACAGGATCCATGTCAGACTCCACTAGATAGTTTGCCCTCTCCACTTATCCACAACTTTCAAAGTTTATTTTTGATAAGGATTATCATACCTATCAAACAAATGATTCATTTAACTCTGCATTCTGTCTATCAATACTAGACATAGTAAAGCCTTGGGAAAGGCACAATTGAGATATATAATAACATCTCAGTTTTAGTATTCTCTGCCATTTACTGCAGCATTTCTGAATATGTTTACCTACAATTCTTTTCAAGTAATTTATTGTCATGTTATGAGTAATGAATTCCATAGACACAGTTCATGAAAATTGGTGACATAATATTCTACCATTTTATGATGGAGAATCATTAATATTCTGTGATACAATTCCTATAAGCTAAATGGTTGCAGGGGCCTCCAAGTTAACTGTGTCTCCTCAGTTATCAAAAGGTTGCCCACCTTGATCTAAATATATACAGTAATTTTATCTGGATGGTTAAATGAGGATTTAATGATTTCTCCTACTGTCTGAAGCAGGTAAGATGTCATCCTCAGTCATGTTTTCCTTTCTTTTTCTATCCTTTTAACCTATTTCCTAACTGTAACGAAACGTTCAGAAACCAACCCACAAGCTCGGAGAATGAACCATCACCCTCATCCTACACCCGAGCTATAGATATTTGCCACTATTGCAAATCATTTCCTAACTGCCTGTTTTCTGATTACAGTATTTGGGAAGGCAGAGAAGAGGTTTATCTGCAGAGAAAAATCAACAGATGGGAGGAGCTGGATGTAGAAAATCTTTCCTCCCACACTCCTTTGCCTTTCTCTTCCCACTCAGAAGAGTTTGTTGCTATCTAGCTGAAGGTTCTCTTCAAGGGAGAGTTGATTGCTGGATGATGGTTAACCACTCCTCTAATTACATCATTCTCCCTTGCTCATATATATCCTCTCTTACCTCTTGGTTGGCATTAGCATAGGTTTGATGTAATGCTGGAAAGTTCTACCTGAAGCCACAAGGTAGCTTGTGGGCTTGGTTCTTCTGTACTTGGTTTGGGCTAAGCACTTTGCTTGTGGTTTGTAAGCCAGTCTTTACAATTTTGTGACTTGTATGAGCTCAGCCAGATGTGCTTTCTTCAGTAAATCATGTTTTAAAAAAATTCTCAGTAATGACACATGAACCCACGTTATGAGACTGATCACACCATTGGTTTAATGAAGGAGAACTTGACTTAGAAAGAGGATAATGCTCCTTGTTTAAATGCACCTGTTCTCTTAGATTCTAGAGAGAGTTGTTAAGCTTAAATTGTCTGTTGTCAGTCAGCAGTGTGCTTGTGAGTGTCAGTTGTTTGTGTACAGACAGTTACAGATGTGCTTTCCTTTTTGGGAGAGTAGCATATCACCGTTTGCTTGGATGACGTTTGACGTGGAAAAAAAAATGGAATTACTCTGTGTGTGGGTGGATGAGAGAACAGCTGCAAGCCAGCCACTGTTACAAGAAGAGAATTCAGGTTATGATTTTACAGTCCTGGCCAAAAAGAACCAACCCTATAGCACTGGGTAACTTTATCTTGAATATATTGAACTCATAGTTCTTTGGGAATTTTAGTTTGAATGTATCCACATCATGATTTTACAAGCTCTTTTTCTCTGGCACTTTTTCCCCCTTTAAAATTATAGTCTTACAGTGTTCTATTCCCCCCCCCTTTAAATGCATCTTTCTGGGTTGTTAGAAAAATACTGTTTGTATTTAGTTAATTGTTTGAATATTAGTTATATAAAATTGACATAATTGAGGGCCATTTAAATTATTTAACATATCTGCAGTGTTCATGCAAATATTAGCAAAGGTTTCAGCATTCATGATTTTATTTTATATGAAGTATGAACAAATACTGTATGTTTTGGTTTCACAGTTTTTTCTCTCATTGCCTTTGCCTGCTGCCTGATCAGTGGTAGTTGATTGTTTGCTTTTGTAGAAATCTGCTGTTAAGTATTCCTGAGCTTCTTTTTGTTCCTTTTTATGTTACATTACATTATAGGCCTTGTTTTGTTTTGCTTACCTATACAGGTACTCCTTGACATATGACCATAATTGAGCCCAAAATTTCTGTTGCTAAGTGGCACAGTTGTTAAGTGAATTTTACCCCATTTTACAATCTCTCTTGCCACAGTTGGTAAATGAATCATTGCAGTGGTTAAGTTAGTAACATGGTTGCTAAGTGAATCTGGTTTCCCCATTGACTTTGCTTGTCAGAAAATTGCAAAAGGTGATCACATGATGCTGGGACACTGCAACTGTCATAAATACAAGTCAGTTGCTAAGTGTCTGAATTTTGATTATGGGGATGCTGCAACAGTCATAATGCTGCAACAGTGAAAAATGATCACAAAGTCACTTTTTTCAGTGCTGTTGTAACTTCAAACTGTCATTAATATATTAAGGACAACACAATTTGGGGAAAGGAAGAAAAGGAAAGTATGAATGCTAAATAGAAAATCAAGAGTTAATCCTTGTTAGTGTAGTTATACGTATGACTTGGCTGATCCTGGTAAATTAGGGGGAAGAAAACCTGGTAGCAAACCCGTATTGTTGCCTAAAAGATGACATGGATGGGCCCACAAATTTATCAGATGTCATACTTGATTCAAAAGAAATGATATCTCTTGTATATTTCTTGGATAGTAATCATCTCTTAATTTAGTCATGTAGACCTGCCTACCTAGAGTAAATTCCACTAACCGTGATACTTTTTCTGAAGAAAGTATAAGATTGTGTATAAATATGTGAATATGGAAAACAGAAAATGAAATCCTCTGAAATTTAGTCAGCAAGATTGAAAAAAGAATCTGGAATTAGGTTAATGACATTTTGTGTAGGAGGGAGGTTTGTCAAATTGACATGAATGAAATACAATATATTGTCTAATTTTAATTGGGAGTATTTGAGAATAGGAATCATTGAAGCTCTGAATAATCTTTAAGGCAGTAAGATTGTCTATTTTTTTTATGTGTTAGTAAAATATAGAAATAAAGTGAATAATCTATTCATAGGTCTTACAATATTAGCATGTTATATAGAAGTATTAATTTACATTATTATTAATTTTCATTATAGAGCTAACTGAATTGCACTTATTTCTAATTCAGGACGGTTCCTTTAAAGCAGGGGTCCCCAACCCCCGGTCCGTGGACTGGTAACAGGCTGCAGCATGCCAGCAACCGGTCCGCACAAACAAGCAAAGCCCCATCCGTGGGATGCAGGCAGCACACAAAACCACACCCCCTCACGGTCTGCAGAAAAACATCTCTCCATGGAACCAGTCCCTGGTGCCCAAAAGGTTGGGGACCTCTGCTTTAAAGCAGTGTTTTTCAAACCTGGCAACTTTAAGATGTGTTCCCAGAATTCCCCAGCCAGCCTGGTAGCTGAGTAATTCTGGGAGCTGAAGTTCTTGGCAACATCTTAAAGTTGCCAAGTTTGAAAATTACTGCTTTAAAGTAAAGAGAGTTGACAATTTTTCTCCCAAAGAGTTTGGCAATATGGTTCTTAGTCATTGTGCTCTTCAGGGTTAAGAAAATAGAACTGGTGTGTAATGAAGATTCATGACTTTAACAGAATAACAGAGTTGGAAGGGACCATGGAGGTCTTCTAGCTCAAGCAGGAGACCCTATAATATTTCAATCAAATGGTGTCCAATCTTTTCTTAAAAACCTCCAGTGTTGTAGCACCCACAACTTCTGGAGGCCAGTTGTTCCACTGATTAATTGTTCTAACTGTCAGGAAATTTCTCCTTAGTTCTGGGTTGATTCTCTCCTTGATTAATTTCCATCCATGGCTTCTTGTCCTGCCTTCAGGTGCTTTGCAGAATAGCTTTACTCCCTCTTCTTTGTGGCAACCCCTGAGATATTGCAACACTGCTATATCACCCCTAGTCCTTCTCTTCATTAAATTAGACATACCCAATTTCTGCAACCATTCTTCATATGTTTTAGCCTCCAATTCCCTAATAATCTTTGTTGCTCTTTTCTGCACACTTTCTAGAGTCTCAACATCTTTTTTATATTGTGGCAATCAAAACTAGATGCAGTATTCCAAGTGTGGTCTTTCCAAGGCATTATAAAGTGGTTTTAACACTTCACATGATCTTGATTCTATCCCTCTGTTAATGCAGCCTAGGACTGTATCGGCTTTTTTGGCAGCTGCAGCACACTACTGACTCATATTTAAGTGATTGTTCACTAGGATTTCGAGATCCCTCTCACAGTTACTACTATTGAGCCAAGTACCACCTATACTATACCTGTGCATTTGGTTTTTCTTGCCTAAATGCAGAATCTTAGTTTTCTCACCTTTGAATTTCATTTTTTACTGGACTTTATAAATCAGATTTGGAATAGTAAAACGCACAGTTGTAACTGAATTTGATATGATTTACCTCTTAAAATGGGGTTATTTGATTCTCTTAAGATCTGCAGCTCTCCATCAAAAACACTTAAGTGTATTCATACCAAATACTTGATTGTATATAATGAGAATAAACTTTGTACTTACCTGCTTCCTCCTTGCTTTTCTTTTCATTGTGAATGTGTTGTTTGGTTTATTACAATTTGTTCAGATCCTCTGAAACAGGAAATTTCTGCTTTCAAAACAAAGGCTTGGAAAGGATACATTGATGTAGAGGCCTCACAGCCTCGTGAAACTAGTTTTATGGATCTTTAAGTAATGGTTCTGCTGAAATCTGCCTGCCTGGGAAAAAATAAAGACATTTTTTAAAAAAAAAACTTATTCCTGGCCAGTTGACCAGCAGCCAGAACAGCTGTGCATTACAGAAACTATTGTCAAATTTATCTTTATGATTCCATAACGGAGAAGACTATCACATCACAATCTAATAAGGAAACTGTTGAATTGAAGGGAGCAGCCAACGTCAGTGAGAAAAACCCAAAACCTAAATTATCACCAGAAAAACAATTTTCAAGGAGATACAAAATTCTGCTCTAAATGGGCAAGCAGTTATTTTGCTTTTTTTTTTTGAGGCAACTTTGACTTCAAATACAATTGTTTTGATAAGAGGCAAAATAACCCTATTTTAATGTAATATTAAATTTGTATTCATAGACGAAATTCCTTTATGTGGTGGAGGAACATTTATCAGCTAAATGTAGTCATTGAAGCAAATATTTGTGTCTGCTTCTACTGTGGTTAATACTGCTTGATTATTAACAAACTTGAATTATTAATGAAGCAATGACTTTATATAGTAACTTACAATCAAATCATTATTGATAAGGCTTTCTCTGAAATTCAAATACTTTTTGTTCTTTTCTAATTTACCTATGGCACAATTGGTTTTTAGGCCCAGAAAGCCCAGAAATAACTTTGTCAGATAATATTAAGATGCATGAGTATCTTTTTACAATTTGGCATGTTCTTAAAGAAATTTGAGTTCAGCACAAGTGGCAAGGCAAATTTGGGATTGATACACTGAAAAACAATTCCGTAAACCTCTAGTTTAGAAAAATATTTTTCTATGGCAGCCGGGCTTCTCTTAATCACCTGTTGGACAATATGTAATACATGCGGGCATTGAGGTGAATGATGCTAAGCAATAATATGATTTCCTAGTGATTTTGTATGTTGCGGGCACCCAACTGTTGCCATTTATTTAACAAAAACAGTTAAAACCATGGCTTAATGTAATATGTGAACCCAGACACAGTATTATACTAGAATCAGAAGGGATTTTGGAGTCCAGCCCACTCCTGATCTAAGGAAACTTGCAATTGTAGTATTCTTGACAGATGGCTGTCTGGCCAATAAAAGAAAATCCTTCTCTTCCTGATGTAGAACATTTTAGTCGACATTTTCATACTTGCTTCTGAATCCCTGGATGGTCTAAGTATTTTCCTCATATGTCACACAACAAATCCGGATCTTATAAGGACCCTCTCCCCTAAATTAGTATAGGAGAACTGATGGTAGTATAGCAGCAGTATTCTGTTCTTCCAATTTAGGCCACAATGTTGTGGAATGATATTCTGGAAGGATAGCATATTTTATGTATTTCCTTTTTTCTTTGACAATATATACATCAGTATCATTATTTTTATATTTTTCTCTTTTTTCTGTTTTTGTTATTAATTAAAAAATAATAAAAATAAAGCTTCAGATTGTTCATCAACCCCCAAACTTTCATTATAGGAAAATAATTTAATAATTACTTTAATTTATAGTACTATCAATAATAATATAGTAACAACAACATTGATCTCTTGGGTAGTCCCATCATAAGTGTAATTTATTTATTATGGAAGTGGGGCAGCAGAAACATACTACTTTTAAAAAGTCATTTGTGCTCTGCGTTCAGCATATATTTGAAAAAGCCTTCATGGATGTGATTTGCAACTTCCTTCACTGTTGAATAAAATGGCAGGAAATAAAACAAGCCTTTTCTGGCACAGCAGATCAGCTGCAGCTTTCCCTAGTAGGGGATCCTCAGCCCCAGTTGTTTCTGTTTGTCAGTGGAGTTTTGGAAATGGAACTAGAAATAAGGATCAGAGAGCAATAGCTACCAGATACTACAGTAGCACTGAAGTAAATTCAACATGTGGAACTGAAGTTATTCTGTCCTACTTTGATAGTAATGCCCTGCAGGGCAGAAGAAGAAGAAGAAACAGATTGGTGCAAATGACAAGACGTTTCACATCTCAACACGAATATTTCGGTGGTACGTTGACCTGGAATGCCAGTATAAGATTACACTTTTGATATTGTCTTTTTGCAGCGATTATTTCTGCCCTACCTTAAGCATAAACCTATATGCTAGGGTTAACAAATATTAGGGAATACTGGTTATAATTAGAAGAGAGGGAGAGGGTCAGAATTCCTTTTTACAGTATCACTGTCTTCCTAGTTCATGGGTCGGCCATCCGAAACGTCGGATGAGCCGCA
The DNA here is from genome assembly GCA_023970755.1 of Azemiops feae. Classification (NCBI taxonomy): domain Eukaryota; kingdom Metazoa; phylum Chordata; class Lepidosauria; order Squamata; family Viperidae; genus Azemiops; species Azemiops feae. The sequence continues at coordinate 216,498 of JALGBA010004223.1, forward strand.
CGGACCCATTTAGCTTAAAAAAAAAAAACGCTGGGAGCCGCGCGTTCGCGCACGCGCGCGGCCCGTTCGCGCATGCGCGCGCGCCGTTTGCACATGCGCACCTGCGCGCGCGCACCCCCCGCACCCGCCCGCACATGCGCACCTGCGCGCGCGCACCCCCCGCACCCGCCCGCGCATGCGCGCATGCGCTCGCCAAAATGGCGGAGGAGGCTCCGGAGCCGCAGGTAAGGCCTCAAAGAGCCGCATGCGGCTCCGGAGCCGCGGGTTGCCGACCCGTGTCCTAGTTGATGTCTGTGATCGTCCAAGCAGCACAACTGAAATTTGATATGTAAAAAAATGCATTGAACTGGGGCTGTATTTCATTATGTATCAGCCTTCCCAGATAGCCAGACAGGCAACACAACCAGATGAACAAACTCTACTTCACTGTAAGGCTATATTAATTGAATTTTGCAAGTCTGATACAGTGCAATTCTCCCACTGACTCTTTTACAGCCTGAGTAGTTAGGGAGGATCCCTTCTAAGCCTCTTCCTTTTTATGCGGCTACAGACAATGCCTTCTCTTATCTGTTCATTCCCTACGCAGCATCTCTCCCCCCCCACCCCAAAAAGATTATTCACACATACCATTACAGTCTGACAATTGAACATATGTCCATATTAAGTTTATATTTTAAGTAAGGTGGCTCAAAGCTATTCCTGGAAAAGGTGGCTGCTTCAGATGCATCTGTTTTAGCATGAAATGAATGAAAATTGTAATATTAAGCATGTTAACAATCTTTGTTTTAGGAGATGAGTAGGTATATTTGCATTTAGCAAACCCCATTTAATCATTTCAGGTGGACTCCATTATGTTTTGTATAGTACAGAGTGTGCTGTAAATGTTATAACATCTGATAGGACCTGGAAGGATTTTTATTTATTCGTTTTATCTCATCTGTATTACTTTTATAAATAACTGAAGGCAGCAAACATACCTAATACTCCTCCTTCCTCCTATTTTCCCCACAAGAACAACCCTGTGAGGTGGGTTGGGCTGAGTGTGTGAGTGTCTGATCCAAAGTTATCTAGCCAGCTTTGATACCTAAGTGGGGCTAGAATTTACAGTCTCCTGGTTTCTAGATTAGCACCTTAACCACTAGACCAAACTGTCTGGTTGGTACCAATTCCTACTCAGTTAAGAAAGAGAAGTTGGAAGGATCTACTTCAGCTAGTTGTGCTCTTTTAGTTTTTATCACATGGCTTTCTCTACTTCTGGTTAATTCTTCTGCCTTTGCAAAGAAAAAAGTGACTATTTTTGTTTTGGATGAGACAGGTGAGGTGCAAAATGAGGAGCAAGTCACAAGTCAAGCCACATCCATCACTTTGAAGCAAATCAAAATAGGCCTGACTTTTACAAAAGGATCCGTGTCTTCCACCTCCCTATACTCTTACTTCCTTGTTAGATTGCCGGTAGTCCTTGACTTACAACCATTTGTTTAGCAACTGTTCGAAGTTACAGTGGTACTGAAAAAAGTGACTTATGATCTGTCCCCATATTTATGACTGTCACAGCATTCTCAGGATCACATGATTAAAATTTGAGCAGTTGGCCACTAGTATGTATTTATGATGGTAGAAGCTTCCTGGGGTCATGTGATCACCATTTGTGACCTTTCCACTGGCTTCCAAGAAGCAAAGTCAATGGGGAAAGTCAAATTCACTTAACAATTGCAGTGATTTGCTTAATAACCATGGCAAAAAGGTCATAAAGTCAAGTACAACTCAATTAACAATTGTCTTGCTTAGCGATGGAAATCCTGGTCCCAGTTGTGGTTGTAAGTCAAGAAATAACTGTGCTATAAGTGGTAACTTCAGTGTGCAAAATGTAATAAGTGAATTGGGTTTCATTTATAGTTGGAAAAGAACTGATACAAAAAGGACTAGTACAAATACAAACTAATGTCTAAGCATGCCTACTTGAACATGTTTACTTCCCCCCCCCCTTTGCTGTGTAACACAGTTCTGAGGACAAAAAGTAGCTATATTTAATGCTATCTGTATATATGCTTGCTTTGGAATAAATCCAGTATGTTTCATATCCAAATAATTGTGTGTAAGTCAGCTATTCTCAGTCTTCCACAAGTGTGGCCCTCAACTTCTGGGAAGTTGGCTGACATGGAGCATGTAGAAGATAGGAAATGTTGTTAAAAGGGATGAATATTCTATATTGTTGGGGGGAAAGTATATTTAGGTTTGGCATTTTCAGCATTTTACAAGTATATCCTAACCTTAAGTGTGCTTACTCAGCAGTAAATTCCCATCAATTGCAATGAGACTATTTCCGGATAGTGGTCCTTAGTGCTGCTATCTAATACATACCCTTTTTTTCTCCCATGACTGTAATTGCTAATGGATTAAAATGTAACATTACCTCCCAAGAGTTGTGCAGATCAATGCCAGGATGGTTGATGCATTTCAGTGTACCTTGGATGGGGAAATAATCCTGACCTAAGTAATCTTACACTCAATAACATTGCGTAAAGATTCTACTCTTCCAATTTTTGAGTTATTGACATTGACATTTTAATGTGTACTAGCCAACCCGTGACCACTGGGTCATTATTTCAGAGATATTTCCTTACCTAAACAGAGAAACAGAATAACCATGTGCAAAAAAAATTAGTGAGAGGGGAAGCAACTTCCAACTTCCTGCCGGCTTCCCCATTTCCTTCTAAGAAGCTGGAAGGGAGCGTTAAGAAATGACAATCTGCAGTGCACTAGTCGCTCCAATGTGACTAGTAAATGCAGTATTTCTGGCCAGAGGTTAGTGAATGTGACCTTTCTTCAAAGATATCCTGTTCCCTAGCTTTCCAGCTGTGCTTGGCATTGGCTTGGCATGCCTGCCAGCATCTATGGAAAAAGGCAAAAATGTATGTTGGAATGGGGAGAAGGCCCAGGCCTCCTGACCCACAGCAGATTTCCATGTGACAGTGGGTAGCAGGCCTCCCAGGGTCTCCCACACCACATTTGAATCAGAATTGGAGATTCTCAAAAAAAAAAAAATCCTTGTCTATAAAAGAGATGGAAGGTTTTATATTATAGCTGATGCTAGATTGGGTTGGATTTTATACTCAGCAAGCCTTTTGCATTGCAAAGTTCAATTACTTTGTGGAAGAACTGTGATATGTAACGTGGGTAAAAGAGTGGGAACTGGGGAAATATTTATATTCTAACTATGACATGCATATTTCACACACACGCACGCACACACATACATACATTTGTTATTCATCACAAAATGGCAAGAAATTCTTCCATCGCTTTTTAGTATGTGTGATTTAGTTAGGTATCAAAGACCTATAAAAGGGAACTCCAGGACTATATGTCTTTTTTTGGCATCTCAATTTAAAATGATCATACTTTCAGCCTCAGAAATACTTAATCTTCTACAAGGGATTATGGTATTAAATCCTATAATACAAAAATTTCATACAGATACTTTTTGTAAAATCATTTTGGTGGTGGATCAATTCATTATGCCTACTTCAGTACCTGGATGGAATAAAAAATTAAACGTTGCTAGACAATGAGATGAGATATTAGTATCAATACCCAAATCTTTAATAGATTACATATTATTCATTTACTGGACTCTGTTGCATATATGTAGAAAATACTTGAGTAAATCATGTTGTTGGAGATAAAGTGATATCAGTGCCTTGTCTAAACTTATTTTTCTACAGTGTCCTATAATTGCTATATTTGTGGGGAAAGTTGTTGCATGTATTAAATTTACTCTTGAGACAAGATTTAATATTTTCAGATGTGTGTGTTGTTTTGAATCCTATCTTATGGAAGTTGATATTTGAACAAAGACTGTGGATTCTCCTACCCTAATTATAGTTTAAAATATTTATTCTTCAGAGTTGGAAAGATAAATATTCAGCTACTCAATGAATCATTTTTGGTATAGTTTAACTATGAATGATAATGATATATGCTTCTATTCACTGAAATGCTTATGTAGAACTTTATTTATGAATATATACTCTTGGTATTTTTGCTTCTTTATGTAGTTTTTTCTTCTTTTTTCTTTTCTTTATAATTTGTGTAACGTTTATTTTTTTGTTTTTTGTTTTTTTTTGTCTTGTACTCAGTAGAGGCCAAAAAAAGTTTTACATGTAGCTGTGGATCAGACTTTGCCTTTGCCTTTACAATGATGTGTAAAGAATAGAATTAACTGATTACATTTTCATTTACTGGAAGCTTCAGAAATATTTAATGGTTGTTTAAAAAGCCATTTTTCTTCTTTTTGCACTGGTGCTAGGTTCAATTGTGCAATGCATATATTCTAAAATGTTCACACTAACACATCCTTATGATGATTATTACTCTAAAAAATAATGTGCCATATTCATACTGTAAAAATATGCAGTGTGAAATAGCTAAAGCACCTTTTTTTCCCTTTAAAACCGATGAGGTATCTTGACCAAAGTGTGGGGTTCCATATGAAGAGTTAGTTATTAGCTCAATTCACAGCTGTACTTTGTGGAATAAGATGAATAAAATGGCCCAGATTTTAATAGGCACATCAGGTTTGCCAGCTCTTCATCTTCTTTGATGGAGGAGAAGCTTTAATGAAGAAAAGGACAGAGAGAAAAAGAGAAATGTTAGAGAGAAAATAGGTATCTCATTGTTTGTTTCAGGTCTGCCTGTGTCTCCAACTGATTATCTTTGAAAGAAAGATATCGACGGAAGATAGTCTGTGTTAAGTATTAATGTTAGATTGAAATGAAAAGTGCTGTTGAAATGTGGGATAGGATTTCAACCCAATTCTTTTGATTCGACTGATTATGCCATCAAATCGTTTTGACTCTTAGCAACCACAGAGGTAGATTTTCCCAGTGAAACGTAAATTTTTGTTACAACATTATTGGATCTAACAATATTAAGAAACCAGGTTATGGTGGATGCATTTCAATCAATTCCAGCTATAACTTACATATGTCTGAGAAATAATAGTCATTGCTAGCTTTTTTAATCTATTGCCTTCCAGAGCAGAGGTCCCCAACCCCCGGGCCATGGACCAGTATCAGCCGTGACACGCCAGCAACCGGTCTGCACAAACAACCGAAGCCCCATCCGTGGGATGCAGTCAGCATACAAAACCACGCCACCTCCGGTCCGCGGAAAAACCTCTCCCCACATAACCGGTCCCTGGTACCCAAAAGGTTGGGGACCTCTGTTCCAGAGAACTAAGAACTTAGAATTCCTTAGCCAGCAAGTTCCCTAGCTTTTTACTTTGCTGACTGAGAAATTTTGGGAAATTCTACATTTGGAAGTTTGCAAGGATATTTGAAGACCTTTTCTATGACTTTCCAATGGGCTATTAAAACTTTCCCTCTTAGAAAGATTCTTGGACCATGAGTTGTTTTAATTTGTTAGAAGCTGTCTGATTAAATCATTTTCAATGGCTGCCTATACTTTGCATTTTTTATTCTATTCTTTTTATGTTTTATTGCTGCTATTAGTATTCTTATTTTCATAATAGCTATTGGCTGCCTTCATGAGTGTTTTAAATTAATGAATGTCATTAAATAAACTGCATCATATCATTTTCCTAATGATAGCGTGCATAAGGCTTATGGCCTTCTAGCCTAATCTCATGTGAACTCAGAGTGCACAAAAGGGAACCTGTATACGATTATGCGAATACCCTAATAGCGAAAGGACACTTTGCCCCGAAAGGTAGCACTTTCTGTATACAGCCTAGCCTTAGCACTTTTATAGGTACATCAGATTGTTAATGCTTCTTTCCTTAGAATTGTACAGATTTTCTCTCTTCAAATTCTGTACCAAATACTCATCAGGAGCTCATGTTTCATTATACTACAGAATACCTAGATGAAACACCCCATACGGGTAAGTAAAGACCCATAAATAAGTCCCCATTTGACCAAAATGTATGACTTTGGGCCAGTCTGTCTAACTTAAAAAGTTAGTGCTTGGACGATTAAGCAAAACCTGGTCTACAAAGAGCCCAGATACAAGGACATTGTTATGGTATGTGGGAATGACCTTGGGTGAGAGGACAAGGAGATGCAGGCAAGGGGATGTTCAAAAAAAAAGCAACTTAGCCCACAGCAGGAATGTGGGTGATGCAAGAGGCTCAGAAGAGACCCTCCCTAGTTTCTTGGGCTGTAAAGACCATATGGGGGTGTGTGAGAGATATTTTCAGACTTGCAGGATTCTGTTAATGTAACCTTATTACAGAGTAGAATTAGCTCCTCTGGCCATGTTACGTGGAATCTGAGAAGCCTATACGAAGCTGGGAAAACTCACAACACTATCCAAGAAATGTCCAAATACAATATCTCTATATTGGGAGTGAGTGAAATGCGCTGGCCTGAAAATGGAATGTGTAGAATAGGAAATTATACTATCTACTACTCTGGTGAGAACAGCAAACACCATCGAAATGGAGTAGCTATAATCGTAAACAATCGTGTAAATAAATGCATCAAGTCCTTTATTCCTGTATCCGATAGAGTGATAATGATCAAAATAAATAGTACTCCAGTAAATATGAATGTTATACAAGTTTACGCTCCCACAGCTGACAGTGATGAGGAGGATTTAGAGAAGTTCTACGAAGATATAAGCAGTGTACTGAAAACCGTAAAAAGTAATGATATCACAATACTCATGGGGGACTTCAATGCAAAAGTGGGAGAAGGAAGTGATGCTCCTGTAGTTGGAAACTTTGGCTTAGGAACCAGAAATGGTAGAGGTGACAGATTTGTAGACTTCTGCAAGGAACATAGGCAATGTGTGATGAATACTTTTTTTAAGTTGCCAAAAAGACGCCTCTACACTTGGAGATCACCAGCAGATACACGAAATAATGTAGTAAGGAACCAAATTGACTATTTTACAATAAACAAAAGATTTAGAAACTCAGTAAAATCAGTAAAGACATACCCAGGTGCAGATGTACCATCCGATCATAATCTACTACTTGCTGAAGTCCAGCTGAAACTAAAAAGGATGAAAAACCCAAACTCTGCTAAACCAAGAATCGACAAAGACTTCATCATTAAACATGGAGGGAAGATTAAAGAAGAACTAGAAAATCATTTAAGGGAAACCAACAACCTGAATGATGATGATGTAGAAGTGAACTGGAATAAATTTAAAAATGCAATAGTAGAGGTAACAAATTCAAAACAGAGAGAGGGGTACCACAAGAAACAACAGTGGATAACGGAGGAAATTCTTCATCTCATGTATGAAAGAAGATCTTATAAAAATAAAAACAAAGTAAAATACAATGAATTGCAGAAAACAATTAGAAGAAAAATTCGACTGGCAAAAGAAAAGTGGTTTGCAAAGAGATGCAAGGAAATAGAAGAGACAGAACGTATGCATGATAATTTCAATTTACACAAAAAAGTGAAAGAAGCAGCAGGCCTCTACAAAAAGAAAACCAACAACTTAGTTGACAAAGAGGGGAAAATTATCTTAGATGAGGATAAAAAACTAAAGAGATGGAAGGAATATATTGAAGAACTTTTTGAGGATACTAGGGATGATATAGATATGGGAAGTATAACAACTGGACCAAACATCACTATGGAGGAGGTTGAACATGCAATAAAAATAGCAAAAACAAGAAAAACCACAGGACCTGATGATATCCCAGTAGAAATTTTAAAATTGCTGGAAGACAATGGGAAGAATTTTTTACTGCAGCTCTTCAATCAGATATACGAAACAGGAAAGATACCAAATGATTGGCTAAAATCAATCTTTGTGACAATCCCCAAAAAAATAAATGCAAAGAAGTGTACTGAATACAGAACAATAAGCTTAATGAGTCATGCCCTGAAAATATTCCTGAGAATAATTCACACAAGAATATACAACAAAATTGAAGAGCGTCTAGGTAACACACAATTTGGTTTCAGAAACAATCTTGGTACACGAGATGCGCTGTTCAGCATTCAGGTTCTTGTACAGCGTTGTAGAGATGTCAACCACAGTGTTTACATGTGCTTCATTGATTTTGAAAAAGCTTTTGATAAAATAAGACACAGCAAACTATTAGAAATCCTGAAACAAGGGGGACTAGATGACAAAGACATCCAAATAATAAAGAATCTGTATTGGCATCAGGTAGCAATTGTGAGACTAGGCCAAAAATACTCAGCTGATGCAGAAATAAGAAGAGGGGTCAGAAAGGGATGTATTCTGTCTCCACTGCTGTTCAATATCTACTCTGAGTCAATCTTCAATGAGGCACTGGAGAACATCGATGCTGGCATCAAAGTAAACGGTGTTTGGATCAACAACTTAAGATATGCTGACGATACAGTTCTGCTTGCCAGTAAGCATGAAGACCTTCAGCTCCTCATCAACAGAGTCACAGAAACATCTGGAAAATACGGCTTGAAGCTTAACACCTCAAAAAACAAGATCATGGTCGTCAGCAAACAACCCGTTAACTTACCACCAGTAAATTCAGAAGGAACACCACTAGAAAAAGTTGAAAGGATCACGCACCTCGGTTCTAATTTACATGAAAGCTGGGACATGACCGCTGAAGTAAAGACAAGGATAGAGAAAGCTCGAACAGCATTCTTCAAAATGAAAAAGGTCTTCTGCAGTCACGACATAAGCCTAAGACTGAAAATCAGGCTTGTCAGATGCTATATTTTTTCTATCCTGCTCTATGGAGTAGAGAGTTGGTCTCTGACAGAAGGCCACCTGAAGAGAGTAGAAGCATTTGAAATGTGGATTTACAGGCGGCTGTTACGTATAAGCTGGGTTGACAAAATCAGAAATGAGGAGGTGATAAGCCGCCTGGGAAAGCCAAGGGAAATCATCAAAACAATTAAAAAATGAAAGTTAGAATATTTTGGACATGTGATGCGACACCCAGAAAAATACGGCATACTCCATTTAATCCTCCAAGGAAAGATTGAAGGCAAACGAGGTCCAGGCAGAAGAAGAACATCATGGTTTCAAAATCTAAGGGACTGGTTTGGACAAAACTCAGCAGCACTTTTTCGTGCGGCTGCTGATAAAAACAGGATCGCCAACGTCCGATAACGGATATGGCAGAAGAAGAAGAAGAAGGCCATGTTTCCTGTGAAGGCTGACAGGTATGTCTGAGGCTTGATTTCAGTGTGGCATATGAAGACTTAATCAAACAAACTATTAGATTTAGTCATGAATATTGCCCTTTTTATTAACAATTTTTATATGATATACAATATTGTTAAGTATCTATAGTGTACAATACTCATGTTATAACCAATATCCCTGTGACACTAGAACCACTTATTATATTTCAGGAAAAATAGTTTGAGTGAACCTACAGTTGATTCTCATCTTTAAGTTCTACTTAGTTCATCGGAACATAAACTATGTTCTATTTAATGTAAGTTTGCTGCTTAGAATGTCCGGTGTAATGTGACTGACTTCAGCAGAATTTAAGCATCTAAAGAGTTTGCTTAATACATTTGTCCTCAAATCAAGACTTTGTGCAATTGTAAAACATTATATTAAAGCAATGAATGAGTAACGGCTCCTTGCTGAACCCCAGAGAGTTCATTATAGACAGTTTTCTGCTTGTATAAAATGCTATTTACATTTGAGCACTAATAAGGAAAGGCTGCACAGGACGCAAAATAAGCAATGATAGCCTTTATTTTCCAGGCGATTGGTATTCTCTCCTCCCCTATCCTTGGGCATTGCTGTCACTTCGTTTCCTGTCTAATGGCCTGAGTCAGGATGTCATAATATCCAAAATCAAATGCACCAGAAAATGTAGTAAATTAAGGTCAAGCTAGCAGAGTAATTGAGTGATAAACTGAATTTTAAACACCAGTAGCAAATGTTACAGCATAGTTATGACTTGACTGCTGTGCAACAACAACATCTACTGAAAGTGATTGATGCCATAGGATCTTTTGTTGGATCTGTTGATAGGAAGCCAGTGAAAGGGTGAAGAAATAACGTGGAGAGATAACTGGAACCATTAAGGATAGTAACGTGGTCTTGTAGTGGGATAACAGGAGTACGTACCTTCCCTTCAGGTTTCACAATGGTAGATTTTTTCATAGTGCACAAAAAGTGCTTTTTATCTAGAGTAGGACTTGAAACCGTCGTAGATCTATTCATCAGAGGTGAAAGATGAAAGATTATATCAATTCTTTCCAATTTAGTCAGGGAGGTGATCATTACATACTGAAAAGTAATAAATGCATTATAAATAATATTACATAATATATAGATATGTTGCATAGTAATGCATGTGCTTCTCTATTTCAGTTAAATTTAGTTAAAATAAAGTTGCAATTTTTCCCCCACACAACTTTACAGACTCCCTGTAATCTCTCTTGAGGGTCCGTGGAACCCTTTTAAGAACCCTGTTCTAGAGATTAAAAAGTAATCCCGGGGGAAAGGCCTACTTACTGCAATCAGTGTCAGCTTTGGTCAATGGTAGATTTTCCCTTTATCTCTATGTTTCCTAAGCTTCTTTCTCTCTCTCCCCCCCCCCCCACTGCCCCAGCAGCATCCAGCATTCTTTAGACAGGAAGGACCTATGAGGCTAAAAACTTGCCATCTGTCTTCCTTGTCTTTTGTCCTATATTAAATAAATCTAGTTGGAATTAAATTCTCTTGACTTGGATAGAAATTACTACCCAGTACGCCTGCTTAGGATTTCTTCTTTAATTGAATTTGAGGAAATAGAAGCAATTGATTCCTGGCACTTTGATCCTAAAAATGTTTGGGGAGATGGCTCTCTCTCATTAAAATTAATGGGCCTTGCTTCTTGGGCATAGGTTTTCCTCTGAGTCAGCAACCTAGTATCACATATGTAAGCAAAGCAATAACTCATGCAGTGCTTAAAAGCAACTACTATTCAGACTTGTGTTTCCTTCTAAGGATCATTTCACGTAAGAAGTCTCAAGTGTGATCCTCTTGGAACTATACTGTGTGAATGCGGTAAAACTGTTTATAAGCATGTGCATTCTATCGGTATATTTATCCTTATCCCCACTGATCGTACGGGGATAATGTCACTTGGGTAAAGACTTAAGGGGGTAGCATTCTGATCACTTTTTGTAACTGGTTACATTCCTCATGGCAGCCAATTTGTAAATGGAGAAGGCCTATATATGACAGCCGCAATTTATTCTAAAAGTTTCAGATGTGCCCATAAGTCCAACAACGTTGAGATCTTCAGTTATACATGATGTACCTAGTTTAGATATGGGTATCACATGTACAATGAAGCACAATAAGGAATGTCACGCATACATTTTTGGGAAAGCAGGAAAAGCAACTTGCGGCATTCCAGATGTTACTAAGCTACATCTCCCAGAAAGGATTAGAGTATATAACGTGAACTGAAACATCATGGAAGTTTGCTCGTCTGACACATACACTATTAAGTGTAGCCTACCTATAACCTTATATGTAAGGTTAAGTCCTTATTAAATGTTCTGAATCATTGGAGACTAATGGAGGAAATATAGATTTTCCTCTACCCTTTCATTCATGTACAGTAGTGGCCAAAATTGTGGAAACCTTTTGGGAAAAGTGTACAGTAGAAATGCCACCTTTGGTTAAGTTTCCACCAGTTTTTCTTCTAATTTCTTTATAACTGTAGCCTTGTTCACTTAATAATACTATTTTACATCACTTTCTGGGCAACCAGTCAACTCTTTGCACCATTACTTTAATTTTATTACGTTTTACAAGCTCACTAAATGAAAGAAAAAAAAACCCCAACCAACTTGATAGCGATCACATAACACACTGACAAATGTCCTCCTCTCAGCTTCAATACATGACATCAATAACTAAATCCTACTGTGATCTGATTGGCTCATTGCCCAAACAGGATGACACCTGATTGGCTCTCTAAACACTCATACTCATTGGCTACAATCAGATGAAGGAAAGCTACCTGATATCAACCTAAGCAAGTTGTGCTCCCTTTTTCTGGTTATTTGGCTATAACTTTTCATAAAATACAATACAGATAATTGAACAAACTATGTTGCATTACATTCTTGATTAAACTATCTTTCCATTGATATATAATTTTATGGTACTACTCCAAAACAAAAAAGTGGTGTTATCAAACCTCAAAAATACACTTTTCCCAAAAGGTTTCCACAATTTTGGCCACTACTGTATTAGTGCTGGGATGATATGTGACAAAAAGTTAAAATATTCTTCCTTTGAAGATCCAAAGCTTGTTTGAAGCTGAGAAAATATGAAATTGGGGATGAATAAATATAAAAGCTTTGCTGAGCTACATTTACATTAGCTAAGCATTTGATTTTATATCTCAAAATATCTTGCAATGTTTTATAGCAATCTAATTTGTTTCTTCTCTTACAAAACTGTTAGTCAGATTTCTCCTTGGTTAAGCATGTAGTTTCCGAAAAGAAGCTTGTATTACTGAGAGAAAAAAAGAGAGAGAGAGATCTTTTTGGTGGGGCTGGAGGTTTCTTAATCAACAAAAGATAGTAGAAGAAATAAATGGAAATAAATGGACCTCAGATATAAAAAGACGGAATTTAGTTTTGATTTTGGTGTTAGTTTTAATTAAATCCAATGCCGCATTCTTGACCATTGAATATAATAATGTACTTGGTTCAAATTCAACGTCTTAAGAATAAGACATTTTTTTCTTTAGTCTTAGTCAAAAGAATTAAGTTCCAACGGGGGGGAGGGGCGTTAAGGACTATTCTGGAAAAGAGTATATTTATTTCCATCCTAACAACAGCAGAAGGGAGAGGACCTCCTCCTCCTCTTGAAAAATACAATTATTTAAGGAAATATTTGCTCTCAGACTTTCAACAACAGCAGCAAAGATCAGGGAAAAGGTCAGAATATCTGGTCCCTAGGTAAGATATACTGTACATTTTAGTGAATGAAATAAATTAAAGTTGGAAAGCTGATGATAAACCCCAGAGATAATTGTGAAGGTAATGCTTTCTTCCCACCCTGGTTTCAGAGAATGCTAACCTCCAATTATTGTTGAGGGGAAAAAAGCTCTGTAGGATACTACTCATCTAGTCCTTCTCCTGGGTGAAAATTACCAGTAGTGACTTGTTTGTAAATGCAAGCATTTGACTTTTCTTTCCTTCAACCCACAATTTTGAAAGGCTCCTGAACTGTTTTCTATATATCCTGGACTAGGCTAATAAGGTTGGTTTTAGCAAACTTTGAGGTGAGAGTGGCTTAAGGAAGAAATACTTAAGTTCCACTTGATTACCTTTGCATCATCTATGATTGCTTTGTGCATACCAGATATTATAAAGTAAAAACTAAGTTCTTTTCATCCTTGAATGAAGTTCAAACCAATGTGAGTGTACCAATATTTCCATGTGTTCTCTAGGCAGCATGTTTCACATATAATGTGTAATTGCGCCTTCCATATGCAATAAGCATAATGTCTGGACACATCTTTGAATTCTGAAGTATAGCATTCAGTTGTTTTATTGCAAATGGACAATTGTCCACCTAATCTTAGTCCCAGAACCATTTTTAAAAATTGATTTGAATGGAGTCTCTGGATCCTTTTAATTATGACAGTGCAAACTATAATATTGTTGTCAAAGCTAAGTTTGTCTTTATGTTCAATAATGCACAGAAGCCAATATATTGTCTTTAAAGCCAAGTGTACAGTAGGTGACTGTGCTTAGTGCGAGCTTCATGCGGTTTTAATTATTCTACTGGTGTATTTTGGTCATATTACACCAGCACGCTGGCAGTTTTTCCTTTCCAAGTTCAGTGTTATCATATGATCTCTTCCAAGAGGAAGAACAATGTCTTATCATTCTATGCCTGTATTGTTTGCAAAGGTATGTCATTCTTCTGTTTAAGTCCCATGACAACATGAGAGATCAAGGAAATGAAGAAGAATGGTTCTGAATGGGGTTTGTGGTTTGTTGCATTCATGGTAATGCTTCTATGCTATCATTTTACTTTTCCACAGACTTGGTTGACAAGGCTTTTCCTCAACTGTTTCTCTCCATGATTTGTGCTTTATTCCAAAGCAGTTGCCATGTAGTTAAAGATGGCATATTTACCAAAACGTACTTTTAAAACATGGGGATGGGGAGAAGACCATTTATGTAGAGGCAAGTATGCATGCAATCATTTTCCTACTCCTCCAGATAACTTGTAAAGAGGCAATTTCATCTGATGTCATGGAGTCAATGAAAACCTAATGCTGGGAACTGGACTGTATGGTTTCGTTGTTGAGCGCGTAGAGTCTGTAGTTTTATAGTAGAAATGGGATAGAAGTATTATATTCTTTGGGCATGAGAACTCAATCTGTCAAGCATGCCAGTTATTTGTTTATAGAGCTTTATAGCGCATAGCAATGGCTATAAATGTTTTATTATTAGACTACTGTTGTGGACCAACCAGTAGCTAAGAACTGTATGTTAGGATGTTTAGCATTTATAGGGTTAAACGCTGTTTTCTTAAGAAATGGCTTATGGGTAATGTAGTTTCAGCAGTCAGTTTATCTAGTCAGTGGGAGGAGTTCAAAGGTTTATGACTGTACTTCCTGGCTGTGCGCCTTTCTTTGATACTCTTCACTTTGGGATCCAGCCTCATGGCTCGGAGACAGCAATTACTCAACATGTGATTTATATACAGGACAGGAGGATATCACTGTCTTTTAACCTAATGATATAGATCCAGATTAATATTGCATTCCAGACGTATTTCAGCTTAATCGTGAGTTGTTGAATATCTCTGTGAATAAAGTATTCTTCTTTGATCTGTTCATTTGAGTAAACTGCTACCTGTCTACACGGAAGTAGGATACATACGACCGTGGAAACAGGATAACTACTATCAGCAGAAAGTTCTGGGTTTCACATATATGATACTGGTATGTGTTTGCTTTAGAAAGTTTTTTAATCCAAATAATGCAGTTGAGTCAGATTTTAAAGAGAAAAACTGAAATTTTAAATAGGATTTGGCTGGTGGGTGACTTTCTTGAATTCCCAGTGTGGGTATATATCTATTTAAGCTTTTGTATATGAAGTTGAAACTCAAATACTTTGGCCACCTAATGAGAAGGAAGGACTCACTGGAGAAGAGCCTAATGCTGGGAAAGATTGAGGGCAATAGAAGAAGGGGACGACAGAGAATGAGGTGGATGGATGGAGTCACTGAAGCAGTAGGAGTGAGCTTAAATGGACTCCAGAAGATGGTACAGGACAGGAAGGCCTGGAGGAACGTTGTCCATGGGGTTGCGATGGGTCGGACATGACTTCGCAACTAACAACAACAACAATATTCAGTCATCATTTGAAAATAGTTTATTCTAAGTTACTTTCAGAGGACTCTCTTTGGATATATTTTGCTTGTTTCTGTTCTTTAAGATCTCTTAGACTCAAAGAGGAGGCAAAATATAACAAAATATATAGTTGCACTCTGGAGAAACTGATTCAGCCACCTATCTGGTTGCTGAGATTTGCTAAGTCTCTAAAGTAGCACTCATTAAAAGCAAAGAATCTTGGAATGTAACAAACATTCTATTGTATAAACCACATGGAATACAGAGTATTAATGCAGAAAAATGTATTTATGTGGTCAAAAATAACTGGTCAAAAGCAACTTGATCGTACATAATATGTATTCACTGAGGCATTTCCCATATGCTTTCAGATCTGTTTTCACAGTAGTAAGAACTAAAAATAGTTGCACTGTTTGAAGCCTTATGGTTCAAATATCTCAGCAATTCACATTTTTTACAAGTTCTAATACATATTAGCAAAAATGACATTGGAAAGAGAAGGATATATAAGTTGGTTAGTGACACAGTGGTATGGCTGGCCATTTCTCTTATTCCTAAACTACCCACAGAAGCTAATTGAAGATGGAAGACTTTCATCTGACTGGCTCAAAACTGACTCAGCCTTCCATTCTTTCGAGGTCAGTAAAATGAGGACCCAGATTGTTGGGGGCAATATGCTGACATTTGTAAACTACTCAGAGAGTGCTGTAAAGCTCTATGGACCGGTATAATAATAATATTATTATTATTATTATTATTATTATTATTATTATTATTATTATTATTATTATTATTATTATTATTATTATTATTATTATTATTATTATTATTATTATTATTATTATTATACAGTTGGAAAGGACCTTGGAAGTCATCTAGTCCAACCCCCTGCTCAGGCAGGAAACCCTATACCATTTCAGACAAATGGCTGTCCAGTCTCTTCTTAAAAACTTCCAGTGTTGGAGCATTCACCGCTTCTGGAGGCAGGTTGTTCCACTGGTTGATTGTTCTAACTGTCAGGAAGTTTCTCCTTAGTTCTAGGTTGCTTCTCTCCTTGATTAGTTTCCATCCGTTGCTTCTTGTCCTGCCTTCAGGTGCTTCGGAGAATAGCTTGACTTCCTCTTCTTTGTGGCAGCCCCTGAGATATTGGAACACTGCTATCATGTCCCCCCTCGTCCTTCTCTTCATTAAACTAGACATACCCAATTCTAGCAGCCGTTCCTTATATGTTTTAGCCTCCAGTCCCCTAATCATCTTTGTTGCTCTTCTCTGTACTCTTTCTAGGGTCTCAACATCTTTTTTACATCGTGGTGACCAAAACTGGATGCAGTATTCCAAGTGTGGCCTTACCAAGGCATTGTAAAGTGGTATTAATACTTCCCGTGATCTTGATTCTATCCCTCTGTTAATGCAGCCTAGCACTGTCAGTGCTATTGCTGTTACTATTGCTATTTACCCATTGGCAGTTTGATGCCATCTGTAAAATCAGCAGCAACATGCATTGCCATCAAGAAGGGAAGTCTAACCTCTAATGTGGAATGACTGAACAACAAGAATGAAGAGGAATAAAGGTGATTTTAAATGCTGTTCAGTAGTTTGGCTGTACAGGGATGGTAGATAAATCTCTTGGGGCAAAATGTTTTTGTGATGTTTTTCATTTGATTCAATAGAAAAGAATTGCCTGTTCCAATGAAAGTAACATCGGAATGAAAGTCTTCTGGGCAAAGTGTAGGGTCTTGGAACTTGCCCTTGTTGCAAGGTTCCTGACTAGTTGTTGTACCTTTGTATGTGTAGTTTCAATATCTAATTGTGTTTCCAGCCTCTCTGGCTTCCAAAACTTCAGTTCAGTTCAAAAGGAAGGCTCTGTGAAGGAATTCCTTCCCCTGGGCCTTTTTCAGTTTACGGAGCCAGAAAGGCTGCAGAGGAGCAAAAAAGATTCAACAGAAAACAGTAGCAACAGCATCTTCTGCCATTTCTCAAAAAAAAAAAAAGCACTTACATAAATTCTAAATAAGTTGCAAAGAATAAGATGTGAAAACAAAAGCCTCTTAATATGGAGAAAATTGAAAAACTCTTTTGTCTCTTGGTCACTTTCCCCTAACCCAAAGTTTCCCATGGCTGGCTGGAGTTGCATATTAAAATTGCCGAGGTTGGGAAACTCGGTTGTGGCCAGTTCTACCTGGGACTAAATGGGAGCCTGTTTTTTCTTTTACACAGTGAGATTAACCTTCCCTGGTAAGTCAGGTTCAACCATGTTTGAATTTGAGTTCAATACTTTGGAGGTGTTTTTGCTTCTATTCTGTGTTAATTATTTTTGTTTTATTTTAATTTTAAAGAAATCATTAAATAGCCAAATAAATATCTGGAATTTTGACCTATGTATTAAGAATGGGGGGGAAAGTATAATGAGAAGTTTTTGAGATCATCAATTTGATCAGACAGGTGCTTTCTTAGTAAAGTCTAATGTATGGCTGGATTCATGAGATTGAAATAAGATGCATTTTTTTACTTATGTAAATGAAGTATTACTTTAAATGGTATATTCTGTTTGTCCTGCAGTGATAGGCATTGATTTGTATAACCATTAGTGCTACTGTATTGAATTGATAGTGAATTGATAGTGTATCCACATAAAAGTTTTTAATATTACCAAGCATTGGGGCCAGTTTGAAAGAACAAAATATACCAAATAGTCTTTTTCATCTATTCCTTTTGAGCCAGTAGTCCCATTTCAGACCTGAATTACCAAGATAATTATAACAGTGTAATCCTTGGCTATATGCAACATTAGCACAATCTTTTTATCTGAGGTGAACAATAAGATACCTATTGGGTTAAAAATGTAACAAGATGTTTCTTTATTTTTTAAAACTGTTACGTCTCTCACCTCCATCTTATTTCTTTTTGTCTTATCATTAGGCAAACTACTTTCTTCCTTTCTTTCTCAACCATTTCCCATCAGCTATCTAGCTAGAGAAAAAGGAAATTGTAATCTGACACATTTGGAGGGTACAAGTTGGAGAAAGATTAGTGATTTTTGCAGATGAGACACTGTTACTTTTATTTATTTGCTGATCAAACAAATTAATTTTCTGGATGATTTAACAAAATGTAAGACAATATTAAAATTGTAAACATAGTTCCAACATAGTTTATAAAATAGTATTAAAACAGTTCTTAAGAGTTTTTAATGAAAATAAAATTGTAAATAATATAGATCTAAAACCGTGGTGGCGAACCTATGGCACGCGTGCCACAGGTGGCACGCAGAGCACTCTCTGTGGGCACACGCGCCGTCGCCCCAGTCCTAGGCCTTCAGCTGGGTTTTATAAAATCTTTCTGCTTTAGGCCTCCGCCGCCATGTGCAAAAAAAAAAAAAAAGGTTCAATCAACCAATCAATTTCAACTTCTCGCGGGGAAAAAAAAGATCTCGCAAAGTTGGAATTGATTGATTGAACTTTTTAGTCCCACCCAGTCTGCCGTTACCACCGCAGCCACGCCCACCCAATTTGCCACACCCACCCAATGGGCCACGCCCACCCGGCACCCGACGATACATAAGTGGGTTTTGGGTTGCAGTTTGGGCACTCGGTCTCTAAAAGGTTCGCCATCACTGATCTAAAACATTTCTTCAGATGAAAAATGCAGCCAAAGTAGAAGGTTGACAGAGCCAAATTTGAAAAGTAAATGGGACTGAAAAGATTTTTGCCTGAAATTGAAATAACATTAAAGTAGATGTCAACTGAGTCCCTTGTCATTAAAAAAAACCCTGCTGTAAATTGGAATTGGAATCTTTTAAACTTTGTTCATTCAAGAAAGCATTTCAGCTTCCATGTCTGCCAAGGAATCCCACTGGGTTATTAGAGAAGGACTGAACCAAAGTTGTGGGATCCCTTGTGGGATCTATTTTTTTTAATTGAAGCCAGAAGTCTTCCTCTGTCAAGCCATCTCCCCATGAGGGACTTTCAGCATCACTGAAACCTATCCTTACAATATTACTGTTTTAATATCTGAATAACTGGATAATGCAATGGGGAAAACAATTTCAGATACAAAATAGTGTCTTTGTGGCAGGGGGAGCAACTTTTTTTCTGTAGAGCATAGTCAGTTTGATATGGTGGTTAAAGTGCTGGCCTAGAAACCAGAAGGCAGTGAATTCTAGTCCTGCATTAGAGATGAAAGTTGGCTAGGTGACTTTGGACCTGTCACTCTCTCTCAGCCCAACCTATCTCCCAGGGTAGTTATTGTGGGGAAAATAGGAGGAAGAAGTTTACTGCCTTGAGTTAACCTATAAAGCAATAAAAGTGGGATAAAAATATAACAAACAAACAAACAAACAAACAAACAAACAAACAAATAAATAAATAGGCTAAATTTGGGAGAAGGAGAAGAGATGTGCTTATTTTGGTTGGTGCTTATGAGAAAAAAATGGATATTTTCATTTTATAACTACATTGCTCGGTGTAAGAGTTCTGGTCTCAGTAGTGTTTGGTAAGTGAACCTGTATTGAAACAATGTTCCTATAACTGTACCTCTACAAACATAAAATGCTGTAGGATGTGTTGAAAGAAAAATCTTCATCAGGGTCCAGTCCAAGCCGGGAATAAACAAAATGGAGACTACTTTAGAAAGAAGGTTGCAGCTTATTGAAGAGGAGAGCCAGGCAGAAAGATGGCTCTGGGAAAACTGACCACATGTAGCAGGGAGTGGTGGGTTTTATACCTTCTGGGGCTCTTGAGATTGTTTCTTGTTCCTGTTTGAGGCTTTGTATTTCTTGTGTCATGTACTTTGACCTGAGTCTGAGTGTGCCCTTTTGGTATTGGTGAGTTAATCCTATTATGTCTCCTGTCCTTAGAATTTGGGTGGGGGTATGTAGATTTTAGGTGTCTTTGTCTTCCTAATAGCTTCCTGGCTCCAACCTTCCTGAATGGATTATTACATCTGCATTTCTAAAAGCTGGCCTCTGCCTAGTCTCTGCTTGGGGGAGAGGGGCTGGGGCTGGTTTCTGGGGGCTGGTTTCTGTCTTTTTTAAGATCTTCTCCATTATTCCTTTGGGGAAATATATTCTGCCTTTTTTTAATATTTCCCAAAATATTTCTTTCTCTGGATTCTTCCCACAGATGTTTACCTTTAAAGAAGTCCATACTTTGGTATAAAAAGCATTCAACAGGCAAACATATAATTTCAAATCAATCAAGAAAGTTTTTTTTTCTATTGCATTTTTCAAAAGTAAGCACCCCAATATATATCTTAAGCAATACCAGCTGCTGACTGCAGATGACTTGTAGACAACTGCTTATACAAACTCTCTGTCTAAAGGAATGCTACAAATCACGTTTGAAATATACTAATACATCTCACAGTCTAGTTCATTGGGCATAGTTCATTGGGCAACCAGTGAGGTAGATCCAGTTCAGGGAACAGTGTGCTCTGGCAATGCTGGAATAGAAGTGACGAAAATGGAAAAAGTTGAGTCACAGCACATAAGGGTGGAAAATCCCGATGCTTTTAGGTGTCCTTTTGTCCCCACTTTTTTTTCCCTACTTGTCACAATTTTCCATCTGTTCTTTCATCTTTGCTAGTCTCCTATTCATGCATCTTTCTGCTTTTTCACCCAATTTGCTGCAACAAGTATGCTTTCATTCAGAAGCATCCATGAAGATATATCAGATATAGCACTGTTTATGTAAATATGTTTATATAGATTAAAAAAATATATAAAGAAGTCTGTGTAAGCAGCATAAGGCCACTGAATAGGAGTAGAACCAAGTTTCTAGAGGCTCTGAAGTTGCATAGAGCAGGGCTTTTCAACCTTTTCACCCATTGTACCACTTTTAGGATATGGCAACATCCGAGTACCACCAGTCGCCTAGCAAGGTGTCAAAAATTTGATGACCAAAAAAAAGAAGGAAAAAAGTGATAAAGTACAGGTAGTCCTCAACTTACAACAGTTCGCTTAGTGACTGTTCGAAGTTACAATGGCACTTAAAAAGGTGCCCCCCAAGCCACAGCCGAGCAGGACAGCGCCCGGCAGCGCTCTTCCTCCTGTCCGAGGTTTTCATTGTTGTGAGCATTTCTGTTGAGGATTGGCAGCAGGGGTGGGGTGGGAGGTGTTTGGTTTTTATTCCCCCCGTCTGCTGGGTGGTTGCAGCAGGTTTTGGTCACTTCACATGACCCTGGGACACTGTGACCATCATAAATATGGATCAGTTGCCAAGCATCTGAATGTAAATCACAAGACCCTGGAGATGCTGCAACATTCCAGCTGATTGGTGCTTCTTCAGGGCTCAACAGAAGCACCAGGATCAGTGCCGAGCTCCAGCTGGAGCCTGGCGCTGATCCTGGTGCTTCAACTGAGCCCTGACAGCCCTGAAGAAGCGTCGATCAGCTGGAAAGCGGCACTGATCCTGGCGCTTCCGCTGAGCCCTGACAGCCCTGCAGCTCCAGCCATCTCTCGCTCAGGCTTGTGTGGTGCTGCCACCGGTTCAACTCATTACCCTCCCCCGCTACCACTTTTCTAGGATGGTCGCGTACCACCTGCCAGGTGCCAATGTACCACAGGTGGTACCCGTACCACTGGTTGAAAAGCCCTGGCATAGAGAATTCATTTACAATCTTATGGTTATAATAGAACTGAGATCCCCACTCAGCCTACAAAGGATAGGTTGATGGATGGGAGGGAGCAGATATCCTCTGGGGTCCCTTATATGTGTTTAGCATCTCCCCGTCAAACATAATCCTGAATAGGCTAGCCGCTAGAGAGCATAAAGAAAAGGAAGACAGGTGGCAAAAAGAAACACTGAAGAGCATCAGAAGGGAATAAGACTGCAGGCTAGGGCAAACCAGTATTCATAATGCCAGAAAATCTCATTCATTGGAGCCAAGATTTGGCCGACCCCTGGCTTACAGTAGAATATCAGAATATGTATTAATGGCCAATTATGTGTAACTTTTTCACAAGAATTAGAATCAGTGGAAACAATTCTAAAAAAAAAACCTTTTTGCTAAAGCTAATGATAATGGAAAGTATCCAACTTTTTCATAAAAATTAGAATCAGTAGAGATAATTCTATAAAAAACATTTTTGCTAAAGTTAATGATGTTGGAAAAAGTCCAGGATCTTTTACCATGACATTTTTACTGTGCTTCAGTTAGAAAATGAGATGACATAAAATCTGCCAGATAGGATTCTCTGAAACCAAACAATTATATTTTTTGCTCTCATAGAGTAGGCAGGCACATAGTACTGGAAAATCTAGAACCTAAACTGAACCGATATTGTAGCATTCTACAATACTACATATAATGATAATACGTTGCACAAGATTGCACAAATTTAAGGGAGGCACTTCACACAGTCTGCACTTTTATTTTTCAAGTCTGGTGAACAAAAAGATGAAATTCTAAGAATTGTACATTTGGGGGAAAAGATACACTAAAATCTTCCTTACATAAATGGGGAAATTCAGCTCTGCAACCTTTTCTCATTTTTTTTTGTTCTAAGCGTTATTGCTAAAAATCTAGAATGATTCATTTTTCATTCCAATAATTATTAAAGAACCTTAACTTTTCCATGTTCTTTTTGATCTCTGAAAGCACATATATTTGCTGGAAAAGAGTGGGCCTGACTAATGACATTAGACTTTGAAACCTGAAAAAAGCATTGAGTGTTTTTACTTGTCTTGTAAGAATGAAATTCCTGTGCAAGCACATTTTTATTCCTCCTCTTTCCAAAACTCATTGGATCAGTGAAAAGGAATTGGCTTGGTTAATTATTCCCTTTCTCTTAATTACATGACTGCAGGCATAAAATTCTGCCTCTTCAAGCTTTTGTAGTTATTTTTTCCTAGCATTGTCTTGTCTTAGAACTGATCTTGCCTATCTGGATTAGCATTATTTAAATGTAGAGAAGAAAGTATTTTATAGCTAGATATTCTATTCAGATTTATAAAGAGTACACTGGAGTAATCAACGTGGATGCAATAAGGTATATTTTAAAGTGTTTTTCTATATTGTAGAGAGATGGTTCAGCATGTGATATGATGAATTAATTGTGCTTTTATATTTGACTTAATAATAATAATAATACTTAATAATACATAGTTTCATATATTTTATCTTAATTGATAAAGTTGTGGAATACACTCCAGGAGCTGTATTTTGCAGCATTGCTTAATGATTTTTGTCTATGTGCATTTCTATATTTTTATTTGATATCCCATGTACTGTAAAATTGTTTTTTATTTACAGACTTACATTTATTAAAGATGTACAAATATACAGTCAAGCCACTGGAACATAATTCAGTCTTTTATAGATTAATACATCTCTCAAAATCTTAAGCAGTATTAACTTAATGCTAGCTACTTAAGGCGAGGTCAAATAGGGATGCCTTACATCAAAGTGGAAGTTCTGATTTAAACTTCAGGAACTATCCAGCAAGAGGTCAATGCGCTGGTCCCCACAGAAGTAGTTCTTTGTGTGTCTGTCCTATATCAATCCGTCTTTGTGGGCCAGCAACATATGTCACGGTAGTACATTTTTAATTAATTGTATATAATATTGTATGAAGAAGTTCTGTTTTTAAAAATTCTGTTCTGAGTGTTCTAATAATAGGTTTTATGAACAGGTATTAATCCAAAGCAGGACTAAACCATCTTTCAAGGTCCCCTTTTCTGTTGGCCAAGAAAGAGGGGAACGGGGCAACATGCCACAGCCAACTTTGTGTGGCCAACTTGCCATGGCCAACTCGCCAGAGCCAACTCACCATGGCCAACTTGCCATGGCCAGCTCGCCAGAGCCAACTCACCATGGCCAACTTGCCATGGCCAACTCGCCAGAGCCAACTCACCATGGCCAACTCGCCAGAGCCAACTCACCATGGCCAACTTGCTGCAGCCAGCTTGCCATGGGACAACTCACTGTGGAACAATTTAACAATTCTATTTAATCATTAAAAATAAATTAAAAAATATTTTATTTTTTGTCGATTACATTTCATTCTGTCCCTCCTTTTGCATCCTTTCTTTAATGATTCTATTCCACCATTTCTTTGTTATTTGTGTAACTTTTGTCCAGCAATGAGTTGTCCTGTGGCGAGTTAGCCGTGATGAGTTGTCCCGCAGCAAGTTGGCCATGTTGAGTTGGCCACGGCGAATTGTCATAGACCCAAGAAACAGAGGGCCCGATAGAGACATTCTGAGGGTACCTTAACGGATGAAGGCAAGATTTTCAGCCTTTTGCTCTAGCATTTTCAGCATCTTTGGAGAAGGATTTTAAAAAACGAGGTGCATTCGGTTTGCCAGAAACTCATATATCAGTTTTAATACTTATTTGCCCAAACAGAGAGATAGTTATGCTACCATAACTTTTGCAGCTGAATTTTGAGTGGGCAATATTAGGGAATGACATGGTGAAAAAAAAAAAAGAAAATGAAGGAAAATGGCCTTGATTACCCATTTCTGTTTTAATGGAAAGAAATGATATTAGTGAAGAACTCCCATCAGTCTACCCAGTAGACAAGGAGATATGGGGTTTTGAATTCCACAAGAACTGAAGGACATAGCAGTGGGAATCTTAGATTATTGAAATTACATTATCCTGTTCGCTGGTCTACAACAATGCTGTCCTGGAGTGACAATCTTGCCAGGAGAGGGGTTATCCTAATGGCTCTTCATGAATGATCCCTGGGAGAGATTTGGACATTTACTAAGGAAGAATCACTTATTTTTGCCAATTTTATGAATGTTGCATGGTGTTATGGGATGGGTCAGGAAAGTGGTGGAACAGTAAAGAACAGCCTTCGGTAGAGAACAAATAGTAAAATAATAATTGGCGGAGGAAAATAGGGTGGGAAGTTACCATTACAAAGAAAGTCAGGTTGACTAAGTCCATGCTTTTCAGTTTGCAAGCTTTAATGTATGAGGAATGCTTCCTTTAATCTGATCCTTTGGAAATTTATGTTGCTATTATGTAAAAATGGCATTTTTCTATTTGAATTATAAATTAATATAGAGATGTAGTCCTTATGGTAACATGAAATGTTGGTTTGAGTTGAATATATTCGCTTAATATAAATGTTTTAGATTTCAGCTGTTCTGTTGTTTCTTGCACGTTATTGATTTAGTACTGAATAGATGAACTGCATAGCTTTCTCCCTTTAAATGGAAGCAGAATCTTATCAATGTTTCTTATATGTATTACAACCTATTAATCCTGATGTTCATCTTTTTACTTGCTGTTGTTGTGTCAGGTTTTGATGCTCATATTACTACCAAACTGCATTTTTCAAATTATGGCACAATGTACCCATGACTCTGCTCTGTATTTCAGAAAATATAACACCTTCAGCCGTTAGTTTAGCGAGCAAACATGTGAGAATCAGCATCAGTTAGAAAAAAGCTGTTAGTCAGCAAAGTTGAATGTTCTCCTCCTTTCCAAAACCAATTCTACTTGCTAATTTTTGAGGGAAATTTCTTTGTTTGGCTCCTCTCCTTTGCTTCATCTTTGGTTATACATTGCCTTTTTTACAGCAAACATACCATAAGAATAATTTAAGTGATTTTAAAAAAATGTTCTGCTATTGTGTTTTTCCATAATGTTTCCTTTAATGATTATTCATAGATACATACTTGTAAGTATAGTATAGAGAGTCAAAGTTTTATTTTTTTCTAATGAGAAGTTTGTGAGAATCTTTTGAAAATGAAGATCGTTTTGAGTACAAATCTTTTGTATTTTAAAAGATCTTATAAGGGCTGAAAATCCAAATCCAAATCTTTCTTATTCTTTTAATTCAAAAGTTTATATTGGCTTGAATTGAAGTTGGTCTATCACTGCGACCAGTGACAGGTCAGTGATACTGCTCTTTAAGAGTTGTATCCTTTGTCCTCCAGGTTTTTAGGTTGTCCTCCAGTTATGTAAATTATATGTTGACATGGTTTTTGCTAAGAATGCTGGAAGCTGAAATCCACAAATCAGGAAATCATTCAGATTGTGTTTGAAGACTGTTCAAGACTGTTTTTATTTAGTGCTAGCAAGGAAAGATCTCATATTATCCAGCTTGCTCAGAAACGTAAGATTTTTTTTCTTTTAAAACAAAGCAAAATTTCAAATTCTTCTTTGCAGCCAAATATGGTTAAAGAGGCCTGGAAGCTGATGATAGGACATCCCAGGAAATAAGCCAGTTCCAGGATATGGGGCAGCAGGGGCAGGGTGCCATGCAGTGTCCCACAGATATCCTTCCATGTAAAGGCCCTGAACAAAAATAAACATAATGCAGATTGTTTGGAACAAACTTCGATCATTAATAGCATTTAGCATGAAGGAAGAGACAGCATTTGATTTATCCCCTCCCAGCAAAGTACACAGAGGCACTGTGTATAATTTATACTCGAACCTAATATTAGCTTTTCATAAGACAACACACAGAAGTGTCCTTGAAAGGGAGAGGAACTAGTCCTGTTTTTAAAAGTCACTGCTTTAATTAAAGCCTGAAGCCCTTGGTAACTATGGAAACTCAAGTGAAACACAAATAACGAACTGCAAGTTTTAGAGCTGTACAGTATTTAAGTCTGCTCCAATACTTCCTCCTTGTGAGGAAGCAGCAGCAACAAGATCTTGTTTTTTACTGGATGAGATGCTGATGAGAGGGTAGGTGGCTTTGAAAGAGAAGACATTTGCAGGTTTTAGAAGTACAATCCAAAGCGGCACAACCCACTTGTTGAAAATGGCCATTAAATAGGAAATGCTTTTATTCCATATCCTATCCACTCCTCTGGCAGCCTACGTCTCCCATAAACTGCAGTGGAAAATATTTGCAAATATTTCAGTGCACAATAGGAAGACCGAAGACCTATAGAAACCCCTCTCTTTCCTCCCTTTTCATGTTAAGAGCAAAATTCCCTTGGGAATAATCTACTGAGATGTGCTTGTCAGCAATAGATGGGCCCAGAAAGTGCCTTATTTTTTCTCCCCGTTCTTCCTTCTTCCTCTGGAGTCAACCATGTTTTGGAAGTTCAAATGTCAAGCATACGTTAATCATCTGTTAAGGGCTAGACTAGAACAATCTCATTCTTAATGTATTCAACTCAAATTTTAATAGGCAGTATAATGGGTATCAATGAGCCCAAGTTAATGATATTTATATTTGTGTTCTGTTTTGTCCCAAGGGTTCAAGACAATCAGTAGGTAGTGAAAGAAACATCTGGACTCAGGCATGATATATTTCCATACAAGGAGAGAGATTTGCTTTCCTGTCTGATTCCCCAGATATATCTGTGGAACTTCCACATGGACAATGCCTTTGCCCCTCAATCCTTCAAAGACATGCCAGTACTGGTTCACAAGTCTCCTTAGTATAGTCATCTTTGCAATAATCCGAATTCTCCCTGAGTCAGCCAGGATGCCTCCAGTTGACTAATGGGGAAATGAAAAATTGGCTTTTAGGAAGCATCTTCTCATAGGGCCTTTTCCTTTCTTCTCATAGGGCCTTTTCCTACTGCTGAGTTGATCTGCTCGCTGCCTATCCTTGAATTCCCATTGCTATCATGAAATTTGCCTATCTCAATGTGGCCTCTACTGCCTCTGCAAGTCATTTGCAATTCCTTCAAGATAATGAGTGACACTGCCTAACAGATATTCCTTAAAAATATCTTGTGGTAAAAAGTAGCAAAAATTATTCTAATACTGATACAGCTAAGGATGAATTAAGCTTTACCTATGGGTCAACACAAAGGAAAGATCATGGAGACATGGCAAGACATGTCGCCACTCAGGTTTGTGACAGGTCTGGGTGCAACTAGGTAAAAGCCTGTTATTGTCCCCTGTTTGATTTTGCAAAAAAGGAAAAAAATACACTATGTTTTAAAAGTACAGGTAATCCTCGACGTACGACCACAATTGAGCCCAAAACTTATGTTATTAAATGAGAAATTTGTTAATTGAGTTTGGCCCCATTTTACAACTTTTCTTGCCACATTTGTTAATTGAATCACTGCAGTTGTTAAATTAGTAACACTGTTGTTAAGTGAATCTGGTTTCCCCATTGAGTTTGCTTGGCAGAAGGTTACAAAAAATGATCACATGATCCTGGGACACTGCCACCATCATAAATATGAACCAATTATCAAGTATCTGAATGTAACTCACATGGTCATGGAGATGCTGCAATGGTCATAAGTGTGGAAAACGGTCATAAGTCACTTTTTTCAGTGCCGTTGTAACTTCAGACAATCACTAAATGAACTGTTGTAAGTCGAGGAGTCCTGTAGAGTTATGACGTTCTCATAAATGTTCTCACCAATACTCTTGCCTCCAATGTTAATTTGTTACATTTGTTTGTATAGCTGCCGATCTCACAATTGTGATTTTGGGTGATGCACACAATTAAGATTAAGTGTTGCAGGACTGTTCTTGCATTGCTTTTCTTCAGTGCCACAAGTTAGTTGAAGGCTTAGCTGCAGAAATGCACAGATACTGAGAACATTTTGGTGCAGATTCCAGAACAGCCCAAATGCTGCACGTGAATGGATCCTGTGTTAACTGTTCTGAAAAATGTATTGGAATGGAACATTATATACCCCACTTTTCTACTAGGAGTTCGAGTAGTATATTAACATTCCTTCAGTTTATATGTGCAATAATGGGAGAGCAAAAATATTCACCTCGAGTCTTATTTTGTTTAGAAGGATTGGGGACTATGGCAGGAAAGATATTTCCTTCCATGTGTTATTGTTTAGTCAGCCATTGAAAAGAATAAGACCTACCATATTTCCCCGAAAATAACACCTGGGGTTATATTAATTTTTGCTCCAAAAGTCGCATTAGGGCTTATTTTCAGGTGATGTCTTATTTTTTTCCTGTACAACAATCTACATTTATTCAAATAAATAACATTAATAATATTATTTATTTATATTTAATTATATATTAATATTATTATTTTATAATTCAATACATCCATCGTGTGTTGCAACGGACGTACTAAATGCATCTGCCTGGCTGACGATCATAACTGGGGCTTATTTTTGGGGTAGGGCTTATATTACGAGCATCCTGAAAAATCATGCTAGGGCTTATTTTCCAGTTAGGTCTTATTTTCAGGGAAATATGGTATGTAACTTCACTGAATAAGGTTAAAAACAAGGGCAGCAGTGAACAAACTACCTTCTGAATAATTCTTTTTATAGCATTACAAAGTAAAACTCTTCTGTCGATCATCTGATACAGGGAAGTCTAAAGCTTTCTTCTATGGAAAATAATCTGCATAATGCTGATTCAAGGCAGAGGCCACCCAATGAGAACTTTACCTTCCCTGGGACATAAACATGGGGGAGAGGGGAACAGTGAAATAATCCCTCATTAAAAGACAGTTAAGAAGCAATGAGCAAAAGGAAGAAATGAAAATTGAGGAAAGAAACTTTGACTTGAAGTAGGGGCAACCTCTCGTAGTCATATATTGTATAGAGTTAAGGGCATGTATTCCTTTAACTAAGGAATGCCTGGAACGAATAATTGTTCCTGACAGATACAAAGAACAAATCTTATGGTTGGCTCACGAAAGCCTATTAGCTGGACATTTTAGGTAATAACAGTACTCTGTATTGAATTGTAGACCAATTTTACTGGCCAGGAATAGCAAAGAAGACCAGTCAATTTGATTCATTCCCTCCATTAAGCCATTCATCTGGATAATAAAGAGAGGTTAATACCCCTTTTATTCCTAAAGCAGCACAGTGATGTTTTAATATGGTAGATTGAAAGTTTGGCCCTTTATCTGTGAGGAACTGTTTGGGTATCCCTGCTCTATTAAAGACTTTAACTAGCTCTTGAATTATTTTCTTAATATTGGTATTTTTACTGGGATTGCCTCTCAATAATATGTTGCACACTTAGAAAGAACTAACATATATATATTGGTAGCTTTAGGAATCTAAGCACCTGCTCCACTCCAGCAGAAATGCCGACAGCCTACAACAGCTGGTAACACTCTTTCTGTCCAGCCCCTCAAAACACAAACTGAAAGACTTTTCA
Organism: Azemiops feae; assembly: GCA_023970755.1. Lineage (NCBI taxonomy): Eukaryota > Metazoa > Chordata > Lepidosauria > Squamata > Viperidae > Azemiops > Azemiops feae. The sequence goes on from JALGBA010004223.1 coordinate 246,853, forward strand.
AAGCCAGAGTTTCTCAGCAGTTCAAAATCACAGTCCAACAGGCCTGAGCAGATGATATCAAAAATTAGCCAGTAAAAGAAGCCAATTAAGATGGCTAAATAATAGCTAAAGAATTAATTATAGCTCAAGCTAGCATACTTGCATGAGAAAGGAGAATATAGGAGTTTGGTTTGGTTTGGTGTGGTGTGGTGTGGTGTGGTGTGGTGTGGTGTGGTGTGTGTGTGTGTGTGTGTGTGTGTGGCTTGGCTTAGTTGGCCATTAACCTGGGTGACTCTGGGAGACTCACAACACTTAAGGTATTACAACAGATATCTAATAGATTTGGGAATGGACATATAAGTAAGTCTAGGCATAATATAGTATACGTTTAGTGATAAGGGTTAAGTGAAAAATTAAGAAATAAGTAAGAACCATTAAGTATGTTAAGTCATTTTGTGTAATAAAAGCCTCCTTGGAAATACAGGGAAGAAAATGCTATTCTCCATGTTGGGGGTCCATTCCATTTCTTCAAAGAAACCCTCATAGTTCAAGTAAATTTCTATTGTGAGGCAATAGTTTTTGTTTTTATTTTTTACCAAGGGCTTAATCTTCACTGAATTTTTGCAAGGTGGGAGAACACGATGCATTTGGAAACACTGGAGAAAAAGTGTAACAAATTATTCTTCTGATTGTAAATTTGACACTGATCTAATCTTAGCATTCCCTTCTGCCTGCTTAGCAGCCTCTCCAACTTCATGTTGTCAGCATCCTTTGTGCAGCAATATAACACCTTTGTCATTTAGGCACAGTGAGAACAAGGATGCTCAGTATCATTTTGTAAGATGAGTCTTAAAAGAATTATTATTTAGCTTTTTGAATGTAAAACTTCAAATATTTTTGTGTGGTAAGACTAAGCATCTGCAAAAGGCTATTTTCTTCCTCTGTGAGAAAAAAAGAAAAAGAATGAATGCAGTATCAAGAGTCAGCCAGCATCGGAACTAAGGTTGTGGAGGATTTTGAGAATAAGAAAAAAGTCAAGGGAACAATAGATCCACTAATGGGAGAAAATGATAAGAAGGTGATGAGCAGCAGGGAGAAAGCAGAACAGTTTAACTCATTTTTTGCATCTCTCCTTACACAAAAGGAAAAAAAACAGTCCAACCTATCAAAAACAGTACCGTAAAAAACAGATTTGGAATACAAGTTAAAATAGGCAAAAAAATAGTAAGTGAGCTCTACCTGTCCACCCTAGATGAGTTCAAAACACCAAGACCAGATGGATTACACCCCAAGGTTCTGAAGGAACTGGCAGATGTGATCTCAGAACCATTGAACTATATCTTTCAAAGATTCTGGAGCACGGGGGAACTACCAGAGGACTGGAAGAGAGCTGATGTAGTTCCCATCTTCAAAAAAGGAAAAAAATAGATCCAGGAAACTACAGACCTATCAGTCTTACATCAATACCTGGGAAGATTCTGGAAAAGATAATCAGACACACCCAGAGGCAAACAAAGTCATAACCAAAAGCCAACATGGGTTTGTCAAAAACAGATCATGCCAGACAAATCTTATTTGAGAAATGCTGTGGATATAATTTATTTGGACTTCAGAAAGGCATTTGATAAAGTAGACCACAACCTACTACTTGATAAGATGGAAAAATATGGGTTAGGCAGCATCACCACCAGATGGATTCGTAACTGGCTGACCAACCACACTCAACGTCTAGTCCTCAGTGGAACTGCATCTACATGGAGGGAACTATGCAGTGGGGTACCCCAAGGATCTGTCTTAAGCCCAATACTCTTCAATATCTTTATCAGTGATTTAAATGAGGAGATAAATGGGGAACTCATCAAATTTGCAGATGACACCAAGCTGACAGGAATAGCGAACACTCCAGAGGATAGACTTAAGATACAGAAGGATCTTGGCAGACTTGAACATTGGGCACTATCTAACAAAATGAAATTCAGCGGTGAGAAAAGTAAGGTTCTACATTTAGGCAAGAAAAACCAAATGCACAGGTACAGTGTGGGTGGTATTTGGCTCAATAGTAGTAACTGTGAGAGGGATCTTGGAGTCCTAGTGGACAATCACATAAATATGAGCGAGCAGCGTGCTGCAGCTGCCAAAAAAACCAACACAGTCCTAGGCTGCATTAACAGAGGGATAGAATCAAGATCACGTGAAGTGTTAATATCACTTTATAATGCCTTGGTAAGGCCACACTTGGAATACTGCATCTAGTTTTGATCGCCACAATGTAAAAATGATGTTGAGACTCTAGAAAGAGTACAGAGAAGAGCAACAAAGATGATTAGAGGACTGGAGGCTAAAACATATAAAGATTGGTTGTTGGAATTGGATATGTCTAGTTTAATGAAAAGAAGGACTAGGGGTGACATGCTAGCAGTTTCCCAATATTTGAGGGGCTGCCGTAAAGAAGAGATGTTCAACTTATTTTCCAGAGCACCAGAAGGCAGGGCAAGAAACAACGGATGGAAATTGATCAAGGAGAGAAGCAACCTAGAACTAAGGAGAAATTTCCTGACAGTTAGAACAATTAATCAGTGGAACAACCTGTCTCCAGAAGATGTGAATGCTCCAACACTGGAAGTTTTTAAAAAGAGATTGGACAACCATTTATCTGAAATGGTATATAGGGCTTCCTGCCTGAGCAGGGGGTTGGACTAGAAGTTTTCTGAGGTCCCTTCCAATTCTGATCTTCTCTTCTGTTCTGTACAGCTGATTTGCATGGCAGAGGCATTAGGTCTAGAGCAGGCGTCGGCCACCTGAAACATTGAAAGAGCCGTTTCCCTAAAAAAACAAACCCCTGGGAGCCGCAAAATGTGCCCACGCATGCGCGCCGTCTGCACATGCGCGCCGTCCGCGCATGCCAGCGCGTGCCCGTCCGTGCATGCGCGTCCGCGCATGCGCGTCGTCCGCGCGCGTCGTCCGCGCATGCGTGGGCGGATGCGCATGCACGCATGCGCTCCCCCCCAAATGGCGGAGGAGGCTCCGGAGCCGCAGGTGATAGCTCAAAGAGCCGCATGCGGCTCCGGAGCCGCGGGTTGCCAACCCGTGGTCTAGAGAAATGGAGAACTATATCATTTGTGGGGGGTCTCATTTTTTTGTCTTATCTATTTAGATGCCATCCAAATATTATCAGCATTCTTGAGCTCAGCCAAGGATAGTTCACAACAGATGATATCAATACAACCAGATTTTAAAAAGTTGAAACACATAATAATGAAAAAATATCAGTTTATTTTTCAGTGCATTACTCCTAATTCCTTTGTGCCTGCTACTTTAAGTTCCATGTCAAGCCACAGTTCAGTGTCTGAACACAAGGAATGAGCAAACTGAATTAATTCACATATTAACATTTTTTGTAGAACTCTCTCTCTCTCTGTGTCTCTCTGTCTCTCCCTCCCTCCCTCCCCCCTCTCTCTCCCTCCCCCCCTCTCCCTTTCCCCTCAGCCTTCTCAGAAGAATAGCTTTACCTACCATTGTGTCACTAACCCTAATGCTGCCCCACTAGTCTTTGGAACTGCTCTTCTAGAATCATTTCTCTAACACATGTGTGTAAACTCTTACCACAATCTGACAACCAACCTTTTGATGCAATATTATAACTCTCTTCCTCCTCCTCTACTTTTTATAGCTTCAGTAAAAGCCAGCCAGGGAGATCAGTGGCATTATCTTGACTCACCATTTTTTCTGCTCAGATCAGCTAAAACCATCTTCAAGCTAAAAGAGCCCTTCACATCAGATTTGTAGGTTTTAAACGTCAATCATCTTGATGCTGTTATTAGTCTCTCAGGCTTCTAATTATCCTCCCTCTTCAACATCCCTCCAATCTGAATTTGTGTACCCCATGCTGAAAGGAGTAATAAAACCAATTCCTCTTTGCGGTGTTCCTCAAAGTTTCTACTCCTAATTTCTTCATTGAAAATAAAAGCTGGTTCTCTAAGATGAACTTGTTTATTATTCTGATCAGGAAGTTTTTTCAAATTGGCCTAGAAGACATATTGCCAGACTATAAATTTTCTTACCAAAGGTTCTGTCTCTATAGTTTTATAAAAGTTCCGGAAATGGATGTGGACTGGGGAGTGGTCAAGCAATCTAAACTGTCTCAGTGATTAGAGAATCACTTTGGAGAAGTGAATGTCTGGTAAGGATGGGATCTGTCTGGTTTGAGCTTGCCTTTGAGAAGGAAGGAAGGAAGGAAGGAAGGAAGGAAGGAAGGAAGGAAGGAAGGAAGGAAGGAAGGAAGGAAGGAAGGAAGGAATTCACTATGAAATCTACCATAAGGTGAAATACTAAGTCTCTCCTTTGACTTTGCTGTGCAAGAAAACCTGGAAGTGGGAGCATGGTAATGAGAGAAAAAAGGTTTGGATTCTTAAGCTGAGATAAATTTGTGGCTTCTATATTGCTATAAAGTTAGCATAGTTTAAAGAACAGAAGACAGGCCCGTAGAGAAGTTAGATGAACAACAGTTTTGCATCATTTATTTGCTGTTCTCTCTTGTCCATTGGTCTGTCTGTACATTTTTAAATAATAACTCAGATACCCACTGAGGCATGTCACGTTTGACAGAGAATGAAGTCATCAGAAATTGACACGGATATTTGCTTTTGCTTACAACACCAGGTGTTTGTCATGAAAAAGACAAGGCCAAAATATGAAGCAGTTTACGTCATCCTTAATTACACTGCTGTATCACTGCCTCGTTAAGACAGTCAGCTAAGTCCCACATTAGCTGCTATAATTCTGCTGAAGTGGATTGAGCGTTTTCTTGGGAGCCAGGACATAATTAAGTTTAAATCTGAATTTTGCTGATGGTTTGATTTTGGTTGTGGTCAGATGATTATTTATTGTTGTCAGAGCTGGCTCCAGTGGAGTTGAAGATGAAGCAGTTGGCAGTCATTGTAGTCAGTGCAGATTCTTCTAAATCTTTCAACCAGCCTTGCCTGCTTCAGAGATATGGATGCACAAGAAACTGTTCCCCTTTCCCTTCAATATCTTATTCAACCATCTGTTATCTTCAATTTGCTTTTCATTCACTGTCAGAATAGTTTTGGAATCAGTTCATTCATATGTTTCTAAGTTCAGTGGGAGATCCAGCCAGACTTAAGGCACTCAGTCTGCCAAATTTCAGATAAATTGGACAAAACCTCCTGATATCTATCAGATTATAGATTCAAGACTTACCATATTGATCACATCTTGATCCCATTTGGCTTTAGTAAAGTACTGGACTTATCCTTACAAAAGGGGAAATAAAGCTGGGGAAAAAAACCCTGAATGGATCCTAGGTCTAAGTCCACCACAACCTATAATATATTTTCAATTAGTTAATCTATTACTCTTGGACATTGTGAGGATAAAAAAGAAGTGAAGAACCACGTATGCTGATCCAATTGTAAAAAAAAGATAAGATATAAAAAATATGTAGCGCAGAGCACTGACTATAATTATAACTAGATTTAACTGGACCATGAGGGGCAGAATTAGCAAATTCTGGGCACGTCATAACTCCAGTAAGATTACCAAATGTTCCTGGAGCTGTTTGTGATTAAAATAAATTTCCCTGGACAGCTGTATTATCTATTATTCCTTCTGGGAAAATGTAAGGAAGTTGTGTATAGTATTTTCCAATTGGGTGCCTTGTAGACTGAATAGCCCCCACAATTTCTAGTCATTATTTTAATTGTTACTGGGAACTATAGAAGTTGTAGTCCAACATGTCTGGAGAGATGCAGCTTGAGAAAAATCACATCCTGTATAAAAACAAAAATTTACAGTTATTTACAAATGTACAGACTAAATAAGGATCATTGGGGAACAAGCACATGATTAATCATTTCTACTGCATTAACATTTCAGGATGCCAAAATCCAATTTGCTTTCCTATTACAGATTGTTCTGTAATGATAGATGATGAATGCCGGCCAACTCTTAGAAACTGTGAAAGGCAGAAGTAGAAAAATGTGACATTACATGGTAATTAATACTTTCCTAGATTAAGGATTGCCATGTGGAAATTATTGAACATTCCTTATATGTGTATGCCTTTAGATGATTTTTATATATAGTCATATATTACACTTTTCATTTAGTATAGTGTTCAGGCATCCCATGTAGGCATTTTTGTGAGTTTTTCTATAATAATTCTAATCTTTAAATTGTATTTTCATTGTTGATTAAATAATGCAGTTATAGTAATGAAAATATATTCATTTGCAGATTAATTAAATTAAATTAAACTGATTAGATTTGTTAATAGCTTAGAAAATCCACCAAAAGAATAAAAGCAGTTATTTTGTAGGTCTTGGTATATGAGTAAGTTTTTGTGTATTGTCGATGTTACAAGACCATTTGACACAGGACTTTACAAAGAGCCTTGCAGGTTCAGACTAAAGATATACCTAATCCAAATCTACTGTGGCCAATCTGATTTCTTTTAAGAAGCTTAAACATTTGAGACTCTCACATTTTTTCCTGAGTTAGACCTAATTCATATAGTTGGATGTTTCATGATATGACAAGAAAAAGAAAATGCAAAGTAAATGGGTAGGTTTTTTTTTTTTATTTATTTATAACCCATCTTTATTATTTTTACAAATAACTCAAAGCAATGAACATGTCCAACACACCTTCCTCCTCTATTTTCCCTACAACAACAACTCTGTGAGGTGAGCTGGGCTGAGAAAGAATGACTGACCCAAGGTCACCCAGCTGGCTTTCATGGCTAAGGTGGATCTGAACTCACAGTCTCTTGCTTTCTATCCTGGTACCTTAACGACTAGACCAAACTGGCTCTATTTAGGTATCACTGGGATATCATGTAAGGTTCATAATGTCTAGGTTATCGCAATAGGCTGCCCTTGAACAATATTCAGAAACTACCATTGGTTTAGAATACTGCAGTTCCTTTAATTGATTATGTGCCATCACGTCATTTCAACTGCTAGTGACCACATAGACAGATTTTCTCCATTACTGTCTATTCTGAACCTGTTCTTTCAAGTCTCTCAGCGATGGACTCATCACCACTGTGGGTCCATCTGCCCTGGTGTTGGTCATCCTCTTTGCTTTTTCCTTTCTCAACATTTGAGCCTTCTCCAGAGACCTGGGTCTTTACATAATGTGTCCAAAGGAGGATAATTTGAGCCTGTCATTTGTGCCTCGAGTGAGAACTCTGGATTCTTAACTGAGTTGTGCCTGATTGTATAACTTTTTTGCAATGATTGTTAAGTGAATCACTGTAATTGTTGTATAAATCACACAGTTGTTAAACTAATTTGGCTTTCCCCGTTGAGTTTGCTTGTCGGAAGCCAATTGGGAAGGTCACAAATAGTAATCACATGACCCTGGGACAATGTGACTATCATAAATATATGCTGGTGCCAAGTGGCTGAATTTTGATCACGTGACTGTGAGGATGTTACAACGGTCATACTCTTAAATGCAAAGTCCAGTCGTCGTTTTTTTCAGTACTTGTTGTAACTTTGAACAGTTGCTAAATGAATGGCTGTAAATCAAGGACTTACATATTTGTAACGTCTTCTGAGATCCATCTGGCTGAGACTAGGGGAAAAATCTTTCGGTAACTGAATCTAGGGTTATGAAATTTAATGAAGGCTTCCCATATTAAGAGGGCTTTTTGTTTTTTGTTTCTGCCAGATTTCTAGTAGTACTGTTGCTGCTTTGGTATTTTTCTTGTATTCCTATACATTTCCATTTCCAATTCACTTTGAAGACAATGTGCTGCTGTGTTGTTTTTTTCAGAAAGAGGGAAAGAAACAAGATTTGATATGTAGGACCTCCCTTCTAAGGCTAGGTAATAATGTGTCTCGTCACTGCAGAATTATAGTTAGTAGCAAAATCAGAATCCTGATTACGTCATGAAAAAAGAAACAACAGGCTTAGGAGGAAAACAACCTGCAGATTAATGATTACGCATCTGGCTAGTCAATTGTGGTCTATAATTTTAAAGGGAGACAAGGGTATCACCTCTGCTATTTGGTTATCATTCCAAAGGGGTTATTTCCAAGTGAATTATATGGTTTATACTTGTACGTTTTTCCCTCTTCTTATTGACACTTGTTTTCAATTGTTTACATTTCTTCAACCATCCATAATAACCTGGCAGTGACATACGTAATATGGTCATTGTGTATACACACTTCATTGGAAGTCGGATGTCACATAACTAAGAATGGTTGATCTTAAAAAAACATGTTTTCCACAAACGGGATAAAACTTAAACCTGTGTTTGTTATTATATAAGCTTGTTTTGGAGCTGGCAGTTCAGTAAATCACTTTGAGTACCATACAAATTCCTTTTAATCTATTCCTCTGCCTATCTCAATAGATTTCTATGTACAGGGGATGTATTTGCCTTTCTTATCATCTGAAATGTTCTTATTACAGTCAGAAATGTTCTATTTCAGATTTATTTTTTACCTTTTATCTTTTTTTTTCTTCTCCAAAGCTTCCTGGCTTAACTCAGCAAAAGACTTGATACAAGATGGCTAAATGAGAATATTTCTTGGCTCAATTTCCCCCCCACAAAAATTACACCCCATCTCCATCTAAAGATTCTGGGCAGCTTTCCACTAAAATGAGAAACTGAAATCAGTTAAAAATATATTATTAAAAATTAAACTGGGATTTAAAAATTAAAACCAAAATAACTTCAATTACGTTAACCAACAGCTCAGTGAAAACATTTCAGGACTTGAATACACAGCAAAAAAAGGGATCATCTTTTCTGCCTTCCTCAAAGCACAGAATATATCAACCTAAACTCAGGGGGCAGAAAATGGGCAACTACCAGCTTTTTTATTTATTTGATTTTTTACCTTGCCTTTATTACTTTATAAATAACTCAAGGCAATGAACATACCTAATTCTCCCTCCTCCTATTATCCCCACAACAACAACCCTGTGAGGTGAGTTGGGCTAATAGAGAGTGACTTGCCCAAAGACAGAAAGTCCTATTTTTAAATGTCCAGCTCCATAGCCTTCTGTAGGTAAGTGGAGGGCTCCAAAGCATTCTCTCTGAGATTGAATGCACAGAATAGGCAGATTCTGTTCAGAAAAGATAACCCCATAGATTTATTGACGTTTTTATTGGATTTCTATAGCCATTGTATGGTTATAATATGGTCATGTTATACACGTTACTCTGGGTGGCACACAATATTAAACTGAGAATCAAGCCACAGAGCGTTTATAATCAGCACTTTGGATTGTACTCAGAAACAAATTAGTTGTCAAGCCCCATGTAGCTGGGCAAGTTAAAAAAACAAAACAAGAATAACTTCAGTAGGACATGTTTAGCACTAGTTTGAGGATAAATACAGAAACTTGGTGACTGCAAGAGTCACCAAGAGTCATTTACAGTAAGTCGCCTTGAATGATTTGAAACGTTTCCCCCCCCCAAGTCTTTTGGCACTAAGTCAGAATTGTAATTTGTGTGGGTGTACTTCATGCAGATGGATTTGCCTTCTCTCTTAAGTGTTCTTGTTATTCTCCCTTTCTCTCCTTTCCAGCCTGCCCACAGTCTCTCACATTTGTGAATGATTGTTGTCAAGGTAATAGTTACTGCAGACTAAAATGAAGCCACCTTAAGCAGTTGATATGAGAGTGCAGTTCCCTCTTACAAGTAAAGTTACACTTCCAAATCATTTTGGTTCCTGGTGACATCTGCATGTTTTTTGGCAACATTTTTGGAAGTGACTTGCCGATTCCTTCTTCCTAGGGCTGACTGGCCCAAGGTCATCCAACTGACTTCCTACCTAAGGCAGGACTAGAATTCCTGGTCTGATTTCTAGTCTGATGCCTTAACCACAACACCAAACTAGCTCTCTCCATCCCTTTTACCCATTGAATTTTCAATTTCTTTCCTTTCCAACAACCAATAGATGTCTTGTTCTGCATTACTTAGAATTGGTGTTAGGTGGCAGCTGATTCTTAACACAAATGGAAATTCTGGTCTGGGAAGCTCTAGCTCTCAATGCATTTGTCACATAAAAAAAAACTAAAAATCTAATAGCAATAGCACTTAGACTTATATATAACTTTATAGTACTTTACAGCACTCTGAGTGGTTTACAAATATCAGCATATTGTCCTCAACAATCTGGGTCTCAATTTACTGACTTCAGAAGGATGGAAAGCTGAATCAACCTTGAGCCGGTGAGAATCGAACTCCAGGCTTTGGGCAGAGCTAGCCTGCAATATGCATTCTAACCACTGCGCCATCACATGTAAGATTGTGTAAATCTTACACAGTTTAAGATTACTTATTTACCTTGTGGAGAGCCAGTTTGGTGTTGTGGTGCTGTGGTTAAGGCAGGGGTAGGCAACCTTGGCTCTTCTATGACTCGTGGACTTCAACTCCCAGAACTCCTAGCTCAGCATAGCTGGCTCAGGAATTCTGGGAGTTGAAGTCCACGAGTCATAAAAGAGCCAAGGTTGCCTACCCCTGCGTTAAGGCATCAGGTTAGAAACCAAGAGGCTGTGATTTCTGATTGCACCTTAGGCATAAAGCCCACTGGGCGAGCTTGGGTTAGTCACTTTCCTTCAGCCCTAGGGAAGAGACAATGGCAAACCACTTCTAAAAAATCTTGCCAAGAAAACTACAGGAATTTGTCCAGGCAATCTCCAACAATCGAACACAATTGAATGGAAGAAGAAAAAAAGTTACCTTGTTCATGAAGCTGGCCAAAATTAGAGATGGGAAGACAGCAGATTACACAAATTTCATTCAATGAGTACTGAAAGAATCAATTCCACTTATGCCAGAAGTAGTCCTTTTATTGTAGACAAAATGTGGCAATTATTTCTGCTATAGGTCACAATAAGATAAAATGACTTTCAATAGGACTTTTTGTGGTTTGTTTTATGTAAAGTGATTAAATTCACAGGTCTTCCATTAATAGGCAGATAAGAACTTCATAAACCCTTTGAACTTTGAAATTTGGGATGTACTTTTCCATTGTCAAAGATAAAGCAATACTCTAGTCTTTCTTTGTCTGAGTATATGATGCAAACACAGACTTTTAAAAGAAGCATAGTATTTAGGCATTAAAATTGCAGCATATTGTTTAGTGATACATAGATTTTGTTCTGGAAGAAATGTCTGTATTTTTCCCCATAGTGTAGTGATGAGAGTCTAAATTGGAGCATTCCCAGCAGAGAGGAAATAAACAACCCATTCACAAGATTAAAATATAACTGAAAAGGAAAAGAACATATTAGACCCTCCCTCAATGCTGTCTTTTCCACCAATTGTTCAGGTGTTCGTAGATATCCTCAAAATAACCTCACTTGTGGAAACATGCAGTTAGCCACATTCCTTCAGTTTCCTGCAACTATTTCAGAATATTTAATGATACGATTTCCCATTTAGACAAGCTGCTGTAGATGAAGAGGAAGTGGCCATTCCGGGTTTTGCTGGTATAGAGGAAAGTAATAAACACCATAGAATATGCTGGTTTTTGTGCCCAGAGAGTCTTTTCAATCTTATTGAGACATGTAGAAAAAAGTTTCTAACAGCCATGTTGTCTGTCCAAGATGAATGAGAGAGAAAGATGCAAACAGATCAACAACCAAGATATGTGCCAAAGGCATGGTGTTTCTTAGATTCTGTAGATAAAATCCTTGTACTCTAAATTGTGCTGTATCTTTTGCTACAAATATTGGAGCACTACCACTACTTTTATTTCATAGTAATATTGCTTGAAGAAAATAAAAACACAGCTTGCCTAAGTAGGTGGTTTGTTAAATTAATTTACCGCCCCTTATTATGAAAATATAAATGATCCAAGCAAATCATGGCAGATTCAGTTGGTTCAAAGATTCCTTTTTTGTTTAGTCATTTCAAACCAAGGTCCCATCAGTTATATGTGAAATTAAGTTTGCTTTAAAAAAAAAAACACCTTGTAAAATAATATGCACTTTTTAAATATTCCATTGCATTTTCTCCTGTTATGCCCATTCCTTGAATTACAGAATTTCTTACGTAGAATTTTGTTGCCATCCCTTTTAAGTTTACTGCTCCATTCCTACCTCTGTGTCATTTATGAATAAATAAAAAGCACTGATCCCAGTACTGCATAATTTGCAGACTCCGTTACAGAACAGACTTTTTGTGAAGAGTTATAATTAGCCCTCTGGTATCATCTAAAAATGAAAGTAAACAAAATCATCACCATATTTTCATTGGGAATAACAATTTTAAATATTAATTACAATTCAACACCATGGGTAAATCCAAGTTGTCACAATTATAATTGGAGTTGGAGAGTAAAACTTACATTTTTGTTGGTGGGTGAAATTTCAAAAGCTCTGACGGCAGGATAGACAGCCATATGTGTGGGATGCTTTACTTTGGATTTCTGCATTGTATAGGAAGTTGGTCTTGATGGCTGCCTTAAATGACAACTTCCAGCTCTGCGATTCTGTGAATACCAAACTAAGTGCTTGGGAAAGTTGATCATCTAATGGCCAAATAATACGGGAAAGAGGAAATATCACCATATTTTTCTTTTTCAAAGCATATCAATAATTATTTCTATGTTTCCCAGTCTTCCTGTCTCAGACTTCATCCTATGTTTTAGTTAGGCAGCCTACATATTTGTCAATTTCTCTGTTCATTCCCATTTTCTTTTCCATTTCCTCTTCCCTTTATTTTAGTTATGAAAGGCTTGGGAGATAGGTGGGTGTCAACTGTTTGTACAAGGAGGAAATAAAGGCTTAGGATAAACCCTGCCAAATAACTAGGCAGTGAAACATCCCAAGCTTGCCACCTAGGTGAGGACCACCTTTGCTATTAACTGGGTTACACATTCTTCAAGGTATTAGTTTTTGTGAAATCAAAGGGATAAGAGGCAGGTAAATAAATTTAGAATAGAATTAAAGGGAAGGGTCTAGGACAGGGGTGTCAAACTGGCAGCCTGCGGCCCAGATGCGTCATGTGCAGGCCACGCCCACCTCAGCTCCACAAAGGCAAAAAATGTCGCAGGATACGTCACGTGACATGATTGAGTTTGACACCCATGGTCTAGGACAGGGCTTTTCAGGCTTTTCAACGATTGTACCACTTTTAGGATATGGCAATATTCGAGTACCACCTAGCAAGGTGTCAAAAACTTGATGACCAAAAAAAAACCCTGTTCAAAGTTGCAATTGCACTGAAATGACTTATGACCATTTTCACACTTATGACCATTGCAGCATGCCCAGGGTCATGTGATTTATATTTGGATACTTGGCAACTGATTCATATTTATGATGGTCACAGTGTCCCAGGGTCATGTGATCCCCTTTTGCAACCTTTTGACAAGTAACCTTTTGACACTTGGCTGCTGGTGGCCACGTGCTAAGGCAGGACTTCCCTGCCTCCCTCCTTCCCTGCCTCCCTCTTTCTCATGCCCACCTGAAGGAAGAATTTGAACCCCCCCCCCATATTTTTTCTCTTCCATATATTCATCAAACAAGGAAAAGCCTCCAGAAACAGAAAATACAAACTGCTGAGTGAACTAGCTTAAAAAGGCACATTCCCCTTTAAGAATTAGCTACTGGCTAGAAAGGAAAGTAAGGAAGAAAAAAAAAATGTAGTAAGTATTGGCTGCCAGCTAAGGCAGCCTCCCCAAATGGCTCCATTCATAAGTAAAGGAATCTACAGGCAAAATCCATTCAGGAGAAAAATACTTCAAAATCCCTTGCAGCAAAACTTACAGCTAACAATAGCAGAGCAATAGAAGCTAACACGAGACATCAGCCAAATAGAAATTGCCAAACACTCCTTAAGAACACAAAGCCCACATTGCACAAATCCCAGAACTTCAAAGTCACAAAAGCACATAAGAATCCTTCCACTCTCCATCTCCCTCCCTCCCTCCTTCGTGCCTCTGCAGCTCCAGAGGACTCTCTCACTGTAAGTCCTTGCCTGTGCTGGCTCTTTCCCTCCCCCACTACACTTGGCTAGGCAGGACTGCGTACCACCTGCCACTCGTTAATGTACCACAAGTGGTACACGTACCACAGGTTGAAAAGCCCTGGACTAGGATGCCCATTCTCTTGGTTGTTCTGTCGCTAGGTGAATATAGGAGTGGAGATGAGACAAAAGAATTCAGAAAAAGTGATTGGACCATTTGGTGGCCCAAGAAAATATGGGAATGGTTTGTTTGTTTCAAATACACATTTTAAGTATCATTTTATCATATATATGCATGAAAAAGAATGAATATAAAGGCAAACAAAGTGTGGTGGATTAGCTTGCTTTACGAAAAAAGTTTGAGAATATTCATGAAGAATAGTGAGAGATTCTGAATTTGGAACAGACAATTTCTTTGTGATGTCAGAAATATATTTTGAGGAAAAATAAAGGAAAAAAGAAATTGGAAACAGAATGATCACAAGAAAAGATAATATGAGTCATGTATGAAAAGTATCAAAATGAAATGGAAGTGAACATAATAAATGGAAACTAGATATATTAGAGAGGATGTGAAAGTTATTTTGAAAAGAGTAAAAATAATTATGTTACAATGTCCCCCTGAAATGGGTAGACTGAGTAAAAAAACAGTCTGATCAAATGAAGAAGTAAAGGAGCATGTGGATGAGAAACATGCATGTAAGAGAATGATGCAAAAGTTCTAGCATGTAAATTGTTGAGACTAGAATTGATTGTAATTATGAGAGCAGAATAAAGATGTAATATACTGGTCTATAATATTCTGGGCACACAGTATGTGCCAGAAGGAAAAATAGCTGCAAACAATGTAATTGAAGAGGATACAGGAGGGGGAGGGAGGGAGGAAGAGGGGGGGGAGGAGGGAGGGAGGGAGAATATAGAATGATTTTGGTGGAAATAAAACTTGTTTTGGAATTGGATAAATAACTCTAAACAAGAAGATAAAACATCTAGCAAACTGAATGGAAGTATAAATATCAGTGTGCAAAGATGATGAACAGGAGTCATAAAAGTTGTAAGAATGTTGGAAAATAGTAAGGCTGTAGATGTAAAAGGTGTAAGAAGAGAAATATAACAGTTGTTTATGAAGAAGCTGTGGAACTTGTTTAATGTGTGTGTTAAGATTACATCTGTGTCTGGGAATTGGAAGAATACTGGTAATGTTCCCCTACCAAAAGAAAAATATGGTAAAAGTAAATGCCAAAACCTGACCAAAAGGCTGTGAGAGGTGACAATAAGCACAATTTGGCATATGCAGCGCACCTTTTCTTGGATTTTTCAGCATTTTTGTTTCATAAAGAATTCTTAGAAATACAGAAGTTTGCATACTATTTTGTAAACCATTAATTCAGGGGTGTCAAACTCAATTTCATTGAGGGCCGCATCAGCATTGCGGTTGCCCTCAGGGGGGCCGGGTGAGTGTGGCCAGGGTGGGTGCGGCCTACTGGGTGGGCGTAGATGGAGTGGGTGTGGCCTACTGGGTGGGCATGGCCAGCTCTACATCGTTCGTGTCAAGGGTGCCTGTGGGGGCCTGGGCAGGAATGGGACAGATCTGAGGGTCTCTGGCAGAAGGGGGTGAGACCAGGGCAAGTGCCAAGGCATGGTCCACTGGAGCCTCCCCAGCATGCACCCAGGGGGCGGGACCGACGCAGCAGGGGCTGGTTCCTCACTGTTTCCAGACGGCCTTGTGGAGCTAAGACTGAATGCGTTTCAGCATAGATGGCCACCACAAAATTGTACATTGGCTCCCGGCCGGCCTGGGCCAGGGCCAAGGCAGCGGGGGCCGTTCCTTCACTGTTTCTAGGATGGCTTCACGGGCCACATGAAACCACTTCGCGGGCTGCATCCGGCCCCCGGGCCTTGTGTTTGACATGTCTGCATTAATTGGTCTGCAATAATGAAGGTACAGCCTAATTTAGTTTCTGGATTTTGGGTCAATATGACTGCTTTTGGTTTTCATGTAATCTGGGAGAAACAATGAACAAGAATACATTCTAGATCAGTTAAAGATTAAAGTATGTGCAGAATAATTCATCTAGCAAGATTGTTTTTTTTGAGGTGTTTACAAAGGTACAAACACCTTCTGACTATTAATATTCCACTACTGAGATCAGCAGACAATGTAAACTTTTCTTGTAAGCATTTGACTTCTGATATGCAGCCTGTTTAGTTGGACAGCAATCCTAAAAGTGGAAAGGAGAGGACATGTCTCATTTTCCTATAAGCTTTAAAGGGAAGGATTGATTAATGAGGTCTCTTCAACTTTACTGAACAACGGGAGCCTTGATTTTGTGCTTTTTCAAAAAAATAAATAAATGAATTATTATGTACTAAGAGCTCCAGCTGTTTTTTTCACTTATGGTCAAAAAGTCCCATAATAAAAGTAGGCCACCTTAGAAAATGTTTGGTTGTGGGAAAAGAGCAGATAGTGCTATATATTTATTTCCATATACAGCACTGGCAGGAAGAATTACCTGCATACACAGAGATTCAGAGAAGGAACAAAAAAATGCATAATAAGATACTGGATTACTAATTAACATTCCCAAGAAAGTCAGGATTAGTACTTAGGATATCCTACTAGTTATGGTTGACCATCAGTGTTTCAGAGTGCTAAAGCCCATAAGACTGAATTATGGTTTAGAACCTATACATATTTGTGTATGATAAAATCTTGGCTGCCTCTTTTAAGGAAGGAACTTGTTGGGGATGAGCAGTTAGCAAGAGAATTAAATGCCACAAAACTTCAAAGGGAAATCAATGTGCTTCCTGTCACCTCCCCTCCCCTTTTCCTGCATATGGCCAATTTTTCGTCATATGACATAGACATCCCAAAAGCATGAAGTTGCTTCCTGTGTTATGTTTTCAGTATTCTGGTTCGTCTTAGCTTTAGCAGCTGATTTTTGCACCAGTAACTGTATATTTGTGTACATTTCAGAGTAATGACTCTTTACTAAAGGACCTTTACAAGCAAGATCTCTACTGAAAAAAGAATTGACCCAATTTGCCATACAATGGGCACGTCAAACGAAGAGATGGTCTCAACGGAGCAGAACCTGAACCCGCTCTGCTTTGAATGTGGCCAGCAGCATTGGACGAGAGAGAATCACTTGTACAATTATCAGAACGAGGTGGACGATGATTTGGTTTGCCATATTTGCCTTCAACCCTTGCTACAGCCATTAGACACGCCTTGTGGTCACACATTCTGCTATAAGTGCCTACGAAACTTTTTGCAAGAGAAGGATTTCTGTCCCTTAGATCGCAAAAGGCTCCATTTTAAATTGTGCAAAAAATCTAGCATCCTTGTTCACAAACTGCTTGACAAGCTCTTGGTGCTGTGCCCCTTTACTTCAGTATGCGAAGAGGTAATGCAGAGATGTGACCTGGAAGCACACCTGAAAAACAGGTAAATAGTGAGATAATGCGCCTAATCAACTTTATTATTATAATTATCCTCTAGGCTACTTGCCTGCCTGCCTGCCTGCCTGCCTGCCTGCTTGCCTGCCTGCCTGCCTGCCTGCCTGCTTGCCTGCCTGCCTGCCTGCTTGCCTGCCTGCCTGCCTGCCTGCCTGCTTGCCTGCCTGCCTGCCTTCATATAGTTTGTTTCCTTCCCATTCTGTCTCCTCTTTGGGTGTTATTTAAAGGTGATGATAAATGAATAGCGGTAGATCAGCCTTGTGCTTCTTAATAAAGCAAAATGAAAGGAGGGTGAAACTATCTCTGGGACTGTTGATATTTTACAGCTTTCTAGCCCTATGTATGCATTCTGTTTGGGTGAAAAATCATGTGGTAAGGAAGAATCTTTCTCTCTCCCTTCTGATTGTCTGAAATGTAGACATAGAAAAGATTCTCTAACAGAATTGTCCCTCCAAAATGTGGTTAACAGGGAGAATAATGGAGCTAGACTACTTGAATTTGCTCTCCTATCTTTTAAACAACTAATGGAGCACATCAATTAATTTAATTAAATTATTCTCATTTTTCTTTCTTTTGACCCTTTCCTGTCAAAGATAAGTAAAATCCTATTTTTCTGGAGTAAAAATCAGTGGCAGTATCATGCTCGGATTGCAAAGTAACAAACAGAAGGTGGGGGTATCAAACCTATGGACATGAGGGTGCCCACACAAAGAGAAATCTCTGCTCTGCAAGCTGTTTTGTAGGTCATGAAAAAAAATTCTCATGGGGCTCAAGGGATGGTTAAAGATAATGTAAAATATGAAATAGGCGTTTGGGAAGTTCAGGAAAAATTGAATAATTGCTCGTAGCTGCTTGGAGCTACTACTCTAGCATCTATCTGATCAAACTGCTATCCAGTATTAATTGTCTTCTTCCTAGAAAACCTCCTTTCCTAACTTTCGGCTCTTCATTGCCTCCCAGCCCAACTTAGTACATAATTGTGGCAGGAAAAAAATGGAGGAACAGATGCTGTGCTTAAAAGTTTGATTACTCCAAAGAAAGGCAGAGTTATAAATCTAAAAGATGAAAAAGGTAGACATTTTGCTTGGCAAATTAGTCAGGTGTGGACTGGGACTTTAACATCTTTACTTCTGGATGGGGTGCAGTACCCCAGACAGACCTGATCCATAACTTGGGGGTTCTCCTGGACTCATGACCCCTGTTCAAAGAGCAGGTGGCAGTCACGGTTAGGAGAACCTTTGCACAACTGCAAGTTGCAGCCTTTCCTGGATCAAGAGTCCCTGATCCTCTCAGGTCACACAAGCCCTAATCATCTCATGTCTCATGTCTATTGGAATGTGCTCTACCCTTGAAGAACAGCTGGAAGCCTATAATGGCACAGAATGCAGCAGTGCAAGCAGTTCTTAGAGCCGCTACACTGGCCCATGTTATACCACTGCTTCAAAAGCTGCACTGCTTACTGATCTGCTTCCAGGTGCAATTCAAGGTTAAAGCCCTGCATGGCATGGGTCCAATCTACTTGAGGAACCATCTCATCCCAATGGGACTGACCCACCCCACCTGCACCAGTAGAGGGAGCATACTGTGGATCCTGTCAGCCAAGTAATTTCAGCTGGCAAGATCCAGAAGAAGAGCCTTCTCTGCTATGGCTAACCCTAACCCTAACCCTATGGAACGTCTACCCCCTGAGGTGAGATTGGCCTCCTGAGATTTCATAAGAGCCTTAAGAACTGGCTCTGCCAGATGGCTTGAGCACCCAGTGGGGGAGTTTCACACCAGAGATGTCGGGGAGGTGGGATTAGATTTTAGTCAATTTAGTCAATTACTCTCTTCTTTGCCATCTTGTCTCAGTGATTGTATCCGTTAATGTTTTTAATCTGCTGTGTTTTTTACAGTGGATGATTTTAATGTTTTTCAACGTTTTTATGTTGTAAGCGGTCCAGTGTTGTTGGATACAAGAAATGGTGGCAAGTAGATTTTATAAATAAATGGTTATGCATAACTCTAATAAATGATAAATGGATTATACAATTTCAGCTTTGAAGGAACAATCCCCAACTGCCCATTTGAGGTCCCCACTGAACACTGATAAGTTTAATGATCTGTGATATATTAATATCACAGATAATATAGTAAAACCTTTGGGTATCAAGACAGCCAACCATATCCACAGCAAAGTGTAATTGTTGTTCGCCACAGATCTCACCAGTTCAACTTTGGACAGCTAAAGGACTTCAAACATATAAGTATAATGTATATAAAATTTTAAAAAATCCTGTTCCAAATCAGCCAACATTCCCAAGCACATCATTCACTAATAGCATGGACTTGATTACTCTCCTGACCCCTGTGCCTGGGGAAACACCCAGGTCTGAAAGGTAAGCAGTGTCAGGGCCAGCTGAACGTCAGGTATATGGTGTTCCAGAGGGCAGGTGCAGTTACAGAAAAGGCATGCTTCTTGGTTCCATTAACTCTGTAATACATAAAATCTGGAGTATGTCCTCTCCTGCCCAACCTAACGTGATGGGTAGAAATTATGCTGAAATAATAACAAGCGCATAATGATGTCATTGAACAAATGGAACCATTATGTATTTTTGTTCTGACATCTGATGCAAAACATAGGTTTGGACATTTGTATGATGATGTCACAAATGTCATTTTGCTCTGGTTCCGGGCAGCCATGAAATCAGCTAAATATGTTTTTATTGCTTTCAGGACTTCATTTCTTCGAAGTGTGAGGCCAAAGATTTCTTCTTTTGTAATATCTTAGTTCCTTGACTTACAGAAAATGAAAATAAAACAAAATCTACAGTTGGCCAGAGTAGTCAAAAGCATGTACTGTACATATGATCCTTCCCTTCCCTTCTTCATCTCTGCTATACCAGAATTCCTATGAAGGTTACTCACCTTTTCTGAACTTAAGACCAAGATCATTTTTCTGAAATTTGTAGACTTTCCCCCCCCCCCTTTTTTTAAAAAAACAAATCATGGCAATAAGAAAGAGTGCTGAATGTACTAATCATTCTTAGTAATAAATACTGGTGGACCATCAGCAATTATTTCATATAGGAATCACCAAAGAAGAGAATATTTGTAGCTCATGGTTGAACTGTAGGGTTCTTGTGCTTTCTGAGCTTTATTGTTTATAGATGTTTCATTACCCAACTAGGTAACATCACCAGTGTGATTGAGTGTGAAATTTGCACCCTGTTAATATGCAGTAGCTTGCCCTGCCAGTTTTGGGTGTGGTTTTCTCCTTGATAGTTCCTTGATTAGGGCATTGTTTTCTGTTTTTAACAGTAACAGGGAGCAAACCCTACACTCACTCACACTGATGATACTATCAAGTTGGGTAATGAAACCCCTGTAAACAAACAACAAAGCTCAGAGAGCACCAAGCGCTCAACTGAAGTTCCAGAGTCTGGAACTTCTATACAAAATGTATATGTGAAGAAATTTGGAAGATCTGAATCCAAAGGACATTCGTGGCATTGGCTAGTTCTCTGTACAATATCAATATTGTAGCAACAAGCCTCCCTGTTATATCCAGATTTTTTAAAATTATAGCTCCCATCATTGCCACTCAACATAATCAATAGCCAGAGGTGATCAAGCGGCATCCTATGGGGGCGTGTATATATTACATTATTTTACATAACTAAAGATAGTTTTTTTCCCCCCAAGCATCTGTTCCCTGTTTTTACGATAATTTAGAAGCATTTCTCCTCTAGGTGTGCTGGGGCTTCCAGTCGAAGGGCTGCCTTGGAAAAAAGGATAAACAGCAAATTGCAGGCAGCCACCGAAAGCGAAAATGAAAACGCCATGATAGCTCATCTGGACTCCCAGTCACCCGAAGCAGAGCATGCTGGGACTGGAATGGCGTCAGTGGAGCAGAACATGACATCAGCGACAGTCTCGGTGTGGACAGATGAGTCCGGGCTTGATAACCCTGCTTTCGAGGAGAACATAGGAACTGAGAGTGAGTTTTGTTTTCCTTTTAGTATTCGGTTTGATCGGTGCACTTTAAACTGTAAACTTTAAGAAATCTCAAAAGCAGGTTTTATCCTGGCCTGCAAGCAAATAACCTGTTTTCCTACTGTATGTATGTATATGTATGTGACTTACATGCTACCCATCTCACCTAGAGGCGACTCTAGGCAACTTACAATCAATATAAACAACAAGGTAGAACATTAAAACAACCAAAACAGTATTCTTTAAACTTTTATCACATTTGTTTATAGAAACCTTGAGAATTGATTAGAGCTACATAGAACGAATGCTTGTGTTAACAATAACCAGGAGGGCTCTTTTTTTAAAGTCCTATTTAGCCTCAGTTTTCTTGTTACAGTCAGTTGAATGATTGTGACAACAGCCAAGCATTAATTTTTGATCTGCAAAACTTGGGAGGTACAATTTGCTCAGAATCAGGATCTGGAGAGCTCCATGCCTATGTTGGCATTTATACCAATATTTTATAAAACAAAAAGCATTTACACCAGTGACATGCTGTATATGTACAACATCAGTTTTAACCTATTGTGCTGTTTATACATTCATTTGAACGGCTCTGATATCATTTTAGTGGGTGGCTATTTCAATTTTAAATTTGTCTAAACCAAATAATATGAATTTTCATTTGGCTTTCACATACATCATTTTGTGAAAACAATTTTCTAAAACTCCATCATGATTATCCCACATAACCTTATGAAACCTTACAAAACTTATTTCCCAAAAATCCAATGAAGTAGCTCCATTATTGCTGTTAACATTTTGTCTTTCAGTGCCTAATGACTTTTTTAAACTTTTTAATTATGACTCCTTTTTTTAATATATGTTTGCTGTTTTATATCCTTGTTTGTATGCTTCCCAGGCCTTTGTGAGATGGGCAGCCATATAAATTTGATACACAAATAAATAAATAAAAATTGGAGACTCTTGTTCTCCAGCACAAGCTGCTGAATGGCAGTCTGATAATTACTGGACTGCCTCTGGCTAGCCATGTAGCTATTGCAGGTCTGTTTTGGACTTTAGCAGTCCTGTTAGAAGCCCCTTTCAGATGTCCCCACATTAGCCACTTACTATCAATTTGAGTTTGATTAAAAAGTCATGCAAGCTTGGTTTTATTTTGTTTGACTTATGACATAACAGATTTTATTTTATTTTATTATTTTAATCTAGCAGCATGTTGCATTGAAAAATATATTTCTTCGTACATATTGACTTCTTTCCCAATTGGGCAGCAATCCATCAGCCATCAAGTTTACCGGAAGGTGAGATCACCACCATTGAAATTCATCGGTCCAATCCTTATATTGAATTGGGAATTAGCATAGTGGGTGGCAATGAAACACCTTTGATCAACATTGTTATTCAAGAGGTTTATCGTGATGGGATCATTGCCAGAGATGGAAGGCTCCTTGCTGGAGATCAAATACTGCAGGTATATATCTGATTATGTATTCTTCTCAACTCTGGTGTGTCTAGATTGTGCAGCTATATATTAGATGATGAGTAAGCAAGAAAGATTAACGATTTCCTGGCACAATTTTGGAATTTTCTGTTTGGCATAAAAGTTAATGTAGAAGTTTATGGCCAGAATGTGCCATAATTCAAGCAAAGAAAATAAGCTTTTTCAGTAGCTCTATTCTTGATTTAACAGGATTTTATTTTTTTTATACCTTGTAGTTCATATTTAATATGTTTCAACAAAAAATAAGGAAATCAGGATGATTGTTTATTCCTTCTTTTGTGAGTGATATGAAATACTTCCATTACCTATAGACCTCTGTATAATACATTGGAAATTATAGCAATGTCATTTTTAGTGGTCCAGTATGAATTACAGTTGTTGATTTCTAAAGCTCTCTGCTTCCAACCCCCAGTTTACAAATCCTATTTCATGTCTTCCTTTTTCATAAAAATGCTAAGAGATTAAGATGAAATTAAAATCTGAGTTTTAAGCTGCCTTTGTGTGTGTTCATGCCTTCTCAAATTAGAACTAGGGCTTGCATTGTATATGTGAAAGAGGGGCCATGCAGGATGGAAAATCTTACTGGAGTTTTAAGAAATCAATTATGGAACTTTACAGTTATCAGTTCCTCAGGTTGATAACCTATTGGAAGGATCAATTCAAGCTCAGTCTTGCCTCCCCCGACAAATTCCTTTCTGTACTGTTCCTTCTTTTTCCTTCCCCAAAGAATTTATCTTAAGCACAATAAGGCAAAGGCAATTTTACAGGCTGAAAAGAAGGCCACAGCGATTGTCATTCTGAATGCCACCATTGCACAGAGCATTTTCTCCCACCAAACTGATAGATATTGTGTCAGGGATGGTTGCATGTCTGCTGCTTCTCTTGGCCTTTTGCCTGCTTTGAATTTAGGCAGTGATCCTCAGACTGAGTTTTTTTTAAAGGGGACTAGACAGGATCATGGAAGATAAGACATTAGTGATGCTGAACTGTAGGCTGCACACTCTTAAATACTGGTTGTTGGAAAGCAGCAGTGAAAAGGGACATCACCCTCCAGTCTAGTCTTGTGAGCTTCCCAAATATATATAGTTGGTACCAACAGAAGAGAAGTTGGCCAGTTGGCCATTGTGTGACACAGAGTATTTGTCTTGGTATGATTACAGCCTGATCCATCTGGACTTTCCTTATATTCTTATGCCTAGTGAAGGTTTCAACAAATTTATTCAAAGATAGCAGTCCTTTTAAGAATTCAAATACTCAAAAATAATTGATAGCTTGAGAGAGATGAATAATAGGATGTTTATGTTTTCCTATTGAATGTTGTCTAAGGTGCCTACTTAGAATAGGAAAAGAATTAGGGTGTCACCCAAGCATCATTCAGTTTCAGATGTGTATCCAAGGTATTTATTCTGGGTTGATGAGAATGCTTGAGTGTGAGAAGTAGTATACAAATACAACATTGGATAATATATTGGACTGCACTTTCTGCTTGCTAAACTTACCTTAACCTTCATAAAATCATTCCAGAACCATCCTTGAAGTCAATATTTGTGCATAGGTTTAGCCTAGAATAGCTAATCAGAGCCTGAAAACAAGACCTACAGTGCCGATATAAGGCAAGAAAGAATTCCAAAGTTGCTTTCTAAAGACTCACTTGGACTTCCTGAATATATCTTCTTTCCATGTTTATTGTGACTCACGAATGAAGACCAACATACATGTCCCAGGATAATGTTGCAGGATCCAATCTGGGTTGGCCACCAGGACCAGAGGTTTACTCTTCCGAGCTTTTGGACTCGTCCTGGAGCCCATCTTCTGGGAACTTCTCTCTAGCAAAATGGATGCTTTGGGCTATTCTATATGTAGTGTTACTCTTGTGACTCTTGAATTCCCTTTCTCTCTGTTACGTTATGCAAATATTACCAATATCCATGAACTGTCATTATTTTGCTTTGGTAAATTCTGTTCCTTCATTTCTCTTTAAAGTTTAAATAAAAATTCATAAATATGCAATTGAGAAGGATTTTGCAGAATTTCCCCCAAATTTCAGTTATGTGAGAATATGCTCTCTACTGGCAGGAAAAGTGAGAAATGGAGACTATGTCACAAAGTTTAAATAACAAGCCTTGGGAATACTGAAGCGCATTGTGGGTTAAAAGAGAGAAAAATAGATTAAAAGGAAAAGAAGTAGAATATATTTTTTACACCTTTACTAATACTCAAGAATGTGGCAAATAACTATTTCACACAGAATGTGAAAAGGAAACAGTTGTTTGAGTCTCAGTGATTATTCTAATCATAAGGTGTTAACACATTTAGCAGTTTAGATTTTGGATTGGTCTTTTTCATCCTATTAAGTGATACTACACCTTCTTTCTTTCTGCTGTTTCAGGCTTTTTCCTTCAGGGTTCTTCTTTATTTCCCTTCCTCATCATGTAGCACAAGCTCCCCCCAGTCTGATGTAACTGGGGAATCATAGTGCAATATCTCTGGAAGGCGCAAAATTGAGGAAGACTGATAAGGATAGAATAATACATTATACAGAGTGTACCATTAACTCTAGGCATCATTCCTGGCTATCAGTAATGGCAAAAGCAGACTAATATAGGTAAATATGAAGATGTTTTCAAAAGATCTACCTAAGTGCAAAAGGAAAAATTCCCCAAAGGTTATTCTTGAAATTGCCAAGAATATTTGTGAAAAATGTTCAGTACATTTGGCTCCAAGTTTACAAAGTGTGAATTCTGTGTATTAATAGCTTACTCATTCTCTGAAAGCTTAACCTTATGCACCCAGAACAGCACCTTTCATGCAGAAAAAACGGTAGGAAAACTTCCAGAAATGCAAAATCCTTGACCTAAATGTAGTCATGCTGATTACTGTAGGAACAGACAGAGAAGCTAGGAAATGGGAACCAAAAAGGGTATAGAAATAAATGGCATCTCCTGGAAACAGATGCCCATCTGGAACATTGAATAGGGGCAAATTGTCACAGGTCCGACATATATTTTCTGCTTCTTTTCTTTCAGGTGAATAACTTTGACATCAGTAACGTGTCTCACAACCATGCCAGGGCCATCCTTTCCCAGCCCTGTACATCGCTGCATCTCACGGTCCTCCGAGAGAGACGATTTGTAAGCCGAACACACAATCATAGTGATAGCCCTCCCCAGCGAGACGATAGCTTCCATTTGACCTTGCACAAGAGAGACTCCAGTGAACAGCTTGGCATTAAGCTGGTGCGCAGAACAGATGAGCCAGGAGTATTTATTCTTGACCTTCTAGAAGGGGGGTTGGCTGCTCAGGATGGCCGACTCTGTAGCAATGACAAGGTGTTGGCTATCAATGGGCATGACCTGAAGCACGGCACACCTGAACTGGCTGCTCATATTATCCAGGTAAAGTCCTGTGGCTGAGGATTCACTCCCTTTTGTGTACTGTGCTTTTCCCAAGCTGGACCATGGTGGTTGGGAATGGTGGGGTTTCTTACCTTAATATACCTGCAAGTTGTCAGATTAAGGAAGACCAGCCTTCTAAAAAACATGGATGTTGATGCCCTAAATTGCACTCCAGTGAAACCTTACTAACAGACACATAAATAGATGAACACTCTATACTGAATGATTACTAGAGAGATCTCCCCTACAAGAATAAATAGGGTGGTGTAGCATTGCAGATTCAGAGGGGAGAAGGTGTGTCAGAAGGCATATGGCATGTAGCACCTGCCAGCAACTCCTTAAAGTTGTGTTTTCCCAGGATTGGTCTCAAGAAACAACCCTATTAACTATATAGCACTGTTTTCTAAGACCTTTCTCCCCTTTTTTCCCCCACAGGGTAAAGTTGAGAAGCTTCCTGTGGGCCACTTGAGACTAGTCATGAAACAATATCCCGGCATCCCCTTGGCTTCTTCTGCTCAGCCATTGGGGTTTAGATTCAGTGGACAAGTAAATGTTACTTGATAAGTTTTTCCTTTTCTCGCTAATTTAACTTCTGAGATAGCAACCAGCAAGAGCTCTGTTTGAGCACCCAGAGCTGATGATAGTGAAATCAGGTGTTGGCAAAGTGACTGATCTAATCCTCTGCCATGCCAGAAGATGGATTGTTTTATTATGTGGCGAAAATAGAGTCTGACCAGTATTAGGTCCTGAGGAAAAGTGTTGATTTCCTTCATGTGTACAATGTAGTCTTCATGGCTGGTTCATGATTAGAAATCAGGTAGTCCTCGACTTATGTCCATAACTGACCCCAGAATTTCCATCGTAAATTATGATGTCATAAGTTGAGGCACCCACATGACTGCACAAAGTTTTACAACTTTTTTTGCAGCTGTTGTTAAGTGAATGCTACAGTCGTTTAGTGAATCTGTGTATTTCTATGGGCATGTTTTGCCGGAAACCAAACAAAAACCGCCAGAAACCAGCAAAAAACATTGTGAATCATGGTCACATGACTGAGGAGTGCTGAACTGGTCATAAAAGTGAGCTGGTTGCCAAGCGCCTGAAATGCAGTCATGTGACCATGGGGTGTATGTGTGTGTGTGTGTGTATGCGTGCAGCTGATGGAATTCCAGAACTGGTCCTTTTGGTGGGTTTGTTGTAACTTCAAACAGTAGCTAAGCTTAACGAAGACTGCCTGTATTTTGACTATTCTTTGCTCTCAGAGGTAGCCAGTATTTATGCCCCAATCCTTTATTCATGTTTCATGTGAATCCACAGGCCAGTGGCGAGAGGGTGAACTTAACCATTTCAAGGCCTACAAAGTCCCAAATTGTAAGCATTCTCAGAGATGGGGGAACACATCTCACCAGCCATCATCAATCCTATCAACTGTATCACAGCAACAGGCCAAGCCCACATAAAGTAAGTTTGGGAATGGACAAGTTATTATTTAAATTTATATTCTAATGTAAATTTACCTCTGCATTTCCTAAAAACAAATAAATGAATTGAAATGCGTTCAGTGCATTTCAGTGTTTATATTTTTACAGAATTCTTAATACAGTTTTCCAGTTAACTAGGTGCTGAAATCCATATGGGAGGGAATATCCATACAAAATTTAATGTATGAATGAAAATAATATATAAAAAGTAATGTATTAGGGAACTGGGTTTTTTAAAAAATGCAGGTATTAAGCAAACTAATATATAAAATAGGTATACTAAAGGGAAATGTATACTAAGACATAGAAAAAAATTTATGTGTACTCTTTTTAAGAAATTGTAAACTAAAATGGAACGAACCCAAAATTGGGAAATTAAGAAAAAAAAATGAAAAAACAAGAGTTACCCCTTACCTCTATAGTGTTGATTGCTGAAAGAATGACTTGGTCTATACATTTTTGTTAAGATTAAACATATTGTATGATTGGATGTCTAGGAAGTTGGAAAAATGCACCCTCTACTGGATAGCATAGCTATTCCCACAGTCATCTGTTAATCTTTATGATTAAAAATATTGTCCTCTCAAAAAGGACAGGCACTTAAAATATCCCAGCACAACAGACAGGAATGTGCCACCTCCCATTACACAATTTCTCAACTTGAAAATGTACATTCGGATCCAAAAGGATATGAGCCTAGGTACTACCTCCAAATACACAAACATATTCTCCCTCCCCAAAATTGGATATATTGTATTATTATGCAATCCAAACAGCAAAAAAAAAAAAGATTTTTAGATCATAGAGTTTGATTAGGGAGAATATCAATATTTTGTATTTGTAAGAAGATTTGTGGATGGGCATTTAAGTCTTTGGGGGGAAAATGACTGTCTTTTAAATGGTTATGTGAGGCTTTTTTTTTTTTAAACAAGTTTTATTGGGTTTTTTTTGTTTTACATCAACGTGCTTAGGAATCATCATGGAGATAGGGTAATCAATCATCCAAAAAAAACAAAAACCGCATAATCATACAAATATAATTCAAGTTAATTCTTTAGAAGTTCCCTCTCTATTTCCCTCAGTTGATATAACATAATCGAATTAATACATTTCTAAATAGAATTTAGTCAATCAGAGACAAATAATAATATTTCACCTATATCAGGCCAAATCCTGTTTTTAAGCTTAACTAACTTGCAATTACCATGTTCCAGTTTAGTCTTAAGTAAACACATAATTTACACTTCGGGTATCCCAATTTCCCTTATTTCATAAAATAATAATTATTTCTAGAATATACATATTATTCCAACCATTATATTTTTATACTTCCCAACTATATTCTATTTCTTATTCTACTCTATTTCAAATATATATTTTATAAATCAATCCATATCTCTAAACAGCCTTTTTAACTCATTACGTAAAATTTAAATCCCATCAAAATACTTAAGTCTAAAAAAAAAAAAACAAATTATTCCAGAAAATACCTTCTTATTTCATATCACATCTATATTCTATTTCTTCTTCTATTAACTTCTTGTTTACAACCTTTCCCATATTACAATTCCAAATCATAATCAAATCAATAATTTTCATCTCAGTAGTATTAACTCAGTCAAAATCTCTAAAAGTCTTTTTAACCCATCAGGTAAAATTTTAACTCTCATTTTTAAATCTAATTCTAGCTTTCTTTTTGTGCTAAGCAGGTTTCCATAAAAGAGCCTCTAAATCATCAAATCTCAATATTTGATTATACATATTTCTCAACAATTCAGTCTGATCATGTTTCTCTTCTCTTTTTTCCAATATTGTCTGCGCTGTATAATCAATTTTGTTCAATGTGATGATTACTCGTTGATTATCCGTGTTGTCACAGTTCTCAATGCCACGTATTTGTAAATCAATTCCTATTGCTTTTGGCATTACAGATGTTTTAATTGAAATCCATCTTTGGTCGTCGAGATTCTCAATGACTTGTATATGGGATTGTATGATATCTTCCTCTCTGTTGATTTGTTCCTCCTCTATTATTGTTTGGATTGTGGGCTAGTCAATTGGAATCTGGAAGTCGATTTGAAGTTTTGTAATGAAAGCATTTATTCTAGCGTCCACTTGCTCAGTAATTTCGTAAATTCTTCCCAGCATAAGTTTACAAATAGATTGTGGATGCAATTCCTCTGTCTCCTTAAATTGTATATGTAGTTGCATGCAGGCCTCTTTAGAGTTGATCTGTTTTTCCTCTGTTGTTCCTTGGTCTATAAGTTGATCAGTCAGAGTTTGAGGTTCAGTTTTTAATTCTGGAGCATCATCTTTAATGTTCCTTCTCAAAATCCTTTGTTCTTTAAGTTCCCAAAATTTTTCTAGTATAAGTCCATAGCCGAGCTGTGGGTAAAATTCCATTTCAGTAATAAAATAGTTTTTTGGTGGAGGGTCAGCTTAAAAGGTAAATACAGCAATAAAATTCTATAATAGGGATATTATAAAATATATCCAAACAGAACAAAAAAAAACCAAAGAGGTCAAGAAAAAGAAAAAAAAAGTAGAAAAAAGAAAACCAAAGTCAATACTAAAAAAAAATATGCAATTTGTAAACCAATTTATAGTATCTTCGCAAAAGGAAAAAAAAGGATAATAATAAAAAAGTACCTTGAAAATCAATTCTTCATAAAAATGTTTGTAATCCAAAAAAAAACAAAGAGTCCAAATATCCTATGTCTGAAATATATAGTCTATACTATAAAGTCAAGTTAAAATAATAGGAGAGAGAAAAGGAAAAAGAAAAAGAAAAAAACCCCTTCTTTTAGCTGGTTTCAGAGTCAAATAAGAATGTCTGGGCGTAGAGCCAAGTTGTTAATCTGAATAAACATCCAACAAAGGAAAGAGAAAGTTCTCAGTGTTTACTAAATACAATGTTGCGAGGGCTTAGAGAAGAAAAGTCAGCCCAAAATGAAGGAAAAAAAGTTTTAAAATAGACAATACAGTTAAAATGGCTTTTCTAAACGTAGAAAAATATCTTGAAAGAAATAAGCTTCCCAAATTTCTGTTGGAATTTGAACAGTATTGTCATTTTTTTAAGAAATTCATCTTCAAAATATAAAATAGCTTAAACCGCCGCTTATATACAGGAGGGGGGAAAGGGAAAGTGGAACACTCCACCTCCCTCCCTAAAGGCTTCCGCTTAAACTAAAGACAGAAAAAGAGATCCATCTTCACAAGAAAGCTTTTTTTCAGGATCCCCGAAATCCAACAGCAAAGGTAGTCAGTAAAAATTAATTATTTTTCTCAGAACTCGTTTTCCCAAGTATCCAAACGTCGCTCTCTTAAAGTAGGGAAATAATTCCAGGGGCTTTTCACAAGGAAGTAGTTAGGTTACAGAGAGGGAAGGAAAGGTCTCACCCGGATCTTCCACAGTGGTTCTTTTTGCTTAGCTGTTCTTGTGACTTTCGGCTGGAGCAGCTAGATGATCGGCCATGTTAATGGCCGATCTTTTCCCCGTCGGCCCAAAGGAGCTGTCTCGGACCACGGAAGGTGCTGCCGCTCCCTCCGCAGTCGACGAGTGTCCTCCTCAGCGGTGGTCGCCCCTCCAGGGCGACTTTCGACCCTGTCCAGGGTCTACCGGTGGGGGGAAACCGGCCGGCGAAGAGAGAAGACTCTTTGCATAACCGCGAGTGCTGCAGACTGGAACCGGAAGTCGGTTATGTGAGGCTTTTAATGAAAGATCTGTCAGTATCACTGTGGCAGTAGTTTACTTGTAAAATGTTTTTAAAGAAATCCATTTGCATTGATATACTCAACTTTAATAACAGTTGTGTGGTGAACAACTCTAATATATCCAGTTTTTAAACTATTATCCTTAATGTATTCCTGTAGGTATGAAATCTTCTGTGAAATATATTTTAAAATGCAGTCTCCCATAGTGCATACTTTTTGTAAGCATATTTAAATATTAAAAATTGTTGAGCTATAGTTAATGGATGCTGGCAAAGTCTACATGACTATTTGTTCCATATCAGGATCTGTATGTGCAGATAATCTGACTCCCCTCCTTCAGATTTAACCCAAGTGAAATGTATGCCTAAACTCTTATTCTTTTTTGTAGGACCTCTCACAATGTGTGACTTGTCAAGAGAAGCACATCACAGTGAAGAAGGAGCCCCACGAGTCCCTTGGCATGACAGTAGCAGGAGGTCGCGGCAGCAAAAGTGGGGAATTACCAATATTTGTTACAAGTGTACAACCTCACGGCTGTCTTGCAAGAGATGGCAGGATCAAAAGAGGTGAAATCAGAAGGCAGTATTGAGCCAGTCTGTTGGAAGGAAGGAAGGAAGGAAGGAAGGAAGGAAGGAAGGAAGGAAGGAAGGAAGGAAGGAAGGAAGGAAGGAAGGAAGGAAGGAAGGAAGGAAGGACTGCCCCTTTTCAGCATACCAGGCTGATTGGAAAATGCTGGTTTACAAGAGCCGCTGACATTGAAGCCTAGAAATAGCAGACATTATAGTTCTGTCAGGCATGACGCAAGCTACCACATGTCCCCTGCATCTGTACATACATGACATCCTTTGTTAGATAAGCACAGAAAATAACAACTTAGTGGGATGCATTTGCAATGGAATATCACCTCAACAGGATCTCTTGTTTGTTTTTATCCAGGTGATGTGTTGATGAATATTAATGGAATTGATCTGACCAATCTGAGTCACAGCGAGGCTGTGGCTATGCTCAAAGCCAGTGCTGCTTCCTCCGTCGTTGCTCTGAAGGCTCTAGAGGTCCAGATTGCAGAAGAACAGTCCCAGGCAAATGATGAGCAGCCGAGCACCATCAGTGAGAATGAATATGATGCTAGCTGGTCGCCATCTTGGGTCATGTGGTTAGGACTTCCAAGGTATGAGTAATTTCATCTTCTCCCTCTCCATAGCTTCTGCACTTTTTTCTGAGCAGGGTTGAAGAATCAAGCTGTCTTCTATGCTCAGCCTTAGAAGCTCTTTGTAAGTCCTGTGCATGCCATTCTCTTACAGTATAGTGTGTTAAAAATAGAAGACATTATTGTAATTTTTAATAACATTTCTATAAATAGTGATTTGTACTCTTTTTAGCATTTCTCTCACAATATCAGGATTAACTCATAGTTTCTTTGTGAAAACCAAAACCAACAAAACAAAGAAGCAGGTCCTGTTTGGTAAAAAGGAGTCCATTTTAAAAGGACCTATAAAAGTGATTTGTCATATATTTATTATTTGCTATTTTATGTTTAAAATGTATCTGCCCCCTTCAAGACCTCAGGTTATTTTCCCCAAGATTTTCCAAAAATTAGTTACTCTCTAAGCATCAGCACTCTTGATCTCATAGAATATTGACCCAGTTTGGGTATGAGGTCAGTTGATTTAATATTTTGCCTGGATATTTAAAAGGTGTGCCACACACTTCAGGGAAAGAAGAGTTTTTGTTTAGAAATGTGTTTTAATGAATAATTACTGTATTAATTATTAAAAATCATTAATTCATTGTATACAGGCAAGCCTGAAAGAGTTATTATAGATTTGTTAGAGGTCTAACGGATTTGTTTAATAGATTTTACAACTCCTTGTCTTTTTTCCCACAGCTGCCTACATAGTTACCATGATGTTGTATTAAGAAGGAGCAATCTAGCCAGTTGGGGATTTAGCATTGTTGGTGGCTACGAGGAAAATCACACAAACCAGCCTTTCTTCATTAAAACAATTGTTCTAGGAACACCAGCATATTTTGATGGAAGACTCAAGTAAGACTCCTTTTGTTTTTTTTATCAATTTTAACAAGATAAGGAAGTCATCAGGGCTTACAGTTGATACTGCAGATTCATTCTCAAGTCCAGTGTTTCTTAATCTTGGTAGCGTTAAGATGTATGGACTTCAACTTCCCAAATCCTGGGAATTGAAGTTCACACATCTTAAAGTTGCCACGGTTGAGTAACATTGCTCAAGACAATATGAAATGTGTGTACTTTGTGTATGAGAAGTAGTTCTTTGTAAAGTACAGATCCTGCACTGAGCAGGGAGTTTGATTTACAGTGTTCTCAAAATAGTCTTCTATTTACAACTGGCATTAATGGCCATTCAAAGCTACTTATGGCTGCTGCCCCCTCTTGCAGTCACATAATCACAATTGGGCTGGTTGGCAACTTGCTTGCATTTACAACCAGTTGCGGTGTTCCATGGCCATGTGACCATGAGTTGGGATTATTTTGCTGTTTTTCAGCAGAAAGGGAAGGTTGGAAACAGGACAGAAGTTGTCTACCTGGTTGAGTTCCACAATGGCTTTTTTTTTTTTAGAAGGGAATGAACCAGTTCCTCCTTCAAAACTGGCAGGACCACTCCTTCATTCCCATTGCCAGATCCTAACTGCATGTCACCTTCTGGGAGGAACAGGGATCCTAGCTTAAAGTTCTAAGAACCCTGTACACGAACAGGATCAAATTCCTCCCAGATAACCAAGCCAGACTGAGCCTCATTTACCTTCATGACACCTGCTTCAAGGCTAGAGTCCAACTTTTAGCAAATATTACCTGGTAAATTTTTCACAGCAATCTTGCTGGTAAACATCTGACTCCAACTTCCCCAGGAAGATCTGGATCATTTTTCCAATTTGATGTCCTTCGAATGTCTGCCACAAACCAAAGAATCCATTGCCCACCAAATCACTCCACATTCCTCTTTTTTTCCACAATTTTAAATGCTAAGCTGAATGTTTTCACTTTTCTGCCTTTCCAGATATTTTCCATAGTTACACTCTTTAGTGAAGCTACCATAAATTGTTCCATTAACTAAAGTGTTCTCAATTAATCAGGCAATAGAAATAAAAATTCAAAATCATTTGAATTCAATTGTTACTTTTTCAATCTGAATTACCAGCATAACCTTCGAAGAGACATACCCTTTTGCGGTAGGGACAGAGAGCTGGTGAGAGATTGTACTTGCTGTAGGATGTGTATTTTAATGTAAAACAAAATGCTTCCTTCTTTGGAACGATTCTTTTTTGCAAGTATATATCAGTCAGTTAACACAACCATTGCAACTAAAATGGTGTCACGTCTAGTTTTGCATCATACCTAAACAGAGGCATCTAAGAATTGGTCGTTCAAACTCAGAGAAGTCATTTCCTGCACTATGTGTGGTGTGCAACTTACTAATCCTCATTTGTTTCTCTCCTTAGATGTGGTGATATGATTGTTGCTGTCAATGGACTTTCAACCATGGGTATGAGCCATTCAGCGCTGGTTCCTATGTTAAAGGAACAAAGAAATAAAGTAACATTGACTGTTATCTGCTGGCCAGGAAGTCTTGTATAACATGCAAAGAACATATACATTGGTTGAAGCAGCTTTTTTTTTTTTAATAGCTGGCTCGACTTTTTCAGGCAAAGCTGTTCCCCCCCCCCTCTTTTCTACTAATGCAGCTGGTAATAAGCTGGGCCAAAAATTGCTACCTTCATATCTGACAAATATGTGTGAACAGGGTGTGTGTGGGAAAGGAAGATTTTTAATTGTACTGTGTTGTTGTTCCCATCCTAAAGTAGCCATTTCTGCCAAGTTTTGTTTATTATTATTTTATTTCCCATCATTATGTCATTGCAGTATCCATGTGCATACACTTCAGTTTCTTGGTTGGCTTAAGGAGGTCAGCCTATTCCAGTAATTGTAGTGGGGGCAGGATTGTACCTAGCTTGGGTGCCAACATGCTGGCATGTTAGCTATCTGCTAGGCTGATCTCTGCATTGTTAAATACTGATGTATAACCTAAAGACAGTAGGTTAACAACAATTAACATGTAAGGCCTCCTACACAAGAGATGGTTATTCTGCAAGGTGCTTTCTATTTAAGTTTTCAGCTTTGTTCATGGAAAGCACATCTGGAACCATCTGTTTCAATTGTTAAAATGTGTTGCTGTGTTAACATTTAGTAGATTAACTTCTACATATTTTTCCTACATTTCAGTATGATTCTGTTTATATGAGAGCCTGAGCAATTCTTTGTGCTATGGCTGCCACATGGAAGCTGCAGGAACTAGTTCCATGTAGCACATGCTCCATGTAATAGTCTTAGCCCATAAGAAGGCCCACTGCCCCAAGGATACAGTTGGTATTCTAATTCTATCATCAAATGCATTGGAGAGCAGGGAGTGGTGGAAAGAAAGAAAATGGTTATCGGCCATTGTCCAACAAAAGTATTTATGGCATCATAATTATAGTGTACCAATTTGTCCCTGGCTACATGTAACCAGCAAGCTCATGTTTCATGTGAAGCATGGCAGTAGCTTGTAAGAATCCCCTCCGTGTGATTCCCTTGTAGCATAAATAGTTGCCCCAAGGCTGAAACTGCATCAGTATTATTATCTAAGGCATGCATTGATGCATGACCAACCTATGAAAGCAGCATCAGATGTAGAGCAGTGCACATTCTATGTGCATATTATGTGCTTTTCTACAGGCAGGTATCTTTTGTGATCATTCCAAATCCTGTAATCTAAATAAATTATGAGAACTTGCCATTATGTCTGCATTTTCTGTTTTGCATAATTTATTCCTCCATTAAGTCTTCATTGTGTATTTTGCATCATCATTGGACAAGGCATAGGTACAATAGAACTTTTTGCCACAGGAAGCTTGGCTCACCCATTCCTTGACTTTCAAGATTCATAAAATAATAGGGCAGGAAGGGAACTTGGAGGTGTTCTAGGCTATCTAGAATGAATAACCAACCATTGTTTGAGACCCGCTAGAGATGGAGCACTCATAACTCCAAGAATCAGGCTGTTCCACTGCTTAATAGTTGTCACAACCAAGATATTCTTCCTAATTTTAAATTTGGATCTCTCTTTGTGAAGCTTCCACCTGTTAGTTCTTGTCTCAGGCACTATGAGGAGTAAATGTACATCTTCTTCCCTATGTTAGCTCTTCTGGCATTATAAATTTTTGTGTCTCCCCTTAGCCTTATCTTCTTTAGGATAAACATCCCCTGCCCTTTTAATTGTTCTTGATAGGATTTAATTGCCAAACCCCTCTTCATCTCTTTTTCTTCTCTGCCTTCTTTCCAATTCCTGTACTGTGGCTGCCAATACCAGATGCATTATTCATATGTAATCTGATCAGGCCAGCATGTAGTGGAACTGTCATTTCCTACAATCTCAAGATTATACCTCTGTTGGCGCAGCCTAAGGTTGCAATGGCTCTTTGAGCAGTTGCAGTGCATTGCTGGCTCTTACTTAATCTGTGGTTTACCAGGACACCAAGACATCCTTCCCACCAATACTACTTTCAAAACAAATACCACCTGCATTGTACTTGTTCATCTGGTTTTTTTCCTCCTTAATTGCAAAACCTTACATTTCTGGCCATTGAACTGAATTTCATTGAAAGGACTCAATATACAAATCTATCATGATCCTTTGAACTTTGAGCTGGTCTTCTAACATATTACCAATCTCTCCTCTTAGCTTTTTGTCATCTGCAAATCTGCTTCGCATCCCTTCTATAGCTTTCTCAGTCATTTATAATAATGCTGAAGAACATTGGGTCTAGATTAGAATTCTGAAGTACCAGCTCCCCTTGATCTGCTAAGGACCATTCATTGGGTACTATTCAACCAACAGTGAATCCATCTGATACTGGAATCATCCATTCCAGAACGGTTCTAGTTTATATAAAAGGAAGCCATGGTCAACTTTATCAGACTGGGGAGCATTGAACTAAATATATTTCTTCAACTAAAAGATCTAGATTTTTTTTTAAAGTAAAAGATTATAGTGATAAGTGAAAGTGAAGGACAGAGTGTACAATGACTCTTCATGAAATATATACAATTTTTAGAGTAGATACAATATAAATTCTTACAAAAAAAGTGATGCTTTATGAAAATCTGCCACATCTATTTATAACTTTAATTGCCTATTACAGTTCTTGGAAAATGGTCATCTAGGTCCTGCCAGTTTTTTCTTTCACTAAAGAGATTTAATAGCAGAAATCTAGCTAATTAAGGTGTATGTTTTTGAAGACTTCATAGTCCATTTCAAAAGAGCAAAAAGATGTGTGCAT
Source organism: Azemiops feae (assembly GCA_023970755.1). Classification (NCBI taxonomy): domain Eukaryota; kingdom Metazoa; phylum Chordata; class Lepidosauria; order Squamata; family Viperidae; genus Azemiops; species Azemiops feae. The sequence continues at coordinate 284,671 of JALGBA010004223.1, forward strand.
CTCGAAATTGCTAATCCCTACAAAATTTATTTGAACTTCTTTTCATCCCGACTGTGTTCACTAAGTAGGACCAAAGCCTACCTTTAAAAAAAAAAAATGAACTGCAATAATTGGATTCTTTTTTAGACTATTTCGTGTGTAAAGGGGGTTGTACCCTCCAATAAAATGTAATGTGGGTATGATAACAGTGCTGGCAACGGTAACAAAAATTAATTGGAGGTGACATTAGTTTGATCTGCAATATTAACATGCATTGATAATTGCTGTCCAAAGTGAATGTTTTGCTATGTAAAAAAATGTTTTTCTAAAAACCATTTTTACACTTTATACTGCAGCTAATTGTAGCTTTCTTGTGTGTCTTATATGCAAAAGCTGGGAAATAATTTAGAAAAGGGAAAAACTATTACTAGGAGTGCTATGTTATAATTTCAGGAAGTCTAATGGGGAGAAGGAACCCGACACCCATAACTGGGAGAAAGAATGGTATCTTCCCCTCGTTATTTTGTCTCCTGATAAAAGCCCAGATGCCTTTACCTAAAATGCTGAAACAACCTATGTTGTTTATGGAGTAGTTTCCTTAATTATTTACCTTATTTTATACACAGATTGACACATTCTAAGACAAACCTTTACCGTAGGTAGATCTCAGTTGGAGAGCACGGACATCCTTTTGTAAAGCACTCAGTGTTGGCTTTCAAATGAATCCAGATTTCCTCTGCAAAAGTCACTTGGCCTACTTGAAAATTGTCTAATTTATAATGGTTAAGTACGTTTAGAATGATCTGTGTATTATAATGCTAGTATTATTTATCTGAGAATGTATTTTACCCTCACATCTATCTAATATGGGCATGCATTTTTCCTGCCTCTCTTCACTCCCATGTTTGAAACATTCTAATATGGAATAATATGGCATGTCTTTTTGAGTTCTTTGCTCTAAAGAAAGCGGTAAGACTTTGATTTTTTTTTATAAAAAAAAAACCAACACAACAAATATGATTTTGTTTCTCTCCTGTGCAATGCAAGATCTTTTGCTTTCACACTGTAGATTAGGGGTCTTCAAGCTTGACCCTTTTATGACTTGTGGACTTCAACTCTCAGATTCCTCAGCCAGTTTGCTGGCTGAGAAATTCTGGGAGTTGATGTCCACAAGTCATAAAAGGGCCAAGTTTGAATACCCCTGATCTAGATCCATACAGCATTACCCAGTCAGAACTGCAGTGAAAGTTCCCATTTGTACACAAACCAAAGTCCAAAGAACTTCCTGGGGTTGCATAAGGAATGTTGTATCTCCATGAATTTTTTCTAACTGTCTCTGATGCTATTTTGCATGTTGCTTTTGGAATTCTCTGTTTCAAAAGCAGTTGATGTGATGCATAAGAGGAGCTACTACTATTGCAAAACTTTTCACATTCTAGTAGGTTATTGCTACTATGTATGTAGGCTTCCATATGTGCTGTAATAAAATGGCCCACCTTCGTGAAGAATCCCACTGTGAAATTCCTTGAAGATGGGATACACTTCAGGATCCAGCAGCCACAACAGTCAGGATTGTGGGGAGAGAAATATGGCTGTGGCTAAGAGGATATCACTATAAAATAAAGAGCTGGCATGATGAGGTCAGTGTTGTGCCATCATTATGGGTACATTCAAGATGCAAAGATTGAGGGTTAAGCCTTAACATTTGTTCAATAATAAGCAAGAGCAAGTTAACTGTTTTCCCTTCCTTTAGTGAATGATGGGATATAACTTTTCAGTTTTAACTTTGTAAACAAAGTTTACAAAGCCTAAAGGCTAATGAGGAACATGGTTGTCCTGTATTCAGCATATGCCATTTGAAATTAGGCCATTGCACTGAATGCTCAAGCAAAACCATCATCTCATATAGTGGCAAAGAGTACCATAGACTCTGTGCTAGGGTTTTGTACTATCGATTACCATCTCTATTAATGGAAGCTGGTACCAGGTAGATTCTCTTATCCTTGCCCTATTTTTTTTGCTGACATGTTATTTCAATTTCCTTATTATTGTCATTTATATCATTGGGTTGGTTCTTCAGTGCCTTCTGTCTTAAACTATACCATACAGTGAAATCCAGTGTTGTGGTATTAACTGAAGGATAAGAGAAAAATAAAAATGAGTTTTCCTTTTGCTGTGGTGTATGGTCTTGATTTTTGTCTTTTACCTTATAATGTTCTTCTATCCCTGGTGAGCCAAACCTACTTGAACTTTCCAGTGCATCTCAGTTCTTTAACATAATCATGACTTTATTGAGCTTCCTGCTACTATGAATATGTATGTTTTATCTATCTTTTTATTATATACATTGGCTTATATTCTCACAGACCAGTGAATTGAAGAAATCCTATTGTTGCTCTCCTATCTCTTCTTGCATGGAAGAAATCCATCATATGGAGTACCAATATGGGCAGCATAGTTTACTACAGGAACAGTTAATTGAACTCCATAGCTCAGCTCCAATGAATAGGATATGCTTCTTGATTGAAACACTCTGTTCATGGAGGTGGTATATTAAATTCCATAAGTCTACTTTGGCATTACATGCTGGGATGGATAAAGCACCCTCAGAATCCAGCAGTTTTATGGTCTACTTAATGTTTGTGCATCATCTACTCACAGGTTAATTATCCTAGTTCTCATCCCCATTTAAAAGCAACCCATGTACTGTATGAGAGCATCTTTCTTTTCTTTTCTTTTTTTTTTTTTTGAGATTAATATATGACCTAAACAGCCCAACTTGACTCTTGTTCACATGATGGTGATGCGATTGTTTCCTTGGTCCATAATGTCAGCAATCTTATTTCACTGTGTGTTCCACAGTATCTAATGTTTCCAAAACTGGCTACACACCAATGGCATGGTTTGGTTTTTATCAAATTCCTCTTTCATAGGGCAGTCTGGCTTTCGTCATCATTGGAAAATTTGTGGCTCAGATGACGGGCATGAAGAAGGAACGCATTTTAGGAAGAGGGTAGAAATAATATCAGTGCTTCAAAATTTTGACCAGGCACTGTATCAATAGCACATAGTACATTCAGTTAACCATATAGGGTAGTAATGGTCAATGGTTAGCAATAGCAATGGAGGCAGTTTGGTCTAGTGGTTAAAGCATCAAGCTAGAAAGCCAGAGACCAAGAACTCTACTCCCACCTTAGCCACGAAAGCCAGCTGGGTGACCGAGGGCTAATCACTCACTCTTTCATCCCAACTCACCTCACAGAGTGGTTGCTATGGGGAAAATAGAAGGAGGAAGGTGTATGCTTTATTGATTTGACTTAAGATTCTTCCTACTCTGCAAGTCCTCGAGATAGCTGACAATATATTTAAAACATGGGTTAAAATTAATATGATCTGTACTAACATTGTTCTGTCGCAAGTGTCTGTTCGTCTGCATATCAGAGATGTTTTCATCTATCCTGCATAGATCCCCTTGCACTATATACTGACGGTTGTGACCAATCTATATTATGTTACGTATATCCTATATTATGTAAATCCCAAAATCCACTGGTGTTTAGCCAAAATGGAGCATACCGTAAAGGGGATCTCATTATGCTATTTATACCACATTTACAACAATGCAGAGGTAGAAACGGTGTCATTCTTCATATATATTACATTCCGTTCATAATGTTTGTCAATGCTGTAACATCGGATGTTCTTGCTTTGACAACAGATGGAAATGTAACCATTTTCTCTATTGCTTTTAGAATTAGTTGCTGCTGGGAGGGGGAATAGGGATGAGAGTCCAGCTAGTCATAACAATAATAACTTAGTCGTGGGAACCCAAGGACATTGGGCCCAGAGCTGATAGTGTTTTGGCGGGCTGGAGAGCTGGGGAGAAAGTCCGCGCTTCAAGCTAATTGGGGAATGTGATTTATGACTGTTTATTGGAGGAGAGAATTGCTCCCTCCTCCAATAAACAGTAAACTTTGTTACTTTGTATCCAGGGGATGGGAATTTAGTTTCTGGTTTCAACTATGTAGTGGTGATACTTTGTTTCTTGAATAAAAGATTCTTTAAGGTAAACAATGCCTCAAAGTTCTTTTGAAGAGTTTCATCTGTCGGAACCACGACAGTTATCCTCTCAGCTTGTTCAGGTAACCAGCATCTACTATACATGGATAGGATCTTAGTTTGCATTTTCTACGGTATTGTGAGTCAATTCTTTAAGTAATGATTTTTAGACTAGGGAGTGTTTCACAATTCACAATTTAATCTTAAAAACTCTGTAACATGAGTAGACAATGAGAAAAGATGGAGGCAAGAATTCAAAGTTTACAGAAAAGCCATTTGAAAGTGATCATACTATGTCCACAAAAAATCTCATTTTAGCCTGATCTCAGAAGTACAATATATTTTAGGCATGGTTATTTTTAAATAACTCTGCTTAAGACTGTAGCCTTGGTTGCTCTTCTGGTTTGCTCAATTATCATATCCAATCTTTTCAGAAGACTGGCTTTGTAAACCTTTTGTAACATATCCCACCAAACATTTGGGCCAAGAAATTGAGTCCCCACGCAATAACCACAAAAACTCCTCCTTTCCCTTTACATCATTTATAGTAGTTTCAGGACATGCTTATATTTCTGTGACTTACCACCTGGACTATTTCTAAGTCCCACTTGTGATATACTGTATATATCATAGCCACATCCTTACTTAGAAGAGGGTGCGCATACTTATGCAACCATGTTATTGTAAGTTTTTATTTTCACTTTTCCCCCCTGAAAGATTTCAGTTTCTTTTTCAATTGAATTGTACAACGTATATGTCATATTAACCCAAGACATCTCAAAGAATAGGGAAAATATGATTAAAAACTGACAGTTTTTCTTGACATCCATCATCATTAACTTAGTTATTTAGGGCCGCTGAAGCAACACTTCTCCCCATCCATCCAAATTATGTTGGATCAAAAGAATTATGATTTCAGCTAGTGCAGTGATGGTGAACCTTTTAGAGACCGAGTGCCCAAAACCCGCCCCCGCCCACCCCCGCTCTGCGCCCCACCCACCCGCATGGCCACCCATCACCTCCACGGCCCACCGCAGCAGATCGCCCAGGCAGCCCAGCAGCGCCATGGCGGCCACGCCCTCCGCCCATGCCCCGCAGCATCATCTGCGTGTGACAGGGCGCGAGGGCAGAGTCTTGTCCCCGCTGCCTGGCTGCCATGCCCTTGGCTGTGCTGCTCTGCGCGGACCACGCTCGGGGGTAACTCTCCTCCGGGGGGGCTGCTGGTGAGGCCGCGGGGGGAGGCGGGGCTGGGGCAACGGTGCACGTGCCCACAGAGAGGGCTCTGAGTGCCACCTCTGGCACGCGTGTCATAGGTTCGCCACCACTGAGCTAGTGTATAGCTGTAGCAAAAAAATAAAATCATTCATGCAAAACTCTGGATGGCTGCTAGATGATAGCAAAGAGATATAGAAAATTAATTTGTACTGCCATCTAGTGATCTTCTAGCTTATCGCCTTAGGAAGGCTATTTTATCTGCTCAACCGGTTAAGAATGGTTTTGCCCAACTAAGATAGAATATGTCTCCTTCCAATTTGTCTCTATCAGCCTAAATAGCTTCCTTAAAATTGTGACAATCTACCAGATGCTTTTTTTGTCTGTTAATAAGACTAACAGCCAGATTATTTAAAAAGTTCACTGAGACAAACAGGAAGCTAAGTGAGTAGCTTAGACAGTGGATAAATAAAAACTGTTAAAAACATGATGTAATATAACACGCTAGAATAGATAATTAAACACTGGCAAATCAGGTTAATAAAAGTGGCAGAGCTCCACAGAACCACAGAGAAGGAAGCAGGCAACTTTGGGTTCCTGAGGTTTTCTAACTTTACTTTCTTTGCTAGGAACAATGGCATGGTAATGCGTAAGAAAACCAGCATGGATGCATTACCCATTTTTCTTTTTCCTCTTTTGGTCAACGTTTTCCATTTGTTTCAACCATTTGGCGGAGAATGGTGAGACTGTGATATTTCTTGACTTTGCATTTAACAGAGACCCAGTCTTGTTCTGTAGCAACATCCTATGTATTTATAACCATGTTGAACTGACTGATGCTGTGTTCCATAGTAATCAATACATTTGGGTATATACCTTCAGGTCAATGTTGACTCCTTCAATTGTCTGGACAAGTTCTTGCAATTTTCTTGGCAACATTTTTGGAAGAGATTTGTCTTTACCTCCTTCTTAGGGCTGAGAAACAGTGACTGGGCATGGTCACCCAGCTGGCTTTGTGCCTGATAGACTAGAACTCATGATCTCCCAGTTTGTAGCTTGGTGCCTTAACCACTACACCAAACAGGTGCTCTCATAGTAATAAATAACAATCTTTTTTTAAAAAAAATGCAAGTAGATATTGTACAATTGTGAACTGAAACTGAGTGTTGCCCTATGGAATGTTTCAAGCTAGTTATGTCTTTTTCCAAAATGCTTCAGTCACTTTCAGATCCAGCTTTCCACTTCCCATGTTCTAAATGTATTGGGTTAGATGCATTTGGGCAGGGGGAAGGGGAAATAGTTAGACTTCTTAAGTTTTAATCATTCTCTTTATACACACACACACACACGGACATGGACACACTTTGTAGCAAATCTCAGGATTACTCCCAGTTTGCTAAATCCCTCTCTTGTGCATCACTGGTGCCAATTTAACTATAGAAGAATCCAGATAGCATTACATTAATACACATTATGTTAAGAGCTAAATTAAATACTTTACTGCAAACAACAGAACTGATTTAAAAATAAGCTCCTTGATCTACTGGCTTAGTCATTCAGTTCTGAAAGTTGTACAGCTTTGATCACTTCCGTCATTGGCAAAGTACATGTCTGTTAAGACGTTGTGGGATTTGGAACAGAGATCGTTCGGCACAATTTAAGGGACAGCAATGTGAGGCATACAGATGCTTTGTGCATTACTTTGTGCACTTGATTTCAGTAGAAAACAAGAGTGCAGATTTTTAGTATACATCATATGCATTCTGCATATTATAATTTTCATCCTTATACTGTCATCAACTAAATTAATTTTGCACATCTCGTAAATTGAAACAGCATATGAAAATTATTCCCCCATAGATTGTGATCCATAGATTGGAATGATAACGCTTAGAATCAAGTCAAATTTAATTTAAGATTTATTTATCTTTCCCCACTGCTAAACTGAAACACTGCCTACCTATCAACAGAAAATGAAACAGATGGGAACATTGCTATCCCCACTGTCGGTTCCTAGCTGCCTCTATTGTCTCAATTTAAGGTCACCGCAGTCTGCAAGTTCTCCCCAAGATCCTAGGTGACAATGCCTAGCAGAGTTTACATACTTTGGGCTGCCCTTGGAGAATATTGGAATAAGGAGGACAATATCACTTCCCAGTACAGTTAATAATGACTTAAGTCTATCTCACTCATGGCCTGGTGAACAAAATGAAGCCAACATTATGTACACATGGCACATTGCAGGAAAAAGTTTCAAGGATATATTTGTAGCATGTTTACTGCAGATAGGGGGAAAATATCAATTTAAGGTTAAGCAGATTTGTGGTCCACTAGCAAGGCTTGTAGACCAAACAGGAGGCCCCTGGCATTGCTTTTACTTGGCACTGCTATCTGTTCAACTATCTTTTCTGAGTTTATGAATAGATGCAAGAGAAAAAAGAACAGAAACTGTTGCTTTTCTCCCTACTACTAGGCAATAACAAGGATTACTGACAAAAGGAGACAATGCTAAATAAGACGTTCATCAATCAAGGCAGGAAGCATGAAGGCCTTCGGCATCCATGTGGTGGGTATGGATTGACACTACATAAAGTATTGGAAAGCACAGAATGGGGTAATTGCATGCAGGGGGTCTCAGCAGAGTGTGGTAAAAAAAATGAAGATAGTATCTACAATAATGGGATCAAAGCTCTGCTTTTATGTGTGGTGCACATAAAAAACAAGCAGTTTCAAATGCAGCAGGATGGCTGCTATGTTGACTTTAAAATCATGTCCCGCAGATGCTTCTTGATCCAATGAATTCTGACAAGATGCCCAAAGAAACAACAAATTAATCTTTACTCCAAATGAATCATGATTAAGATGTTTGCAGATTTAACCACTGTTTTTAAGACATTGGTTTGAAAAATTGGAGACTTAGATCATAGTAAGTGAAGTTCTTTACATTTGAGTTTTACAGAGGCTTTCATAATTATGTCCCTTCTGATTATTCTAAATGAAATTCTGATCATGCCCTTCTAAAAATGCCTCAGATTAAAAGCTTTTACGAACTCTTTAGGCCATGGGCCTGCAATTATAGAAAATGAACTGCATTTTAGCTTTCCATTGAAATTAATAACAGCACTTCTCCAATTGACTCAGTCAGTAGTTAATGGAATAAACTCCATATTTCACTACAATATGGTTTTAAAGCCATTTGAGGTAGGTTCTGTGATTCAAATGGGATAATAATTCACACAGTACAACCCCTTCTCTGGGGCAGATGTTACAAAATCCAAAACGTGTCCTGATTTTTAAGATGTAATAGCTCAACAATAATTAACTGTATGAATCTGATCTTCCTTGCTCAATATTTTAAAACAGAGTTTTTCATAAAAAACAGTAATGTCTAAATAGAAATAATTCAATAGAAATAAATAAAAGTATAAATGATGAGGTGGTGGATAAACAGGAATCTACCTTTAAACAATTTTCTATTTCAGCATATTTTTCAGCATCAAAGAAAACAGATTTTTCCTAGCTGATACTTTCCACATGTGTTGTACTACAATTCTTAGCTTGGTACCTGCAAATCATCTCCGCTCACTTCCAGCTTTGTTTAATTACAACAGAATAATAATCTCAACTGGATCAGGACCATTGCCTGCAGGGTAAATAAAGCCTAAACTTTTCCCAGTCCCATTCAAAACAACTATTTATTGCCAGCATCTCAAAACAGGAATATATGTAAAGCACTCTTTTGAACTAATTAAAGCGATGCATCTTTTTCTTGGTTTGTGTGGCTGCTTGTGTGGAAGACATTACAAAGCAGCCATGAAAACATGGATAACAATGCAGCTGCATTCATTATTTGAAAAAAAGTTGTGCTTCATCCACAATTTCATGCATCATAAAACTCCTGTCATGAAGAATCTGCACAGATCTAATGTTTAGTATTGGCACATAATTTTGTGTACTGTTGAAGTAAGCTCACAAGATACCTGTATTTCTTCTTCCCCAAAGAGAAACCATTTTCCAAGATGGCCTTGGGAGGCAATTCTCAGGGACCAGAAGAAAGGCCACAGGAGGTCAATAAGGGCTGTGCAGACAGAATTGTCCGCCACACTGTCAAGTGAAGCGTGCCATATTGTACAGTACCAACCACTGAATTTATTCATTTATTTTTACATGGTGCGGTTCACAAATAAAGATGTGATTCAAGAGAAAAGGGAAAACGCCACTGTAAAATTGGAACCACTAATGGTGACTTTAAGCTGCCTGCATTACAGACCGAGGATCCAGTAAAGACAATATCATGAGGATATGCTAGGGGAAAAAAGTAACAGGGCATATTTGTGCAGCAGTTAGGTGAACTTGTGAATGAGTCCAATGTTATTATGATTTGTATATGCCAATAAGTATGGTGAGTCATGCTTGCCCCATTCTGCACATAGAACATGAAAAAGATAGGAACTCCAGATACAAAGCCTTATTGTAACCCTTCTTCTGGATCACAGTCTTTTTATCACCAGTGAGAAATAGCTCACTAATAGACAGATCTAAGGAACTATAGATGCTAAGCATCTATTCTGCTTGAAGAACAGGGTCCACCAAGGAATTGCACCCTTATATCTATCTCTTAAAATGCAATCCTATATAGTCTTACCTGGAAAATAATTCTATTAAACACAATGGGATTTTCCTTTGAGTAGACACAGTGTTACACAGATCTTTGGAAATAATTCCAATGGAAGTCAGCGAGAAAGATTTCTGAGCAGACTCTTATAGCTCTGTGATGAGTAGCTCAATAGTCCTTTTAAATAAGAGCTATCCTTGATGGAGGGCTGGAGATCTCTGCAGTTGAAGCATTATGAAGTTTGCCATGTAAAAATTTTAATGGTGATTCTAAGTAATGATAGCTCAGGATGGGTCCATTGCATGATATGAAATCATATATCATTGACAATGGACAATGATATAAATTTAATACTGACAATGTTTTTCAAAATCAGATGATAGATAGATAGATAGATGATAGATAGATAATGATAGACAGACAGACAGACAGACAGACAGACAGACAGACAACCTTTATTTGATGGCTGGCTGGACAACCTATAAATAATCAACAAATGCAGTGAACAGTTTTTGAGAAAGTGGTATCATGCAGATGGAGAACAGTTTTGTTTTTAGGAAAATATTGGGAGTTATCTTTTGCTTTTTTCAACTGTGATTCACCAGTTTTAATATTTCAGTTACCATTTTCATCTCTTTCTACATCTGCAACTGTTTTGTTTTTTGTTTTTAAAAACACTTTCATGTTAGCTGAGCTTACCTATGAGCAGGGAAGGAGAAAGAGACTGGGTCACGCAGTTGTGTCTTTGAAGGAAGTTGACATTTTGACAGTCAAAGTTAGGAAGATGTGTGTTTCTGCAAAATCCTAATAATGTTTTACTTAGATGGAAGCCCCACTGAATTCAGTAAAGCTATCCACCTCAATATGAGTCTTTAGGATTATGGTGATGATTGATGATGATGATGATGATTTTCTTCCTACATTTTATTAGGTATAATTTTAAACCATTCTATTATTAATATGTGCAATTAAAGAAAGGATATGAAAGGATTTTTTTAGAGTTTAGATACCAAATGTTGAAATAAATGTAGGAAAACTGTTTCCCCCCGGAAATTCTAGTTTATTGAATGCTATCCCCAAGCAAACTTTTACAGATGTACACTGAAGCCGAGTGGCTGATTTTTCTAATGGAAATGCTGACAGACCTTTACTTATAGCGCTATAGAGAGTAGCTCTGTAATTATTCAATTGCCTAATTCCATTTATCTTCCATGAACCATTATGGGCTGCCGACATGCGGCAGTTCCCATAGCACAATACATAACTGAGTCTAATGGACTCTAGGCAAAATCAGTTAAATGGAATAAGGTTTGTGCCTTCTTCTCAAAAGCTATTATTTTATAAATGAAGCAGGTGGATGCATTTACATTATTAGGATAAATATTTATGAACTCTGTCTCTGATACCCGGCATTACAAAAGCATTATCTTCCATATTCTTTTTTAAAAAACACATACAAAGAACAATCTACCACTGAGTACATTTTCATTATTGTATTGATTGCAGTGCTCCTTACTATACAGCTGCTGTATAGCAGGATCCTAGTGATGAATGTTGGGTAATCTTTGCACTTAATTTTCTGCCTTATTCAGAAGCAAAGAAAGTGTTAGCATTAAACAACAGCTGAAAACTGACATTTTCTGATATAATTTTAGATGGAAAAGGTAATCTTAAAGTAATAATCTCCTATTTCAATTTTCAAGCATATATGACAATAGTAAATCAGTTAACCAAATATGATCAGCATATTATACCATTAGGTGAAATCTAAGCAAGGTGGGACAGGAGAATAAAGGGAAATAACTAAGACCCATAGATTCAAAGAGGGCTTTAGCAAGTTTACAATTCCATTACTCTAAAGAGGAAAATGAGACTAAATTATAATACTTTCTATCATAAATATGCATTATGATATTTATGGTAATAAGCCCCTTTTCCAGAACCTTGGTGGTTTTCTAAAGCCATACAGAAGTAATAGAACATTGCAAGAACATTTTGAACAGGAGGTTATTATTCTGAAGCAGGAGAAGGTAGACTGCCTTTTTAGACCAGGGCATGTTTGCCATTTGAAAGTACATGGTGTCTGCATTCACAAAATGGCTGCCTGGGAGTCTTGCCCTTTCACAAAATGGCCACACTAGCAAAAAGCAAATTAATTCTCTAGTAATCTCCCAATACACCTTTCAAAATCCCAAATGGAACTTTTCTAGAGACTATTAAGAGGGATATCTGAGGATATATTAGTGCCTATTCATGTGGGCTGGCCAACTAATTCAATAGATTAAGAGATTTGCACTTACATTGATGAATCTATGGATGGCTATGGGGCTGAAGACTAGCCACCCTCTCTCTATGACTATTTAAAAGGGTAGGTGAAGGTCAGCAAGTCCATTGTCAGCTCTTGGATATGTAAGTATTCCAGGACCCATCAATTTTCCTTTCTTCTTTAAAAAAAAAAAAACACAGGCTGAAATGGTTAAAGGGATAATATTGATGTGTTGATGATGATCATGGTGATGATGATGATGACCCTTTTATGGTATATTATTTTTTTCTACAATTACAGTTTTACTCTAATTATTTCATCTCAGAACAGCAGAATCAAACTTCCTTTGATTCCTACAGTGATAATGATTGACAAGCTTAAATGCTAAAGTATATATAAATAGGGCTGGTGCACTCCCATTACTTTATAAATATACTGTAGCAGCTGTCATAAAATATGCTGTGTCCTTCACATATGCACTGATACACATAGCCATCCAAATATGTGTAGGTGTTTGATCAGACTTTACAATGTAGTTTACAATGTGAGATGTCCCCTCAAAAATGATCAGTTCCAGAGTTCTTCATACAAGGACACTGATCCTTGGAAGAATTCTATCTAATTCTCGAAAAAATTATACATATACGAGTAAATAGCTGTATGTCACATATATCCAATTCAGTTTTACTTTTGAAAGTGAATATGAACTATCTCACTTTTCAAATAAGATTTTTTCTTTTAAATCTTGTAATTAAGCTTTTTTGTAAACTGCCAGTTGGGGTATAAAAACTGAAATAAATCTCACCAAACAGGCACCCAATAACCAAGTGTAAGAACAATTAATCCCATAGGTCCTTTTGTCTACTGAGTTTGAACTTGCAATATCCATTTTGGAAAATAATGCATGATTTTGGAAGGATGAAAGTCACAAAAATATTTAGTGTGTGTTTACAGAAGACTTGCAATAGGGATGAAATGGAGGAAATGCTTTGTTTTGAATAGCCTTGGAAATTTTTTAATTTATCTTATATCCTGATAAAATCCAAATTGACTCTCAGTAGACAATACATATGATAAAGAAATAAGAAATTCCCTGAAATTCTCCCAGGATAAGATGCAGAAGATACATATCTGAAGTTGAGAAAGAGCCCTCTTCAGTTCCCAGTGACTGAAAGGAAATGTGAGCCATAAATCTTGGTATCAGTGAAAAAGGCTTTATGTTTGTAATTTAACCCAATAAAATTGTGTAATTAGGCATTATCTCCAAATGCCTATGAGAGATTCATTACCCTTTGGCAAAATACTACTATTTTCATGTCCCAGCATAGTGTGTCCTACTTATTTGGTAGGTTATGCTCTTATGTTTTGACATACACCAAGTCCTTTTATATGTGCATACACTCACATGCACACATACATTTTTTTTGTGTTTCTGCAGACTCCCAGCTTGCTAAATTCTCCTCCCTTGTGCATTGGTGGTACTATTTTAGCTACAGAAAAATCCAAAGGAGATACTGTACTTCTTAATAAACAGTACAGAGCAAAATAAGTTATACCATAAATACCTGTGCTGAAATCACCGAACTGCCATGAATATGTGTCCCATGATTTATGGGCTTAGACATATAAACTTAAAGGCTATTGAATTTTGAACAGGTCAATTGGTCTATTTGAGACTTTTGTAGATTGGGACATAACTACTCAACATGATCCAGAGATACACAAAGTAGCATAAACTTCACAAATGCTTTGTCCTTTAATTTGTGCTCTGCCGTCACGACTTGCACGCATAGTAAATTAATGCAACATGGAAACTATTTCCGCAGACATTACAGTCCCTTAATGTGAGTAACAATTCTTACAATAAGTTTTCACTTGATCTTCCTGGCCCTTCCACACTGCTGAGTTGAAGTGCTGTTTCTCATATTACTTTTTCAAAAAGATATATATATATATCTACATGATTTAATGGCACACCCAAAATATACAGAACACAAATGCAACAAATGTGTATTACATTAGTACATCTGGGGAACAGGGCAGAATGATTACAAGGCTTGTGTCACCAACAGTCTTGCTCCCCACATATTTGGATCTTTCATGTATTGGCAAAATTGCATTAAAGTTTCCCTATTTCATTATTTCTTTCATTGATATTGCCCATTAATATGCTTCTTCCCAGATCAGAAAAAGATACCCTCAGCATTAAAAACAAAAACAAAACCTTGCTGTGCCTCTCAACTAAAATAGAAAACCTGATTCAGGAAGATAGAAGGGGAAAGAACCAGAATTTAAGAACTGATAAAATTCCAAACCCACTGATGCATGCTGATGGTATTTTGGCAAATGCTCCCTAGTTTGTTTTGATGGTTAATCATGTTGACAAACCTAATTCAAACAGGACAATTTCTCCAGTAAATAAAAATTAAATATACAATATGCTGCTGACAAAGTCAATTTTTTTTTTGATAAAAATGTCTTGTGAGGCTAAAGAAATTAGTAGCACTAAATTATTGTCATTGGCACCATTGTTGCTATTACCGTTGTGATTTATGAAAGCATTTGTGTCTTCCTAGACATTTCCTCAAGCGTTACCCACCTTAATCTTTGCAAACATCTAAATTTCTTTACAATTAGATTGAACTTAATTATGGTCTTTGCTAATAATCATCCTGCCTTGTTTTACCTGCTTTTGGGTCACAAATGGCCAGCTGTCTCATCATTTCATAAAGAGTTGTTTTCCTACCTGCCCGTTCGCTATGTTCAGAATGTTAATAGCTACTACAGCGGAATATGAATAAGCTTGGGGGAGCCACTTGAAATGTAGAAAAATGGCCCAGGCATGAAAAAAGATAAAAGGGAAAAGGGCAGTAATGAATTTAGAGGAAAATGAGCATTAATGGCCCTAACATTACTCATGTTCCACATAACAAATTATTGGAAGTCTGTCAAGCACACCAAATTACCTACTCATCTGCTGTTGTGGGGCCCTTTGGAGCCATCCAAAACCAGCAAAAGCAAGACAATTTGAGCTAATTTTACTATTTATAACAATAGAACAGACCATTAAGATAAATTAATGTCATTATCAAGTTTCTATGAAAATGACAAATACTGCTATCTCAAGCAGCTTTAGAAGCTGTTGACTATAATGAAATCTGCTCTACAGGTACTAAAGAGAAACACTCCATGTAATTATTTTCTAGTAGCTTGTTTGTTTCCTTCCCATTCATTTGCTTTCACCACAATTAGTTCTGTACACAATGCATGGTAACTAAACAGTCAACACTAGGCGACATTAGGACTAATTGGGCAATTAGGAGGCAGTTCTCATCCTTTTAAGTCCTAAAGAGACCTAGGAGTAAACATTCTTCTCCAAGCCCCAATGCCGGTGCTACACAAGCTGACAATAGTGTTTTTTGTCCAAGCTTAAGGGAACACCAAGTAAGACAAGAAAGAAAGTGCAAATCAAATGTTTCCCCCTAAGGTTCAAACAACACAGAGGGTTAATGCAATGATCTAATAATTACCCCGCATATTAGCCTACAAGAAATAGCAAAAGGGACCTAAGAGAGAGATGCAACAACTCGGAAAGTTTTGTTAGATACTTCAAGAATTTTGAGGTGTCTTAAAATGAACATCACATGACTCATGTGCCAGGGAATATCTGGCCTATCAGATTAATCTGTCTAGTCATTGGGCCTCAAACCATTAGGAAAGCATGTAAGTACATTTTATTTATTTATTAAATTTATATACCGCCCATCTCACTGTCCAAGGTGACATTTCTCAATGGACTACAATGAAAAAGCTTATCATGTTCATCTAGGGAAATGGTATTTGGTTCCAGAAAGAATGGGCTACCCAGTATGAAGACAAAATGCTACCCAGGCAGTTTTTCCTTTTAAAAAAAAAAAATCAAACAATCAAGGGATCTAAAGTAAAACAAAGAAAATATAAATATGCTTGGATGGATGTTTGTATGTATACACACAGACATACATTAAGGAGAAATAAAAGAATACTGATGATTTCTATCTGGAATATTTGTATAGGCGAAGGTAACCTTTTAGGAAATGATATAGCATCCTAATATCAGATCCTAAGAAAGGTATTCTTAGCTTTAGGAGGGATTCTTCAAAACTCTTGGCAGTTGTGCTCATTGTTCTGCCATTGCAACATATAGATCTGATGCTAATAAGCCATATGCATACAATATACTTCAGCAGTTGAATGAAAAACTTAATGATCATATAGGATTTTTCTTTCAATTAAGCCATCCTCTTTGCTTGATTTATATTGTTCACACTTAATGTACTACGTTGTTCACACAAAGGAACTGGATTAATTTAATAACTAATTAAACACAGAGTTTTTTTATATATATCATCAACACTTCCATCAGCAATCACAGATCCTGCTAAGAAACTTTGGCATGTACCGTATTCCACCTTTCAATTTAAAATATAATGTGAGTGGAAAAAACAAAAAGCAAAGTATAACTGTTGTTGTTAAAAAATGTCTGGCATTTAATCAGCTCAAATCCTCTCTCTAGCTTAGTGTTCAATAGTGTGTGGAATGCAAGTACACATTGCCACTCAATACCACCTTGGTGTCTCATGGAATCTTGGAGGATAATTTTTACATGGTGAGTAGACTAGAAATGTTGAAGGACTATAATGGGTGACCTTGCACACCTTCAAAACCCTGAAAACCTTCCAAAACTCAGTCTACAATTTTCCCACTTTGAGGGAAAGGATGGTGGGGCAAAATGTTTAAGATATTCACTTTGCTCCTTAAAACTTCCAAACAAGTAAGAGATCTGGGGAGGGGGGGGAACCCTAACATTGGTTCTAGATGTGTCCTCACATCTTCTAGACATACCATTTCAGGCCCTCAAACAGGGCAGAAAGTTCTGCTATGGCCCTATGGTGAAAAATAGATTGCCCAGGCCTGCTCTAGCAATTGGATAATGTAGAGAAGTCCTTTAAACTTATCTGCTTTTTATTGGTCTGCATTTTAGTATGAGAAAAAGAAGAGGAGAAGAGAGGGCAGGGCAGGGGAGGGAAGGAATTACAGCACTCTTCAAATACCTCAAAGGATATCACACAGAAGAAGAATGCAGAGTGAATGTACATCCAGAATAATGAATTTCAGTTCTAAGAAGACAGATTTCAATTCCATTTAGAGAAAACTAAGAACAGGAGCAATTTGACACTTCTTCTTCTTCTTCTTCTGCCATATCCGTTATCGAACGTTGGCGATCATGTTGGCGATCCTGTTTTTATCAGCAGCCGCACGAAAAAAGTGCTGCCGAGTTTTGTCCAAACCAGTCCCTTAGATTTTGAAGCCATGATGTTCTTCTTCTGCCTGGACCTCGTTTGCCTTCAATCTTTCCTTGAAGGATTAAATGGAGTATGCCGTATTTTTCTGGGTGTCGCATCACATGTCCGAAATATTCTAATTTTCGTTTTTTAATTGTTTTGATGATTTCCCTTGGCTTTCCCAGGCACTTATCACCTTCTCATTTCTGATTTTGTCAACCCAGCTTATACGTAACAGCTGCCTGTAAATCCACATTTCAAATGCTTCTAGTCTCTTCAGGTGGCCTTCTGTCAGAGACCAACTCTCTACTCCATAGAGCAGGACAGAAAAAATATAGCATCTGACAAGCCTGATTTTCAGTCTTAGGCTTATGTCGTGACTGCAGAAGACCTTTTTCATTTTGAAGAATGCTGTTCGAGCTTTCTCTATCCTTGTCTTTACCTCAGTGGTCATGTCCCAGCTTTCATGTAAATTAGAACTGAGGTGCGTGATCCTTTCAACTTTTTCTAGTGGTGTTCCTTCTGAATTTACTGGTGGTAAGTTAACGGATTGTTTGCTGACAACCATGATCTTGGTTTTTGAGGTGTTAAGCTTCAAGCCGTATTTTCCAGATGTTTCTGTGACTCTGTTGATGAGGAGCTGAAGGTCTTCATGCTTACTGGCAAGCAGAACTGTATCGTCAGCATATCTTAAGTTGTTGATCCAAACACCGTTTACTTTGATGCCAGCATCGATGTTCTCCAGTGCCTCGTTGAAGATTGACTCAGAGTAGATATTGAACAGCAGTGGAGACAGAATACATCCCTGTCTGACCCCTCTTCTTATTTCTGCATCAGCTGAGTATTTTTGGCCTAGTCTCACATTTGCTACCTGATGCCAATACAGATTCTTTATTATTTGGATGTCTTTGTCATCTAGTCCCCCTTGTTTCAGGATTTCTAATAGTTTGCTGTGTCTTATTTTATCAAAAGCTTTTTCAAAATCAATGAAGCACATGTAAACACTGTGGTTGACATCTCTACAATGCTGTACAAGAACCTGAATGCTGAACAGCGCATCTCGTGTACCAAGATTGTTTCTGAAACCAAATTGTGTGTTACCTAGACGCTCTTCAATTTTGTTGTATATTCTTGTGTGAATTATTCTCAGGAATATTTTCAGGGCATGACTCATTAAGCTTATTGTTCTGTATTCGGTACACTTCTTTGCATTTATTTTTTTGGGGATTGTCACAAAGGTTGATTTTAGCCAATCATTTGGTATCTTTCCTGTTTCGTATATCTGATTGAAGAGCTGCAGTAAAAAATTCTTCCCATTGTCTTCCAGCAATTTTAAAATTTCTACTGGGATATCATCAGGTCCTGTGGCTTTTCTTGTTTTTGCTATTTTTATTGCATGTTCAACCTCCTCCATAGTGATGTTTGGTCCAGTTGTTATACTTCCCATATCTATATCATCCCTAGTGTCCTCAAAAAGTTCTTCAATATATTCCTTCCATCTCTTTAGTTTTTCATCCTCATCTAAGATAATTTCCCCCTCTTTGTCAACTAAGTTGTTGGTTTTTTTTTGTAGAGGCCTGCTGCTTCTTTCACTTTTTTGTGTAAATTGAAATTATCATGCATACATTCTGTCTCTTCTATTTCCTTGCATCTCTTTGCAAACCACTTTTCTTTTGCCAGTCGAATTTTTCTTCTAATTGTTTTCTGCAATTCATTGTATTTTACTTTGTTTTTATTTTTATAAGATCTTCTTTCATCCATGAGATGAAGAATTTCCTCCGTCATCCACTGTTGTTTCTTGTGGTACCCCTCTCTCTGTTTTGAATTTGTTACCTCTACTATTGCATTTTTAAATTTATTCCAGTTCACTTCTACATCATCATCATTCAGGTTGTTGCTTTCCCTTAAATGATTTTCTAGTTCTTCTTTAATCTTCCCTCCATGTTTAATGATGAAGTCTCTGTCGATTCTTGGTTTAGCAGGGTTTGGGTTTTTCATCCTTTTTAGTTTCAGCTGGACTTCAGCAAGTAGTAGATTATGATCGGATGGTACATCTGCACCTGGGTATGTCTTTACTGATTTTACTGAGTTTCTAAATCTTTTGTTTATTGTAAAATAGTCAATTTGGTTCCTTACTACATTATTTCGTGTATCTGCTGGTGATCTCCAAGTGTAGAGGCGTCTTTTTGGCAACTTAAAAAAAGTATTCATCACACATTGCCTATGTTCCTTGCAGAAGTCTACAAATCTGTCACCTCTACCATTTCTGGTTCCTAAGCCAAAGTTTCCAACTACAGGAGCATCACTTCCTTCTCCCACTTTTGCATTGAAGTCCCCCATGAGTATTGTGATATCATTACTTTTTAGGGTTTTCAGTACACTGTTTATATCTTCATAGAACTTCTCTAAATCCTCCTCATCGCTGTCAGCTGTGGGAGCGTAAACTTGTATAACATTCATATTTACTGGAGTACTATTTATTTGGATCATTATCACTCTATCGGATACAGGAATAAAGGACTTGATGCATTTATTTACACGATTGTTTACGATTATAGCTACTCCATTTCGATGGTGTTTGCTGTTCTCACCAGAGTAGTAGATAGTATAATTTCCTATTCTACACGTTCCATTTTCAGGCCAGCGCATTTCACTCACTCCCAATACAGAGATATTGTATTTGGACATTTCTTGGATAGTATTGTGTGTTTTCCCAGCTTTGTATAGGCTTCTCAGATTCCACGTACCAATTCGTAGTTTTGAGTTTATCATGCTTCTAGCGGACCGGGAGATTCTTAGCACCCCTGCCCCATTTAAGGGGCGCCCGTACTCGGGGCCATTGTTAGGTTTTGCCGCCATTAACATGATTTTCCTGGGAAATATATAGTGTAGTAGTCTTCCCTTTGCTTTCTACACCGCTGTGCACACGCTGTTCAAGTGGCTGCCACCACATCATGCGCTGTTCTTCTGAATCCGTTCCAACCAATATGGTCTCCGCCTTCAGTCGATACTGGAGAGCCAGCTGCCACTCACCAGGCCTGTTGGTCCATGGGAGGTATTTGATTCCCTCCAACCCACCATTACAGTATAAAAGACATAATGGGTAGGGCCCCCCAATCCGCTACCCGGGGACGCGCTCTGTGGGGGTTCCAGGCTCCCCCTAAGAGAATTTGACACTGGAACCAATTTTCCATAGAGATGATGCATTTTACTGGATGTGTTTCATAGTAGCTAGCAACCATCAGTCATGGATAAATTAAACTGGATTCTTGCAAAAAGTAAGGGCTCAGCTTAAATAGTTTCTCCAACTCTAAAATTCCTGTTTGAATCATAGGAAACTATTTACCATCTCAGACTGCCTATGCAATCATCAGAGGTGGCAGCCCGCCCACAGCTTGCTATTAATTGCACCATCATCTATCACAGGAGGTGATAAAATTAGTGGATCTGGTGCCATCAGTGCAACAGTCTTCTTTATGCTACTTGTGCCTTCCTAACTTGATGAATGGAAATACTGAAGCTTTTCAATCTTAGTGCTTGAAATCCTTACCAAAAAAGAGAATATGCTCAAAATTAAAACTGACCATACTTATCACAATTCATTTGTTTGTTCTGAATGGCTTCAACAAGAAATCAGTGGCACAGTCTTTAGGAACAGGTTGGGAAGCCTAATCCTTCTTCCTGAATTCTAAAGTAAACGGTTTAGCAAAAGGAAGGAAGGAAACACTCCTAAACCTTTGCTGCCTTGACCCATCAGGTTATTTGATGTTCCTGCAAATGTAACCCTAACGTGAAAGAATGCACAAATGCACACATACCATTTGGGTCTTCATAATAGGAATCAAAGGGGTTCAACTCTAACCACATATCAGGCCTAACATGAAATAGGAACTCTCATTCCAAACCATCACATTAGAAGCCAAATAAAATCTTGATCCATTGAATTACTAACAATGCACTTTTTCACCTGCCAGTGCTTTTGACTCAATAGTTTTGCAACCACACATTTAGCTTTAGGACAGTCTTCCTCAACTGAGCACACCCCAGTTATGGCAGATTCCCACCATTCTCAGCCAGCATGGGCACTGTGTAAGTACCACAGAGTAACATTCTAAGAGGCATCTTCAATGAGTTAATTACATCTAGTCATTGTAAGTGAAGGCAAAGCATCCATAGATCATCAGCCAATCAGATGTGAAAATATTCTTTTCTATCCCACTACAATTGTGTTTCTTTCTGGTTGATCAATGCATCTCTTTGTCATAACAGTCATCAGCTGCTGCAATAACAGAGCCCAGTCAGTAGAGTTCAGTTAGTACTGTATTAAAGTTAATGAAAGGCAATTAGTATAATAAAGTGCTATCAAACATTTATGGACATTTTATTCACACTATTAGTCAGAGGTTCTATTTGAGAGATTTCATTTTTTAAATTTAATTATACCTTTACATGAGAATATTAAATTTGACATCCATTTGTTAATTTATTATAAAGAGATTGTGAATTTGTGACCCACTTGGGGGCCAAAGCAAATCCTATAACAGAGAATATAAAACCAGGCCTCTTTGCACCAGCCCTGAAATTTACACTGACATTGCTTTTAATTTTTTTTCTTAATTTGGAAACATATTAAACATTTTTCACTGACTCTGAGGCATAGACTTGAGTTTTAAATGACTCAGTTCACATATTCTATTAAGTCATGGTTTATTAAATCAATTATTGTTTTTCTCCATTGGCAAATCAAGGTAGCCATTGATCTATGTTATAACCTCCTATCTGGACAAGTTCTGGATCTTTAGGCCACATTCTGACAATAGCATGCATTTCCAAGGGACTTCATTGGACGGAACACAAATCAGTGTAAATGGTATGTGGGAATAACCTTGGGATACAGGAATGCAGCCAAGGGAGCTGTCAAATAAAAGGCAGTTGAGCCTACAATAGTAATATGAGTGGGGCAAGAGGCTCAGAAGAGGCCTTCCCTACTTGTCGGGCTATAAAGGGGACTGGTGAAGAGAAATACTTTCAGACTTGCAAGATGTCTGAAATGTACTGTTAACTTTACAGCAAAGTAGAATTGGCTTACCGGCTCATGTTTCCTGTCTAGTCTATCTCATAAAGCTAGTATCAATCTTGCAAGTCTCAAAGCTGTTATTGTACGGAGGAAAAACACATGAGATACATACAACCTTCTCCCCATTTCTGAGATCTCAGTGTCCATCAAGATTGTGTCACTAATACTTTATAGCAAAATATTGATTTTTAGTGACACATTTTGATATGATGTGCACACGTGTATATACGAACATTAGTCAAAAAAATAAGTCTGTGAAGTCTTTGCTAGGCACAATAAATCTATTTACATAACAGACTTCCACAATTTGTTAAATCCTTTATTCCCACACCTTCTGACGATGTTATCACCACACCTGCAACCTTTGGAGGTCAAAATAAAATTATGACCATTTTTTCCCAGCACAGGTCCATAGACTATATGTATATTGCACATACATGCAGCAATACAAACATGTTCATTTCGTGCTACTATGAAAAACAAAATAACCTTTCAGTGCGGGAAATCTATAATGTAGGCAGCTTATTTTGCAGATAGGTAGTGCTTCTTTGAACCCATCCAATTTTCTGAAAATATCTTGCTGTGGTGGCCCTCTAACAGGCAGTGAGGTTTCTCACATTGTTTGACAATGAATAATACATTGGAAGCAAAGGCAGCCATTAGCTCTCTTCTAATCGGTATCATGTAGCATTTTACCAATTAACCACTTCTCTCAGACACTTACCATATGAAGTGGCTGTAGGCAGAACTCCCACCAGGTTGGACTGGGCCATCTGCATTTAGAAAATTGCCTACACATTTATTAAAGTGAAATTCACCCATTAATTAGTCCTGTCAGTCTTTCTTCCAAGAGGTCTCATTAGCACATTGATCTAATTACTACCACAGAGGCAAAAGGGTGTGGAATTGGAAAAGAGTGGGGCAAGGGGGGAGGAGGAGGAGGAAGAGGAGAAGACTTTTTTCTTCTTCCCCATCTTCAACCCAAGAATAGCAAAAATCCAAACAACATAACAAAATTGAATAAACATTCATATCCAACATCTCTATTTTATCTTGATAAAATCTATATGAAAGTTTTTTAAAGTTTGCAGTTCAAACTACTTAAAAGTACAAAATCCGAATAGTTATGGCTTAGGTTTAGGCTGCATTCACTTAATACTTGACAGCATAACTACCAATAATGTTTGACTTACTGTAACTAGGAGTTCTGCAAATTCAGTCTCTATTGCTAATTCACCATTTAGCGTGTCATGTGAATGTAGAAAATTATGTTGAACTTAGCCACAACTTTAAATAATGGCCAAGCCTATGTTGGGACTCATATGCAAGCAAGATCTTTTTAACTAAAAGTATTTTAAAAATGCAAATATGAACTTAAAAATGACCCTGTAAAGAGAGGAGTTTGATTGGAACATGTCATTGGGAAGTGGCAGTGAAGGGAAAATGAGCAGTCACTGGAGAAGTAAACTTTCCACGGGGAAATAATGTTTAAGCAGTTTTAAGAAAATAGCAGTGAAGAGCTAACAATGGAATAGCCTGCACAGGGCAGTTTTTAGGGGAGAGACCATGCCCAATGCATGATCCAGACTCTTTCTGGCCCATGGTAATTTTGAGCAGTTGTTAAGTGACACATCGTAATTTGAGGCCTATCTTTAATGTCAATTCTGTTTCTTCTATCATAATTTTATTAAATCAAGATTACTTGCCACTTACAAATCAGGTCCAGCAAGTATTAGGAACACTGCAATGTTTTGATGTTCAGTTAAAATAGTTTTAGTTATGTAGATATTTTCACCTGCTGAACATTTTTGTGCTGGCTAGACACCCTGTGATCTGTTGGGTCTTTGTTTCAGAGATATTTCCTTATTAGATTCTTCAATGCCTTCAACAATGGCAGAACCTCTAATGTCCTGCCTTCATTGGAAAAATTCTTAAAAGCTCAGGGAGATATTCAGAGATATCTCCGCCTTAAAAACAATCCATGTTGAACTGTACAGCATAGTCAAACATCAGGAGTTGAACACAGGAAACGTTTAACAACATTTTGTGTTGTGGCATAAAATGTTGTATGATTATTTTATGTCAGAACCTGCTTTATCAAATTTGCCAAATTTCAATTTTACAGGAATCATGAGATCTGGATTTTGGATACATGTTGTGAGTTAGCCCATTTGAGGTAACTTGGCTCAAAAATTGTTGTCCTTTGATGTAGTGTTTCATCCAGTTAAAGGTTACAGATAAACATGAGAGTTTAACAGTATACAGATAAACTGAAATAAAAATAGAAAGAATGACAATATAGAGCTCTTTAAATGATGCAACCATATAAACCTCTGCATTAACCACCTGTTTTCATTAGCAAACACACACAGAAAATTCTAAAGTCTTAGAATTTTGTCATCTCAATCTGGTAGTCCAATAATACAATATCTTCAGTGTAACCTCTTTTTTTGTAAATGTATACCTGACATAATAATAAAGATTGGTTGTCAATTTAAAAAGAAGGCAAGAGAGAGTTGGCTGCAGCCAAGTAGCTAAGATAATGCATTCCATTGGTAGTGATCTGTGAGCATTTAGAAATTGTATCTAAATGAGTACAAATGCTAATTTCCTAAAATACTAAGAAGAGAGGGAGATTTAGATCAATCATACAATTAAAACATACCCAATAGCTGGCAATCAAACTTCTGCCTGAACACACTGAGTAACAAGGTTCCATTGTTAAATTCTTTTGATATCATTATTTAATGAATTTTCTAATATTCAGTTGATATCTAATTTCCTTCTGCCTGGATGTTTGAGATTCCAGAAACTCACTCTCTCTCATTAGCTAATTGGAATAAATATCATCCTGTTATAAGATTGTAGAAGAATTAGAATAATATAAAGTATCAGAAACATTGAAATATTTCTATGAAAGTGGTATATAACATTTTAATTAAGTTTATTACTTAAAGCAATTTTGACTATGAATTAAAAATGATACTTATTCTGTGGGATGAATTGTGTGATGCAGACACTTGTCTCTTACAGTATTTCCATTGTTTTTACACCATCACAATTACATCTATTTAGAAGATTCACCAGCTCAAGTTAAAAAATGACAATAAAAATAATAAAACTTTATCAGAACATTCATTAAAAAGACAGTACAGAATTAAAATAGCACACTGCCATTCGGTTGAGCAGTAAAAGACAGATATTAAGATCCAAGGTATTGTCACAATAGCCATTTGTTAAAGCTTTTTGAAAGATGACTACAATGGAGGAAAACCAACCAGATCTTGTAGGGCAGTGGTGGCGAACCTATGGCACGGGTGCCAGAGGCGGCACTCAGAGCCCTCTCTGTGGGCACGCACGCCGTCACCCCAGTCCTAGGCCTTCAGCTGGGTTTTATAAAACCTTTTCACTTTAGGCCTCCGCCGCTGTGTGCAAAAGAAAAAAAAGGTTCAATCAGTCAATTTCAACTTCTCACAGGAAAAAAAAAGATCTTGCGAAGTTGGAATTGATTGAACTTTTTAGTCCCACCCAGTCTGCCGTTACCACCGCAGCCACGCCCACCCAACGGGCCACACCCAGCCAATGGGCCACACCCACCTGGCACCCAACGATGCATAAGTGGGTTTGGGGTTGCAGTTTGGGCACTCGGTCTCTAAAAGGTTCGCCATCACTGTTGTAGGGGAGAACTAGTTCCAGAGGATTAGGCAGTAGAGAAAAAACATTCTAGCTGGGACTAAGCATGCCAGAAGCAACCACGTATCCCATCCTTGCCCTTGAAGCTGAGATCAAAGAAATTCCAGCTGGAAACTAGTTTCCAGCTCTGGTTTGGGCCACTGTAGTGTCCAATTTCCAGAGAATTCAAATAACTATTGGAAGCGTTCTATTAATTCAACATGAATAGCAAAAAATTGCACCATGTGGCTGCCATTTTAATTTTTATCACTACATCTGCTGACAGCCTTGGTGAGTTTTCCTCTGGAATGTATCAGACTCCTAACTTTTATTCACTTGTGTATTTAGAAAGAAAAGGGGCATGACAGCTACATTTCTAGTCCCCATCTCACCTTTAGACTTATTCTTGCTCTGAAAAATGTCCAGGATCAGTTAATAGCTGCCTGAAACAGTGTATGATATTATGTTAATGAAGACTGGGATAAATGCTGTAGAAAAATTTGCATAATATGATGATGGCCATAGCCTTCTCTGCAATGCACATCCAGACATGTCTGCCCCCACACCAGCTATAAAATTCAGGAAAGAGTTTGTCAGAAACAAAAAAGCAAAATGTCTAATTTCTGTCCTATATCTAGCGGTACAGACATTCTGCTCTGAAGGCATCCAGTAATTATAAGTCTGAGAGCAGCCACGCAAATGAAATGTTATATAATGTAACCATAGTAGAGTCCAGCATGTCCTCAGCACATGCCCCATATGTGTCGTCTGTGTGAAATTTGTGCTGGAGAAGCAGGCCTTTTTCACAGCATCTTATGTGGAAGATCAGCTTTCTGCCCCTAACCTTTAAATAAAGGACACTACAAACTTTGTAAATGATGTCTGCAGAAGAATGGAGCAAGGGTGTTTCATCTAACAAGGCACAACACTTAGGCTGAGTTTGCATGATATATTGAGGCACAAACTACTGTACATTTTTATCTGGTTATCAGATGCCCAGCAAAAGGAGAACGTATCATCCTTTTGTTCCTCTTGTCTTCCATTTGGCAAGCGTAGAATCAAAATCTCTGGCTCCAATAAAAGAGAATATTTGTAGCTCAGGGTTGAACTGTGGAGTCCTTGGTGCTCTCTTGAGTTGGTAGTCTTCTTGGAGACCTTTCATTACCAGACCAGGTAACATCATCAGTGCCAGAAAGGAGTAGGGTTTGCACTTATTTTTATATACTAGTGGCTTGCCCTGTCAGTGTTGGTGGGAGTGTTCTTGGTGGTTCCTTGATTAGGCTGTTTACTGTTAGCTTGTTTGTCTGCACTGGAAGTTCTTTGATTGGGGTATTATTTGATTGCTGATCTAATGTTACTCTTGGTGTTAATCTCTGCTCACGTGGCTGTTGATTGTTAGTGAGGAGGTGTTTCGATTTCTTGTTTCCTCTTGGGTATTTTTATTCTCTTTTGAATGATATGTAGATGTTGTTTATCTCTATGTGCCTATTGATGGCTGATTTGTCAGAGAGCACCAAGGACCTCACAATGTCTGGCTTTTGGAGTGTCTTATTTTTTTCTTATTTTGGAGCTTCTTCTTCTTCTTGTGCCATATCCGTTATCGGATGTTGATGATCATGTTGGCGATCCTGTTTTTATCAGCAGCCGCACGAAAAAGTGCTGCTGAGTTTTGTCCAAACCAGTCCCTTAGATTTTGAAGCCATGATGTTCTTCTTCTGCCTGGACCTCGTTTGCCTTCAATCTTTCCCTGGAGGATTAAATGGAGTATGCCGTATTTTTCTGGGTGTTGCATCACATGTCCGAAATATTCCAACTTTCATTTTTTAATTGTTTTGATGATTTCCCTTGGCTTTCCCAGGCGGCTTAAAACCTCCTCATTTCTGATCTTGTCCACCCAGCTTATAGGTAACAGCCGCCTGTAAATCCACATTTCAAATGCTTCTAGTCTCTTCAGGTGGCCTTCTGTCAGAGACCAACTCTCTACTCCATAGAGCAGGATAGAAAAAATATAGCATCTGACAAGCCTGATTTTCAGTCTTAGGCTTATGTCGTGACTGCAGAAGACCTTTTTCATTTTGAAGAATGCTGTTCGAGCTTTCTCTATCCTTGTCTTTACTTCAGCGGTCATGTCCCAGCTTTCATGTAAATTAGAACCGAGGTGCGTGATCCTTTCAACTTTTTCTAGTGGTATTCCTTCTGAATTTATTGGTGGTAAATTAACGGGTTGTTTGCTGACGACCATGATCTTGGTTTTTGAGGTGTTAAGCTTCAAGCCGTATTTTCCAGATATTTCGGTGACTCTGTTGATGAGGAGCTGAAGGTCTTCATACTTACTGGCAAGCAGAACTGTATCGTCAGCATATCTTAAGTTGTTGATCCAAACACCGTTTACTTTGATGCCAGCATCGATGTTCTGCAGTGCCTCGTTGAAGATTGACTCAGAATAGATATTGAACAACAGTGGAGACAGAATACATCCCTGTCTGACCCCTCTTCTTATTTCTGCATCAGCTGAGTATTTTTGGCCTAGTCTCACATTTGCTACCTGATGCCAATACAGATTCTTTATTATTTGGATGTCTTTGTCATCTAGTCCAGTGGTTCTTAACCTTTTTGAACGAATCGCCCCCTTGAGCCAATGAGGAAGTTGTCATTGCCCCCCTCCCCCAACATGCTCCAGGTGGCGGCCTACCGGCGGCACAGGAGGCTGCAGCGTTGGTCCTGGCGGGAAACGGATCGTTGCCCCGGTTCCGACCGAGGACACCGGCGGTGCGGGAGAATGTTTGGCGACGCAGCCGACAGGGGGGCGTTCCGCGGATGTCCCGCGGCCTGCGACTTGAGCCCGGGGATGCTGGCAGTGTGAGGGGAGGCTTGGCGACGCAGCCAATGGGCGGGGCGTTCTGCAGATGCCCCGCGGCCCGCGACTTGAGCCCGGGGATGCCGGCAGTGCGAGGGGAGGCTTGGCGATGCAGCCGACAGGCGGGGCGTTCTGCAGATGCATCCCCACGGCTTGAGCCCGGGGATGCCGGCAGCGCGAGGGGAGGCTTGGCGATGCAGCCGACGGGCGGGGCGTTCTGCAGATGCCCCGCGGCTTGAGCCCGGGGATGACGGCGGCGCGAGGGGAGCCTTGGTGACGCAGCTGACGGGGGCCATTCTGCAGATGCCCCATGGCCCACTGCGTCGCCAAGCCTCCCCTCGCGCCGCCGGCGCCTCCGGGCTCAAGTCGCAGGGCATCTGTGGAATGCCCCCCCGTCAGCTGCATCGCCAAGCCTCCCCTTGCGCTGCCGGCATCCCCGGGCTCAAGCCGCGGGCCACGGGGCATCTGCAGAACGCCCCGCCCATCGGCTGTGTCACCAAGCCTCCCCTCGCACTGCCGGCATCCCCGGGCTCAAGTCGCGGGGCATCCGTGGAACGCCCCGTCAGCTGCATCGCCAAGCCTCCCCTCGCGCTGCTGGCATCCCCGGGCTGAAGCCGCGGGCCATCTGCAGAACGCCCCACCCGTCGGCTGCGTCAAGCCTCCCCTCGCACTGCCGGCATCCCCGGGCTCAAGTCGCGGGCCGCGGGGCATCCGCGGAACGCCCCCGTCGGCTGCGTCGCCATTCTCCCGCGCCGTCGGCGTCCTCGGTCGGAACCGGGGCAACAATCCGCTTCCCGCCAGGACCAACGCTGGAGCCTCCCGTGCCGCCGGTAGGCCGCCACCTGGAGCATGCTTCCCCCCCTTCCTGTGAATGTCGAGCCCATGGGGGCTTGACAGTGTGGCCGGCTCGGCTGCCCAGGGAGCGGCCCGGGGACGGCCCCCTCTCCCCTCCATATTCTGCTCACCTCACCTTCGCCAACAAAGCAGTCGGGACTCCGGCGCACCTTCCCGGTCAGCTGGGCCAACGGTCCCACTGGCTGGGGATCGCAGGGTCTGCTCTCCCTCGGGGCCGCGGCTTGCAGGAGGGCTGGCCACATGCACCTCGGACAGGGCCAGCCAGGAAAAGGGACTTCGTGGCCGTGCTGCTCCCAGGGGGCGGGGGCACCCGGGCGCAGGGCCAATCAGGAGCCCTGCATGAGAGAGAGAGAGAGAGGGGGGAAGCGCAAGTGCCTCTCTCTGTCTCTCTCTGCAAATGGGGGGCGATATCGCCCAGGTTAAGAACCACTGATCTAGTCCCCCTTGTTTCAGGATTTGTAATAGTTTGCTGTGTCTTATTTTATCAAAAGCTTTTTCAAAATCTATGAAGCACATGTAAACACTGTGATTGACATCTCTACAACGCTGTACAAGAACTTGAATGCTGAATAGCGCATCTCGTGTACCAAGATTGTTTCTGAAACCAAATTGTGTGTTACCTAGACGCTCTTCAATTTTGTTGTATATTCTTGTGTGAATTATTCTCAGGAATATTTTCAGGGCATGACTCATTAAGCTTATTGTTCTGTATTCGGTACACTTCTTTGCATTTATTTTTTTGGGGATTGTCACAAAGGTTGATTTTAGCCAATCATTTGGTATCTTTCCTGTTTCGTATATCTGATTGAAGAGCTGCAGTAAAAAAAAATTCCCATTGTCTTCCAGCAATTTTAAAATTTCTACTGGGATATCATCAGGTCCTGTGGCTTTTCTTGTTTTTGCTATTTTTATTGCATGTTCAACCTCCTCCATAGTGATGTTTGGTCCAGTTGTTATACTTCCCATATCTATATCATCCCTAGTGTCCTCAAAAGGTTCTTCAATATATTCCTTCCATCTTTTTATTTTTTCATCCTCATCTAAGATAATTTCCCCCTCTTTGTCAACTAAGTTGTTGGTTTTTTTTTTTGTAGAGGCCTGCTGCTTCTTTCACTTTTTTGTGTAAATTGAAATTATCATGCATACATTCTGTCTCTTCTATTTCCTTGCATCTCTTTGCAAACCACTTTTCTTTTGCCAGTCGAATTTTTCTTCTAATTGTTTTCTGCAATTCATTGTATTTTACTTTGTTTTTATTTTTATAAGATTTTCTTTCATCCATGAGATGAAGAATTTCCTCCATCATCCACTGTTGTTTCTTGTGGTACCCCTCTCTCTGTTTTGAGTTTGTTACCTCTACTATTGCATTTTTAAATTTATTCCAGTTCACTTCTACATCATCATCATTCAGGTTGTTGCTTTCCCTTAAATGATTTTCTAGTTCTTCTTTAATCTTCCCTCCATGTTTAATGATGAAGTCTCTGTCGATTCTTGGTTTAGCAGGGTTTGGGTTTTTCATCCTTTTTAGTTTCAGCTGGACTTCAGGAAGTAGTAGATTATGATCGGATGGTATGCTTCCGCGCGTTCATTTCCAACGCCCAATCGTAACACCTCATTAGTCTATCATCTCCAAGTGGCTTGGAAAGGGTAAAAAAAGGGGGGGGGACAGAGAGCAGGAATGCCCGAATGGCCATCCTTCGCAAGGTTGGGGCGAGGGAGCTACGGGCGAGACAACAGCAGCCTTGGGGGAGGATGACAGCCTCACAGGGCATCTTAATTGTAGGCTGAGAGATCGCTCCAAAACGGGAGGGGAAGGAGATAAGGCGCAAAGGCAGCTGGACAGCCACCCCCCGAGTGCACGTATGCGCGCTAGGAAAGCGAAGGAGGATCGGAAGGCAACCATCGAGGTCACTGACAGATTGCCAGGTGTAGATCAACTCAGCACATTGCGAACTAGTACAACCAATGGGCCGATGACGCGCTCGAGAAGCCGGGCGCAGAGGCAGGAGGCTATATAGGCCAGCTCCCAGATCGCCTCCTACTCCAACTCTGAGGACGTCGGCAGTTTGGCGGAAGAAAGCTAAGTGCTCTTTTAGCTATAGGCTTGTTTATATTAATATTATATATATATATATATATGAAACCATTTTATCTTAACTTTTTAGAACTAATTTATAGTAACTGATCCTGCAATATATTTTCAAGATCACTTGATCCAGAATTTTATATTTTAACTTTGAGAAATAAAAGTTTCAGAAACCTACAGAAGTATTTGGGCTGTTCTAATGTAATTAGTACAGTGCTTAAATTATATACTGACCAGCACCAAACAGAATGCATCATTCTGTGTGTTTTAAAGAAAAGATCCTATCAGAAATCTTTTTCAGAAGATTTTACTTACATCACTCCTGGTGGTAGGCAGAGGGCAAAAAATGAAAAGGGTCTAGGAAAGAACCTCTGCTGACAAAGACTTTGCTATAATAATGTAGCTTAAAAAAACAGACTGCCACCAGCGATTCCTGCTTCTGCCAATAACACGTCTGTCTTTTTAACATCTACAAATTAATTTTGACTTCGCCAAGCAGGGAACCTACTTTCAGCCCTCAATTTGAAAATCATGGAAGCTTTATAAAGTTGTTCTCCACCTGCATCTCTTTTGGACTATCGCAGCGCTTTTCTCTGGGATAAAGGAGAGGAGAAAAAAAGCCAGAGTATAAAAACTTTGTTAAGCTGTCACTATCAATAGAGATAAAAAAAAAATGATTGACAAAGAAGAAACAAATTGCATCTTCAAACTCAGGCTTCTTGTTAAAAGCTATAACCTCTGATGTTAACTAAATTTAACCCATTCTGACCCTCACGGTGGCCCTTAACCTTCTCTTTATTCAGCTTCCTGTGATTGCTCAAGAAAACTGATCCTGTCACTCGGAAAAAAGTCTCTGTGGCACACAAAAGCTCCACAGAGTTGCTCGACTGTCAGAAGGTAGAGAATAAACAGAGAGGTCAGCACCTGGGTGCTGAGAAGCAGGTGACAGCAAACTGCCTAGATCATTCTTGGGCAATCTGCAATGGTGTCTACTCTTCCAAGAAGAAAAAGAAGAAGAAAAACCCACACTGTAGCTTAGGGCATTCAAGGCAGCGAATTTCACATTGGCTTTGTTGAATACAGACTTTAAACAAATTAATCTATTGCTGTTCAACTGACTGTAAAATTAGTAGATTTACTGTTGCAAAAAAAGAAAGAGAAGAAAAACAAGGGGGAAACCCCCCAAAAGAATAAGGGGGGGAGGAGAAATAAGGAGAGCATTCACTTCCACTTTAATAAGGTTGTGGATGTGTCCCCCTAGCCTGCCAACAAAGCAGCTTTCAAAAATCTTTTGCAGCTGAACTCAGCCAACTTGGAAAAGCTACTGAACAATGCATCCAAAGGACAACAGAACAGCCTGTGCCGAGCTGCCACGTTTAAATAGACATTTAGGACACTTGTTACAAGATCTGTAATTTGTGTCACTTTATAGCTTTGCTGGCCAAAGGAACCCATGGAGCTTGTTTTAGCACCTCCATTTATTCAGCTTCTTTTTCAAATCTGGGCAGTGTTATAACTGCACGTTTTTCTACAATGTACTGTGGTTTAAATTCCCCACCCACCCCCATCCTCAACCCAGTTTATAAAAGCTGGCTGGGATTTTTGTAAACTTCATTTTGTCAGCATTTGAATATTGCCATCAGCTTCCAGTTCAACTGGAAATAAATGATGGCTCTGGTCTTATTTCTTATAATCTTTGAAAAGTAGGACGATGATGACCTTCATCTTTGGAAAAAGTGCAGAGAAGAGCAACTAAGATGATTAAAGGTCTGGAGACTAAAACATATGAAGAACGGTTGCAGGAATTGGGTATGGCTAGTCTAGAGAAAAGAAGGACAAGGGGTGACATGATAGCAATATTCCATTATCTGAGGGACTGCCATAAAGAAGAGGGGGTCATGTTATTCATCAAAGCACCAGAAGACAAAACAGGAAACAATGGCTGGAAACTCATCAATGAGAGAAGCAACCTGGAATTAAGGAGAAACTTCCTAACAGTGAGAACAATTAACCAGTGGAACAGCTTGCCTCCAGAAGTTGAGGGTGCTTCATCACTTGAGGTTTTTAAGAAGAGACTGGACAGCCACTTGTCTCAAATTGTTTGAGCAGGGGGTTGGATTAGAAGATCTCCAAGGTCTCTTCTAGCTCTATTCTGATTGATCATGATGATGCCAAGTATCAACTGTTTATGTTTTCGCATAAAAATGAAAATATCCTTTCACTTCTGTGGATTGATATATCTACCTGGGAAAAGGCCAGGAAAATATGCATACATGCGCGCGCGCGCGCACACACACACACCAAGGACTCTATTCTTCTCTATCACCAATGGGCAAATCAGAGGACAGTTTGGAGCTCCAGTACAAACTTCCTAACACACTTGTCACAATCCACTCCCTATAAACAGTTATGATTATGAATCATTAAATAAATCTTTCAACTTTGATGCTGAAAGAACATTTCCTAAATTTCTGAAATTATTAAACTGTAGATTTTCTGCCACATTCCAAAACTTGTTCACTTTTTCAATACCTCATCTAATGTGAAAAGGACTTCTATAGAACTAGTGTAGTTAATTTTGTGATTATGGATGAGATAAAAAGTATCTTGAGCCAGAACCGCAGAAAGACCCTATCAATTTTCTAGGGTTTTGTTTTTTTTAAGTTTCCCGATTGCAGCCTTTTACATTATGGGGTGCCTGAGTTTTAATTATAGCCAAATACAACAGGCAACTACAAACTTAGCACCGTCAAGATATACTTGGGGCCTGTAATTTTTTTCAGCGTCACTGGCTCCTATCTATGATTCAAGGATCCCCTTTTAGTGACTTTCCAGCATTAGTTCTAGGTGGACCTGCACTGCCATAAACAGTGGCTGCTGTAACTGGCAGGGTTTTTAGACAGATTTGTGTGCCAACTGTGCCCTTTCCTGAATGGAGAGACCAATATCACAGTCACTTGTGCCTTAAGTCACCTTTTGTTTGGACAATGGCAATGAATTCTACATAGCATTGCCTTTGAAAGCCACTCAGAAGCTACAACTGATCCAGAATATAGCAATGCAAATAGTTCTGGAAGTCCCATGAGGAATGGTTAAAAGAACTGAGTATGTCTAGCCTGAAAAAGACAAGATTTAGAAGATATAGCAGCCTTCAGATATTTAAAAGGTTGTCAAATAAGAGGGAGAGTGAACTTGTTCTCTGTTGCACTAAAGGTCAGAACCAATAGGTTGAAACTATGGGGAAATAAATTTGGCTACAGTATTACGAGGAATTTTCTAACAGTAAGACCTGTCAACCAGTGGCAAAGGTTGCTTCTTGAAGTCATCCAATTCCTTTCATCAAAGGTCTTCAGAAGCTGGACAGCCATCTGTCCAAAGTGCTTTAGCTGCAGATCCTGGGGTGTGTAGGAGGTTGGACTAGGTGACCTCTAAGAATTAATTCTAAGATTCTATTATTAACACTTAAAGATGAAATATTTGTTTGAATATGGTTAAAAAGAATAGAATTTTTTTTTTGAACATAAATGTATCTTAGCTTAAGAGGGACATGTTTTTCAAGTAGTATATTATTTCCCTCATTCTTTTCTTCTCTTTTTGTTTTTGTTTTAAGATATGAGAAATGTAAAATTGCTGGGATGGCTTATATGAGGAAAAAGACTTAAATAGTTAAGTGTAATTAACTCTAAGAAAATCTTAACAGGTAAACATGTTTTTGAACATTGAGGGGAAAATAAATTTAAATAAGAACTTTAAATCTTTAAAGGATCTATGATAAGGTGATTAAGATGATTAATTAGAAAAGAAGCTTCACAGTGATGCAGTTGTTACTTGTAGAAATACTAGAAAAATGTTTATATTCAATTATCTATCAAAATACTAAGAAATGTACTAATTTAAGGTTGATAAATGAGAATATTATTGGAAGAAGAATAAATCAAGGAAAGCAACTATGTGGATTACGGAATTATAGAAACTAATTGTTATTGATTGTTTGTAAATATAAACCCAGACAACACGCTGTTTACCAAATATCAAGGTGATTATGTTAAAAAAATTAATAAAAAATATTTTTAAAAAACATTTTAAAAAAAGATAAGCAAACAACTAAGCTACAAAATTCCTAATGACCAGTAGACGCCAGCAAAGGCAGCATGTAGTAACGGTTCATTTTTCTGCAGCCAGATATCGTAGAGCTAACAGAGAACCCACCAATTCTGGTGCACTCTCCTCCCTTTTCCAATCCAATTCAAAATGCTGAATTTTGCAATCTACATCCTGCTTTCTGCACAATGTCTAAGACAGCAAATAATCAAGAGGATAAAATGCACCATAAGAGAAAGCTATGAAATAATACAGCTCTCACAACATCTCCATTCACATGGTATATTCCCATAAACATGATCTGAATGAAGGTCCCAGCTGAAGCTTCTAAACTTCTGCAGCAGTTTCTTCTCAAGACAAAGGCAGCAGTGCCCTCTGCAGCATTACACAAAACAGTTATTTTATTCTAGTTGTGTAGGATGGCCATCAAGATTGTGAAAAATGCCGTATTTTTATGTTGACTGGGGATGACAGGAACTATATTCTAGCACAGAGGTCCTCAACCTTTTGGGCACCAGGGACCAGTTCCGTAGAGAGATTTTTCCACGGACCAGTGTGTGGTTTTGTGTACTGCCTGCATCCCGTGGATGGGGCTTTGCTTGTTTGCTGGCATGCCGCGGCCCACTACCGGTCCAGAGACCGGGGGTTGGGGATCCCTGTTCTAGCACATCTGACCTGAGAAAGGTTTAATCTCCAACAGGCATACTTAATTCTTCCTTCTTCTAAATTAAGCTGCCACCATATAATTTTTAATGTGACAGAAAAGGGAAATGTTAAATATGGGTAATACATTATATTTTTAGTTAACTTTAGATTAAATTTAACTTAATTGTCCATTTTTGGCTTGTTTTTGTTTAGCACATCATTCTTAGCCAAGTTGAAATCCACACATCTTAAAATTGCTAAGGAGAAGGAAAAGGGCTGGAATCACAGAATATGCCAAGCCTCGAACAAGCAAGTCGTATTTCCTGCATAACATTTTAACCCATAATGTGATTTACTTGGTTTTAGTGGGTTTCATGAGCGGGTGGCTTTTAATCCATGGTTTATCATTTGGGGCGGGGAGGAAGGGATTCCAGTCAGTCTTGATTCTTGGCGAATGCCTGGAAAAGTCCCTGCAGTTTTCTTGGCAAGACTTCGGGACTGGTTTGCAATTGCTTGCTTCCTGAAGTAGTGAATACAAGCGAAGAAGGGGACAGAGGGATCGGGTGAACTTCTCCCCATAGAGGCAACGAAGCAGCGGCAAAGACGGAGGAGGACTCTAGGCAGCGATCGCTGGCTCTTTTGCGGGGCAAGGCAAGCGATGGTTGCAAAGATCAATCGCCAGTCCTAACTGCTTGTTAGCTCACCCAAATTTCCTTAACTTCCTTCTCTGCTTAAACCGCGAGCAGAAGAAAACAGAAATATTAGAGATTAGATATTCTAGCTCGGATTGTAGCTTTTGGCAGGGGCCCATTCTAAACAGCAAGCTCGGAGAACCAAAACAAAGGTAACGCCCGAACGGCTCGCTTGTCCCCTTCCTCCGTGCGGGTCCCCCTCGTCAGCCCCGCCAAAGCCAGAGGGCTGGCGAGAGAGCGGGCGGCTGCTCACTCCCACAAGACTCTGCGTTCCTCCCCAGATGTGGAACACCACCTTCCACCTCTGCTCCACTGTCTGCCGGACTAAGAAATGTGGACACCCGACCCCCACGAATAAGGAGTCGGAGCAACACTCAAGCTCGCACCCGTCGCCTCCAGCCACTTGCTGGGGAAACAACCGACCCAGCCCAAGTGCGTCGACGAAGGAGGAGCGCGCATGCGCAAGGAAGCAGATTCTCTCTCTCTCTCTTCCCCCCCCCCCGCCCGGATTGACGTGAGATCTCCGAGGAGACGGTTCCAAGGAACCAAAAGAACCAAAAGAAGAGCGCCCAGGGAGTCCCGAAGGTGCTTTTGCGTGAAAAGGTTTCGCTTCTCATCCAGAACTGAGGAAACTTCTTGGATGAGAAGCGAAACGCTTTCAAGCAAAAAACAAAAAAGGTCCACCTGCCTTCACAAGCACCACCTTTGGGACAACCATGACCCGGTATGATTGAGACTCTCTGCAGACAGTGCCTCGGGAGGTTTTAACCCCGCCCCCTTAGCTCACGAGCTCCTCCTCTTCCTCTCTGGCATCTCCGCCCCTTCCTTTTTCCCGTTCCTGCACTGGGGCTTCCGCATCAGGTGAGTGTCTTCCTTGCAGCGATTCCCCGGGCGAGGCAGGCAACCCTGAAAGGGTGTTCCTAGCACCTACATTTGCAGTATTTGTTTTTCTTTTTAAAGAAGCCCCAAATGGAGTTATTTCTATGAAAGTAGTTAGGAAACGGCCATCCTGGGTCGCCTTAAGCTTAGGATGCACCCTGGCTGTCTTCGCATTAACAGTTCAACTGACCTTCGTGCCTGCGTTTGCCCACTGCACTGTAACCCAGTTTCTCAGCCTTTAAAGAGTGTGGATGTCTAAGACATCTAAGAGCTGAAGTCCACATATCATAAAATCGCCAAGTTATGATTGTTTTAGCCCGTCCCAGGCAAGTTAAGGCTTTGAACCAGGGATCTTCTGCAGGATGTAATGGGTTTTGTCACCAAGATAGTTAACGCTCGAAGTGCAAGGTGCAGAAGCTATGATCGCACCAACCCCATAGTTTTGGCTTGGAGGAATGGAATCCCAGACTCCTCAAAAACAACTAGCCAGTTGCAGGCCTATAGCTTGTCTTTACTAAATCCACATTTTCTGTTGCACAAACTGTCTCCTGTCCCTTTTTGTTTGGCAATGTGTTTCAAAACCTGAAACCTTTTCAACCCCATAGCGCACTTAGAAAAATAAATTGTATAAAGGTATGTGAATACCTTTATCCTCAGGGATTCTTTTGTCACTGCTTCATTTGTGGAGAACATAAATTTGGAAGTCACTGGTGCAATACTAATGAGATGATAAAAATACATTTATTGCTGCTCTCTTGTAGTTTAAATTTAGGAATAAAATGACTGGATCAGGGGTGTCAAACTCGCAACATCATGTAACGTCACGACGTATCGCGACTTCGCCATTGCTGGCAATGGGCTGGGCGCGGTTTCACTATGATGCATCCGGCCCATGGGCCGGAAGTTTGACACCCCTGCTCTGGATCATGGTTTTCTTAAACTGCATCCAGCAGAACCCAAGGATTCTGCAAGGAATTCTATGACAGAATAAAACCAAAAAGCTTTTTAAAGGTTTATTCTTATTCAAGCAATTTTCTATCACTAGTTTTGCCTCTTCTTCAGAGGTCTGTGAACCGTTTTTAACATGCTTTATGGCTTGCTCTAACCATTACTGAAAACAGGTTTTGAAAAGAAAATACCTCATTGAGATGTTCCTGAAATGTTGAACAGAAATTTCTCACAGAAGTATTCCTTTAAGCATATTTTAAAAGAAATTACAGGAGTTGCAATTCAACATATTGGGACATCTGGTTAAACAAAGACTGCTCTAACTTCACAGGCGATACATGCACAAAACTTACATAATGTACATTTCTTATAAGGCTGTAATTTTTGGATTGTTATACAGCCACTATTGGCCCATTTTTTAATGGTTCACAGCCCAGTAGTGGGCTACGGCATGGGGGTTGGGGACCCTGATTCAGATCACACTAAGCTTAAATGTGATTTCCTTATTTTTGATCTCATTTATTAATTAAGCCATAGCTTAACATGCCGTTTAAATTTAAAATGTGTCAGTACATAGCCTTATTGTCATATGGGTTGTAAGTATTTTATACACACATTAATTCTTATATCTCTGTGTTGCATTTTTAATATTTTGCATATGGATACACTTTATTGAAATAGCACATTCACACAACTCTAAAAACTGCGGTTTTGTCTACTCAATAAAAATGAACTAAACTAAATGTTTTTCAGCATTTAACAGTTTAATATTTTCTTTGTCAAGGGGTCTTAAAAACATGTTTTTAGAAGTTTGGAAACTTTTTAAAATTAAATTTCAAACACTATAACTTTACATGGTATTTTTAAATTAAAAAGGTAACTTGATAATGAACTTAAAAATAATAAATTTTGATTGCATGGTTATATGTTTTATTTTCTGCTCCCATCCTAGAATGACGTCATTATACCTGAAGAAATTACTGAATCTGGCTGGAAGGAAAGAAGTGAATTCCATAACTCGGTATATAGCCAGCTTCACGATGCAGCCAGAGAAAAATACAGCAATAGCTCAGATTTGGCTAAAAGCAGTACATGATAAGAAAGGCTCTTACAGTCGAGCATTCTGTACAAAAGTCATTGAAGAGGAAAGAAAAAAGAAAAATGCCAGAGAAATATTTGAAAGTGTTGGGAGGAGAATCCCATACAACAAGATACAACTAATTGATGAGAATGGCGAAGACATGGGAGAAATGCATAGGGCAAATGTACTTCGTATCATGGATGAAAGAGGGATGAATCTTGTCCTGTTGTCTGAGAAAACAGATCCACCCAAGTATAGACTAATGACAGGAAAACAAATTTATGAAGAGCGCCTCAAAATTAGAGATGAGAAAGCCAGCCCCAAAGCAGGTATGCATAGTTTCTGTGAGATACTGGCAATTCAGATGTTATGCTAAGTCCCAGTTTATTATAAGCTTTGGTTAATTTAGCCATGGTAGCCTGGCTCACATAATACATTAAACCAGGGGTGGGCAGAGTTTTGTGAGTAAGGCCATATTTCATTTTATTTGATTTCCGCATAGGACAAGGGCATGTCCTCATTAAATTGGACAAGACTGTGTGTGTGTGTGTGTGTGTGTGTGTTTATGTATGTGCTTGTTTTACTTTTTAACTGAAGTGAACTATATCCTATTAACAAATTGAAAGGAACTAGTTTAACTCATGATCTTATTTTAACAGGGCCTGTTCAACAGAAGATCATTAAAATGTCCACAGTTACAGAGCAACATGATTTCAGTACAAAAGTAAAACAAATTCAAGAATGGATTGACAAGAAGTACCACGTGAAAATTATGCTGCATCAAAAATCTATTTCAGATGGACCTGAAAAGATGGTAAGCTTATTGGAACATTTTGAGGTATGATCTCTTGGCAAAGATCATAGTATTCTAGGTTGGTTTCTAAAATCACTGTTTCCTGTCAAATGGGGGGAAAAATTAGTGTTTCACTTCCCACAATCTTTCATTATTGCAATGGAGGCTGGGCTGCTTGTAATTCAGCATCACCAAGGGGGGCTTTAGGCTCTCGGTCTGAAGGGTAAGGATTGCCAGGAAGTGGTTTCATCTGGGTCAAAAGAGTAAAAGTTTATTTGCTTTGTACTGCCTACTGCTACATTTGTCAGTGAAATAATATCCTTTCCCATTTATTGCTACATAATTGGAATTACAACATTACTTGAAGGAAGCATCATTAAAACCAGAAAGAGTATATATTAGCTTAAAATCAATACTCTTGGCTGCTTGACTTAGAAATTGTAAGATGTAGCGAGCTTCACAGAGAGTAAAGTTGGGAGCAGTAACAGCTGTAAATTTTCAGAAAAATAGGAATATAACTTTCATTCATGCTCATGAAGATCTGCAGGCCAGTATTTAAACTGTTTGAATTTTGGTTTGCCAGTTTCAGGATCCATTGGAGGTATTTTATTTGTATAAAATAGAGTGACTTGTATTTAACAACATCCCTTAATTGATGCAAAAAATATTCAAACTGTTCATTAAACCAATTCGTCTTAATTTTCAGTTAACATTTTTTGATAAGATTTTGGATACGATGCGTGAGAAAGCCACGTATCACTCCATGCCCTCTATTGCTGCAGAAGGAAGGAGTACTTGTATATTGAGACATTTATCAAAGAAAGAGATCCAGAAATTAAATCTTGTGGAGAAAAGTGAAGACATTCAGAAGAATGGAAGCAACGTTATGGACTCGGATGTAACCAAGCAGTGATCCTTTTTTCTCCTAAAAATGGAATGGAAAAAGAATACGACAAGTCATTTTGGTGCATCGACCTTCAGCCCTCTGTACCAATTCTATAAACTTGGCAATGACCACCGTCTCAAAGCCACTTCTTGTGAGCATGTCTCATGATGACTGTTAGGCACATCTAAAACTCTTGTCAAGGAATGGCATTTCAGCCATCAGCTGCCTGCTGTTTGCCGCTTGCTGCAGATGCAGGCAGAGATTCTTCCACTGAAGATAAGTTTCTTCGCTGTACTTTCGGAGGGATATATCCACTGAGGTGAGAGGCCAGGCTCCGCTTTTGCTGTGGTTTCTGAGGAAGCAAGATCCAAAAGAAAGAACTGTAACGGAATATCCCTTTTTTTGTCATTAAAAACTGAGGACAGTTAACAATAAAATTGTCTGTGACTTGCAGTTTTTGCCAACTGGGTTTTGGAATATCACAGCAGAATTAAGGGAACCTTGGATCAATTTGGAAGGAGGGAGGGAAATTTGGAAGGAGGGAGAAGGAAAGGCTAACTAAAGCAGGAAGAAGCAACCCAGGAAAAGCACCAAAGCTGAGCAGAAAGATTCTATCTTTCTCTACTTAATCTCAGGTAGAGATTGGGGTACAAAAGACCCTACATTTAATGCCCTCAGGATATCCTGGAATAATGGCAAAAATTCCCAATGTGGCTACATTGATAGCAGATAACAGACTAAGAGTGGCACTATTCTGAAGGTCTGGGAAGGCTGATGCCTATAAGTATTTTAACGACAGACACAGCCTTCCACGCTTCTGAGGTCGGGTAAAATGAGGACCCAGATTGTTGGGGACAATATACTGATTCTATAAACTGCTCAGAGTGCATTAAATATGTCAAGTTAGCCCCCCCCCCCCAGTCTCAGCCATCCCAGACACTATTTACTGCTTCCAGACTGTATGGGGAGGGGTTTCAGAGTTTTTCTTGGCGTAGGTGAAAACAAGGTGGGACTCTTAAGTCTTACAGAGGATTAAGGTATCTATTCCTAAAAACTCTGAAAACCTTCCAAACTCAGCCCTATTTTCCCCACTAGAAAACGGGTCAAATACTTTAAGCCTCTGCAATGCTTAAAAATTCCCATTTTGCCCTTTAATCTCCCCCCAACACAAACCTCCTTGTCAATAGCAAATAATCTTCTAATTATCATCAACAATTGAAAGGTCAAGACTGCATAAGCTTTAAGAAAATCTTCATGAAAGCTTAAATGAGACCAGTCTTTTTTCTTGATGACTTGAATCATCATGATTAAACTGAACCACTTTGCATAAACTCTACTGAAGTTTGTACAGGCAATTCTCTTTTATTTGCAGATTCTGCGTATGTGAATTCATTTGTTTGGAAAAATGCTTTTGTAATTCAAAACCAATACATGGTGCTCTTCCATTTATTTTCAGACATGCAGAGGGGCAAAACATTGGAATCACCCAACACACACGTCCCCTCTGAGGTTTGAGCATTCACTAATTCAGTAGTCAGGGCAATTTTAGAGAACATGACTATCATGAATAAGAATTGCCTGTATAACTCTTCCCCAAGAGAACCTTACTAGTTATTATACAG
The DNA here is from genome assembly GCA_023970755.1 of Azemiops feae. Lineage (NCBI taxonomy): Eukaryota > Metazoa > Chordata > Lepidosauria > Squamata > Viperidae > Azemiops > Azemiops feae. The sequence goes on from JALGBA010004223.1 coordinate 328,320, forward strand.
TTGCAAAAGATTTGTCTCAGAGCAGATGATTTCAGATAGATGGGTCCAATCAGAACTAGTACATTGGGTCCAGATCTGGACCAAAGTTGAATTATTCCAGATATGGACTGAAACACAGCTGTTACATGCAGAAATATTTTGGAGAAATGATGATCGGAAACAGCCAAAGACATTGGTGAAGGAAATAAAGGAGGAGCTAGGAAGATCATGGAAGTATCTGGGCTATTAGGACATATCATATTGAGAAAAGGGGAGAGAGGAGGGCACAATGGGCTGAAGCCTGGCCCTACTTGCCATAAAATCATTTCAGGATCTCTGTAAGCTTTGTTCTGACTAAGAACAAGAAAATCTATAGTTTGTTTAGCTGAGCCCAGAAGTACAAAAATGTTCTGGATTTTGTTTTGACCAAACCGTGACTTATTCAGAGAAGTTCAGGAGAACTTCTGGAATGCAGTGTGTTTCATGTTCAAAATTATATATTTGTTCCATTTTTGTAAGCTCCTACTAGGAGAAAATTCAAGAATTCAAAAAACTTACTTTTTTGTCCAACCTTTTCTTATCAGGATCATGTAGTACCATGTGCCTTATGAGGCTTTGCTGTAAAGAATAAAAATATTTTTTATGACCTGAAATAGAAGATGAACAATATTTATCAAATAATAGTGTTTAAAATGCCTACTTTCATTGCAAAAATCTTCCCGCAGCCAGGGTGGTCACACACGAAAGGTTTTTTTGCCTCATGAAATGAGTGAATATGACTTTGAAGGTTGAACACTGTTGTGTATGTTCTTTTACAACCCTCCTTTGGACATTTAAAAACTTCTCTGTCAACGGCATGTGTTTTCATGTGACATTTCAGATAATCTTTGCGAGTCAATGTTTTGGAACACACTTGACAGGTAACTGGTTCTAGTGGAAAAGGAAAAACAAGAGGCAGAAGTAGAGTCCTAAGCATAATTCTTTAAATTTCTTCTCAAAGAACAATATTACTATCAGTGTATTACCTTGACCACCATATCAAATAATAGTTGTGCAGCATTCAGGTTCAGAAAGGAAAGATACTTTGAAGTTGAGAAAGGCTCTGCTCGTAATTTCTTTAAGCAACTTTTTTTTCCCCTGGATTGCATAGCTGCGATACAATTTCAGGAGAAGAGAGTTTGATTTAAATCAGGAGTGTCCAACCAGCAGCCAACAGCCACGTGTGGTCTTGGACAGCTGGTAATGCAGCCCCACAAGACTATAAACTTTTAATATTATGTGTATTCATATACATTAACTATATTATATATCTTATGTACGGTCCAAGTGGCAAGCCAAAAAGTTAGGCATGCCTGGTTTAAGTGGTTATTTTATTTGAATTTATTAGTTGTCCAATTCCAAAGAACAAACGATACATATATACATGATAGGCAACACTTCAAATTTAAGAACAAATCGAACCATTTATAGAGCATCTGAATAGGAATATAGCTGTTTATATGTTACTTGAGAATCAGACACATTTCTGAATACCACTCCATAGAAACAGATGAGTCTGATTACATCACATGCTGCTTGTGGACTTTTCAAAGTTATCCAGCTAGTCACAGCTGGAAAACAGGACAGTGGAGCCACTGAACCTTCTGTGTGATCCTATGAGCATGTTTTATACTTGCACTTCTATTGTAAGTATCTACATATTCATCACACGTATTATGTGTGAGAAGCTGTGAATGAACAATTGATATATTCTATTTATGGAAAATCTTTTATTTTATTCATAAAGATGGAAATAGAACACAGGTAGTCATCGACTTACAATCATTTAGTGACAGTTCAAAATTGAAAACGGCACTGGAAAAAAAGTGTCTTATGACAGTTTTTCACACCACCATTGTAGGATCTCCATGGTCATGTGATCAAAATTTGGATGCTTGGCAACTGGCATGTATTTATCAGAGTTGCAGTGACCCAGGGTCATGTGATCACCTTTTGCGACCTTCTGACAAGCAAAGTCAATGGGCAAGCCAGTTTCACTTAACCATGCTACTAATTTAGCATCTGCAACTGATTCATTTCACAATTGTGGCAAGAAAGATTGTAACATGGGGCAAAACTCACTTAACAACTGTCTTGCTTAGCAACAAAAATGTTGGGTCGTAAGTCCAGCTCTACTTGTAAGCAGAAGAAATATTCAATGGAGCTCTAACATGAATTAGCTTCTTTTTAAATAACAGGATTACTGCATAACTTTTAAGATGCGTTTATCAATCAATGTATGCTGCCTCAATTATGAAAGTAACTCTACAGCAACTTTAAAACTTACCCACATGACTGAGTCTCATGTGTTTCAGGTATTCTGACCAGGTTTTCCCAACAAACGAACAACTCTCTTTTTTGCATGCATAACCTATAACAAAAACTGATGTTAACTGGCTTCAAAAAAATAAACACATATTTTACACCTTTATTACTTTTACAAATAATTCAAGGCAGTGAACATATTAAACAAACCTTCCTCCTATTTTCCCCACAACCACCACCCTGGGAGCTGGTTTGGGCTGAGAGAGTGACTGGCCCAAGGTGACACAGCTGGTTTTCAGGACTAAGGCAAGACTTGAACTCACAGTCTAGGGCAGGAGTGTCAAACCGATGCGTCATACCGAAACCGTGCCCACCCCAGCTCCGGTAATGGGGGGAAAGTCACGATACGTCGCGACACGTCACGTGACATTGCGAGTTTGACACCCCTGGTCTAGGGCCTTGCTCCTTATTTTGCATAGTGCCTTCTGCTTATAAAGGGGGAGGGCAGAAGAAATATAATTGTTTAGATGTCACTGAACTGCAAATCCTCAAATTTCATTTGCACAGCCATAATAAAAGAAACTGGGTGTTACGACAGCAAGCTCTTACTCTCCAGCTGTGCAAAAGAGAGTAAAAAAACTGACTCACTTGCAGAACCTTAGTATAGCAAGTGCAAGCACAGCTGCTTACAGTGAGCTAGGGTTAAAAACAATGAACATATGGGGTATAAATGAGCATTAAACAAGGCAACACAGACTCGGCAACTATCATTAATCAAGTGGATGAACTTTCTAAAACAAGTTACTTTTAAGACAAACTTCCCAATAAGAGAGCCACTCTAAATGTATAAAAGAGGCTTTCAAAAAGAGGATTCAAAAACATTGTACCATCTCTCTGCAATTCCTTTACAGATATAGACATTCCTTAGTGATTACAATTGGTACCAGCAAGGTTAGTAAGTGAAATATTACATGATTGTGATAGACTTATACATCATTTCCCATTCTGCTGTTAAGCAAATCACTGCAGGCTATTAAGTGAGACATCACATGGCTTCAACTTATGATTTTACAGCCAACATCTGCACTTTCTATGCTTATTTACTATTTTTAAATACTACTTTATTCAGACTTCTCTCATTTGATCTACACTTTTTATTTGCATTGCACCTCAACTGTCTAATTTATATAATATGTTGTTTGTTTCCGACTCTTGTGTGAATTCCTTTAGTGTAGCTTATTCAACTAATCATGGTTAAAATAACTACGTTATCCCAATTCTTACTCTTTTAGCATTACTGAAACAAAGGAATAATTACCTTGGTGAATCTTCTCATGACGTTTTAAATGGCTGGGTGAAGAAAAGCGCTTTCCACATTCTTCATGACCACATCTGTGGGACAACAAACACAGTCGTTCAAAATGGAAATAGAGATCACTGCTTATGAACTGTGAGGTATAACTTCTCTTGCGACTGAAAACAAACTTTTTTCCTTCAGTTCTTCATTCTGTAACATCACCTTTCAATAAAAACATTCAGAGAAGATTCTCTGCGTTCAGATGAGGAAGGCAAAAATATGACTGAGGGAATGCTACATATATATCCCCTTAAATTCACAGATTATGGTTTTATGTATTTTGATGTATATACATTAAATAAATTTAACAGTCATTGTCTACTAAACAAATAATAAACACAAGCCAAAGTTAAAACTGGAAATTTCTGAGGTGCTTAGTCAGATACTGTGGTTGGAAAGTACAAAACTCAGGTCAATTTAAATAATCAAAGAAGAGGGGATAGAAAATAACAAGTGTGAACATTGGTACCTTGTAATTGAACAAGTATTTTCTCAGAAAAAGTACTTCAGAATATGAATGTGTACTGTTTTTATATAAGGTACCAATTTTCACACTAAAATGTTAAAAGTATGTTCACCAGATCAGAGAGAGGAATGAGCAGTGAACTTAATATTTCCTGTCACATGTTATATGAATTTAAGCTATGCCAGCCCTATCTGAAGACCTTTAATAATATCTTCCTTATTGTAACAATTTCTAATTCCTACTTGCAGGTATCCTTAAAGTTATTAATAAAATTCATTCTCAGGTTTTAACTCAATAGGCAAAGTGTCAAAATGTTTCACTTACTTGAAAAATGGTTCACCAGTGTGTTGAGACTGATGTATTTTTAATTGCTGGTGCTTTTTAAAAGATTGCCCACAATTTTCAAAGTCACACTGTTTGGAAAATCAATTTGGTTACAGTCAGAGAAAACCCACAATAAACTCATAAATTATGATATACTTTATCATTTATCAAAAGGCTTACTATATAATTGTACAAATTAGCAAAAAAGGACTCCAAATTATCAGTAATTAATCCAATGTAGTTTAGAGAATACACCAAGGCTGCAGTTAATCTGCACAAACAAACCTCTTTCAGAATGTAACCTGCCCACTATGGCAAGAGAAAAATATCCCTTGTCTCTTATCATATCTAACAAACTGCAATCTACAAGGATGTACACCATCTTCTGTTACTGCAAAGAAGAGCAGGAGGAGTGGGATAGGCTTGCTGATCTACAACCTAAGCATGCAAGATAAACTAAGTTCACAAAACTTTCTAAACCAATTGATTAAGGCTTATGATGTACAACTTCAACCATGGTTGGTATATGTGAAATAGCCAACAGTTATCAAAGTGTTATGCTTTCAAGATGCTGGAGACTTCTAACAGATGTTGGAGACTTCAATATACCATCAACCTGGCCCTTAATCTATCTGGTTGAAGATTATGTCAACAAGTCTAACACATTAAGGATGCCAGAGTTGAGTTGACTTCACTAAATTACACAAGTTTCAAGAACTACTTCCTAATGTCTGGAATGAAGTAGCAAAGAAATAGAGGCACTTACTACATATTTTCTCTGATGATGTCTCCGTAGAACATGCTTGTTCAAGTTTGATTTTGTTGTAAACTTCTTATTGCAACCATCTACTGTGCATCTATAGAAATATTAAAGTATAATCAAACAAAAATGAATATATTGTAGTAGATGTATCTAAAACAAATATCTGATTTTAGGTAACTTGCTAAAAATAAACACACTGGTTTAAGCCAATAAGCTTAGACTGATGTTTAACATGTAAACTACATCTATCTAAATACATAAACTACATCTATCTATCAACGTCTACCTAAATAGAAAATTATTTTTTATGTTGTCAGCAGTACTAGATTTATTTCCTTTCTGCTAAACATACTAATACACTTTCAGTCAATAAAAAAAACTTGCAATCTAGTTATTTTACACAATTATTACTAGTAACACTAAGATATATGAATAATCCACTAAATTCTAGAAACACATTGTAAACTATACAAACTGGTGTCAGAACTGTTTAGGACTTTTGTTGCCCAAATGATAATATACTTACACAAATTGTTTTTCTCCAGTATGTGTAAGAAAATGACGCTTAAGGTGGAAACCTCTAGTGAAGCCTTTTCCACAGCCTTCAAAAATGCAAACAAAGGGTCGCTGGTAAAATTAAAAAAAATAAAATTAAAATTAAAAAAAAGGTTTTAAAAATGTTGTTTTAATTCTCTTTTTAAATGTCTACTTGCTTTCTCAGCTCCCATTCATGTCCATTTTTCTCTACTTCCTTTTCTGTTGGTGATGAGCAACTATTTTCCCAGAGTTACATTAGAAATTTCTCATTTTGCCAATCCGGTCTTAACAGAAACTTACCTATTATTGTCTATAGGCACCAAGTTAGAAGCCATCAATTCACAGGCCTGATTCACAATGAACAAGCAGCAAACCTTCCAGTTACTCAAACACTCCCATAATTCATTTTCAGCCATTAAAATTGATCCATAATTTAGATGAAAAAACAAGTTTTTAAAACAGTAGTATAACAGAGTAACACATATTAAGGATACTTAAAATCCTGAGTTAGGGTACTTTGTTCTGATGAGAGGACCACTTTTTTTTGGTGTCCAGCTTAAACCCATAATGCTCCAATAGAGAACAACTAGTACTAGTATTGTATCTTCTCTGCTAACCTTTATTTACCTGAATGCCTAGTTGAAAATACACAACTTTGCACTGAGGAGAAAAGGGTCGTAGGATAATTTGCTTCTTCAAATGATTCTGGGGACCAAGAAGCAGCAGTTAGAACTGTCAACTCAGTGTAAAATGAGTTGCATATAGTCCATCACCATTCTACAGTAAAATTTGTATACAAGTTTTCATTATATTTTTATCCCACATTAATATCAATTAGTTGAGAACGTAATATGTAAAATTAAAACTAATACATCAGATTAAATTGGAGCTCCCCACTTTTGTAAGGAGCCCAAGAGATTTAATAAAAGCAATAGCAGTAATTTAATTCATGCTATATACCAGTATGTTTAAGTCCAGGTTTCATTCCCTTGGCCTCGTGCCCAAAGGCAATTTCTATTTCTGGCTAGCACCCGGATTTTTCAGCCTAACTGAGGTCAGGCGATGGTCATGCAGAGTTCCAATCCACCTATTCATAATTATTTGCGGTACGAGTAACCCAGAGAAGCAGACGCCAAACCAAAGAAACGAACAAACACCTCAGTTCCCATAGTAACCGCCGCGCGTGCGCTTCTCCTCAATAACGCCCTATCACAAAGTTACTTCTTACTGATTGGTCATTCGCCCACCTCTCACGTTCCAATGGAAACTGCCGCACTCCTTCCGCAAGGCTCTGTTTCCGCCCTCCGCCCAGCACTCCGGGCCAACGGTTGGTCGTCCCGGGAAACGTTTTCCGAGCAATAACCCAATCACCGCTCTAGCTCCTGCCCGCCAGGGACCCTTTTTAGCCCCCACCCCACTTCATTCTCCCGTACCTCTCCCGTGTGCCGACACAGGTGCGCGTCCAGTTTCCAGCCCCGGTTGAAGGTGGCATCGCAAAACGGGAACGAGCAGATGAATATCTGCTCCTGAGACGGAGAACGGAAACGGCTCCCCCCAAGATGAGAATGTTTGTGCTTCGGAGACTGAGTCGTGGTAGTAGCGGCGGCGGCGGCCGCCTCCCCGACCACGAAGTCCTCTCCGGCCATCTTTGGACCATAAATCATGTGATTGTGCCGTAACTCCACCTCTTCTATATTCGTGCTTCACGCTTTCTGAAGCTTAACAATTAGGAACCTCCGCCCTTAAGAAAACGCGGGTCCTGCCGCGGAGACTGCGTGAGGAGAGGGGAAATGGTTCTGGCGCATGCGCGCTGCTACGATTCTTTTTCTCCTAAGGGGCGTTGGCTCAAGTTGGGCCGTTTCGTGGGACGTTCAGTTTCACTTCTTTTTTTTTTTTTTCCTGTGGATTTTTAAAACTCTTCTAAACCGGTCAAACAGGAACTCCTATTTGGCCCGACTCTTCATTGTCCCTTATAAAATAATTACCACCAGCCTTTCGAAGCTTTCTTGCTTTCAAATATTTAATTGCAGTTCAGTTTCCAACTGCTTAGATTGCGCTTAAAATGCTTTGAAAGAATTGTCCTGAACGGCGAGATATAAATAATCACAATTTTAAGAGATATTTTAATATAAAGTGGATATGCCTTCCATTCTATTTTCTGTCCAACAGTGTTCCTTCAACAATACTAAGCAGATTGAAATAATGTGCAGCAAGATGTGAGCTTGTGACTCTTTGATTAAAGCTTGCCCATCTTGGCCCACAAGGTCTATATAAAATGTTATTTATTTATTTATTTAGTAAGCTTGTATGTACATGGCTTATTATTAATAAGCGGAATTGCATTTTGCCACACCAGCAAAATTGTGATATGTTAGGAAACTTCACCTCTTAACAAAGACACCTTTTTGAATAAAGTCTAACTTTCTGAAAATTAAAATTTTAATGTTTCATATAAAATTTTCCTTTGAAATTCATTCATTCACTAAAGGACAGATTCCACTGTTTATTTAACATCAGATTGGGACATCTAACTGCATTCTAAACATTCCTATATAGGCATTGTAAAGCCAGATTTTTTAAGAAAATAGAAGAAGCAACATTTTTAACTGCTTTGCCCAACTGTGGGAATTGAAGTCCACACATCTTAAAGTTGTTGAAATTAAGGAACTGAAGAGAGCTGATAAGAGAGATAATTTTAGTTTAAATTCTCTAAGATTGTTTTGAAGTAGTAGCAGTGAGAACCTGTATTTATTCCCAAAATATTTAGAAAGCATTATAGTGTATTTGATGACAAAAAACTATTTTCATCCCAGAGAGGATAGCTGGATTGCTTGTAGGTTGTTCAAAGAGGCTATTAAAACTTCTCTTTAATAGAATTATCAACAGACAGTGATGTAGGGGGTACCCAGTTGCCCTGTTGTCACTCAGATTTACAGAGAAAATATGGCAGCTTATATCTTCTGAATAAATGAACAGATACGTGAAGAAATAGGGAAATGATAACTCCAGCATCAACATATACCATCCTTGTAAGGTGCTAGGCCAGGGGTGTCAAACTGCTGGCCCGTAGGCCGGTTGCATCATACGGAGGCCGCGCCCAACCCAGGTCCGGCAATGCAAAAAAAGTTGTGATATGTTGCGACACGTCACGTGACGCGGCGAGTTTGACACCCATGTGCTAGGCCAGGGAAGTTGCATAGTTTAGTTAATATTTGCACTTAGTCCAGGGCTAGCCAAATGTGGTCAGCAGGCAGTATACCTGTCTCATCCTAGAACATTGCGAAGCCATGCTGCTGAATGTTAATTGCAAAAATATTAGTGGGGAGGAAGGGATTTGTTTATTTTACTTTGGGAAAAATAAAGAACAAAAATGGTGCTTTAGGTTTCTAGGTTATGCCACTCTTAATAGCCATGCTCTTAGCAACCAATAAATACTGGACACCAAACACAATGTTTTGCATAAGCAGCTACACCTGAATGTTATTTATATTTCTCAGAATGCCATTGATACAGCCTTGTACCTGGTATTCTGGAAAACTAGGCAGCATCTCAGATGCTTTACTCAAAACATTGCTGACCCAAATCTAGATGGATTTGAACCATATATTTATGTATACATATTTGTTCAATATGCATGACTGCTAATGTTTTTATTCTGGGCAGCTAAAATGTTTAAAAATAAGATAAAACCACACAACATTATAATGAACATATTTAGCACCAAGAAAGAACAACTAATCAACACAATCATGATACAGGTTCAGCCACATCAGGCTCTATGACAAAGTTTTCAGGGCCTTAGAATACCGTTAGTGCTTTCTGGAAGATTTAATAGAAATATAATGCAAACTGCATGTTTTCTGCATTGTCTTAACATAGTGGAAGAAGCAAAAGCTACTGTTTGTTCCCATGTCATAAGGGACTGCCTGTTTTTTTAGTTCTATCTCTTCCTGTCTAAAGAGAAAACACCATCCTTCAATCTTGATGTTTTCTTTCCCCAAGGAAATAATCAATACATGAAATAACTAGGTGCTTTGTCTGCTTTGCACATAAAATGAATGACGCATTCTTTACCTAAGAGCAAGGCTGGCAACATCTCATGGGAACTAGAAAAGCCTATCTGAACAGGCACAAGTATAAAATTCCTGATCAAATGATTCTGTGTCAGCACTATGAGGAAGCTGACTGTAGTAACTCTAAAAACATTAAATGCAGTTTGGTAGGGTATATCCCTAGTTTTTAATTTCTATTTAGTAGCAATAGGCTTATCAAGGCAACTTTCCCATACCTATCACAGTACACTGTAAAAAGAACAATGACACATCATTCTAGCAATGATACAGTGGGAAATTTTTAATTCCCATGATCAAAGCAATTATGATTGTTGCGTGTCTAATAAACCTTCCACCTGTCAACAGCCCTTTTTTTAATTAAATGCAAAATACTTAGCAATACAGACAAAGAAAATACCAAAGCCAGTTATAAATTTTGAGCCAATATTTTAAATCCATTTCTAAAGTTCATTATTTGATAGAATTCACCTTATCTGTAGTCCCTATCTAGTCATAATTGATTGTGTATGACAAAGAAAACAAACTAGTATAAAATATTTTTTCTTCTGAACTCCCAGTAATAAATGGAAGTGAGATTTCATTTTGGGAGCATTTTTTGCCTTAAATCATAGAGATATAGAGCTGTAATGAAACTTTTCAGGACAAAGAAAAGAAAGCCAAAGAACTTATATTTAAAGAAAGAAAATGCTTCACTCTTTTTTTAAAAAAAACATGTTTATTTTTATATCTATTAATATATGAAAGAAAGAACTGGATTTATAGCTACAGCATAACATTTTGTAGTTCAGTCTTCCAGTTGAAAAGAATCCTGGCAGAAATGTGTATCACATTAAAATAATCAGTAAGATACATTTATTACTGAAAACAACATATTCTATGATAGAATGTGCCATATGTATATGCATACATAGCAAATGCTTGAACATAGTATTGTATATCACAAACTTTCAAAAAAAAATAATCCTGAACTGAATCTAATAAAAGCTTTCAATGCCATAATGCTGAGTCCTACATTAAAATCATGAACATCTATTTATGAGGAGCCATGTTTTAGAAACATCATCAAATTTGTAAAGCTGATTACAGAGACACAGTAGACAATCATTTATTTTGACTTTTATGTGTGTCTTGATTTTATTGCAGCTTTCCCCTCAATTGATCTAATAATTTATCATGTCTAGAGGACTCTTTCCATTTATGACTATTGAAAAAAGCATTAATTGCAGTAATCTGTGATGCTAAAGAACAAAAATAAGGTGACCCCCTTTAAAAAAAAACAGAATCATTTTATGTTTGGAAGAAAAGGGTGGATTTTTAATCATTTGAAGAAATTTGGGATGAAGGTTCTTCCTATTAATTTACACAAATAATTCCAGCATTTTTAATGAACTTAAATGTTTCCATATTTACGCAGGTAAAATCGGCCAGAATCAAGTAGGATGTTTTCTATTACACTTTTACTAATAAGTAAAGTTCTCTAAATCAGTATGTTTTTTCATAGGAAGCTATGCTTAAGAACATGGTAAAGAAGATGGTTTTAATAATAAGCTTTGATTGATCTATATTTGACTTTGCCACTTTTTTAAAACAATGTCAATAACAGCATTTGGCAAGCCTCTTAAAGAGCCCTTCCATATACAGCACAAGCAGGCACTCCATCAGCCTTTGGGATAGGAAACACATCTGTCTTCTCTCTAGTTCCTTTCCTAAATGTCTCCTTCAATTAGATTTTATTGGAGGGAGTGAGCTGTAAATTCTCCTTTTTGTCTGAATCCTCAGGTTAACAATGCCCCCTGTGATGACCAACACAAGATGTTGCATTCAGGAAAGAGGTGCACTCAAGTAAGAGGAGATCTTTGTGACACTATCTCCCAGTATGGTCCCCTTGCCCAGCTAATCACATTAGCACAAGAGAAAAGAGGTAGCCACTAGACAGCCCAATAAAGAAAAGGAGAAAAGCAAGACTAATCTTGTTAAAAAAAGAAGCAAAGATAGACGCTACTATTACACAGCAGTTTATAATGGCCCAATTTTCCCAGGGCTGGCATCACCTGTACCAATCTTCCAAACTTGCAAAAATGGAAAGAAAATCTGTGTTTTCTAAAAAAAAAAAAAAAAGGCTTGACTTTAAAGCAAATCATGTTTTCCATGTTTTCTAAATTATTGGGACAACATCTTCCATAAGTATATGTGTGTGTAGCATATATGGAACACATACACACATTCACATTTATAGATATACACAGAAAGAAAGCCATTTCAGGACTTCCTTGTAGACGAGTAAGTAATATATTCTGCATTCCATCATTGGATTATCAGTAACTGGGAATAATGACTATAGGCCATAAATTTAATGATTTGCTGGCCAAACTTGAACACATACATGCGTAGTATTTAACTATGTTTTATGATAGGTTGCAAATGATAAATGCATATTATACATTAAAAGCAAAAGCAGATAACACTTAAATATATAAACTCTTCTACAGGGTATTTGGTGCTCTCTCAGTTTCGTTGTTTCCTTACAAATACTTCATTACCAAACTAGGTAACTTCATCAGTACTAGTACGAAGTGAGGATTCATCTCATTTAATATACTAGTGGCTTTCCCTGTCACTGTTGGTGGCATGGTCTCGGTGGTTCCGTGGTTAGGCTATTGTTTATTTTTAGCTTATTTGTCTGAATTATTCTTTAATTGGGGTATTGTTTGCTTCTTGTTTGTTGGTCTAATGCAGTGGTGGGATTCAAATATGTGAACAACCAGTTCTCTGTGTGGATGCCGCTTCCGGAAGTCCATTCTGGGCCTTGGCAACAAAAAATTAGCTACCGGTTCTGCCGAAGTGGTGCGAACCAGCTGAATCCCACCACTGGTCTAATGTTAATCTAGGTGCTGATCTCTGCCTGTCTGGGTATTGATTGCTGGTGCTGAGGTGTTTTAGTCTTTTTATTTCCATTTTAGTTTTTTTATTGTGTCTTTTGAATGAAATGTAGATTTTGCTTATCTCTATGCACCTGTTGATGGCCGATTTGTCAGAGTGCCAGGCTTCCATGAATTCTCTAGCATTTTTGGACTTCGCTTGGTCTAGGATGTCACAGTTTTCCAGTTGAAATTATGGTTAAATCTGTCCATCTATTGTGATGTTAAGGAGTTTTCATCATGTCTTCTGACTGCTAGTTGGTGTTGTGCTCTGCTAATCTTCTGTCCGTTTGTTCTACATTGTAGCTGTTACATACATTACAGTTGTTGCACTATATATGTTGTAGGTGATGCCTGTTTTTTCTTCTGGGACTGCTAGATCTTTTGGTTTACTTAGGATGTTTTGGAGGGCTTTAGTTGGTTTGTGCGCTACGGTGATGCCATGTGGTTGAAATAGTCTGTTGGTGGTTTCTGAGCAGTTTTTGATGTATTGCAATATTATCCTTTTCACAGTTTGTGTTGGATGTGCTATATTGGGTTCAGTGGTCAAACACTATTTGATGAAGTTGCATGTATACCCATTTTGTTGGAAGATATTATATAGATGATCTGTTTCCTTTTTGCTGATGTACAGGGTTGCTGCAGTCTGTTTGTGCTCATCTAAATAGTATTCTTACATAGCTTCTCTGGTGGGAAGTTGGGTTGTTACTTTGGTAGTGGAACACTTGGTTGGTGTGGGTAATTTTACAACAGACTTGTGTTTCTAATTTGCGATCACTGCCTCTGCTGCTGTTGAGGATATCTAGGAAAGGTAGCATGTTGTTGCTTTCTGCATGTTGAAGCTTACTGCAAGGAGGTTGAGGGATTGATGAACTGGTGTAAGGAAAACAGCCTAATTTAAAATACCGGAAAAACCAAAGAGATCATTGTCGATTTCAGAAAAGGCAGGCACAGCCACACTTCTCTGTGCATTAATGATTCACCGGTGGAGATGGTTACCAGCATCAAATTCCTGGGTGTGCAGCTAACGAGTAGGCTGACTTGGTCGCTAAACAGTGAGAAACTGGTGAAGCGGGCACAGCAGCGCCTGCATTTTCTGCGTCGCATGAGAAAAGCACATCTTCCTTCCCCTGTCCTGACCACTTTCTACAGGGGGACAATCGAGAGCATCCTGTCATACAGCATCACAGTCTGGTTTGGAGCATCACTGCTTCAGACAGGAAGGCGGTGCAGAGAGTGGTGAGAATGGCTGAAAAGATCATTGGCAGTTCCCTCCCTCCCATCCAGGACATAGCACAGAAGCGTTGCTTGAGCAGGGTCCGTAAGATTATCTGGGACACTACACATCCTCTTCACGACCTGTTTTCCTTATTACCTTCTGGGAGGAGGCTTCGTGGTATCTGTAGCAGAACATCCAGATTCAGCCATAGTTTCATTCCATACAGCATTAACCTTGCGAACTCTCAAGCTTCCTCCTTCTGTTATATATTCAAGATGGACAGTATTTAATATTTATTTGCTACGTATATGTAGGGATGTGGGTCTATATATATGTTGTTCATAGTATGTTTAGGTGTGTGTCATGTATGTGTTTCACTTTGAGAGCGGGCAACTAAATTTCATTTTTGATGTGTGCCGTTGTGCCAACAATATAAAAATGACAATAAAGGTTATCTTATCTTATCTTATCTTATCTTCCCTGGTGAATTTTACTCCTTTGAAGATATAATATAATAATAATAGAGTTGGAAGGGACCTTGGAGGTCATCGAGTCCAACCCCTGCTCAGGCAGGAAACCCTATACCATTTCGGACAAATGGCTGTCCAGTCTCTTCTTAAAAACTTCCAGTGTTGGAGCATTCACCACTTCTGGAGGCAGGTTGTTCCACTGGTTAATTGTTTCTAACTGTCAGGAAGTTTCTCCTCAGTTCCAGGTTGCTTCTCTCCTTGACTCGTTTCCATCCATTACTTCTTGTCCTGCCCTCAGGCGCCTTGGAGAATAGCTGACTCCCTCTTCTTTGTGGCAACCCCTGAGATATGGAACACTGCTATCATGTCACCCCTAGTCCTTCTTTTCATTAAACTAGACATACCCAATTCCAGCAAACGTTCCTGATATGCTTTAGCCTCCAGTCCCCTAATCATCTTTGTTGCCCTTCTCTGCACTCTTTCTAGAGTCTCAACATCTTTTTTACATCGTGGTTAATGGTTTCATGTGTGTTCTCTAGTTGGTCCTTTTTTATTTTGAAAAAGGTATCTTCTATATACCAGATCCATATTTTGGGCTGCATGCATGGGAGTGCTATAGATTCCAGATGTTGCTTTACAATCTCTGCTATTAATCCTAAAGGCAGTGATCCCATGGGTGTTTTTTTGGTTTATTGATATATTTGTCTGTCAAACAAAGTATGTGGTTAAGCAAAGGTTGATAAGATCCATGATTTTAGGTACTTCATTTTTGATGTATTTGGTTAGGTTGGGTGTGCTGTGTATAAACTCTTCTATAGTTTTGTCTTGTTTTGTTTTTGATGCCTCCAAGCCAAGTTTTGATTCCTGGCAACTGCCTGGAAAAGTCTCTACAGTTTGCCTGGAAAGATTTCAGAAATAATTTATTATTTAAAATTTTCCTAAAAATTAATTAAAATGAATTTTGCTAAAACCTATACTTATTTCTGAAAATAAGAAAAACACTTTTATTAAGTGAATCTTTTTCATACAAACCTGTACCCATAAGGTCAGTTTTTAA
This sequence comes from Azemiops feae, assembly GCA_023970755.1. Lineage (NCBI taxonomy): Eukaryota > Metazoa > Chordata > Lepidosauria > Squamata > Viperidae > Azemiops > Azemiops feae. The sequence goes on from JALGBA010004223.1 coordinate 343,787, forward strand.
CATAACCCTTGTTGTTACAGAGGTTTCTCAGCTATTGCTATTGCTATCCTGACTGAGTCATATTTATAAATGAATCATTTAATTTGGGGGAAATACAAATTGGTCTTGACTAACTAAGGTCCTGCTGATTTCCATGCTTATTTTAAAAATAATTGAGGTTGGATTCAATCTTTAAAAAAAAATCCTTCATCCTGTAAAAGTATGAAAAATAAAGGAATTGCAAAACTTACAGTATATGTGGGCTGTCTGGTCTAAAATAAACTTTCTATGGTATTTCATAGGTGGGAGAAGTCAAAAGGCAACCCTTCTCATCCTACACTCTGCAACTTTTGACATCAGAAAAGCTATTGATGACATGCAGGTCACAACTGCTTCCTTTATTGCTCTTTTGCAAACATGCTTAGTCATCTGTTTCTCTGCACCATGAAAATACTGGAGCAAAGGAATAACCCAGCTCGAAATTAAGCACCTTTAAAGAATTCTCAAAGGGGATTTTTTTTTAATATGATCTACAACTGAGTTCTCCCATTCAGAGTAGCCTTTAACAGTTTGGAACTCTTGCTTACATTTGCCCTATAGAATACAAGTGTATAAGAGATGATTCTCAAATGTTGAGGCTGAGGTTGGGCCAATAAGAAAAGAGGATCTCCCTATCTACCACCCGTCCCTTCTTTCTTAGAATCATTTTTTTTTCCCATTCAATCGTGTCCAATTTTTGGAGACTGCCTGGAAAAATCCCTGCTGTTTTCTTCGCAAGGTTTTCAGAATTCGTTTGCCATTGCTTCTTTCCTAAGTCTGAGAGACAATGACTAAAGCAAAGTCACCCAGTTGCTTTCTGCCTAAGCTGGGACTAGAACTTACAGTCTCCCTGTTTGTAGCCTGATGCTTTAACTACTACACCAAACTGCTCTCTAGAGTTAGTTAGGAAATAAAAAAAAAACTAGCTGCTGTAAAGGACATGCTCTTCTTCTTGGACCATCTCGATCTAAGAATTAGTACTCTTTATTATTCCCCACTATATTTTGTATAGAGCTCGTGGTGGGATGCAGTTAAAAAATGATCACCACCAAAAAAAAAGATAATAGATAAATAACAAAAACCTTAAAAGCTTTCATATATTAGTTTATCTGGAAATAATAGTAATAATAGGTGTATTGATGACATATCTTAAATAAATGTGTTTTTTGAATAGTTCTAGTTTAGACTTTTCTAAAAGTCAGTAATGATGGAAGGAACCAATAGCATCTGTACATGTAGAGTCAATTTGGTCTAATGCAGTGATGGCGAACCTTTTAGAGACCGAGTGCCCAAACTGCAACCCAAAACCCACTTATTTATCGCCGGGTGCCGGGTGGGCGTGGCCCACTGGGTGGGCGTGGCTGTGGTGGTCATGGCAGACTGGGTGGGTGTGGCCAAGGTGGGCGTGATCACCTTGATGTTGCTCGTGGGGAGGGACGTCTGTGGGGGCCGGGCAGGGTTGGGGGAGATCCAGGGGGTCTCTGGCAGGTGGGGCGGTGGGCAGGAGGCTCGTCCTGCAGGATGAGGTGAGGCAGGGGCCGGGGCGGCTGCTGCCTGACACCATTGGCCCCCGCACACAGAGGCCAGCGAGCGCATGGGTGCTGGGATGCATCCAGCCACATGGGACCTCGGCGAGTTAGCGGGCGGCTGGTTGAAGAGGGACGGTTGCCATCTCCGGGGCATGGCACGCGTGCCCACAGAGAGGGCTCTGAGTGCCGCCTCTGGCACGCGTGCCATAGGTTCGCCACCACTGGTCTAATGGTTAAGGCACCAGGCTAGAAACTGGGAGACTTATGAGTTCTAGTCCCGCCTTAGCCATGAAAGCCAGCGGGGTGATCTTGGGCCAGTCACTGTCTCTCTCAGCCCAACTCACCTCACAGGATTGTTGTTATGGGAAAAATAGGAGGAGGGCAGTGTGTTGGATATGTTTGCAGCATTGAATTATTTGTAAAAAATAATAAAGGCAGGATAAAAATAAAATAGATAATAAATAAATAAATAAATAAATAAACCTTTAACTTTACCTTACAAATAAATAATAATAATCTAGGCTTTATAGCCCAGGAAAATCTTTCTCCCGTTATCATCTACTAAAGGTAAGCTAAGACAGAAGTTACCATTTAAAGTAAGTGATGTCTGTTTCAACTCTCATGCGGACAGTTCTGCTATTCTACAGTTGCTTTAGTGCAGGGGTCTCCAACCCCCGGTCTATGGACCGGGCACCGGGCCACGGCATGCCAGCAACCGGTCCGCACAAACAAGCAAAGCCCCACCCGCGGGATGCAGGCAGCACACAAAACCATGCACCTTCCGGGCCACGGAAAAACCTCTCTCCACGGAACCGGTCCCTGATGCCCAAAAGTTTGGGGACCTCTGCTTTCTCACTTGCATGCCCAACAATCCAAGGTAGAAACAAACAAAAGACACATTTTGTCCCATAGTTCAGTTGGTTGAAATGCAGTAGTTGTTCAGAAGCATGTAACAAATTATGCCAATGTAATATTATCTGTATTTCAAACATGAGCATAATGCCCACTTCTCATAACCATGGGAGGATCAGGGGGTACCAGAAAGGCCACACTGCTAGAAATTTCCTGTGCAGGATTCAGCTGTTGATACGATTCTTGCTTCATTAGTCCAGCTTTCTTTAAGAATCTACATAGCTTTAAATAATCATTCCTTCTTTCTTCTGTACCAGTTCATTAGCTGAAGCAGAAATCAAGTATCCCTTTCCTTCCCACAGATCCCATGCACTAATGCTGTTCTCCAGTCTGTTATTTTTATACCAGAGTCTTCTCCAATAGCTCAGTTTCACAGTGCAGACTCTGCTCAGTTCCCAACTTGATTCTCTCTTCTTATGGGTATGCCACAGTTTTCATATTAGCGCAGATTTGAAACCTTGCACTCTCTGCTGTGCATACAAACTACAATAGCACAAAAGATAAGCAATCCGTGAAAAACATTTGTTTAAAGAAGATTGTATCATATATTTCATAAAAGACCAGGATTACCTGGAATTAGTCCAACACTTAGCCACACCATAGTAGTTGATTAATTGAATCACAGGATAAGTAGTAAGGAAGGATGCTAAACTATATTTACTATAGCTTTAGTAATCTTATTCAACCCATGTTATGCTGGTTTCCCCCTCATAATAAGTCTTAATTTTTGCAAGCCCAATACTCCACCTTTGCTTTGCTTTATATAGTTGATCATTGTGTTTTTGAAACAATTATACTGTTCTATTCTGATGTACCTATTCTGATAACCTATAAAAACAATGCGACTAAATTTTAATTAATAACTTTGATGTTATTTGTTTATTTATTTATTTATTTCCCATCTTTATTATTTTTTACAAATAACTCAATGCGGTGAACATATCTAGCACACCTTCCTCCTCCTATTTTTCCCACCACAACAAAACCCTGTGAGGTAGGTTGGGCTGAGAGAAATTAACTGGCCCAAGGTCACGCAACTGGCTTTCACGGCTAAGGTGGGACTTGAACTGATGGTCTCCTGCTTCCTAGCCCAGTGCCTTAACCACTAGGCCAAAGTGGCATTGTGATTAAAGGCCAGATTTACTCTTGCTTCAGATTCAAGTAATCAGTGCCCAGCTTTCATCATCCTAGTCTCCCCTAATGTGCTGGGCTTCAACTTCCAGAAACCTTAGCCTACTGTATCTGACTGGGTCTGATTAAGAAAAGCTGTATGTGGCGTGTCACTTTTTGGAAATTATCCTTGAATCTTGATCTTGTCCTCCCCTTTGGATGTGCTAAGAACAGGTAAGCGAGAACTCAGTGCCAGCACCCACTCTGGCTAAAAAGGTGTCAGCTTGCAAACTGAGATGTTTCTCCAAAGCAATCCATCAAAACTGTTGCTTTCTATCTTATGCTTAGAGCAGGCTCCTACCAAAATGATTAATGAAGGAAGTAAACTATGTGGTGGCGCCGTCTTGGAGGGGGCATCTGTTAATGAAAAGAAAAGACAAGGTGGAAGGTGTCCTTTGACACCACTCACCACTCTCCTATCAGCTCTGGAAACCAAGGCGGGCTGAGCCGCTTGTTTAGGGTAGGATATTTGCTGACAAAAGTCTATGCAAACAAGGAGCCCTGTGAGAACGTGGAGGGAATAGCTGTTCCCATCTGGCAAAGGTGAACGTCATTTGCAGAGCAAACTTGTCTCTAATGCAAGCAAATACTGTTACAAGTGCTGCAGTACGGAGAAAAGAAAACACAATTAATGGGAAGTTAGCACGACTTGAAGATGAGAAATGAGACAGGGACACTTGTATCTCATCATAAGAAAAGATATTTTCTTAGATCACAGTTCTCAAGTACTTTATATCCATTTTCTGCTCCACATGATACATTTGCTATATCATAAGTTAAACTCCAAAGGGCAAACAGCTTATAAACTAACTGAAAATGTGACAAAATAAAAATTATAAATTGCAAACAATTAAATGGCAACCATACTTTATCTAGTCCAAAAGCCAGACTTGGTTGTATTGATTTGGAATTCTGAGAGTTACAGATGTGAAGATGCTCCTGGATCTCATCTGAGATGACATTAACTTCCAGAATTTGGGCCGTATTACTGTTGATTTGTATGCTGTTGTAACTTTAGGCTCGGAAATATAACCTGTCTTTATGATCCCAGTGTTGTGTTTATGGAGGGCAAAAATTCATTTACAGCTCAAAAACGCCATTTCAGAAACAGCAAAAGTCAAAGGGGTTTTCAACCCAGAATCTTGAATGGTTTTATGGCTGGTTGCATAGTCAGCCAGATGTTTAAACTGGATTTGACATTTTCATCTATTTATCGAAACCTTCCCAAGGTCCTGGTATAAGCAGATGTTGTTGTCTGATGGCATTAAAGGTATTGTTGCAGGATATAAGCTGTTCCAAGCAAAGCTGTCTTTTGCAATTGACTAATGGTGATTTTTCAGTGCCAATACTGTTCAAATGGTGGCATCCTTAAAATTAGCTGAATTAAGGTTCTTTGTCCTGATAAATGGAGCTTGGCCTAATCTCAGCTATCTTCTCTAAACTTGTTGCATTGAGTGATAAGAGCCGAAAGGTGTGTCAATACAGAGAATCAATGTTAGACACTCAGGGCCTGGACACACAATGTTTTGTGTTCAACCTGTTTAGAGAAAGACTGTTCAAACATGATTACTCAGCCCTGCAACCATTAATAATTAAGCTTAATAGCTTTCAATTGATTTTGAGGGTAGTTTCTTTTCTTTTCAAGGAAAAATAGCAATATTTCATGTGTGCAAGATACTGTATATATTTTGGCCAGGCAGCATCTGAGACACATAGCACTTCTAGTGAGGTAAGAAGAAATCTGTTATTGTTACCTTTTATCTGTCCCCTCTCAGATGTATGTGAAACAACTTGGACTCACATTTGCTCGTGTGAAACCGACATGGTGAAAAAAAAAATATACCTTTGGCTGCCTTGCAGTCTACAAGCTAGATATGGTGGGCTTTACACTAACTGAAGAATTATGAGCTGAGGTCTATCACATCTGAAAGCAGCAGGCTTGGAAAGGCTAAACTAAGGCTGTATTTCCATTATCTAAGTGTCAGAATTTGGCCTGAATTTAGACTTGAGGGCTAGAAAGTAAACAAATGACATCAATGTTGGCCAACCACATCTAATGCAAAATAGGAGAGCCAGCCTTTTGCCATGTTGATGGCAAAATCTGGGAATTGTAATCTAACACCTGGGGAAAATACTAGGTTAAGACTATCTTTCTTAAGTCTAGAACTATTTCTCTTATTTTCTGTTGCATATTGCCCACAATTTATACTTATAATTCGCGTATTCTCACTTGCAACTTAGCTTGAAACCTTAACCCTTCCAGGCATGTATTAAATCCTTTCTCCTTCCATGTCTTAAAAATTACAATTTCCTAACCATTTTGGAAGTTGAAAGGCACCAAATGCAGCCTTGAGACATCAGGCTGGACACTTCTGAGCCAAGGCATTTGCTGCTGTCGCTGTTGTTATTGCTGTTATTGTTCTCCAGCTGCTGCCTTTCTATCCAAAAATCTTTCTTCCTCTTCCTTTTTTGTTAAAATATTCTTTTTTCCCCTCTTATACATATTAGCAATGATGAATAAATGGATTAAATAAATGGCCAAGGGATTTGTCTTTTAGGCTGGTATCATTAGAGTGCTAAAAGAAAAAGCAATTGGGAGATACCTGAGTAGGAATTTATGCTGCCTTTTTTATGCAGGGATGCTCAAATGTTAGGGCAAAGACCATAGAAATGCTTTAGGATTCAGCACAGAAATGGATTGGAACAGATGCTCCTCTTTCACATTGTAGACAATATCCTTTGCCGATTTAGTGTCCTGCACATGATTTGGCTTCAACTTCCACAATCTCTTGCAATAAGTATCTTATAGATTAATTCGAACTTGGATGGGATGACGTAATTTCCTAATTGTTTCCATAGTTGTATAAATGGCAATATCATCTCCAGAACAAATCTAAAATAAACTAAAATGAAGTTGGCTAGGTAGTGCGAATCCAGGCAATATAACAATGTAATGTAATGTAGTTCAGTATGCTGTTCAAATCCAGCAATTGTCTATCATCTCTCTCTCTCTCTCTCTCTCTCTCTCTCTATCTATCTATCTATCTATCTATCTATCTATCTATCTATCTATCTATCTATCTATCTATCTATCTATCTATCTATCTATCTATCTATCTATCTATCTATCTATCTATCTATCTATCTATCTATCATATTTATCTCCTACCACAATGATACACAAACTCTTACAGGCTATTTATTAGTATTTATTAAGTAAAGCATTTATAATTTATTAAGTAAAACATTATTTAATTTATTGTGTAAATATTTTTGTGAAGCTCAATGGAGCAACAATGAAAGTCATCCAGCACCTTTGAGCATTGATAAATTCCATGCATTTCCATAGAAAATAAAATAATTTTGGTTATAATTACTATAACATAGACTTGGAGACACAGGTGAAATATAAGGTGAAACATTCATTGGCCAAGGGATTTGTCTCTTAGGCTGGTATCATTAGAGTGCTAAAAGAAAAAGCAATTCCCTTTAAAACCAGAATCAGTATAACCCTTCCTCCCTTTTTTGGCCATGTATCACCGATGCCATTTTAAAAATATTTACCTAAATTTACTTCACAAAAGCTTTAGCCACATTTAATTAATGAGATAAAAATGCAACATTTTGGGTTAGCGCTGAGAGTCATACTAAGTAACTTCATTGATTCTTGTCCCTTTTTTGCCTGCCAAAACATTTTTGCTGCCAATAATTTTCATACACCAATAGATTATGTCTGCTTATTTTGGCTGTCTTACACATTTTCCTTGCAAAATGGATTAAAATTAGAGTTATCAATCAATGGTGGGAAGTTACTTTTGAGAATTTATGTACCAACACTGTAATTGCAACAAGAATTCATTCATTATGTCTGAGGCAGACAATAAATATTTGGACATCAGATTTGCCCAACACCAGTGGTGGGCAAAAAGGGAACAAGAGTTGGTTCATTGACATCAAAACAATGTTATTCATAAAAAGTCACACTACTGTGGCTTTATTTAGAAAGTGAATAACTCTGGATGCAATCAATTATCTGCACTATATTTGGAATAAGTATGTTTTACATTTAACAGCAGATAACAATTATATATTTTATATGTTACATAACAGTGACACCTACTGGTTGATTTGTATTATGTCTCTGTGCAATTGTGGCTCCACTTAGCATCAAGTCTAGCTGACTTGATCATCTTCTTCAGAGGTCTTCAAACTTGGCCCTTTTATGACTTGTGGATTTCAACTCCCAGAATTCCTCAGCCAGGCACACTGGCTGAGGAATTCTGGGAGTTGAAGTCCAGAAGTCATAAAAGGGCCAAGTTTGAAGACCCCTGATCTTCTCAATCTGAAAAAAAAAAAGAGGAAGGAACTCCCTCATTAACTTTCTTGGGATTTAATTGAGATATAGGAAACAAGGAAGGTGCAGATTTCTGTATAGATAATCATATAATGAAAAGAGGGCATTCACCTTGGCCATCTCATCACCAACTCACTGCAAGTGCACCCCATTCCAGTCATCAGAATTACACAAAGTTGTCTTCCCTTTCAAAAGACATTTCAAAAATGAATTGTATTTCATCAAATTGAATGGAAACTGGAAAAAAATGTAGAGGGAATTTTCTGCAGGATCCTAACTATGTTACCATGGTTACTTCTACACCAGCAGAGTATTAGGAGACATTGGGGATTGAGTTTCTTGTACAGTTATGAATAAGTGAACTAAACATCAGTAAACAGATCAGCATTTTATCAACTTCAGGTTCCCATTCATGATATTAGGAAACTGAGCTGACTTGTAGGGCCACAGAGATAATGACTTGCAACCTAACTTTTCTTCTGTGAATGGGAAAGAGATTGTGTTTATCAAAGTGATGGTCCCCATCTTCTCTTTGCAAACTCTCTGAATTCTTGAAAAATTGTTCCTGAGATCTGGGAAACTGTAGGAATTCTGTCTAGTACAGGAGTATAGTACAGGAGCATAATGCACAAATTGAAGAACAATGTGGGATCCAAGTTAATCCAAGTTAGACTGTGAGCTCTGGAAATTAATGCTGGCTAAAAATTGTCTTCCATGGTCATTCTACAAGAACAAACTTATGTGGTGCTGGAATAGCTGATGTACTTCTGCATCATATAAACTATTCCATTTGTTCAGGGTCAAATTTGATAAATGAAATTATTTGAAAACCACAAGAGGGCGCAAAGGGACTGTGCTATATATTTTGTTTTCAATTGTTGACAAAATAGAATTAATTGCAACAGAATGGGCTGGGTTTTTAATTTCCTTTCTTCCTCCCTCCCTCCAATTTTCTTTCTATTTAAAATTATCAAACTGGCAAAACTTTATATTTGATTTAAATAAAAATGATGATGAATATGTTCTATTACTATACAACCAGATCAAGTTGTATTTAGTACTATTTTATTAATCCTCATTAATGACTGATCACAGGCCCATATATCACTGTATTTACAAAACAGTCACAAAGAAAAATGAGCAGGATATTTGGAGTAGAAAACACAATATCAACATTGAGCATATTTGGGGACAGAATGGTATATTTCAGTGACTAGAAGCAACTATTGTCTCAAAAGCTTTATACAAACTTTGCTTCCCTGAAGTCTCAAGAAAATAGGCATTATTTTAATGAAATGCCTAAAACGTTTTTCACAATTCTGCAATTTGAATCAAATTAGGGTTAGTTTGCACACACCTGTAGTGTATAGTACAGTATAGTCCTTAATTCAGAGTTGTCTTCCTCAACTCCCATAGTATTCAAATGAAAGCTTGATGAAGCTCATCATGCTTCCACCAGATACATTTTACCAGTCCTTATGATGTGCATCTCAACTCGTCCCAGCAGTTCCATCACCCAGATGGTTTCAAAAGTCAAATCTCTCTCCCAGTATAATTTCTGATATATGCCTTTCACTTGCACTATGGTACAATGATTAGAATGCAGTATTGCAGGTTAATGCCACATTCCCACTGCCAGGATGGAATGATTCAGCCTACCATCCTTTCAAGGTCAGTAAAATGAGGACCCAAATTGTTGGGGGCAATATGCTGACTCTGTAAACCGCTTAGAGAGTCCTGTAAAGCACTACGAAGCGGTATATAAATCTATGCTGTAGAGACAGCAGGGATTGAACTTGTCACTCATCTGTGGTGGAGCTGTGGGGTGGTGCATTCTTTCTTGTGCTCCTTGATCTTTCCATGGTTTTCAATAACTGTCAACCACAGTATCCTTCTGGATCAGCTATGAGGATTAGGTATATGTGTGTGTATGGGAAAAGTGATGCAGTGGCTCACTTCCTCAGTAGTCATTTCCAGTCAGCATTGACAGGAGATGCGAGATCATCCTCATAGGTGGGGTGCCTCAGTGTTCAATATTCTCCCCCTTCCTATTTAACCTCTACAATTGTTGGTGAGATCCTCTATCAGTTTGGGGTTTGGTACCATTAGTTACCCCAAATTTTGGGGGGCAATATGCTAACTCTGTAAACGACTTAGAGAGTGCTGTAAAGCACTATAAAGCGATATATAAATCTAAGTGCTACTGCGATCCTTTCAGATTTTTGTCCTCATTTATGGACTAGAAGAATGGGTGAAAATACTACCTATGCCTTTAGGCACTAGAAGTTCATTTCTAAATCTTCGATCATGATGATACATTTATAATTATTTTAAGCAATAAATTTGCTTCTGTGTAAATTAAGCCATAAAAGGAATAATTGTCAATGGATTTTATTTGGCCACAGACCTGATCTCTGTCCTGACAGATAGCACACTTCGCAGACTAATGGGAGTAGGCTCCTCAGATAATTGTGCCTTATAATTCAGTGGCTAACTTTTACAATAATGTTTGGAGCAGCTGGATATAAAAGGGTATATTCATGATATATTCATGTCTCACAAATTTCAGTTCCTATACGTAAATAATAAAATTACAGTAATTATTTAGGAAGGCGAAAAGACACTCCAAAGTCATTCAGTGACTAAGGAATGGCTCATTATAGATTACTGAATTAACAGATTTTTTTGAAATGAATAAAAAATGACCAAACAGTCTGGGTTATTTAGAGAATACAGCACAATCAAATATTTTATAAACAACCATCTTGAATGTTGACCTATTTATCCTTTGATCAGAAGTTCCCATTTTGAAGCAAAACACATGCCAAAAATTTGGTTCCTTCAGTTCATATGTAGCTTGAGAGATTAGCAAATGACCATAATATTTAGATGAGAAAGAGAGTGTGTGTATTTTTTTGCTTTTAACCCAGTTGCAGTAAAGTCAATTATCTTTGCTTCTTCAAATATGCTAGCTAATTTAGCAAAATTAATTTCAGTGCAATTTATTCTCATCTTCTCTTAGTATAGCACACTCTATTTTACTTAAACAAAATGCTTTAATCTTTGTCCCAAAGAAACTGCTATGAAGTGTTAACATATCTCATATCTCTATAAGGCCCGCAGTTGTAGTCAGCCAATGTTCTGAAACGCAACATGCAAAGTGCTAGTAGGCTGTTTTATTTATTTCCAATTTCATAATGACACATCTCTGCTCAGTTTACAAATCCAAACAGTCAAAACCATAAACTTTATAATAACTCTTAAAAAAATTGGTAAAAAGTAAAAGTATTACTTTTATAAGTAATAAGGAAGCAAATGGTAGAGCTTAGTCTCCAAAGTCTTTTTTGATGTTTTCATTGCTTTTTCAAAGATGGCAAAGGGAGAGCCAGCAAGATCTCAAAGGAGCATATTCTAACAAATAACAGCTATGCCAGCGGATTGGAACAGCAAGAGAAAAGGCATTGGCTCTGGCCCATTGCATCCTTCACCACCACCCCCTGGACTGAGGGAATCTAGAACATCTCAAGCAGACTGGCGAGACCACCAGAGTGGATATCCTGAATGTTTTTCCCATATGGTTTTCTAAGTTAAAACTAACACTTTGCATTGTACTTAGAGACCCAATGGAAGCCAATGCAGCTCTGTAAATTAAGTATTATATTACCTAGTACTATGCAATCAGGAAGGACCAGAACTAATATAAAATAGTTCTAATCACCAATCTCTGCAGTCATTCAGTATTCACTGCAAGCATTTTTAAAGAGCTAAATAAAAAGCCATAGAATTATTGCTCTTGATGCTCTGCAAATAAGCATTCCTTGGAAAATATATTTTCTCTTTCCAGGCTAGCAGCTTTAGTATAAACATCTCTCTTCCTCTCCTTCCCCCTTTCCTTCTCCCTCTCCCCCTCCCTCCCCTCCCCACACACAAACACATAGACAGAAAAACATTTTAAATCACAGTTTTCAAACATTATATAAAACAGTGTTCCTCAACAGTGTCTCTCCAACCAGGCATGTTGGCTAGAGCAGAGGTCCCCAACCTTTTGGGCACCAGGGACCGGTTCTGTAGAAAGAGGTTTTTCTGCAGACCGAAGGGTGCGTGGTTTTGTGTGCTGCCTGCATCTCGTGGATGGGGCTTTGCTTGTTTGTGCGGACCAGTTGCTGGCATGCCGTGGCCCGGTACCGGTCCACGGACTAGGGATTGGGGACCCCTGGGCTAGCGAATTCTGGGAGTTGAAGTTCACACATCTTAAACTTGCCAAGCTTGAGAAACACTACTTGAATACTAGCGCACAATAAAATATCACAAAATGTAGTATTTAAAGTTATAGCTAATACAGTGCAGTCAAGGAATGCATGGCTTCTGGAATTCTTCCCAATTCCTTTGTTTATTTCATTACTTATTATCAGCATGTATAATCCGCTTTAATCCTGATGAACTCTGGATGGTGACCAACAGAAAAATAAAAATTACAGAAACCAAACTTCCGAAAATAGAATGGTACCATGTAGCACACTCGCTTTCCTGGTGAAACTCTGGCCCAAGGCACCATGAAGTAGGACTGGTTTGCTTGTGAAATACAAAGAGGATTAGGGAAGATGCACTTCCAGGAGAGAGATTCCAAAGAGTGGGAACTGCCACAGAGAATGCCTCTACAGTAGTAATGTGCAACAGAAAACAGCAATACGGGAGCAACTGCTATCATCTTCGATAATTAAGAAAATTCAAAAAACAAAACCCCAAAACCAAATTCTTAAGCAGTTTGAGAATAACGTCGAAGGCCAATTTTAATTCAGCGCTTGTTCCAGTCACATTATTCCCCAATTTCTTTTTCCACTTTATCTTGAATTAATCTGTCCATTTTCTGTGGTCATTTTTAGGCACATTCCTCATCTCAATTTTCTTTTCTCTAAAATCTGACTGAACTCAGATTTACAAAGATTGTTGCTATGTGCCTTTTGTCGTTTTTTTTTTAATTATTAAGCAATGACATCACAGCCAAAACCTCAGAGATATTATTATGCTTACAGTAAAAGATATACTCAGTGGCTCTTCTGAGATAAAAGAAAAGTGAACTCAGTTTACTTGCGTGGCTTTCAGAAGTTCCGTTGACCTGTGTGAATAAGTCCTTCTGGAAAATGAGACAGTGCAGACTCACATTCTTTGTTTATATGACCTTTATTAAAAAAAAAAAAAAAAGATTTATCACCCAAAAGAGACACAAGCCAAATACGAGATACTTGCCAGCTCTGCTTAAGTATCTTTTCTCAAAGATCTGCCTTTGTTTTTCAGTTCCAGTAATTCAATTTGGCTATTAGCTACTTAATTTTTTTTCTCACAATAAATGCAATGGAAATATCAGTGCAGGGACTTAGATCTCCTGTGGACTGGGACCAGGTTCAAGATGATATATTTTCATTTGATTTTGGAACACAGACAGCTGCTTTAAAAAGCCTGCTGCCTATGCCAAACAGCAAGGCCAAAGGCAATCTCTCATCACTTCTTAGATGCCTACTGAAGCTTCAAGCCCCTTATAGAGTACAGATATCACTGTTAGACAGTAGCATTCCTGCAATCAGTTTTGTGGCAATCTCCCTTAACACAAGTGCCTTCAGGATCTGGTAGGATATCATATAACTGGCATCACCCACGGGCAGTACAGTCATTGGTTATGCTGGCTGGCAATGAGAAGGTTTGGCTGGCAATGAGAAGACTTTGCCTTTGCTACTTTTAATGGGAGGAATGCTGATACTGAAGCCAGTGGGAGCTTTCTTCCATAGTATAAAGCAGGCAAGCAGAAGGAGAATCTGAAAGCAACATAACCAGGGGGAAAAGGGGCAAAAAGGAGCTCAGAGGTATCTGCAGGATATGGTAAAAAAAAAACTAGATGGTAGCCATGACCAGTGCTTTTTTTGTAAGAAAAAAGGTGCCGGAACTTATCCCCCCCTCCCCAGCCAGGCCATTCCTTGATCGGCAACCTTTCACTCCCCTCCCGAGCCGGACTGCCATGCTAAGATGGATGGGATGGGCGGGGTAGGCCCAGTCCCCCTCCGCCATTTCGGACCCAGGGGGGAGTGATGGTGAATGGCTCCACTTCCGCTGTGTGCCACTGGAAGGGCTTTCTTTAAACTTTGCCCCGCAGATCACCTGCCTGCTGCCTCCTTGTCCTCCGCCAACTCTCCCGTGGCTTGCGCCATGACCGCACGGCACAAGCCTCCCCTGCCGCCTTCCTCTGCCAGTCCTTTGTCGCCTGTCTCACGGAGAACGGAAAACACAGCAGCTCTGCACAGGGATGCAGAGCAGAGAACACTTGCTTGCTGCCCTGCATTGCCCCACGTCTCCCTTCTCCCTTCTGGAAATGGCAGCCCCGTTTCCTGCCGCTTCTCCCCCCGGCGCAGCTCCTCCCTCTTCCCGAAAGCATTTCTTTGCTAACCTGCTTTCCAGCTCTGGCGCGTTTCTCTTCTGCTGCAGGGAAACGGAGTTTGTGAGACTAAAAAAAGTTCAGTCAGACCTTCCAACTTCTTGTGAGATCTTTTTTTTTTCCGCAAGAACTTGGAAGGTCTGACTGAACTTTTTTTAGTTCCACAAATTCCGTTGAAAAAAGGTGCCAGAACGCCGTTCCGTGTGTTCTCTGACAAAAAAAGCCCTGGCCATGACTATACAATTGAAGCTCTGCCCATCTTTATGTGCAATATAAATAAAAACAGACAAAACGTCAATCACGGTTTCATGGCTTTATTCTGACTTTTTTTTACAAACCATATCTGTGGACATCCTTGAGATGGGTAATTCGGGTTTTCTCCCGTGTAAAATTGAAAGTGTCTTGGCAACGTTTCGACGAAGTCCCATTCGTCATCTTCAGGCTGGTGTCTTCGGCTTCGTGCTTCTAGGAGCAATGTGTGATCGCAGCTGTTTCTTCCTTTTAACTGCCGGTGGAGGTATGAACTGATTGGATGGGAGCTTGGCTGTGTTCTGATTGGGTGGAGGTGTGTTCTGATTGGTTAGGGGCTTGGCTGTGCTCTGATTGGATGGGGGGTTGGCTGTGCTCTTATTATAACAGAATAATCAGAGAAGCCATCGAGATAGAAAAACGCCCACACAGCATGAATAAACGAGATGATACCTCCCGCCTACCAGCCATTTGGAAACCCAGCCTTATTGACTGACGAATCCCTAGCACAAGGAGCGACACTGGACCCACACTCACGAAGACCACACATGATGTCACCACCACACATCCACGCAAAAAGCAGACTCAAACCCGCACCGATGATGAGGCACGACCGCGGACCAGAAACCAGACCACAGCTGAATCATTGGCCATTTTAAACCCCTCCATTCCATACGTGAAGCAAACTGACACCCACCTTGAAGATGTGGCACGACCACGAACGCGAAGCCAAACTACAGCAATGCAGCTCTCCATCTCAAATTCCCCTGCAACTCAGACTAATCCTAGCACAACAGGGCCCCCACCCAAGCAGAGCACACCCCCATCCAATCAGAGCACAGCCAACCCCCCATCCAATCAGAGCACAGCCAACCCCCCATCCAATCAGAGCACAGCCAAGCCCCTAACCAATCAGAACACACCTCCACCCAATCAGAACACAGCCAAGCTCCCATCCAATCAGTTCATACCTCCACCGGCAGTTAAAAGGAAGAAACAGCTGCGATCACACATTGCTCCTAGAAGCACGAAGCCGAAGACACCAGCCTGAAGATGACGAATGGGACTTCGTCGAAACGTTGCCAAGACACTTTCAATTTTACACGGGAGAAAACCCGAATTACCAAAGACCTACATACAAACACCCGTGAAAACCTCAGAAAACATATATATATATATATATATAAAACAATCTATGCCAAGCATGAACATGATATGAAAAGTATCATTTTTAGTCTCAGGCCACAGTTTAAATTTATCAAATAGGTCAGATATTTTTTTATAAAATCCCAGGAGTTTACCCAGAAGTAGGCTTGTTGATATTCTGTGTGAAATTGGAATGTGTTCTTGTGTTCTCGTGTGTCTTCTGTTCTCATTGCCTCCATTTTTATTTATTTATGCAAGTGAAAAAGCAAAAGAGAACATTTCTTAAAAAATATGGGCACATTGTGGGTTTTTTGAAATTGTATTATTGCTTCATTTGTCACAAGGAAAAAAACAAAACCTACTGCTGGGGTTGGGGATTGTCACAAAGGGATTTTGCGCGGAAATACATTTCTGGCTTCTGTGCCTACAGTTGTTAATAAACTCACCAATTACTGCTCTGCTTTTTCATTCCGCCTCTCAAGTTAATCTCAGGGAAGATGTACATGGTAGTGATATACTGTGCTTTAGAAAAGGAAGTTGCTAGAGAATGTTTCTGTTATAATTATTGTGCACAAACAGTGAATGTTCACATTTCCCTTCTGCTTTATAAATAACACACTGCATTCCTGTAATCCATTTTAGTGTTTGAAGTTTTCCCGTCATTCTTATGGTATTATCATGAAGCAGGTCAATGTTGATGGAGTTATGTTGGGAGCTAAAGTTTCTCAGGAAGAAATGCCAAATGGGTTGATACCAATAGCCTCTCCACACCATTAGAAAGACAAAACAAGATGTTTGACCACACTTGGAATACCACATCCAGTTCTGGTCACCACAATATAAAAAAGATGTTGAGACTTTGGAAGGAGTGCAGAGAAGTGCAACATGAATGATTAAGGGGCTGGAGGCTAAAACATATGAAGAATGGTTACAGGAAGTGAGTATGTCTAGTCTAATAAAAAGAAAGACTAGGAGAGACATGATAGAAGTGTTCCAATATTTGAGGGGCCCCTACAAAGACAAGGGAGTCCAACTATTTTCCAAAGCACCAAAAGGCAAGACAAGAAACAATGGATGGAAACTAACCAAGGAGAGAAGCAACCTAGAGCTAAGGAGAAATTTCCTAACAGTGAGAACAATTAACCAGTGGAACAGCTTACCTACAGAAGTTGTGTGTGCGCCATCACTGAGACTGTCAAAAAGAGACTGGACAACCAAAAAAAGAAAAAAATGGACCCAGGAAACTATAGACCTATCAGCCTGACCTCAATACCTGGGAAGATTCTGGAAAAGATAATCAAGCAATGAATCAGCGAACACCTAAAGGCAAACAAAGTCATAACCAAAAGCCAACAGATCATGCCAGACAAATCTATTGCATTCTTTCACCAGGTGATAAAATTAGTGGACCAGAGGAATGCTGTGGATATAATTTACCTGGACTTCAGTAAGGCATTTGATAAAGTAGACCACAACCTACTATTTGATAAGATAGAAAAATGTGGGTTAGATAGCATCACCACAAGATGGATTTGTAGTTGGCTGATTGGCCGTTCTCAGCGTGTGGTCCTCAATGGAACTGCATCTACCTGGAGGGAAGTGTGTAGTGCGGTGCCCAGTGCTCTTCAACATCTTCATCAATGATGTGGATGAGAGGATAGATGGGGAACTCATCAAATTTGCAGATGACACCAAGCTGGCAGGACTAGCCAACACTCCAGAAGATAGGCTTAAGATACAGAAGGATCTTGACAGACTTGAACATTGGGCGCTATCTAACAAAATGAAATTAAATGGTGAAAAAAGTAATGTTCTACATTTAGGCAAGAAAAACCAAATGCACAGCTACAGTATAGATGGTGGCTTGCTCAATAGTAGTAAATGAGAGGGATCTCAGAGTCCTAGTGGACAATCACTTAAATATGAGCTAGCAATGTGCTGCAGCTGCCAAAAAAGCCAACACAGTGCTAGACTGCATTAACAGAAGGATAGAATCAAGATCACATGAAGTGTTAATACCACTTTACAATGCCTTGGTAAGGCCACACCTGGAATACTGCATCTAGTTTTGGTCACCACGATGTAAAAAAGATGTTGAGACTCTAGAAAGAGTAGAGAGAACAGCAACAAAGATGATTAGGGGATTGGAGTCTAAATTAGGTAGTTTAATAAAGAGAAGGATTAGGAGTGGCATAATAGTAGTGTTCGAATATCTCAGGGATTGCCACAAAGAAGAGGGAGTCAAGCTATTCTCCAAAACACCTGAAGGCAGGACAAGAAACAATGGATAGAAACTAATCAAAGAGAAAAGCAACCTAGAACTAAGGAGAAATTTCCTGACAGTTAGAACAGTTAATCAGTGGAACAACCTGTCTCCAGAAGTTGTGAATGCTCCAACACTGGAAGTTTTTAAGAAGAGACTGGACAACCATTTGTCTGAAATGGTATAGGGTTTCGTGCCTGAGCAGGGGGTTGGACTAGAAGACCTCCAAGGTCCCTTCCAATTAATATTGTTATTGTTATAAACCATTTATCTGAAATGGTATGGGGTCTCCTGCTCAAACAGGGGGTTGGACTAGAAGATCTCCAAGGTCCCTTCCAACTCTATTATTCTATGTTCTATGTACTTTATACTAGTTTAAAGCATGGAAAAGATGGTAGAAAAAAGCACTATAGGGGATATGAGAGAGGGCTACACCTACATTTTGTCAAAGGACAATTGCTTTTATTCCAGTATGCAGTAAACATTTCTTCACCAAGTCTTATCAAGCATCTGGTTGACTTTGGCCAGCAAAAAGAGAAGTCTGACAAGTATTATTATTGCTTTAACACATATATGGCCCAAAGCAGGGATGTCCAACTTTGGCAACTTTAAGACCTGTGGACTTCAACTCCCAGAATTCCCCAGCCACACCTGGGCTAAAGCATTAGTGGCTTCACTTTTCTCTGGTGCTAGGCCAAAAATTCTCCAGCATTTTAAAAATAATTTTGTTTCAAATTGAATGGGAAATTCTTACTTTTTCTTTTTTCCAAAGAGGAAGAAATTTTAGCTTTCCCTGTCAATTTCCCTTGTTATTTAAAGGCAGTAGAAAAATATGATCTGAAGTGGTTGATGAGTGTGTGAGTGTGTGCAAGTGTGTGAGTGTGTGTATGTGTTCTTTCCAGGAGGCTCTAGAACAGGGGTGTCAAACTCGCAACGTCATGTGACGTGTCGCGACATATCATGACTTTTTCCCCATTGCCGGCAATGGTGTGGGCGCGGTTTCGGCGTAACGCATCTGGCCCGTGGGCCGGCAGTTTGACACCCCTGCTCTAGAAAGTTGGAAAGAGAGATAACAGGCAAGACAAAGATCGCTACTTTCTGTCATCTTGCATCCATAAACTCAGATTCTAATTATTTTGAGCATATGGTAAAACAACAACAACAACAATAAAATCCCTTTTTCAGGGAAAGACATTTTCTGAAAAATAAGGAAAACGTGAATTAAGGCAATAGTCAGCAGTTTCTTCCTGCCCCTGAACGTGATTTTGCCATGTTTTGTCATTCACTGTCTGGACATCTGTCTCTTTCATTAAAATTTTGCAAGCCTGCTGAAATATCACAAACGCTTGCACGAGGCCACCAAAATCTTCTGTGATGCCTTTTTTCAATTGCTATGTTACAGAATGCTACGCTAATTATTAGAACTATGCAAAATGTCTAATTCTTCAAAATGAAAAAGGTCTTCTGCAGTCACGACATAAGCCTAAGACTGAAAATCAGGCTTGTCAGATGCTATATTTTTTCTATCCTGCTCTATGGAGTAGAGAGTTGGTCTCTGACAGAAGGCCACCTGAAGAGACTAGAAGCATTTGAAATGTGGATTTACAGGCGGCTGTTACGTATAAGCTGGGTGGACAAGATCAGAAATGAGGAGGTGATAAGCCGCCTGGGAAAGCCAAGGGAAATCGTCAAAACAATTAAAAAATGAAAGTTAGAATATTTCGGACATGTGATGCGACACCCAGAAAAATACGGCATACTCCATTTAATCCTCCAAGGAAAGATTGAAGGCAAACGAGGTCCAGGCAGAAGAAGAACATCATGGCTTCAAAATCTAAGGGACTGGTTTGGACAAAACTCAGCAGCACTTTTTCATGCGGCTGCTGATAAAAACAGGATCGCCAACATGATCGCCAACGTCCGATAATGGATATGGCAGAAGAAGAAGAAGAAGAAAATGTCTAAAGGAAATGCTCCATCAAGTCAGTCGGTTTCGAAAGCTGTTGCTGGGCATTTGAGTATGTGTATGCCTCCATAGACAATACTTCCACTGGGACCACGGACAAAGCAAAGTGCCTCTGCTGGTATTTGTATGCAGAGGTAGCCACGGATAACTTTCAAGGCATTTTTGCAAAGAATGCAGATGCCGTAATACTTTGAAGAGGTGATTTGTTCATTATTGTGAAGCACTTGTTTTAAGGATTTTGCATAGCCCAAATTCTTACTCACGTTATATCTCACACTATATATGCGGAGAAGACCAACAAAGATGTAAGGGGGTCTGGCGCTTAAACCACACGATGAACAGTTGAGGGAACTAGATATGTCTAAAAAAGAGAAGGACTAGGAGTGATGTAATAGCAGTCTTCCAGTTTGAGCAGCTTGAGCACAGAGAAAGAGGGGGTCAACCTATTCTCCAAAGCATCTGTGGACAGAACAAAATGTTATGGGTGGAAGATCATTAAAGAGAGAAGCAACCTATAACTAAGAAATTTCCTGACAGTGAGAACAATTAATCAATGCAACGGCTTGCCTCCAGAAGTAGTGGGTGCTCCAACACTGTAGGTTTTCAAGAAGAGACTGGACAGTCATTTTTCCAGAATGATATAGGGTCTCCTGCTTGAGCAGGGGGTTGGACTAGAAGACCTCCAAAGTCCCTTCCAACCCTATAATTCTGAAAGCCCCTTTCAGGTGTCTTTGCACTGGGCCGTGGAAACAGATTGAACTAAAATGAATGCAACATACCATATCTTATGTTATATGGCCAAATGTGGATATTGTATTATTTAAAAACTGCCCAGGTTTAATCTCTAATGTGAAATTAAGAGTAATTTCTGCTGCTGTCCTTGAAGAGCTGGCTATTATTTATTACTTATTAGAGTTTTATCACACCTCTATTTCTTTATAAGTAATTGAAGGCAGCAAACTTATGCAATCCTCCTTCCTCTTCCTATTTTTCCCACGACAACCCTGTCCTGTGGGTTTCGTTGAGAGAGAATGACAACACACTGGTGCTGATGTCTCCTTCAATTCAAGCTTCAAGATTCATTAGTGCTGGGAAATAACGATTTATTTTGTTATTTTATATGCACATCTCAGGCTTAGTGTGCACATTTCATAGGCATTCTTTCCAGATCAGAGCAATCTGACCTCAGATTGGCTTGAAGGTTACCAGTTAGCTAAACAGTATTTCCCTTTTTGAACTGAGAGATGATGTGTAACCATATAAGGGGGGGGGAGGGGGGAGGTGGTGATTGTAGTGATAAAAGTTTTAATAAATAGATTCAGGTTACAGTCTGCTGATCTCATTCCCCTCGGCTCTCCTCTCCTTCCCTTCTTTGTTCCCCTAGTTAATTGTAGATATTTTTTATAGTCCTATTTGTAAAGCAGTGCATTCAGTGAGCTAATGTAAGACGGGCAGATTACTGACCTTCTTGTCATGCAGGGAAAAAAAATCATTTACTATGCCAGCAATTTTATACACTGTACTGTCGGTGACTCATGGCTTTGCGTAAGTGATGCATCTGTAAAAGCTTTGATAAACAGTGAAGATGTGGTAAACACTTCTTTCTGAAAGATTTCTCTGTGTTGTGGCACTTTGTAAGGATTTTTCTTCCCAAGAGGAAAAAGGAAATGCTCCGTGCAAATACATAAACAGACTTGAAGAGATGTTTTCAGTGCAATTTCCCCCCCCCCCATCCTAATAATAGAAGCAAAGCATTGGAAGGAGCCATCATAAGCTGTCTCTTTCCATTCTCTCTGTTTGGTAGGAGCAGGTGTATGCAACCCTACTTGCAGCCAGATAATTTCGTTGATGTGCAGATTGTCATCAGCTACAAACATGTGAAGCCTGTCCCTTTGGATGGGTCTCCCTTGTTGGGAAAAGATGTTCTGAGTACAATTTGAGGATTCCTATTCTTATGTCTTCCTGGTGCCATAACTCTTCTGTTCTCATGTTATCTGTGCACTGGGCACTTTCGCACGAGGCTTCTGCATCACCATTGTGAGTGCAGCTGAGACTTCTGTGATCCTGAAGAAAGCAATTTTATAGAATTGAGCTGGTTTACTGTTTTGTCTTTTCCTTCTTTCCATCCTTCTTTCCATAGAATGGGAATAAGGGTAATTTTTTTGTTGGGTATAAAACCTGCAACATTCAAGTATAGGGTGGACATTTTAGCTAATGGTTCATTTCAAAGTAACAGAAATACAGGTAGTCCTCAACTTATGACTGTTCACTCAACAAATATTTGAAATTACAATGATGCTGAACAAAGAGACTTAAAAGTTACAGCAATTACAGTGCCCCCACAGTCTTATGAACAAAATTTAGGTACTTGGCAATCTGCCCGCCCTTATGACCAATGCTGCAGTGGTACCCCAGCTTATCTCCCCCACGCCCACCTGTGCCGCCTTGGGCCTGCTTCCCACCCCACTGGGTCCTAAATGTGTTCCTCCCCAACCCTGCTACAGCAAGTGCTTGATACATTGTAGATCAAAGCATCCACAAACAAAGCAAACGTTCCAGCCCAGCTCTGGGATACTGCTGTGAATTGTATTGTTACGTTTTTCCCTTGGAAATGTTTCTTTTACTTATATTCAGAATATGATGTTGTTGTTTTTCAATCCTTATGCATACATACAGTATTGTTGGATGTCTAATTTTTCATGCTGTAACTGGGCAGATTATTTTTCCTAATCCAATCAACTTTTATTTTGAAGTTTCTTTGTTGTGCAAACTATAAAAGTAAATGGAAGCCTTTGTTCCAGGTTCCTTCCTTTTTAATTGAAAGGTCTCAAATAAATTGTAAATGAAATGATCTTCCTTGTCACGGTTGCTTAACTGGGCATTACCGCATTACAGCATTACCGAGGCATGAACCTAGAAGCTATACTTGGCCATCACTGAAGAGGATCTATAGGAAAGGTCAATGACCATGTTGGGATGGGTGCTGGAGAAGAGGGTGTGAGACCTAGTGGGGTGAGAAATAGGCCTAAGGCCTGAGGGACCTAGCTGAACAGGATGGAGGGGGGAGATAAACTGGCATGCGGGGGGGGGGGCACTACAGCATTCAATCAGTCATAAAAGTAGGTGGATTACCAACTGCTTGAATTTTGTTCATGTGACTACAGAAGTGCTGCAACCGCCATAATTTTCAGCAGGGGTCATAAACCCCTTTGTTCAGTGCTGTTGTAATTTTGAACAGTCACTGAATGAAAAGCCATCAGCCAAAGTCTATATGTAAAGAAGCATTCTCAAAATATGAAATGAATTACTTGCTTTCTCTTAAAAGTGCTTTTTTTAAATTTCAGGTAGACTTGTATCTTGCTGTTGTAGCAGGCATCCTTTTAGGCCCTTTGAACAGAACAGAACAGAACAGAATAGAATAGAATAGAGCTGGAAGGGACCTTGGAAGTCTTCTAGTCCAGCCCCCTGCTCAAGCAGAAGAACCTATACCATCTCAGACAAGTGACATTCTAGCCTCTGTTTAAAAATCTCCAGTGATGGAGCGCCCACGATTTCTGGAGGCAAGCTATTCCACTGGTTAATTGTCCTCACTGTCAGGAAGTTTCTCCTTAATTCCAGATTGCTTCTCTCTTTGGTCAGTTTCCAACCATTGTTTCTTGTCCTGCTCTCTGGTGCTTTGGTGAATAATGTGAACCCCTCTTCTTTGTGGCAGCCCCTCAAATACTGGAATACTGCTATCATGTCTCCCCTATTTCTTCTTTTCTTTAGACTAGCCAAACCCAAGTCCTGCAGCCCTTCTTCGTATGTTTTAGTCTCCAGGCCTTTGATCATCTTAGTTGCTCTTCTCTGAATTTTTTCCAAACTCTCAACATCTTTTTTGTGATATGGTGACCAAAATTGGCTGCAGTATTCCAGGTGTGGTCTTACTAGGGTTTTATAAAGCGGTAATAATACCTCGCATGATCTTGATTCTATGCCTCTGTTTATACAACCCAGGATTGTATTAGCTTTTTTGGCTGCTGCTGCACACTGCTGGCTCATGGTTAAAGTGATCGTCCACTAGGACTCCAAGATCCCTCTCACAGTTACTGTTTTTAAGCCAGGTCTTGCCCAATCTGTACTTGTACCTTTGATTTTTCTTGCCTAAATGTAAAACTTTGCTTTTCTCCACAATGAAACTCATTTTGTTGGATAGGGCCCATTGTTCAAGTTTGTCAAGATCTTTTTGGATCCTTAGTTGGTCTTCTGGGGTGTTGGCTACTCCTGTCAGTTTGGTGTCATCTGCAAATTTAATGAGTTCCCCTTCAATTCCCTCATCTAAGTCATTGATGAAGATATTGAAGAATACTGAGCCTAGGACGGAACCTTGTGGTACCCCACTGCTTACTTCTCTCCATGTGGATGTGGTGCCCTTGAGGACTACTTGTTGAGTTCGGTTTGTCAGCCAGCTACAGATCCATCTGGTGAAGATGTTGTCTATTCCACCTTTTTCTAGCTTACTAAGCAGCAGGTTGTGGTCTACTTTATCAAATGCCTTATTGAAGTCTAAGAATACTACGTCCACAGTATTTCGCTGGTCTATTAGTTTAGTCACTTTGTCGAAGAATGAAAAAAGATTGGTTTGGCATGATTTGTTTTTTAAGAAACCTGTGCTGGCTACTGGTTATAACTTTGTTTGCTTCTAGTTGTTCGCAGATCTGTTTTTTGATTATCTTTTCTAGGATCTTCCCAGGTATTGATGTTAAACTGATTGGTCTGTACTTTCCTGGGTCTGTTTTTTTTTCTTTTCTTGAAGATGGGAATCACATCAGCCTTTTCCAATCGTCAGATACTTCCCCGGTGTTCCAGGATTTTTCAAAGATGTGGTGCAGTGGTTCTGAGGTAACATCTGCCAACTTCTTCAGAACTCTGGGATGTAATCTGTCGGGCCCCATTGATTTATATTCGTCAAGGTCGGATAGGTGTTCTCTTACCATTTTCTTGCTTATTTTAATTTTTGTTTCTAATTTGTCTTTTGCAGTGGTTTTTTTGGTATGTTGGGCTATGGGTTTTTTTTGTGTGAAGACTGATGTAAAGTATGAGTTAAGCAGCTCTGCTTTCTCCCTGTTGCCTGTTATTTCCTGGCCATCTTCTCTCTTTAGTAGACCTACAGTTTCCTTGACTTTTTTCTTGTTGTTAATATGTTGGAAGAAATTTTTTTTTTTATCCATGATTTCTGTTGCAAGTCTTTGTTCGTTCTGAGCCTTTGCTTTCCTGACTTCATCTTTACATATTCTGGCTGTCTGCTGATAATCGGCCTTAGTTATGTGCCTCTCTTTCCATTTTTTGTATTTGTCCTTTTTGTTTTTCAGTTTGCCAGAGAGATCTTTGTGCAGCCATGCTGGTTTCTTCTTGAATTTCTTGTTTTTCTTTTTCAAACTTCTCTAATAATAAAAGACCCGACATTCTATTATTTTTAAAAGACAGGGAGGAGAGCCAAACTAGAAGCAACAAATTGAAGCAAGGGTCTTACAGATTTCCTTTTATGATCCAAGAATGATGGTGAAAGGAAAGTCATTTCTTCCACCATACTGTATTCTTAATCACTAAATGACTGGAAACTGTGATGCATTCAGCCACTGCTTGGTTCCAAAAGAATCAATAAGAAACATAGCTTTACAAAATGAAGCACAGAAGATGACAGATTTATAGTATTTTACCCCACCCACTCTGCATAGCTCAAATTATGTAATGTGTTTGGCCTTTTCATTGCCATACAGGATACCCCATTTTGCAAGGATTTACTGGAGAGGTATGAAAGTAGTTTAATCTTTTCTTTTATAGTTTTTGCTTCTGAAGAGCGATTTTTCTGGAACTCATTCTTTTGTAAGATGAATGATTGTTGATCAAGCCCTAAGGTTAAGGGTATTTTTTTTGTTGTTCCTGCAATTATTTTTTACAAAGAGATGGAACCTCAAGCAATGCAACATACTTATAGAACATTCAGAGAAAGAGAGAACCTACAAGTTATTTTCACCTCCTAGCAACAACAAACAGTAAAAGATTTTCACCATGAATGTGTGTTCGTGTATATCTTCTAAAATGCTTCATAAATTTTATTCCCAGAAGGCTGCAATATATTGGTGCTAATGGGAAAAAGAAAAATAGGTTGGTTAATTCCAAGTTATTTGAGGCATACACCAAGAACCAAGAAAGACATGGAATTCTGAGCAGTTTCCTTTATTGTTCCTCACTTAGAGACAGAAATATTGCCAAACTAAAGCAACTATTTGCATCACTATAGATATCCTCTGAAAATTGCTAGGGAAGGTCCTTCTTAACTTTCTTTCTCCAGACCAAACTATCTAAGCTTCACTGGCACTTTGCCTTCTGGAATGCAGCTTCTCCGTTCTGAGAATCCGGACTACATTTCACCAAAGGCAACAGCATGAAGGACTAACCCATACTAACATTCCTAACATGTCCTAACATTCTGTGGACCAGCCTTACCATTAGAAAATGTGAAATAGCCACCTTGAAGGGGAGGAGGTGATAAATTGGGGTCAACTCCATTGTTTGGAACCACGATTTCTCTACACCTGAGCTCCAAAAGTCCTTAAAGTATCTTAAAGCCTTTTATACATGTAGCTCTAAGCAGGTCTTCAGAGGACTATATTGTAAAGTATTGTGAGATGTTGCTCTGAGAACTTTCAGATGAGGGCCTTTATAAGGCAGCAGATCTGAGTGTTATCAAGAATTGAATGTTGGCACTGTGACCAACAAAACAGAGATTTTTAATTTTTTTTAATATCCCGTCTTTGTTATTTTTTTAATAAATAAGGTGGTGAACATGCCTAATATTCCTTCCTCTTCCTATTTTCCCCACAACAATCATTCTGTGAAGTGGGTTGGGCTGAGAGAGAATGACTGGCCCAAAGTCACCTAGCCTGCTTTCATGCCTATGGAAGGACTAGAACTCACCATCTCCCAGTTTCTAGTCTGGTGCCTTAAACAGTAGACCAAACTGGCTGAGAGGAGTGATGAGGTCTCTTTCCCTTTCAGGAAAGGGTTTTGCTTAACCTGTAAATATCACATTTGCAACACTTCTGTGGTAGTCAGATGAGAAGCACACCCAGGAATACTTGCTCACTCTTTAGATTACATTACCACAAAATCACCCAGAAAGCAAGATTTTGCTTGAAAACGTCTTGAGCAATTAATGCAAAAAGAAAATTGGTGGACATTTCTACTTCAATCATATTATTGTTTTAAATTCAGCTTCTATTTTGCAGTGACCTGTTGGTTAGTTGGTTGGTTGGTTGGTTGGTTGGTTGGTTGGTTGGTTGGTTGGTTGGTTGGTTGGTTGGTTAGGAGGAAAAGAGAGGAACCTGCCCCACTTTACATCGGAGGGGACTGTGTGGAGAGAGTTTCCTCCTTTAAATTCCTGGGAGTCTATCTCTGTGAAGATCTTACCTGGAAAATTAACACAGCCCAGGTGGCCAGAAAGGCCCAACAGAGACTCCACTTCCTTA
Source organism: Azemiops feae (assembly GCA_023970755.1). Classification (NCBI taxonomy): domain Eukaryota; kingdom Metazoa; phylum Chordata; class Lepidosauria; order Squamata; family Viperidae; genus Azemiops; species Azemiops feae. Next base: position 371,329 of record JALGBA010004223.1, read on the forward strand.
GGGTCTTGCGGAAGAACAGGGTAGAACGACGACTCATGACCCTCTTCTACCGGTCTACTGTCGAAAGCGTTCTCACAAACTGTATTGTGGTTTGGTATGCTGGCCTGACAGCCGCGGACAGGAAGGTTCTACAGAGGATGGTGAGCACGGCACAAAACATTGTGGTCTGTTCCCTGACACCACTGGATGACATCGCCAGGGCCCGTTGCCTTGGTAGAGTGAGGAAAATTCTCAGGGATGACTCTCACCCTGGTCGGTACCTCTTTACTCTCCTACCATCGGGTAGGAGATACAGAAACATAGCCAGCCGTACCAACAGGCTGAAGAACAGCTTTTATCCATGGGCTGTCAGGCTCTTGAATGGGACATAATAATTTTATGCATGATAGACCCGAGAGGCCGGCGTGCTGTGCAATTAGCTCACAGGGTGTAATATGTTGGGGGTTTGTAGTCACTGTGAGTTGGGGGGGGCACGGAGGGAGGCTCAGCCAATCTCACTGTATACATGTTATACTTTGATAATAAAGGTTCATTCATTCATTCATAGTTAGTTAGTTATGAATGCTTTCATATATTTATTTAAAACACATATATAGGCACCAAACTTACAAACACAACCTGCCAGTTCTCTGTGGGGAAGGGCATTTCACGAGGTAGGGCCAGCTATGGAGAAGTCATGCTTCCTAGATCGCATTAAATTTAAGGGAAGGGACTGGAATGTGTCCTCCCTATCTTACCTGGTGGATCAGGCAGACATCCTCAGGGAGAAACAATCCTGCAAATAACCTGATCCCATGCCATTTAGGCCTTTAGGTGCACCTTGAATTGCACCTAAAAAAAACTAGAAGCCAGTGCAGCTCACACAGCAGCAGTGTAATTGAGGTAAAACTATACAGTTTAGAGTAGTTGCATTTCTTGCCCTGATTACTTAAAATGATCAAGATCCTACTGGAGTAGACACTTTTGTGTGTCTGCATAATTTACAAAAGTTGCCCCACCCCTTTAGTTTTGCATTGAAACATGAGTCCTTATTCTCTCTTTGTAAAAGAATAAAAAGTAAAGAACATATGTTTTGAATTCTCTTTGAATACACTAGATTTTATATGTTGTCAATTATGGCCCTGTTTGCAACAAACCTCTGGAATGCACCAGGAAGAAGAACTTTGTTACCTGATCTTCTCCTTGTCAAACTGGAAAGCAAAGATCATTGAAACATATGGTTGGTTATTCCTCCCTGGTGCTGTGCCCATTCTTACGAATTTTCCACAACAAAGAAAAAAATACAATGGTTAGTGCTTCACAAGAGCATCAATAGAATTCTTTATTGGCCAAGTGTGATTGGACACAAAAGTAATTTGTCTCCTGAGAGCATAAGCTCTCAGAGTACAGACAAGCAACAAGTGATAAATCACGATCATAATCATAAAATACAATAATCATAAATCATAAGATACAACACTCAGTGATAGTCATAAATGATCAATCAGCATAAATCATAATAGGATAGTAAATAAAAGCAATCAACATAAATCATAAGATACAAACAACAAAGTCATAGTCATAAGAAGCTAAGGAAATAGGTAATAGGAAAGGTGAGAAGGATAATAATAATACATTGATCAAGTGATCAATAGAAGCTCAAAGCCCTTAAATTTTGCAGCCACACTCTTCTCTGGAAGACTGACAGATTTTATTGCTAATTTATTATTTTATGATGTTTTAAAAATAACTCCCACTAGCTGTTGCTGGATTTTTGTAGAAAGATGGCATAATAAACTTCAAAGCAATCAATTCTTGAGGTGTTTGTACGTGTGCGTCTGTGTGTGCGTCTGTGTGTGTGTGTGTGTGTATATACATATACATATATATACTCTGCAAAGAAGAAAAATTTATTTCTGCATGTGCTTCTTTATCTACTATGAAACCTGTGCATTTTATTTAAGCATGTATATAGATGTAGATAACTTTCAGATGTATATTTTCAGGAATGGGGCAGGAGTTAACGGCTATTTCCCAGCAATTGTTGAAAGAGTCCTGTTGTAAAATGAAGTCAATATAGCCCCTAGTAGCTCCTCATCTGTACACTTGGAATCTTCTTCCACATTCTATTTCAATACTGTGACTAAATATAGTTTCCATGGTATCAGCCAGCATCAATTTCCCTCTCTTCACCCGATTTCACTTTATTTCACATTTTTCTTTAAAGAGCTCTCAAAAACCCAGAAGTTTGCACATTATTCTGTAATATTTCTTTTTTTGGAACACTTTTTGGATTAGTATAGATTTTTGAAATTTTCATGAGTATCACAAGTAGATAATTTATTATATTGCTCCACTCCAAAAGACTCTGGATGACTGAGAGCATCCAATATACAATTGAAAACAATTAAAAACATAACCCAAAGCATAATAGCTCAGATAAAAACAGCCATAATAGCAAGGAAGGAAGGGATAGAGTAGAGTAGAGTAGAGTAGAGTAGAGTAGAGTAGAGTAGAGTAGAGTAGAGTAGAGTAGAGTAGAGTAGAATAGAATAGAATAGAATAGAATAGAATAGAATAGAATAGAATAGAATAGAATAGAATAGAATAGAACTGGAAGGGACCTTGAGGTCTTCTAGTCCAGCCCCCTCCTCAAGCAGGAGAACCTATACCATCTCAGACAAGTGACTATCTAGCCTCTTCTTAAAAACCTCAGTGGTGGAGCTCCCACGATTTCTGAAGGCAAGGTGTTCCACTGGTTAATTGTCCTCACTGTTAGGAAGTTTCTCCTTAATTCCAGGTTGCTTCTCTCTTTGGTCAGTTTCCAACCATTGTTTCTTGTCCTACCCTCTGGTACTTTGGAGAATAGTTTGACGCCCTCTTCTTTATGGCAGCCCAAATACTGGAATACTGCTATCATGTCTCCCCTATTTCTTCTTTTCATTAGACTAGCCAAACCCAAGTCCTGCAGCCGTTCTTCATATGTTTTAGTCTCCAGGCCTTTGATCATTTCAGTTGCTCTTCTCTGAACTTTTTCCAAAGAAAGGAAGGAAGGAAGGAAGGAAGGAAGGAAGGAAGGAAGGAAGGAAGGAAGGAAGGAAAGAGAGAGAAAGAAAGAGAGAAAGAAAGAAAGAGAGAAAGAAAGAAAGAAAGAAAGAAAGAAAGAAAGAAAGAAAGAAAGAAAGAAAGAAAGAAAGAAAGAAAGAAAGAAAGAAAGAAAGAAAGAAAGAAAGAAAGAAAGAAAGACAATGGCCTAAGAACCAACAGACTTCCAGAAACTTAAGCATGGGCACCATATCTATCTCTGGGAAGATGCTATTCCAGAAGGCAGGGTTTGCAACAGACCACAAGATGACATTGTTTAATTGAAGGACCGGGGGCACAGGAGGATTCAAAGTTGTAAATCAGTCTCAAATGGGGAAATGAAACCCCATCCAAGACCACCGATGAAATGCTCCTCACCCTGGAGGTCAAACAACCACAGCCACAACCTTGTCAAAATTGACCCAAAGTCTGTTCCTCCCCATCCATACTTGAATTGCCTCCAGACATTGGCTTAGTACATTGGCAGATTCATTTGCATAGCCTGGAATTAAGACATAGAGCTGGGTATAATCCACACACTAATGGTACCAAACCCCAAACTGATAGATGATCTCACCAACAATTGTAGAGGTTAAATAGGAAGGAGGAGAATATTGAACACTGAGGTACCCCACCTATGAGGATGATCTCACATCTCCTGTCAATGCTGACTGGAAATGACTACTGAGGAAGTGAGCCACTGCATCACTTTTCCCATACACACACATATACCTAATCCTCATAGCTGATCCAGAAGGATACTGTGGTTGACAGTTATTGAAAACCATGGAAAGATCAAGGAGCACAAGAAAGAATGCACCACCCCACAGCTCCACCAAAGATGAGTGACAAGTTCAGTCCCTGCTGTCTCTATAGCAATCGCACTTAGATTTATATACTGCTTCGTAGTGCTTTACAGCACTCTCTAAGCAGTTTACAAAGTCAGGGTATTGCCCCCATCTGGGTCCTCATTTTATTGATTTCAGAAGGTTGGAAGGCTGACTCAACCTTGAGCAGGTCGGGATCAAACTCCTGGCACTCTACCCTGGTCTGAGACCCAGAGGAAATAGGTTAGAGAATCTTACTTGTTGTTCATATCAGCTACTATCAATACAAAGAACCAGCTTCTTTACAGTTCTATGGTACTGTGATTTTTGGGGAGAGCTATTTAAATATAATATTTCATTTTAAATTTCAAAAACATTTCTTATTATATCCAAGGTTGAACTTTATATTGCTAGACTCCCTGAAATGTTTCATTACAAGTACACAGTTGCTTACATTTTCCTCTGAAGTGACTATTATTTGCCATCTCAGTTGTACACTATTCTGAAGGTGCTTTAAAGATTATTACACTAAAGAATAGTCTAAAGTAGGAAAGACGGCAGTTACCGTAATTTGAAAGCAGTTATTCTGAAACTTTAAATATAAAAATATAATCATTCACCGAAAGAACAGAATATATTTGTATTCAAGGAAGGATTATTTTAAAATGTTTAAATCTAAAAAACGTATATAAAATGGTTCAAAAAATGATTCATTCAGCCTCTGTAGCCAAGTAAATGGTCAGAGATTACTTTTCAAACAACAGAATATAATAATAGAGATTTGCTTGCTTTAATGTCAAGGATATAGCAATGTATATTTCTAGCCAGCTTCTAATTAGCCAAGCTCAGCGGAAGGAAAAGTTTACCTTTTTTGTTTGTTTTATGAACTTGTGTTTACAGGTATAATGGAAAGATGATAAAGTCCTTTTACTTTAGAGGGAGTGTAGGAGAGGTTATTCTTCTCCTCCTGTCCTTTCTTTTTTTAAGTATCTGACTTTAACAAACATCAATTTTAATGGGGCTGCAAACGGAGCGCTGGTAAGTGCATACAGTGCATTGAATGCCTCCCACAAGTTCTCAAAGGTCAGGGGGTAGAAAGAATCTTTCTTTTTCTCCTAATCATTTTTCTCACAGTTGGTTTGTGCAATAATAATACAAACAATAAACCGGTTATTAAAGTATCTATTGGAGAGGCCTGAAGTAAGTTTAGCTAGTGAAAATCTGGAAAGATTTTTTTTTCTTTTTATTCCTTCTCCTGTTAATTTTTTTTTCCTCACGAGGCACTAAAAAAAAACTACAGGTAGTCCTCGACTTACGACCACAATTGAACCCAAAAATTCTGTTGTTAAGTGAGACATTTGTTAAGTGAGCTTTGTCCCACTTTACGACTTTTCTTGCCACAGTTGTTAAGTGAATCACTGCAGCTAATAAGTTAGTAACCTGGCTGTTAAGTGAATCTGGCTTCCCCGCTGAACTTTGCTTATCGCAAAAGGTGATCACGTGACCCTGGGACACCACAACGGTCATAAATTTGAACCTGTTGCCAACCATCTGAATTTTGGTCACAAGATCATGGGGCTGCTACAAAGGTTGTACCTATGAAGAACAGTCAGAAGTCACATTTTTCAGTGCCATTGTAACTTTGAACAGTCCCTAAACGAATTGTTGTAAGTTGAGGACTACCTGTATTTTGTTGACTATGTACACTTAAGGTACACATGGCATATACCTCCACTGTTTATAACTTTAATTATTCTGAATTTAACTTTTCTTTTTGCAATAAGGAATGTTGAAGAACTGGAATCACCTTCTAAGCATAGGCAGTTGCTAGTTATGTGTTTAAATATAGGCATAAAAATGGGGGTGGGGGAGATCACAGAAAACTTGCATCAGTTCAAAGGATAAAGGGGAAGTCAATAGATAATACAATACAATGAAGTGCAATGCAATGCAGTGCAACCCTCACAATGCAATACAATACAATACAAAAGAAGGGTTCTGAATTAAAACAAAACTGGCTGCTCTTCTCAACTGCAACACCGTCTCTCATCTAAATTGTGTTCTCTGATCTATAGTGTTTTGCAAGATGGCATGTATACATTTTATTTCAAAAATGTTGACATTTATTAATTCTTCCCAAAATGAATACATTTTTCTTTTTACCGGACATAGCCGTTTTCCTTTTAATGAGACTAGTTTCACATTCTTTCACTGATGTATAAGAACAGGAAATCCAAATCTCAGGTATTTCATTAATATCAATTTCATCCAACTCTCCAACATTTTATAAAATGAATTACTGGCTTCAGAGCTTCAGCCGAGTCCTTCATAACCACTAACAGATATAAAACTTGATGGCCCTCCATCAGAAAGCTTCCATTTGAGTTCCTGCACTGAATAGGTGCTCAGTGCCCATTGCCTATAAAAGTCTTTCAATTCTATGATTGCATGGCTGCCTTTGTTACAGTGTTCAGAGGATTCCTATTGTTGTGTCCTGGGCCTTGCTGAGTCATTCAGCAAGGCTCAGGAAGTCTGCAGAAAGGTTGCAGAGACCAGAAAGGTTGCAGAGACCAGACAGACCACGTGTCTTCCCGGGACCCAAACAGGCTGTCTCCAACCTTGCGCGCATGTGCGAGGCGGGAGAATAGCTTGCAATCATTGGCTGTGGATCCCCTTGCACGGGGAGTATAAAAGGGCTTGTTGCCATTTGTTCGTTTGCTTCTGTTCAGTGATTGTACCAATAAAAGACATCATATGTTGTGAACTGCCTCGTCTCAAATGTCTGCTTGTGCGAACAGAATACCTATATCACTAGATTTTATGATAAAATAAATTAACTAGGTGTTTAGTTGGTGCTGACATGAAGTCAAGAGGAGCAGTCCTCTGGCTTCTAATATAGGTAGTCCCTGACTTACAACTGGGAGCCTAGAAATCACAGTTGTAATTTGTGCCAGTCATTAAGTGGGTCACCATGTGACCATGCCTGATTTTACGATTTTTGTAATGGTCATTAAGCAAATCCATTGTTCCCAATGTGGGTTTTTTGCCAGAAGTAAATGCCCGTTTTCAGCAAAAACCATGGTAAATAGTGGTCACATGGCAGTGGGACGCTATAAATAGCCTTAATGCAGACCAGTTACCGAATGCCCAAAATGCAATCACATGACTGGGGGTGGGGTTAGGGTTAGGGTTTCAAATCTGAGTTGTAAGTAGTCCTGGAGAGGTCCATCATAACTTCAGTCACTAAGCAACCAGTTGTAAGTGTAGAATTATATTCAGTAATGGTTACCACAACTAAAAGGACTTTCTTTTGCACATCCAAAAAAGAAAGAAAAATGAATAAGAGAGAATCCCTACCAGAAAATTCTAATAACTCCAACAAGCAGTTATGTTGAGATTGCAAACTGTTGAAGATTTTGAAAACTGTCAGTAATAACCTGGACAGAACATACAGGTGGTCCTTGACTTACAGCAGTTCGTTTAGTGACTGTTCAAAGTTAAAATGGCACTGAAAAAGTGACGTATGACCATTTTTCACACTTATGCAGCATCCCCACAATTACGTGATCAAAATTCAGACGATTGGCAACTGACCCATATCTATGACTGTCACAGTGTCCTGGGGTCACGTGATCACATTTTGTGACCTCCTGACAAGCAAAGTCGATGGGAAAGCCAAATTCACTTACTAACCTTGTTATTAACATCTGCAGTGATTCACTTAACAACTGTGCCAAGAACATTCGTTAAATGGGGGGAAACTCACTTAACAAATGTCTCACTTAGCAACAAACATTTTGGGCTCAGTTGCGATCGTAAGTCAAGGACTATCAGTACTGATGGTCAGCTAGTGCAGTTAAAGATTACAAGATGCAGGACAAATTGTCAACATAGCGCAAGCTGGATTCAATGGATTTTTTAATTCCATCCAACATCTGTCTGGTTATATTTTGGAGTTAATTGGTTGAGAAAACATGTGTAGACTATTATCTCAAATGCTACTATGGTGTACTGAATAGAAAATTTATTTATTATTATTAGAGGTTTATCCTACCTTTATTACTTTATAAGTAACTTAAGGCAATGAAAATAGATAAATACTTCTTCCTCCTCCTATTTTTCCCACAACAACAACCCCATGAGTTGGGTTGGACTGAGAAAATGATTGACCCAAATTCACCCAGCCAGGTTTCATATCTAAGGTGGGACTAGAACTCACAGTCTCCTAATTTCTAGGCCAACACCTTAACCACGAGGCCAAACTGGCTATACATATAGCCTAAATCCATATAAAACAAATTAAATTAGTCTATATTTCTATTTTTTTTATATTCTACATTTGAAATGTGGGAAATAACTGGGATACCAATCTCTTTCTTCAAGAAAGTGTACTAAAAGCCTCTATTAATAGAAGTGTTTCTGTTCCCAGTTCCAGAAACTTGTGCTAATTAGTTGACTGCCTAAAATCTGATTCCTTCTCAGTTTTATTTCAAGGCTACCTTTGAAAAAATGTAGTGTAAACTTTATTTTTGGCTTCCTGGATTAAGAACTCCTTGGAGATTCAAGTATTTTAAAACACATTCATCTGTGTGAAATTTAGACTGACTAGAGTGTGTGTGTTTGTGTGTGTGTGTGTGTGTGCACGCGCACCCACACCCACACATCATTTCCAAGAAAGAAGAGGCCGTGCTTTTGCTATTGGAGAAAGTTAGTTTTGCTTAGTAAATATGGGAAATTGGGACAATTTTTTTTTCTATGTCAGGACCACACCTTTGGGTTGTTATTTTTTAATTTATTCCATGAATTTATATATCTTCCAATCACAAGAAGGAATCCAAACCCAAAACATCTTTTAATTCCCCAGTAAAATCCAAAAGTTAGAAGTAACTCTTTTTCCTACTAATATATTAAATTGGCTCATTTACTTTATTTACAGGCCATCTGCTTCCTAAACAACTCCTGATGGCTTACAAATAAAAAACATACCGTATTAAAAGAAGTTCAGTCCACCACAATTACTTTTTTTCTCAACACCTCTGAGAATGACGTCTTTTATAGTTTTTTGAACAACATCAGGCAGGGACCAATAATGTGCTGGAACTGGCATGTACTGACTTGCAAGAACTGAAATTGATTGCTGGTTGAGAGCACAGCTAGGCCCTTGCAGCTGGCATTCTGGGGAACTCTAGGAGTTGAAGACCACACACCTTAAAGCTGCCAAAATTGAAAAATACTGCTTTAAACACTGCTGAACCTCATTGATCAAGCTTGCTGGACCATCAGTAGCCTGTAACAGATTTCTATTGGAGTAGTATTGAATTATACCTCATTATTAGCATTTTAGTCATATTTCCCTGCTTCTTTAAATATGCAAGTAGAAAGAAATTATCTCACATAGAATTGGTACCCAGCTTTCCAGTCATACTCTTTTGGAAGCAATAGAAGCAACCCTATCAGCTATCAGACTATACTCTCAGTTGACCAGGGAGAAAAACAAGTTAGTCTTTCCAGGGTCAGAAATGGGCTATAAGCTGTGAATTATCCACCTTGACTTACATAAGGTATCCAATTAACACAAGAACAGTACCAGTTCCTGGTAATTTTTCAACATCAGACAAATATTGTTTGATTAGAACAGTGTTTCCTAATCTTGCCAACATTCAAATGTGTAGACTTCAACTCCCAGAATTCCCCAGCCAGCATTGAAGTCCACACATCCTAAACCTTGGCAAGAGTTTAGTAAAGGAAATAAATGAAGCATGTCTTCACAGACTCATCAGCCATACTTCTTTCCTAAATCATTTTCTACTATTTGAAAAAAAAACAAGTCTGATCTGCCTGCTAAGTTATATTTCCCATTGGGGAACAGCCAAAGCAGATCTGAATTGAACTAGGACACACAAAAAGTATGATTATTTACAGTAAAGGATGACAGTAAGGCGTCATGAGTGTAGAGCTGTTACCTCGTGCTCTTTTATTATTGCAGGGAGAATACACCTGTTTCATTCCCTCATCCATCTTCAGAAATAAGAACTCCATTTCAGTGACAGGAAGAAAAGCGGGAGAACACTTTCTCTGTCAAGAGCTTCATACAACACAACCTGCTGTTAAGGCTATGATTACACCCCACTCAATTCCTCCCCGTATTTATTCTTCTCAGAATTGCTTCTAAATACCTCACAGATGCTTCAAACAAGGTTAGAAAGGACAATCAACTCTATACATACAAATGATAATGAAGTTTCAATTTCCTTTTTTTATGAAAATTAATTTAGCTTTTCTGAATAAAAGGCTGCCTCTCCCCCCCCCCCATCACCATCCCCGTGGCCTTTCCCCACATTATTTCCATGTTCTAATTTACCTTCTTAACTACTATACACCACAGCTTTTAGGAAAAGTACTAGAACTTGGGGAATGGCAGTATCCCCTCTCATCCCCCAGTAAAAAGTCTGCACTCCTTTGCTGTCTTTCTATTCTTTACACCAGGGATCCCCAACCCCTGGTCTGTGGACCGGCACCAGGCCGTGGCATGCCAGAAACTGGTGAATCCCCATCCAGGGGATGCATGCAGCACATGAAACCACTCCCCCTCCGGTCCATGGAAAAACCTCTCTCCACAGAACCGGTCCTTGGTGCCCAATAGGCTGGGGGGCCGCAGCCCAAAACAAACCAGGTCAGGCTTCCTTCACTCTTTATATTTCTGCAGAGGGAAAGAATTTGAACAGATGTCACTTGGCAGGCTAGGTTTCGTTACCCATGTTTGTTCCCTTCACTATATTGCAGCAAGCAGGATTTTTGTTACAAGGAGAGCTTAAGTACATGCAAAGGATCTGTTGTAATAGCAAGGCAGAGAAGTTGCAGGTTTTTCTTGTCTCTGAATGAAGCCTGACACTGCCAGTATCTGTTGCCGACTAATGTATTCATTCTACAGTCTCCATCTTGAAGCAGATTATAACACTGCAGACTTCATGGTTTGAAACATCTAACATACCATTTTTGCCTCTTCATATTTTTCTTCTGAGACATCTTGATGATAAATTCTGAAGAATTTCACACTCTTATTGAAAATTTTTTTGGTCTAACAAAAGCTGGATTTCCACCTTTTTTTCCTGTATGGACCAGCAAACTTGTCTTTGACTTTTTTTAATGATATGGACCCAATCCTATTGTAAGACCTAGTCATGGAGGTCAAATGGATGCTAGAAATCTGGGCACTTTATCTGCTCAGGCAAGTATTTGGTATGATGGGGCTGGGGGAAGGGAGTTTTAAACAGTGGCATCATTTCCTTCTATTCAGTATTAGTTTGTCCTTTTCTGAAGCCAATGAATGGAAGCCTCTGAGTCAGCCCTCTCTTTAAGCAAATGAATTGCTTCATAACTTTAACTTGCCTTTTTGTAGGTGTGTGAAGGCAGTGCTCTTTATTTTTACATAAGACACAGAAATTAATAGGTCTATTTTTTTTTATCCTGCAGCGTATCCCAAATTAGTAAACGTTTTCATCTCTTGAGATTTGATTGGCAACCAGTTATTAAAGCCTTGAACACTGCTGATAAAAGGATGAGAAGGCCAAGCAATGCATTCTCCTTATTTCATTCTGTGTAAAATGCCTTATGTTAGAAAATAACCACAATGCTAAAATCTTATTGTATATTCAAGGGATGTATGGATTTGTATATTTACAACATTATATACTGCCATAGGGCCTATATGATTCCCAATGATTAAAAACAGTAAAACAGTTGATTGGTAAGAGCTGTTAAAAACAGCAAATTAAATAACATCTAATGGTGCTCATTCCTGATATTGTCAATTAACTCTCAAATATTCCCCAGAACAGTCTTGTTTTTACAGCCTTTCCAGGATAGGGGTGCCAAAGGGAAAGGACAACAGTAGAGAAAAAAAACTGCCACCAGAGCGTCCCTGAAATGGTTTAGTAAGATTTTAAGCTTTGCTTTCTGAATTAACCATATGGAGCAGGCTAGTTCTATTTGAAGGAGGTAGCCTTGAAGATAGTTGGGAATCACACTATGAAGAATTCTAGAGATTAAAATCAGCACTTGGATCTGTAAACTACAAATTTACTGGAAAAGTTGGTCGGATGAAATCCCTAACCAGTAAGAGAGAATATCAATGCATTTCCAAATTATGTTTAAAAGCAGCCCTATATAAATACATTGCAATAGACCAGCTTTAAGAAACATGACAGGAATAACTGTTTGTTAGTTCTCTGAACTATCATTCAATTGAATGAATCATCCAACAACAAACAAAACCAAGAATTAGGCTGGGAATTTAATAATGCTATTTGACTACTTCTAAGTACAATTATATACTATTATTAAATATCATGACTCCTATAAAAATGTTAATTACATATATCTCAATTCTGTTAAGATTTTGCAGCTTAGTGACAATGCAACTAGATCTATATTTAATCTTGGATATTTATATACTATTGAAAATCTAATTGTTATGACCTGCAGAACGATGTATCACAGGGCAACAAATTTTAAATCATTATGAATGCGATAACTTACGGAATGTGTCCAGAATCTGGGATCCATGGCTCCCAAGGGAATGAAATTTGAGAAAGTAGTGGCTGTTTCAGTGCTACTGACTGTTGCTATGCTGCTTGGCTGCTGGTGCAATTATGTGGTTTTCATTTTCAACATTCTGTGACAGTTTCTCAGCCAGTTTAGCAATCCGTCACTTCCTTTCCCCCACCAAGCAGCAATTACTTACCTGTCTGTTGGAAGGGAAGGGAAGGGAAGGGAAGGGAAGGGAAGGGAAGGGGAAGTAACCCTGTGCACTTTCCCAGACCGTGCCAACTCCCAGATGTGCTTCCAGACCTGTGGCTTCCCTGATCTATGCCCCCTGCCTGAGTGCCTTCCTGACCCATGCAGCACCTTTTGGATACCCCCACACACCTTCCCTGATCCATGCCATCCCCTGAGTACTCTCCCTGATCCATGCAGTACCCAAATGGCTTTCCTGATCCGTGCCGTACATCTTGAACACCACACACACTCCCAAATCCTTATTCCTCCCGTGCACCTTCCCTAACCCATGCTCTACCTCTTTTACATCCACACCCTTCTTAACTGGCCCTCCCACATGCCTTCCCTGACCTACATGGCACTTCAAACCACACCAGGCCCCAACGCACCTCTCACATACCCTTGTTACCCTCAGGTATTCTTCTTGGCCCACACTGCCCCAAGGAAGGAAGGAAAGATTTCTACTGATCCCTGCCAACTTCCCACAAGAAACTCAATATGGAGGCCAGCAAGAAGCCAGAAGTCACTCCCGCTGCTTTTTTGCCCATCTAGTGTCATTGTTTCTGTTTAGATAAGGAAATATCTCTGAAACAATGACCCAAAAGGGCATGGATTGTCTAGTGTCAAAGAAACCCTAGAATCTGTCAGATGCAAGTAACCTGGAACAGAGGTTGAATTCAAAGAACTAAAAGTTTATTATATGCAAGTTATAAACAAGAATCTGATCTACTAATGGTCAAACCAAATTGACACTAGATAAGGGTTAACAGAATTCAGAGGGAGCTGGACTTGGGTCTCTTGTGGAAGTGTAGCAACTCCAAACTAATGATGCATTTGACCCCGCCCTCAGGCTCAGCCTGTTCATCTTCTACACAGAATCATTCCTATCTGATACTTTGAACAGATTCTGCTTTTTAGTATATCCAATGTAGGCAACCTATGGCACTCCAGATGTTGCTGAATTAAAGTTCTCATCATTAGCATCCAAATATATTAGACTATAATTTCCATAATTCCAGACAGCAATAATTGGCCACGTCTCCTAAGGATTCTAAGAATATAATTGAGCAGCATATGGAGCCACTTTGTCTGTGTTAAGACTTTCTAAATGTCTTCTAGGTCAGTTGTATTAGATTAAATCCTATTATCCCAGGGAGCAAGTTGTCTAGGAAAGATGGGTCTTCCAACATATCTGGAAATTATAGATACTAGCTGCAAGAGCAGGTGTTGAAAATGCGGAGGTAGAAAGATTACTAACTGATTCAATATCCACACACAATTCTAAGACATGGTTGGAAGAAGAAAACACTGACTGGATAAGTTAGTGACAGTCTATACCAGGGAAAGGCAACCTTGGCTCTTTTATGACTTGTGGACTTCAACTCCCAGAATTCCTGAGCCAGCATGACTGGCTCAGGAATTCTGGGAGTTGAAGTCCACAAGTCATAAAAGAGCCAAGGTTGCCTACCCCTGGTCTATACCATTGTGGTTTAGAAACAATGGCTAGGCAAAATGTGTATTTCAACACACTGAGGCAAAACAAAATTATTCTCAATATTTTTCAGAGTGATTTTTTTGGAACCAGGCTATTGTGATTTATGTGCCATAGTTTATGGTTTTAATATTAAGGGCATATTCAGCTATAATAATGACCTCATCAAATCATGGTTAAAAAAAGGAGCATCAGACAACTATGGTAAGATTAAATTTAAGGATAAAGTCTTATCAAAGGCTATCTAGGGAACCTGATGGATGAACATGGATGTTTTAAAGCAAAATAAAATAGTACAACTTTCTCCTGAATTTGATAAGGTGCTTCAGATTTCAGGTGAAATCCACCCGCAATTATGGGAGTAATATTCAGTATACTGCAAAATCCTACTGATTCATGGAATTTACTCTTGGATAATATATTTACATCTAGAAATTTTGCACACTCTTCAGTCCTCTGACTTTGTTTGGATGTTAGTTCCATTTTCATGGGGTACATAAAAAATTTAAAAGTAATCTTTTTAACCTTCCCTTCAGGGGAGCCTGAACTATTGTACAAATGATAAAATTGCCCTATAAATGAAGCCAACAGACATCATACACTGAATAATCTGTAAAATATGCATCATAGGTCAGTGACTAAGAACTTAATCCCTATGCATTTCATCTTGGAAGTCCATCAGTCTTAGCCTCAAGTGAGTGCACATATGAATTGGAGTCTTAATCTAGTATCTAAAATCATTACAGTACCCGGGCACACTCAATTCCAGACTTTTCCCCCTTTTAGAACAAATGTTAGAAGCTGGAAGATACTTCAAGATGTCATTTAGCCAAACCTACAAGACAAGAAATACTACTATAGCATCCCATCTCCTGATCAACAAAATGGTGGGGTGGGGGGTGGGGGGGAAGCAGGAATAAATTATTTTTGAAAGATTATTTTCAAAAGTTTTGAGTTTACCATTGGGGGATGGTTGTTGGACAATACAAGCCCAATTCTGATGCTCTTAGATAGCTAAAGTTTCTGGAAGCATTTTAATTTTATAATTTCATATTATATTATAATATTATAGTCATTATCAGATGGAAGTGATTTGCCAGTGCCTTTTTTCAGGAAGTCTTTTTCAGCTCCCCCGAATCATACACAGCCCTAGGTTATCTTGGTTATTTTCTGTCCAACTACGATGCGAATAGAATCTTGGTTAGCTTTTTCACAATCGCCCAAAGTCAGCTGGAGGTTAAAATCAGACGCCCTTTTAGAGCATTTTGCAAAACAAGACATGTTGCTATTTCTTTCAACATAGGGAGGAACCAGCTTGAAGTGTAATCAGTCAAAATAAACAAGTTATAAATGTATCTTATAGAAAGATGATTTAATCCTATTTCCTATTCAGTGAAACTAAAATATCACAGCCTACATTTTAGCATTATCAGAATTTGACATGAATTATAAATGTAGCAGTTAAAGCACTGTAGAAAGAGGCAGACCCGAATTCTAATCACCATCAACCATGGAAACTCTCTGAGCTTGGTTGTTTTCTTGCAGACGTTTCATTACCCAAACTAGGTAACATCGTCAGTGCTAGTTCAGTGATGTTACCTAGATGGGTAATGAAATGCTTGCAAGAAAACAAGCAAGAGAGCACCAAGGACCCCTCATTTCAACCCTGAGCTACAGATATTCTCCTTTAGTGGAAACTCTATGAGTTGACCTATTGGTTATTATTGGAAGAGAGTGCCTTGAGCTCCTGGAGAAAAGTTGGGGTATAAATCTGGTAAATAAATAGTTCCCTTCCCTTATTTAAAACAGTAAATCTCTATGGAACAGAAATAAAGCTTTGATTCAATCATTTTTATTTCATTTTGTTCCAATAGTTGAGGGAGGAAGAAAAATTCATATGAAAGTAATTCCAAGAAAGTTGTATATTTTTATCTAGATACATACCAACAGCATCAATACAAAAATAAAATCTTCTTATAAAGGTGTAGTTAATAAAACAGTTTTGAGCAAAGGCCATTTCAAGTCTATTTCACTTTGGATGAAAGAGCCTGTTTGAAACGTCTCTTGAGGTCTTGCACGTTTGGTGATTTGGGACGTGGGATGATGGATGACCTTCTTCTGTCCCGGCTGCCATAACTGTGCTGTTTACTAACTTCTTTACAAAGATATTGAAAGACATCACATACACCTTGATAATTATCGCTCGTTGAAACTTCTAGAAACACAACACCCAGTTCATTGGCCAACTGTAGGCCATCATTTGCTGCAACCTGTCGGGAATGCATCAAATCCCCTTTGTTCCCTACAATGATGACTGGGATTTTTGAGTCAGGGCGAATCTTCTGGATGTGCAGAAAAAGTGGCCGAATGAACTGGTAGCTATGATGGTCGGTAACTGAATAGACTAAGAGAAAGCCATCTGCCCACTTGAGACAACCAGAAACCGAATCCAGCATCTGCGGCAATTCTTCTTGGTTCTGAAAAGGAGGAATGGTTATTTGCATACATTTATAAAGAACAGAAAGGGTTTCAGTTGCAACCATAGTTTCAGTAAAGAAGCTCATCTCACAGTTGAACTATTCAGTGTTCAACCTTGATCCTCATAATACAATGCAGTTGGATGACTGGAGGCCACAGCCTTGAAGCATCAAAAGAAACAATGCTCTTGTGAGTGCTCACACCTAATCCCAAAGGGATCATTAAAAGGTCAAATGCATTTCTTCTAACACAGATGCTCCCAGCACTACCCAGAACAACAAATAGCCATAACTCCTATTAATGCTGTAACAAAAATGCAAGTATTTCTTGTACTGAGCTTAGCAGCTCCATACATATTAAGCCACACATTTTAAATAACCCTAGAAATGGTAAAATATTCCAGGGATTGCAGTCCTAGGAAAATTGAACTGGGGCACTTCGATTATTTGAGATTTCTTTCTAATATATCTAGAATGTGTGTCTGCCAATTACATCCTAATTTGATTAGAAATCCAAATTTATGGGATACTTCAGATTAAAAATTCCGAGAACTGGTAAAACTATTGGGAGTGACAGCAATATTTTCCTCCCTGGTTGTTTGTTAAAGCAGTAAGAACTATAGTTTTACAGGTAGTCCTCTACTTACAATTCGTCACTTAGCAACAGTTCAAAGTTACAACTGACACCCCCCAAAAGCTACTTCATCCAAGTTACAATATCCAGTGTCCTTCCCCTAGTGGTCACATGACAGAATTTTGAGCACCTGGCAATCAGCCCACATTTGCAGCGCCCCAGGGTCACCTATCCACAATTTACCATCTTTTTTCTGGAAACTGGTGTTTATCTTTGGTTTCCACAAGAAAAGAACCCATAGCAAACATGGGTTTGCTTAATGATTGCAGCATTCATTTAACAACCAATGTGTTCAGTTAATGACCACTGCAAAAAAGATTATAAAATCAGGTCTGGTCATCTGATGACCAGCTTTACTAGTGTCAGGACTTACTACTGTAATTGCCTGGCTATATTACAGTCGTAAGTTGGAGACTCTTTAACGATGAAATACTGCTTTAAGCAGCAAGAAATATTGAATAAATGAAGCAAGATGATTACATAATAAAAGCCTAATCAACTTTTCCTATATTTGTTTCCCTCTTCGTAAAAAGTAATTTGAGGCAATGAGCAAATAAAAATAAAATGAATAAATATGCAAATACTATGCCATAAAAAGCCCACTGAGTTTCTGCAACCAGAGAGAAGCAAATCCCATTTGGCCATCAGAGCCAACATATTTTAAAATTATTTTTGTACCTCCATGCATCCTGGTGTGTCTTGTATCTGCAGAAAAATTTGATCACCTTCTATATGAACAAGTCTTGAATACAGATTCCCTGGAAAAATAAACATGAAAGTGAATGACAAACTTGCACGAAGTGGAACAACCTGCCTCCACAAGTTATGAATGCTCCAATACTGGAAGTTTTTAAGAAGAGACTGAACAACCATTTGTCTGAAATGGTATAGGGTTTCCTGCCTGAGCAGGAGGTTGGACTAGAAGACCTCAAAGGTCCCTTCCAACTCTATTATTATTGTTATTGTTACTTATATTGGTAGTAGGAAATAACCCTGAGAAACAGGACAACTGCTAGTCTCTTCATGTTGGCCCATGACACCCCAGAGGTGGGGACCCCAGAAACCCAATACTGATTGAGGCCCTTAAACCTATCTAAGAATATGACTGCCAACAATTGTATTGGTTTAATTGCT
This sequence comes from Azemiops feae, assembly GCA_023970755.1. Classification (NCBI taxonomy): domain Eukaryota; kingdom Metazoa; phylum Chordata; class Lepidosauria; order Squamata; family Viperidae; genus Azemiops; species Azemiops feae. Next base: position 389,734 of record JALGBA010004223.1, read on the forward strand.
CCCCATTTTCAGTTGTGGAACATCTGAAAACTGGTGTAAACTTTAGAAATTAATTAAACATGTGGCCAAGATTTCCTAGATTCCACCCAAGTCTTGGGGGAGGGAAGGAAAAATCCTATTTCAGATCATGTCCTACCTGCTGCAGCTCTTGTTCAACCCCCAAACATTAAATGCAGCCCCAGCCACCATAAACGTGCCTCCCGATTTATGCAGAAAAATCAGTGTGGTGTAATGTAAGACTATGCTTCAGAATGGGATTCTGGAGCTTTAGTTGGTTAGTAAGTAGTTTTCAGAGCCTTGTTTCTTCCTCCTTTCTAGGAGGGCTAGGTGGGAAAACACCTGCACTCCCAAGTTTTCTAGAGGTCCCTAAAGGAAGGGGCCAAAGCAGATTCTTTATGGCATAGATGCCACCCTCACTCAAACCTCACAGTTGGCTGGTGGGAAGGGAGAATTCTTAAGAAGAAAACTCACCAGTGTTGGGTTCATAGTCTCCAATAAATCTTTTGGTGAGGAACCGTACAATCATGGCTGAAAAGAAAAAGAACCTTTTGTTGGTTAAATGAAAGCAGCTGGGGAAAGACTAATCAAGCCACTTAACCATTTCTAGCAAGCAGCATGGCTTCCCAGGAGGTGACCCAGAGGAAGGTGACTTGGGCTATGGCATATGGATTAGGAAGCTAAATGAAGAGCTTTGATGCCTGTGGAAGCGTGGAGGAATTTTCTGTTTAACCCAAGAGTAATTTATGTGCTGCTTGAAGCGGAACTCTTTAAACCACCCAACCCGTTCATAGCTCCCATTTGTCCATCCCAAAGCCCTTCCATACTGCTGGATTTTTATTCAGTGGCTGATGGGCCTTGCATTCCTGCATATCTGGACGGCATTGCGATGGGAACGGCAGACAGAACTTCACCTGTCAGGATTATTTTCTCCAACATTCCCACCTTTTCCCGGCTCCCATGCTTCCCACAGAGCATCGTTCTTTTATTATTTCTGGACCATCATTTTTCATCATCTCTCCTCTGCCCGCGTGCCCTGATCTCAATCACGGCGCGGGATCCTTCCCTTCGCCCCCCATCCCCAAGCAGCCTCGCCTCGCCTCGCCTCCTCTGGACTTACCGCTCTTCCCCACGCCCCCTGTTCCGAGCACCGCCAATTTCACATCCTTGACGAGGAAATCGGAGGGGCATTCTTGGATGGGCGCTAAAAGATAATTTTGGGACATGATCGACGAGAACCGCATGGGAAAGGCGAGCCCTCCAGCCCCACCAAGAAAAATACGGGATCGGCGGCGGCAGGAGCGTTTGCCCCAATGCATTCAGAGCGCGGAGCCGAGGAACCGGCGCACCACCCAAGCGAAGCGCTGCAGCCGCTACCGGGGAGCCGCAGATCGCGCGGCGCTTTTAAAGTCAGCCCAAGTGCGACAAAAAGCGCCACCTCCACCCCCGCCCCTCTTTGGGAAGGCCCGGCGCTGCGTACGCACAAGGGCGGCGAGCTCTACGCACGCCCCGGTTCCGAGCGCCAGCAGCCGTAGACAATAGAAATAGCTGGTGATGGTCAAAAGGCAGCGGGCGGGCTGACTGATGGGGGCAGCGACAATCGCCTGCACAAGGATTTCACCGGTGCACTGTAAAAGCTGGGTTTTATTTTACGGTATTTGGGCTGGTTTCCGGTGGAGAGGGTGAGTGGCTCTCGGTTGGCAACCCCATTCCGAAAGCCACAAATTAATTTCCTCTGGTCCCTTTCCCACGATTGTGGGTGGAAATGGGTGGGATCGCATCCTCGCCACGTTTAGGTTCTCCCGGATAGTCAGCATCGCTCCCCAGTTCACATGAATGAATGAAATTTCGGGTGTGAAATCGACCCGTTTTGTTAACGCGTTCTGTTGCTTATCTGTGGAGACAGCATTGGAACGGTGGTTTCGGTCATCGATTCCGTTCGATTTTTTTAAAAGGAGAGAAGGTAAAGCTTACTTTAGGACGACTCTTCCGTGTTTTACAAGAGGAGTGTCTTTTGCCAGGTGCAGAGATGTGTCACATAGGTAATCTTCAAAACGTTTCATTTCCATCTTTCCCCCAATTTCCCTAAATGGAGACAACATCCTTCCAAAGTGGTTGTACATCAACATTGCAAATACTGCAATTGCCATGGAAACAATAGTACACATGGCTTTAAAAGGGTGTGTATATGTGGAAGGAAGAGAGGTTATTCAGAATACCATTTGTATGCGAATTAAAAGTATAGTAATGTATTCATGCAAGGAGAACCTTACTATGATGACAAAAATTGCAAGCCATTCACAAAAGCGTTTTTTCTAGCACCTATTAGCAAAAACTATTATCAAATGGATTCCAAAAGGAATCATGTATATTGGGATGGGACAATCCCTGTTTGTTTAATTTCATTTATAGATATGATGACCATATTTTATTGGGAAAAAATAAAGGATAAACTTGAAAGGGGCAAATCTGAAAGAGGTACCTTAGAATAAAAAATATTTATAGCATTTAGCAATAGCATTTAGACTTATATACCGCTTCACAGTGCTTTACAGCCTTCTCTAAGCAGTTTGCAGAGTCATCATATTGCCCAAAACAATCTGGGTCCTCATTTTACCGACCTCGGAAGGATGGAAGGCTGAGTCAACCTTGAGCTGGTGAGAATCGAACTGCTGGCAGCCGGCAGTCAGCAGAAGTACCCTGCAGTACTGCATTCTAACCACTGCGCCGCCATGGCTCTAAGTTTATAACTTAGTTTTATAAAAGAAAATTCAAGAGCAAGAAATATAAAAACTCATATTCTAATAAAGATAAAATCAAACAGCATATGTAACTTTATTTTTAAAAAGACAATTCAGTTTCCATGTGTTTCACATGAATGTGAAAGTCTATATACATTATTAGGTGGCACCATTTATTCAGTAAAAATCAAATGACCAAAATAAAGGACAAAAGTGAGGTTTTGAAAAATAAATAAATCTAAAGAACACTTTTCTGAATAAAGAGCCGTCCTTTATAATAAAAGACATATAGTCAATGTAGTTATAGGCCACCTAACTCCTAAGTGACCCTGGCTGGGTTACAATTAAAATACCAAATCATACAGACTATAATCAGCCAGAAGAGTAATAAAATGAATAATTAAAACATTATTTTAAAACCCTGCTTGCAGTTGAATTATTGCTGATTGTGGTATCAGGTGAACTGATATGACAAGTTAAGCTGACTGAACAGTTACAACATTGAATTCTGATACAGTGCACCAAGTATGCCAGATCATATCATCTTCGTTGTGAGTCCATTGATCCTGTACAATAACAATAGAGTTATTGTTGGCATTTTCTTGAAATGATGGGCATTTGACCATTTTTTTCCTCTCTTGTTTGCAGATGCTTCTGGCAGGGTGTTTGCCCATTTCCGCAAAGTATATCCCAGCTAACACACAGAAGTACATTGCTTTATTCAAATGACATGTGTAACATTCCAGTTGATGAAAGTTAGGAAACACAACTACATTTCTCCTGTACATAGTCTGTTTTTCTGTCATTGATATCATGTGGAGAAGTACCTGATGGAGATAGGAAACCGCCCTTAAAATCTGATCCAGACGTCCATGTTTCCTAGAATTTATAAAATAGGAATTTTCTTTGACTTGTAGTCTCTTTGAGGAGATTGTGTTTCATTCAAAAATTCTGAAGAGAGCAGCCCCAACTGTTTGAAGAATAACTGTGGTCAGCTTCACACATGCTAAGCCATGATACATGTGTTGCATGAACATAGCCTTTTGGCATGGAAAAATGGTTTAAGGTCTAGCACTAGTGAAATTCAACCAATCCTATGCTATTTGTATCTACAGTAGCAGAGAAGGCAACATCTAGATTTGCTTTTGGCTGAAGCAACATGTAGTCATCCAAGGTAGCGCATTAACAAGACCGCACACAGACATCACATTATACAAATCGTCCTTGGCTTACAATCACAACTGAGCCCAAAATTTCCATTGTTAAGCAAGGCAGTTATTAAGTGACTTTTGCCCCATTTTACGACCTTCCTTGCCACAGTTGTTAAGTGAATCACTGCAGTTGTTAAATTAGTAACAGGGTTGTTAAGTGAATCTGGCTTCCCCACTGACTTTGCTTGTCAGGTCACAAAAGGTGATCACATGATCCCAGGACAGTGCAACTGTCATGAATTCATACCAGTTGCCAAGCGTCCAAATTTTGATCCCATGATCATGGGGATGTTGCGGTGGTGCTAAGTGTGAAAAATGGTCATGTTACTTTTTTCAATGCCATTGTAACTTCAAACAATCACTAAACAAATGGTTGTAAGTCAAGGAGTACCTGTACTGACTCCTTGTTTAGCAACTGAGTTCCATTCCAATGACACTGATTAAGTGAAATGGTCACTAAGCGAACACAACTGAAAAAGACGCTGCAAAGATCATTGTTTACTGCTGTCTCTTTTAAATAAAGTTCTCTTGCAAAACCACACCAGCATTACTGCCACTCTGCCATGAGTTATTGTCAAGTACACAAAAGTTAGTCGTAAATGCACACATTGATCAGAAAATAATATTTTCTTGACTGTTTATTACAGTCCTATTTGCAAATGGTCACTGACAGTAGTCACTAAATAAAGACTGAGTGTATTGCTATCTTAACAGTTTCCAAGTTGTTTTATTTGTTATTTATGTGCTAGATTTTTAGGCCACTCTTTTCCCTCTTGCTTTCCAGTCTTTCCTTTAGCCTGTAACCTTTAAAAGCAATTCCTAAAATGTTACTTTCTTAATCAACTATGTGTGATCCTTTTGGTGCTTTGGAAAATAGCCTGACTCCCTCTTCTTTGGGGTAACCCCTGAGATATTGGAACACTGCTATCATGTCATCCCTCGTCTTTCTCTTCATTAAACTAGACATACTCAATTCCAGCAACCATTCTTTATGTTTTAGCCTCCAGTCCTCTGATCATCTTTGTTGCTCTTCTCTGTACTCTTTCTAGAGCAGGGGTGTCAAACTCGCAACGTCATGTGATGTGCCGCGACATATCGCAACTTTTTCTCCATTGCCGGCAATGGGGTGGGCGCGGTTTTGGCATGACGCATCCGGCCCACGGGCCGGCAGTTTGACACCCCTGTTCTAGAGTCTTTTTACATCATGGTGACCAAAACTGGATGCAGTATTCCAAGTGTGGTCTTTCCAAGGCATCATAAAGTGGTATTAACACTTCATGTGATCTTGATTCTATCCCTCTGTTAATGCAGCCTAGGACTGTGTTGGCTTTTGTGCCAGCTGCAGCACATTGCTGGCTCATATTTAAGTGATTGTCCACTAGGACTCCACAATTACTACTATTGAGCCAAATACCTGTTCATTTGGTTTTTCTTGCCTAAATGTAGAACAGTACTTTTTCACCATTGAATTTCATTTTGTTAGATAGCGCCCAATGTTCAAGTCTGTCAAGATCCTTCTGTATCTTAAGCCTATCTTCTGGAATGTTGGCTATTCCTGCCAGCTTAGTGTCACCTGCAAATTTGATGAGTTCCCCATCTATCCCCTCATCAAAATCATTGATGAAGATGTTGAAGAGTACTGGGCCTAAACAGAGCCTTGGGGTACCCCACTGCATACTTCCTGCCATGTAGATGCAGTTCCATTGAGGACTACACGCTGAGTGTGGTTGGTTAGCCATCTACGAATCCATCTGGTGGTGATGCTGTCTAACCCACATTTTTCTATCTTATCAAGTAGTAGGTTGTGGTCTACTTTATCAAATGCCTTACTGAAGTTCAAGTAAATTATATCCACAGCATGGCCACTGAGCATGCTCAATTTTCATTGGACTAAATCAGAAGTATAACAATCTTTTTTAGCCCAGGAGCCACATTTTGCAAAGTATGATTGGCGATAAAGATTACTGGACATCTAGTTCTAGGGTTGTTCATCTGGCACAGAATATGAGAATAGTTAAAATATTTGAGTTCCCATCATGTCACGTTTTCATGCTCATGTACCATGCTATTCTATTTCCTTTGTTCTCCTGTGTCTTTCTGCCACTTTCAGACCAATTACTGTGTTCCTAAACCTAGAATTTGGGGCTTCTTATTGGGTTCATGCTTTTAACTGCTCAGTCACTCATAGTTCCAGTGTGTCTGTCCCCAAAGCAGAGCCAGCAAGGAACCTATTACAAATTATAGTTTTTAATACTGTTTCATTGTTCCATTTTGTTAGTTTGATATTTTAATAAAATGGGTACAGAACATTTTCTGGCTGGACAAAGAAACAATAGTAGCCCATAACAGTGTTTCTCAACCTTAACAACTTTAAGATGTGTGGATTTCAACTCTCAGAATTCTTCAGCATGAGGAATTCTGGGAGTTGAAGTCCACACATCTTAAAGTTGTTGAGAAACACTGGCCCATGATACAGAGAGGCCATGTTTATGCCTGTCTATCATGACAAAGGCTTTTTTTCCCTATTTGGGTATTATATTTTTTGCCTTACTGATAACAAAGCAAAGCTAATGTGATGCTAAAATTCACATTACAATTTAAAAAAAAAACCCTCTTCCCTTAAAAAAATGGTAGCTGTTTTTCTACCTTATTCTCTGTGTTTCAGAATATGAATTTCATTTAATGATTTTTTTCCTAATTAAACTTATTTTTGAAGTAACATGGGGTATTATTCATTATTATACTGTATATCCATTATCCTGAGGATTGTTAGTTGCCCACAGTTCCTAAGCTGTGAAATAACTAATGAGATGTATTCTCTTACCTAGTGTTTTCTCTTGGGATTTAATTGAAGTATGGAAATTCAGAGGCTGCACATTCCTGCCCAAACAAGTGGTAATGAAGTACCTTGTAACCCAGGGTATAGTATAATTAATACAAGAACACCACATTTCCACATGAGTTATTTCAGTAAAACCTTTGAAAAATATTTCAAAAGCAAATTCTCTTTTATCAGACTGAAAGTCAATAAAATATTTAGGATTGACCATGGAAACTAACTAGAAGTCAACTTATTTACTAATTTTACCAGGTTATGTAAGTATAAATAGGAGAGGACTATGTACTGTATACCATATAAAAACTAACACAATAACACATAATCTATAGGGGGGAAAGCCTTCAACTAACATGATCAAAACTTATACAAAGCCATTAGTTGCTCTCTATGCAGTCTACTTTTTATGGTTGGTCAGAATTACATTACTATTTTGCTAATGCTCCTAGCAGTGGTATCAATACTGCTAACGTCAGTATCAGGAGAGAACCATATTGTAGAGCAGGGGTCTTCAAACTTGGCCCTTTTATGACTTGTGGACTTCAACTCCCAGAATTCCTCAGCCAGCGTGCCTGGCTGAGGAAACCTGGGAGTTGAAGTCCACAAGTCATAAAAGGGCCAAGTTTGAAGACCCCTGTTGTAGAGGGAACAGGTTTTAATGCCTCAACCCTCCCCCACCCAATTCTTTTTACAGTAAAAAAGAATTTTGATCAGAATTCCAAAATGCATTTTAATTGTCCAATCACAGAACACTGACTCAAAACCCTGTACCATGGCAGAAAAATCAGAGCCATGTAGTTTCCCTGGCATATACTACAAACTGATTTTATATATAGTTTTCATAGTATTTATTACATCATATCAATTAATGTAGCTGCCCCCTCAAATATATGATTCTGGATGGCTCTAAAACAGCAAAACAATTCAAAAACAATTTAAGAATAAAAATGTAAAAAAGGATTATAAAATCCAGTCAAGGTATCCTCACACCCATCAATAACACTGAATACAACCAGTATGGAGAGTCTACCTCAAATTGCCTTGCAGAAGATAACAGCAAAAGTAATTTTGCCCTTTAATGCTCTTTCAGGTTGCAGTCCAAGCAAGCAGTGTGTGCTATACGAACACAGCCTTTGCATAGATCAGATATGCATCATGCTGGCATTGCAAACGCCCAGTTAAAGCTGCTGTAACAGTCACCAAATACTGTATCCAAGGAGCAAGCCAATTCTTCACATTTAATATTAAGTTTAGAATCTAAAATCTTGTTGTTCCCCAAGAAAAGCGCTTCCCTTTCACAAATGCCTTTGGCTGAGCCTGCCCTCCTTGATCTCAACAGCTGCCTTTGTAGGTAGGTAGTCCTGAAACGTGCATAGCCCAGGTAAAGCAGCCTTTTCTTCTATTGCTGTTTCGAACTAACAAAATTAGCTGTCTGTTGTGTGAGGAAAGAACAATGACTCAAGCTCAGAAAGGAAGGTTAAGTGACAGATGTGGGGGTGAGAGGAAGAACTGATACAAAATGAGATGAAATATACAATAGGAACAAATAAGGAGGGGCCTGGGAAGATTCAGAAACATTAAAAAAAGACCTGAAAACCTGAAGTTCAGTGAAGAGTACAAAAGAGAGATTCACAGAGACAAAAGCCTACAGGTGACAATATACACTCTCAACATTACAAAACATGACATCAAAAGTTCAGTGACTAATCATTACAAATTAAGCTCTCCTGCAAGCCTCCTTTACAGCTTCTTTGCAGTCACCACTCTCCACTTTTCTCTAATGATTCATGCCAATAGGGACTAAGTGTATGGCTTTTAGCAGTTGGGGAAAAGGACGTTATCAAGCAGCTTTTGGATCCATCTCTTAATATTCCAATTCCAACCAGATCAGCATTTCTAAAAAAAAAATGCTGTTGTTGGGAAAGGTGTAACGATATCTTAAAAGATCTGTGGCTCTAGAATGAACAATTCAACCATAACTAGCCATAACTCAATGCAGTGGTTGTTTTGTTACCACTTGGCAACAATGGACAGAAACTCTTTACGAGTCCATATATATAAATTAAGGTGTGCATCAAAAGTAAATCTTAAAACAGTTCTAAGTGAAACAGAGTTCATCTGAAATGAAACAAATATAGGCCTCTGTGATCTTGGTTAAGGATAAGAATGACAGTGTCCTGATTCACACAATACAGGAAATGCACAATTAGTTTACTGGATTTAGGCTTAAAAGTTTTGGTGAATCCAATCATTGTGATTTATGAACCAGTTTATGACTTAGTATTGAATAAAACCCAATGAATCGTGGCATACTCCATAAACCATGAATATAATCTTCAACTTATGACTGTAATTAAGCCCATAATACTGATTTATAAGTAATGATAATCGAAAAGCAGACCCAGGTTTTACAAGTTTTTGTGGCATTTGTTAAGCAAATGCCATGTCATTAAGCAAGCCCATTGTTTGTTACGGGGTGGTTTTTGCTAGAAATATGAAGTAAACACTGGTTTCCATCATGTGAACATAGGGCACTACTGTGGGCAGATAGCCAAGTGCCCCAAAAGCGGTCATGTGATGTGTGTGCACGTGCACATGCCAGAACTTCAAATCAAGGTGTTGTATTTTCAAATGGTTGCTAAGCAACCAGTTGTAAGTCAAGGGCTACTTGTAAAGCATTATGCACAACCGTATCATGAACATTTACCCATCACTCTTAAAATTGTTTTTTGTGACTTGGTTGCCCATTGACTAAAATATAAAATGTTACGTTTTCTTGCAACTGTCCAAACCTTTCATTTTTTATTTGACACAACTATGATGCATATATTGTCTAAATACATATTTGAGAAAGGGAATAAGGATAAAAAGCACTATCTCTCCCACCCTTTCCATTTTTCACTGCATTTAAATGTTTAAAATATTGTGTGGTTATACAATTTCTATACTGTTCTGACATGCTCTTAACTGCTCAAAAAACCGAAATCAACTAAGCACACCCTCAAAACTCATTCTGCCAAGCAGTAATTTATAATGTCCATTAAAATACCATTTAAAGGCACAAAGCACAAACACCTGCACTTTAATTATTTATGGAAATCAAACGTTGTAGTAGTATGAAACTTGCCTGATTTCAAAGTTTCAAGATCAGAAACCTTTCATCTCTTGCAATAGAAAAAGTTGAAATTTGTGTGAAGACGATTTGCCTTATGTACAGAAATCAGTCGAAATACCTGGTTTATATACACATCACCAAGGCATAATCAGCAGGTTCACACATTATACGCAGCATGAATCAGGCCAAACAAATGCAGTTTAACTCTACTCTAGATTCCAATTGAGCTCAACTTTATGCCTGTCTTATGACAGCTGTAATGGGAGTTGGTTTGCTACTGCTTTCTTCTGGAATATTTTTTTTGGCTTTGTATTCTAGTCCCCACCCTAACATTTCCTGGGAATCTCCCATTAAAGTACTAACCTGCTGCCACTTTTGGCTTGGCTTAGTTTGTCTGAATGATACTATAAAGGAGAGGAATCTTGTCCCCAGATGGCCTATCAATCAATGCCGTCACATTTGATACCAAGCATAATAGATGTACGTGATCTATTCTTTGATTAGTAACACTTTCTCACATTTGCTAACTTATAACACATATATCTTATCCACATTTTTTCTTAAATTAGAAAATTTATTCATTTTCTCAGGGTTTGTTTCTACCTGTCACTCATTCCATTGTGTTAAAGACTTAAAAAAACACATAAGAGCTATTTGTGAGTTTTTCATGTTCATCAGTGAAAACTTTTCTGAGTACAGAATACAAGTGGACAATCTTCCATTTAGTATTTCTCAAGTCAGATTTTTACTAATACTTGTGATTTGAATTTCAGGGTCAACACAGAAGCCTAATTCATACTACTAGGACTCCCCGACATTGGTAAGGAAGAGAGAGGGGAGAGATTTTTAGTAGTTCGTGGAAACAACAGAAAGTCATAGTGCCAAATCATTAAGAGTGGAGAGTATCTTATTAGCAAACCAAGAAAAGAATTTGAGAAATATGCTACTTGTCAGAAACAATTTAAACAGAAACAGCATTTTTTTTTAATAAACTTCACATTCTTTAGATTTATAATTCCAGTATTTTCTTTCTCTAAAGTATTTTTTAATTCAGAAGGCACTGGGGATTAATTGTAAGAATATTCCTGTTTATATATAAAAACTAATTGCAGGGTATTAACAGACAAGTAATTCATGGTTCACAGAAAAATAGCTGTCTCTTAGGTGATAGTTTCTGCCCATAATTAATTGTATGCTGAATTATAACATATATAGTAAAAAAGGAATACAGAACTTTCCATTCAGAAATAATAATTTTGAATACGCAAACAAGTACTTTTCGAGATATTTTATTTTGTTCATACACACTATGCCATGAATTCATAAGGAATTGGCTCCAGCAACTCTGGCTCTTTGCCATTGGTTCTAACAAAGTGAGCTTCTCTTGGAGGTGCAGGCTGTAAACAAGAATACAAAAAGAAGCGTGAGTTACAATAGTGCGAAATATATCAAAAAACCTTTTTTACAGAGCACTTAATAATTAGGTCACTTGTCTTTCCTCAAAATTAGGAACGTATCTTAAGAGCAAAGACAAAAAAAATAGTCTTTTATAATAAGGTGACTGACAACTCTAAAATCAATTTTTTTACTCTTCATGCTTTCTTTGATCTTTTTCAGATTTAGCTTGTTATGACATTAGACAATAGATTAAATTGCAATAACAGTAACATTTAAACACTATATAAACTAAACATTTAAATACTATATAAACTAAACACAGAATATTTTATTTACAGGTAGTTCCCAACGTATGACCAGACACTTAATGACCATTCAAAATCCTCGCCAGAGCTATTTATGACCTACTTTTGAAGTTATGATGCACACACTCCGGTCACAACAGCACTTTGGACAGTTGATAACTAGTTCATAATTACAGCCATTTACAGCATCCCATAGTCACCTAACCACAAATTGCAACATTTTTTGCCCATTGTGGAAAACTGATTTGCTTAACAACTGTGATATTAGCTTAACAACCATGGAATTTACTTAAAAATCAGGTCTGGTTATTTGACTAATGACTGTACTTTCCAAGCTCAATTATGGTCTCACGTTGAAGACCACCTGTATGTCTGACAGGGATATTATATATATACATACACACCTCCCTCTCCCTCTCCCTCCCTCCCTCTCTCTCTCTCTCTGTGATAATATAACTTTTTGGTCTTGTTACAAATTTAAACAACTCTCAACATTTTTGCCTAGTTACATACCGGGTGTTTCTCAAAGTAACTTTAGATTTGCTTTAGTACCGACTACTTAAGACATATTCTCAATGTTACCTGGCGTTTTAACTCAAACCAAGTGCCCTTTTCCTTTGCTTCCTTTTTCTTTCTTTCATTTTCCTTCACACGCTGCAAAAAACTGTCTCTGCTCTTAGAATGCTTAATGTGTTCAATGCGCACATTGATTCTCTTAGCAAGGATCTTGCCTCTAGGAGAAAAAAGATATGGGCACAGTCAGTTTTAGCGTTTTCTTTTTTAATAATGAAAACTAGATCAGTGAGATCAAGTCAGTACGGTTCTATTGTCTTGACATTCCCAAACTGTATTTTGTTGCAGAAGAGATTCAGTATCTGTTTCCTTTGACAGGATCCAAGCCAATTAAATATAATCTGGCTGGGTTTTAAAAGGATAGTTGCTGTAACCCCCTCTGAATGACCAATTAAGACAAGAAATGTCTAATTGGTAAAGTGAAGGGGGAAACAGACACATTTTAACATAATAATATTCAGTAATGAGGAATAAAGTCAAAAACAAGGAATGCACTTACTTAACCTTCTTGTTCACAATAATGCCCACAGCATGCTGAGTAATGTTATATACTCTTCCAGTCTTGCCATGGTAACATTTGTGGGGCATGCCTTTTTGAACTGTTCCTGTGCCCTTTTAGTGCAGAAAGTTACACCATAGTTATACATATACATAAAAATGCCTGGGAATGTTTATTGAAACTATCTTAGGAAAGGACATCAATGAATTATTTACAACTGAATGCCTATGTTCTTAAATTCATGAATATAATTGCTGCTCTGCCCCCACAGTATAAGCTTTTCTAGTCAAACCAGAACAAACTTACTGTCTAGGTCAGGGGTAGGCAACCTCGGCTCTTTTATGACTCATGGACTTCAATTCCCAGAATTCCTGAGTCAGCTATGCTGACTCAGGAATTCTGGGAGTTGAAGTCCATGAGTCATAAAAGAACCGAGGTTGCCTACCCCTGGTCTAGGTAACCTACTCAGCTACTATTTTCCGTTTTAACTGAACCCCAATCTTACAGTAATTTTATTCAACAGCCACCAAACTGTGAATGGTATGGGCATAATTTATGAGCCCAATGAATCATACATAGCTTACTAATCGCTGTATCAAATATTTATTACATTATAAACCAGCATAAACCCCTATCATAATTTTATTATTTTATCTGAAGGCCTATGTTTCGTGGAGAGCTAGATAATGTCTCTGGTTTGCTTTCAGTGCCGGTGAAATGTTTTGCTCAGTTTGCTTTAGTTATTACAAAGCAATCATAGGAGAGAGTCATCATCAAGCACCAGAGCATTAAAATAATGTAACGCAGCATCACAAAATCAGACACTCAAATTAGGCTTTGCATGAAGAATTCAGCAAAATTTTAACACAGACCATTTGATTAAACTTATACATTAGGGAAAAATATCACTAGTGTTTTTCAAGAACCAAAACTATATCCAATTTCAAGTGAAGTACTGCACATCTGATTACAGATGCTCCATTACGACCACATAATTTTTACTTTTAAAAATTGCATCTTTTTTATATTTTTATTAAATAAGACAAACATTAATACAACAAATTAAGTATTAAAGATACAACAAGCATGCACAAGTTCAGCAATATAATTTCAAGACAACTGTTTATCCTTTTATATTATGGGGTTTTACACTTTTATTTTAATAAAGTAATAAGAGCTCTGTAGCCTAATTTTAGTTTCAGGAAAGTAATTTTTAAAGAAACATACCTTAATATCAACAATATCACCCTTCTTATAGATTCGCATGTAGGTAGCAAGAGGGACAACACCTTTTAAAAAAAAATAATGCAACAATTACTTATATTTAATTAATTTCATGCATTTTAATACCCCAATCCCTTATTAAGGATTAAAAATAGAATTAAAGAATCTTTCCCCCAATAATGATCAACAGTAGGCATTAGACAAATTTAATGGTGAACTTTAAATTATGTGATATTGGTATTCCTTTAACTATAATGCAGGTTATATAATCCACACAGGTAGGGATTCAACCAACATTTTTATTTCCATCATTTTATTAAATTTAACTGGCTCAATAAATATTACTTACCATGTTTGCGAAAGGGTCTTGAGAACATGTAACGTGTCCCTCTCCTCTTTCCTTTTGTGTTTGTCATCTTGACTGATCACTAAGAATAATCAATATATAACAATTCAGAAAAAAGAAATATAAAGATAACTGTTAAATTTAAATGGAATTTGTAGTAAATACTAAAATAGTGATGCTTCCTTGTTACTGCACACGACTATAATCAATAGAATTTATGTCAGAAAAAACATTTTCAGCTCTTGAATCTTGTTAAATTAAGATTGAGCATGGTAATTTTTATATGAAATGAGCAAGCCCTGCCAAAATACAATTTTCACACAAAATCCTTTAAGACACTGTTAAATTCTTATAAGGACCCCTACGCTTGATCGGGCAATTTTTTAATGGTTTTCTCAGAAGGCAGGAAGAAAGACTATTGTAAAGTCAGACTTACACTCTTATTTACTCAGCTAAGATGGACGTACTATACACATGGGATTTGCTTGTGACAGCCAACACTAGATCAACCTTCCCTTATTCAATACCCTGGACATTTGTTGTCCTGTCCCCAGCAGACAGGATGGAGTAGCCTAGTATACAAAGCAAGTGTCTCAAATATTAACAATCTGTTCAAACTACACTGTTCAAAATTTAATTCTTTCCATCCCAAATTATCCAATTCAATAATTTGAAAGAGCACAAAGTTTAATAAAATGCAAGTATGGGAAAAGTTTTTGTTTTAGTAATCTAATTGTAGTTACTTTGATGTACACCAGAATTGTATTAATAATTAGGACTCAACTGAATGCAACAAGAGCAAAGTATTTCTGAAATTAAAACAGCAATGTCCATTCCAATTCAATTACATCAGACTACAAGCAAAGGATTGCAAATGTAGCCTCTACCTTAAGAAGAGGGAGACTTTAGGTCCTAGAAAAACATTACAAAGATCTGAGCTTTGTCTTTTCTGAATGTGATAACCTACTATGGTATGTAAATTTCCTCTTGTAACCTCTCCCACTACTGTAACTCAATCCAGAAGAAAACAAATGCCTTTTTATATTAGCAAGAGAACAGAACTACAAGCAACGCAAAAGATCGCGGATTTAAGCGTTAAGTACCTCCATATTTTTAGTCTAATTTTTTAAAAAGTTAAAACAGATGTGACAGACCACTTCCCAAGACCTACGTATAATGTCCTTGCGTATCGAGCAGGAATACTCTCCAACCGATGGCCTCCCAAATAAGCCACATCCCAACTTATCTGGTAGGCACCAGGTTAGAGAAACCTAGATTAAACTTCTTGGAAAAATATACGCAACTCTACCATGCCAGATCGCAGACTGACTCAGTAAACCGATCATGCTTATGCAGATTTTTGTGATTTCTAACTCGCAAGGCTGCAAGGGGACATCTCTCCCCCCCCTGCTCCGGGCCCCCCTGTATTCAAAGCACGTGCTCAAGTTACTAAACGGCATTATGTCCCGAAGGTGCTTTTTCAAGAGGCAACTGGACTTTGTTTTTCTTTTGAAGACGTTTCGCTTCTCATGGACCAAGAAGCTTCTTCAACTCAAAAGCTGCGATTACCCCGCTGGGCCTTGGCCACGTGCGCCTGGATGCCATCCCTCCCTCCCGTCGCTCCCCCCCCCGTACTTCGCTTCAGGCCCGGATCGAAGCTCACCCTTCTCTCGCTGTTCTACCTTCCTAGCCCCCCCCCTCCCGCTCGTCTCCCTGTCGGTCTCCCTACGCTCCTCGCCCGGCTCTTATTTCTCCGGGCCACCCCAAGCCACGTTCTGAAAAGTGTCCAGGCCTCCCGGAGTTTCAGCGAGCCAAGTTTTCTTTCACCCGCTTCTCCGACCAGCCCCGGTGCTACTTGTTCCCCTCCCGCGACCCTCCGCATACCGGACCCGACGAAAAAGAGGAGCAGCCGAACTCCTCCGGGGACCTGCAAGATGGCGCCCAAAGGCCGAAAAGAAAGAAGGCGGCGCTTCGCGAAATCTCCGCGCCTTCCTTCCGGTTTAGCGCGGGGGGCCTGATCTGATCCGCTCATCCTAAAAGTGCCCGATTGAAAAATGGTCAGTGGTCGCCGAAGGACCTGGGCTGAAAAACTGACAATGTTCGCGCAGGAAGTTAAAGAAAATAGGAAGGAGGCAAACATTTAAGTCGCCACAAAATAAATGCTCTGAGGTTTCTTAGATGTTACGATACTGAACTGGAGCAGGCACTGCTTTAGACAGCTTTGTAGGAGGGCCCTCATGAGGCTTAAGAAAGAAAAGCGGGGCGTTTGTACTATTAGTAGTGCGGTAGGTGGAGTTTTGGGGACAAGCCGATGGAGTGTGAATGCGAGCAGTTCTGCAGCTTATTTCTTGCGTACAGGATTAAGGTTGACGATCTCTGAGGGTTACATAAGCCAGCACTTGAATGATTCACCCAGCATAATTAGCTCTAAACCAATGTCTATGGAGATTCTCAATCATCCAGGTCGTGGTTGTCCCAAAGGTGATTTTTCAAAAGGCAACTGGACTTTTTTTTCTTGAAGACGTTTCGCTTCTCATCCAAAAAGCTGCTTCAGTTCTGGCTGGAAATGGATGGATTTATCTTTTGCAATCCTCTAGTCGTTAGCTCTCTGAGACGTCGAGACCACTTGGGGGTTTATCTCTACCGGCAGGGTCACCTGAATCAGATAAATCAGTGCAAATACAGATAAACCCGCAAGTGGCCTCAACGACCCTCAGAGAGCTAATGACCAGATGATTGCAAAAAAATAAATTCTTCCATTCCCCACTATTCAGTCAGAACTGAAGAAAGCTTGGATGAGAAGGGAAACATCTTAAAGAAAAAACTAAGAAAGTTCAGTTGCCTTTTGAAAAGCACCTTTGGGATAGTTAAACCATAGCCTGCAAATTACAATGGTTATATTCATCAATATGCTATGCCAAAATCAAATATGGTTTACTCTAATGTGTGAATACAGCTTAATACAATATATAGTATGGACTTTTAGGGATTGAAAGTTGGAGGTTTTCCTCAATGCACACAACATACAAGGCTTTAATGTAGTTTTATTTTTGGCTTAGTATAAGCCAACCACTGTAATTTATATATACCATGGTTTCTGATTACATTGAATCAGACTGCTATGTCTTAATTGACAAACAATGGCTTAGAGTGATTTGAATCCCCAGTGCACGTTTTACAGCAAATTTGGGCAGAAATTCAATTCAGATTTAGCAGTAGGCATAGTGTTTAGGTAGATGCTAAATAATTTCAAATAATTTCATATCATGAATGGACTTCTAGTTGAAAAATAGTGTCAGGAGACTTCTTTTTTCAAAATTAAGCAGAGGACAATATTTCAGATTTGTATTTTTAAATGCCTGTCATAATTACACAACTGACAAATGTTCCACACAAAAAAAACAAGACCCTAACAACATCCTGATATTTTGCAACCTTATAAATCTTAAGTAATTAAGATTTTGTTCATTTCATTGCATCCACTTCTTACCTTATTAATGAAAGCTATTATGCAGATTCATATATAATGCTAAATTATAGACCATGTTAAAAAAAAGCAAACAGGATTCATACAACAGGAAGCTGAAACAAAACAGGCCATGCTATAGAAATGTACAAGTCACTCACTGCCTTGAAATACTTTAAAATTGTAGATATGTCTTAATTCTCTTTATGTACCTAAGCAAAAGGATATATTATCCAATGAAGCTTTCTCCCAGTTCAGTATACATGGGAATATATAGCCTATTCTTTCCATGTCTAATATTAAGGTATTTAATAAACCAACAGCTTTATCTGACTAAACAACTCAGTGGTCATATGATTTTGGAAAATTCAAGTTGGTTTTATAGCAAGCTCATGAGCATATCTTTAATGGGGGCTGGACTTGATTAAAATGCACACTGTAAATTTGTATTTTATGAATTGCTGTACAATTGAATAACACCCCAATTTAATTTTTGTCCACAGTTTTCCATTGTGTAGAAAAATAAAAGGAATACATTTATCCAAATTTGTATTACATAGGTTATTTAGGAAGGAGAACTTATTACTTCATTCAAACATTATATACCTAAAGCCAAAAAGGCTAAAAAAAAATTCATGTCTTTCAGCCAATTCCAAAATCCTTAAAATGCTAGAAAAAAACATGTTAATAACACTCCACGTTAAACTTTTTTTTTGGACTCTACAATATTTCAGAGAGCTATTTGGTATAAATAAGAATTTGCACAAGCAATACTTGATTCCTTCCAATCAGTGTTTTGATGGTCTTTCATTTAGTTTAACAGTAGCATTTCTGATACAGATATGTAAAGAAGACTCAAACAGATGGAATCTGTTCATCAGAGTGTATTCATAACCAATAGAGATTTTTATCCTTGGATATAGCCAGATGGGAAGTTTAAATTAGCTGACCATCTGCAAGTAATTAGGAACAAAACTACAGCAGATTTTTTTTGAGAGGAAATTGTATAGTATAATAAGAGTGAGAAAGGAAGCCAATCAAAATTAGCCTTCCACTTTTCTTGATAAGGAAGACAGCATTGCTTAAAAATTTATTGTAGCATAAACATAATAATGGCCGAACAATCAGCAGAGAACAAGCTCCTTCTAATTAACATGTTTTGTGTTACAGGAAAAATTATGCCAAACAAATGCACTGCATCCAAGTAGGAAATTTTACTGAATATATAGAACAATCCTCTGTATATTCCAAAGTAATTAAAATAACATATAAGGTTTTGTGGGGAGGGTGAACGCATATGTGCACATGAACACCCGTTGCTTGTTCAAGTGGGGCCCCGAACGCCCGAGACACTTGCACGAGTGGGGCCACAAACGCTCGCAACGCTCGTGGCGACGCTCGCGCAAGTGGGGCCGTGAACACCTGTGATGCTTGTGTGAGTGGTGCTGTGTGTGCATGTGCACATGCTGCACTGGCCAGCTACTCACGTGGCTCGTGGCCAATAGGCTGTGACCCAGCAGTGAGCCACAGCCCACAGGTTGGGGACCCCTGGTTTAGAGGACATCTAGGATGTAAGGAGCAATATAAATTAACATTAGTTGCAATAGTAATATTCAATTACTGACACTTCCAAATAAATTTAAATAATCCCTAGTGCTTTAAATTAATTAAGTGCTCTCAATTTGAGTTGACACCTAATGATTGTATGGGCAAAACCCCTCTATACTTGTTGGTTTTTTCAAAGACATTTAAGCAATCTTTTGAATCTGTCCTCCATCTTATCAATCAACCTCCTCTTGTATTTCTACATAAATGTAGATTTCAAGAAAATTACTAAGACTACCATAGATTGAAAAAAAGGTAAGATTGAACCAACCATTTGGATTGTGATTATTAGTATATATTTGTTGATAATCACAATCCAAATGGTTGGTTCAATCTTACCTTTTTTTTTCAATCTATGGTAGTCTTAGTAATTTTCTTGAAATCTACATTTAAAGATATCTCCTTTGTCTTGCTGTTTTCAGTGAGCAATATTCACAATTATATATTAACACTGGAAAAACAACTGGATGTTTGTTGTCATTGAAATGTCCTTATTCATGATCTTGTCTAAAATTATTATAGGTAGTTCTCGACTTACAACGGTTCATTTAGTGATGGTTCAAACTTACAACAGCACTGAAAAAAGTGACTTACGACCGTTTTTCACACTTATGACTGCTGTAGCATCCCCATAGTCATGTGATCAAAATTCAGAAGTTTGGCAACTGGTTCATATTTATGATAGTCACAGTGTCCCAGGCTCATGAGATCATCTTTGGCAACCTTGAGAAGCAAAGTCAATGAGGAAACCAGATTCACTTAACAATTGTTACTAATTTAACAAGTACAATGATTTACTTAACAACTGTTGCAAGAAAGATCGTAAAATGGGGTAAAATTCATTTATCAACTGTCTCACTTAGCAACAGAAATTTTGGGCTCAATTGTGGTCGTAAGTCAAGGACTACCTGTACTTTTTCCTCTATGATTAATCTTTTCATTTGTTCAGCACACTGCTCAGCTTTCTATTCTTAAACCTCAAAACCAAAATTATTGCTATCCACTATAGATTCACTAACCACTTGGGATGACAATATCTTTGTTTTCATCATGTCTTTAATATTAACATTTTCACTTTCATAGTGATTTATCTAAAATCTTTACTTTTGGCTAACAAATGCTATCATCTACATATTTCAAGGTGTCATTAAATAACGCCACTATTCTATTCATATTCTATAATATTATATTACAGGGTATATTCATTATCAGATTTCCCTTATGTCTTTTTTGGAAACCTGTCTGTTCATTTCACATTCCTATTTCCATATGTGCTTCTATGTTTCTTCATAAGATGTTAAGGAAAACTTTCTCTAAAATTCTATTCCAAGAGAAATTATTGTAATAATTTACAATTATTTGATGATTTGCACATTCTGTACTGTTTTTATTTGGAGAAATACTCTTTCCCTACTTTTAGGATATCCTGTCTTTTCTACATTATAAGGAACAAATATATCCTTTTTATCAACAAAAATATATCTGTTGATAAAAATTTTTTTGCAAGTTTAAACAGTTTAGAGGATATCTTTACTTGATGCTTTTTCATTTGAGCCTAATCACAATTCATAAATCAAACCAAATAAACCAAACCCTCCTCATGCAGAGATTATACTGGATTAAGAAACATGAAATATAAATAAATCCTACCCATCTGATCTCATGCCAATGTCTTTGCAGCTGAGCTGATTTAGCTGCAATTCATTGATAATGTTACAGGGGTTTGGACAGGCCATTTTCTTATGGTGGGATCCTCCCAGGCTGGTTTTATTCCTACAGATTAAGCTCTTGAAAAATAATTTCAGCTGTTTTAGATTGAAAGAGGAGCTACTGATTTTGCAACCTCCCTCCTCATTGAAAAATCTCAGATTATTCCTCCGCCTCCAATGAACTAAGAATGTGAAAAGGGCACTGTTTGGCTGTCTTTGTATTTGCTTTCTTGGTGAGCTGAAAGGTTCATTCATTACCTCATGTGGTGTTTTCATTTTAAGGTCAGTGATATTGTTTTTGAGTTGGTAAATGAAAATAAGGGCACTGTGATATGGGAACTGAGCAAGTGCAAAACTCTGGATTGCTTGTGGATGGCCTCAAAGAAAATGAAACAAACATAGGAGGAATAGGGCTGCCAGTGGCTATTAGTCTAAATGGCTTACCTGTTTAGATTTTAATTATTCCTGCAATGCACTATTACAAATAAAATGAGAACTTTTTAAATATTTTGCTATATTCAGAGCTGGGCAGCATTACCTGATTAATTGCCACCTTTAAAGTCTCAGTCTCAGTTCCTCCCAAGTTATTTGCACTTGCCCACCCATAGCATTATCTAATTTCTGCTTTTTAAAAAAATTCTAGAGTTTCTATTTTTCCATTAGGACCTTGTTTACTGTATACACAAAAGTTTGTTTTCAAAATGTTGGCACAATAAGTAGCTATTATTATAGATTACAAAATCTGAACAATACTGAAAACTGTTCCAGAACAGAGGGGAAATGAAAAACTTCCAAGAGGTAGAAGTGCAGTAGGAAGAGAGCAAAAGAGAACTGCCTGTTGCCTATTCTATTATCATTTAAACATTGGGGATAATTATTTGACAAGCTTTTTATTCAATTTGTATAGCCCTCCCTTTCAAACCTGTGTTACTGGGTAGTGAATAATCATAAACACAGAGTAATAGAAGAAAATTTAAATATGTTGAGTTTCTCTTTTTTGTATTATGTACTAGATTTAATGTGTCAGTAGTTATAAACCAGTGACTACAGGTGGTATAAATGTTATTTAAAGCCCTTCATATTGGTAAACTTTGACTTGGAATACCTGAGGCTATCATCCCCATCACCCCAAAAACTGCCATCTATACGAATATGCATATATTAATATACGTTATCCTGCTTAATTAATCAGTAGATTTGATGAAACCGTTGGAATATATTGTGGCAGTCCGTATAAGATATAAGATTAAACCATGATTAAACTATAACTTAAACTTAATTGCAATTATAGTTCAAGAGTGCAAACCTATTGCAAGAAATCCCACACACGGAGAGGACTATAGTCAAAAGCTAAACGAATAAACAAACTCTTGGCTCTGATAGAAGTGCTCCTTGTGAGGATTTTACTGGCTGTGATCTTTCATCATGCTACGCCATGCTAAGATAAGCCGCAAATGGATGATATCCCATAGCCTATTAAACCATAAATCATGGCTTATACACCCCACGTATCCAAGCAAATTTGAGCACGGCTTGATGCGTGATCCCAGGTGTTTCAGCAACCCGGTTGCCATTAAGTAAGACCCAGCAGCTGGAACCGGGTATCTCTAAGACCTAGAATAGCAAGACCGGACAGGGAGCGCGCTGGTGCGTGAACAATGAAACCTGATTGGTTGAGTTCGAGGGCCAGAGAAATCTGGGTTCAGCCCGCAGAGACGACCAGGCGCGCGCGCATGTGTGGGCGGAAGAAGGGCCGGCTCGCGCAGTGGTGTGCGCGCGGATCCTGCAAGCAGCGAAAGCGGGGAGGGGACGGTTGGCCCCGAGGGCCAGGTCGGAAGCGTAACCAGCGCGTGCCGCTCGCCTTTCGACGGTTAGAGCTGTGACGGGCCGTTTCATTAGGCGGGCGGAGCCCTGGTGGGTTCCGCTGTAAGCTGCTGAAGGTGGCGCTGCCGCCGCCGGGCTGTCCTCTTCCTCCTCAGGCGGGACTCCCCCGGCCCGGCTCGACGTTGTGATTGGGTGGAAGAAGATGGCGCTGCGCGGATGGAAATCCTAATGACAGTCTCCAAAATAGCCTCCATCTGTACCATGGTGAGTGTGAGGGGAGGTGCCCCCTGTTCCCTCGCCCTTTCGGGCCCATGCGCGGTGGCGGGTGAGAGGCGGGCCGCCAGGTGGGGTGGGGGGGAAACTGGGCGGAGCCCGGGCGAAGGTGTGCCTTACGCTCAATTGAGAAGGGAATAGGGGGGCCGTGGGTCAAGGGATCGGGGAGCGTCCGAGTCCCCTTCTCCCTGAGGAGGGCTTCTTCCAGGCAGCAGAAACGGGAGACTTGTGTCCTCATGCATATTTACTCACAAGTAAAGCCCATGGAATTCGACCAAACTTATATACCTGTCAAAGGGCAGGTTAGGATTTAATAGAAGGCGATCTCGTGCAATGATACTTGAGGGGATGTAATACCTGATCTTGGCTCAAAAGGCTCGCAGGTAAAGAAATCTAAGCCTGCAATTTTGTCTGGAGCACCAGAATTGAACGGATCTTTCGAGATTTCCTCATCAAAGTCCTCTCTAGGAATTTAGTTTTAGCCAAATAAAGGCGAGGGGAGGGGAGGAAATAACTTCGTATTGAAATTTGGTGGAAAAATAACTTGTTGATGTCTTACAAATTATCGAGAACATTTCCCAGAAGAGCCAGTTGGTAATTTTGCTCAATGCTCTGGAGATAGTGAAGAGGCAGGAGGAATGAGACAAAAACAGAAAAAACTCGAGGAAAGCAAAAGAATTTTGGATGTGGGTGTGGTGAAAGGAGAAGTTCAGGTAGAACAAATTTAGCAAATGGGAGAGGGTTGTGTAGCAGTATGGAGTTAAAACGAGAATGATGGTGGGATCTGTGCCAACTCGTTGAAAATGGTTCAGTAGTGCAGCAGAACAGTGAAGTATTCTAATGTTTATATGTTTCACTGCTTGTAAGCATTTGTGGATTTTTAATGAGACTGATTCTTTAAAAAGTATCCTCTTAATCACTTGAAAGTCTCTTAGTAGTTGACCTACATATGAAATGTGATTTAGGAAAATAGATATGTATACCTTTGGGTGTGCTGATTGTGCTTTTTTATTTCATCCTTTTTACTCTTTGGCAGTTTAGTTTAAAATTAGTATGGAGAAGATGTTTAGAGCCATTATACTGTTTCTTCTTTCAATGTAATGCAAACGATCATTGTGAAGCTAAGTTAAAAGCTCCTCCGGAAACAATAGTTATTATTTTACAGATTTGTAAATCATTATCTAGATCAGGGGTGTCAAACTGCTGGCTGCGGGCCAGATGCGTCATGCTGAAACCGCGCCCAGCCCATTGCCGGCAATGGAAAAAAAGTCGCGATACGTCACGATACATCATGTGACGTTGCGAGTTTGACACCCCTGATCCAGATGCAGTTGATTCATAATACATTTATCTTAGGTCCCTATTTCTGAGATAAATAATTTTCTCTTTTTCATTCTGCCCTTTAAACCATCCCAATGCAAAAAAAGGGTTGACAAATCTCACACCCTAGAGAGGTTCCAAGAAGCATAAATGGGATGCATAAAGATTGTAGGTTGTGTGCCCTTCATTTAGATTACTTTTTCCAAAATACAAATGAAATAATATTTTTAGTATTAACTTTCCCAGTTTAGTTAGCCATATTGTATGAAAATTAGTATTCTCAAGCCAGCTACCCAGATCAAAGTGGCTTGTAAGTTGGTATATTGAATTATCACTTTTCTGCAGCTATATGTAATCTTAAGAAGAGTCAACAAGGAGTTCTGACTAGTTATTCCCTAAAATATAATAATACCAAAAATGCTTTGTAAGTAATCAAGTAGACTAACAGGTGCTAACAGGTGCTTGTCAAGTGAACTAACAGGAAGAGGAGAAGATAGGGACTGCAAAAAGCTACTGTGTGCTTTGATAGATTATGTGCTGAGGTGTGAAGAACTGTGAAAAGGTGATTTTCTTGAATAGCTGTGGATTGTGAGTGTCCCAAGAGCTGCTGATTGCCAAATAGCAGCACCTCCCAACCGTTTCTATACCCCGCACCCCTAGAACGCTTCTGATATATTCTCGCACCCCTTACAAAAGTTCGAAATAATGGCAACGAATTATGCATATACACTATAATTTTGAAACCCCCAAGTTTTTGCACCCCCGGAATATCATTTCTCACCCCCCGGTTGGGAACCCCTGCCAAATAGGGATTGAATGGTTGTTTCCTGTTGAATAAGCTGAGACTAATAATGATTTTAAAAGGCAGGTTCCAGAGAATGAGATCACTTAATGAGAAAACAGTGAATAACAACAGGTTGGTGGAAACGTTTAGGTAGGAAATCCCTAAGAAGATTTCCTTCTACATCACGGGTGTCAAACTCGCTGCGTCATGTGACATGTCGTGACATATCACGACTTTTCGCATTGCTGGGAGCTGGGGTGGACGCATCCTCCGCATGATGCAACCACCCCGCAGGCTGGCAGTTTGACACCCCTGTTCTACGTAATTGGTTTGTACTTGGTTAAAATGAGAGCCTGTACATGGAATAAGAAAAAATAAAAGTCTTCCTATTGGGGTGTCCATAAAATGGTGAAGATGAATGTGTATGGGTATGCAGTTACGACCAATGGCACACAGTTGCCAAGAATTCCAATTAGGAAAAAATGGAGGACAATAGAACATATCAGTATGGCTACATAGGTTTAATAAAAATAAAGTTATATTCATTGGGTTTCCACAAGGATACATTTTGAGTGTACTTCATCAATAATTGTGTTAATGGATGAAAGAAATGCTTACTAAGCTGCAAATGGTACAAAATTGAAGGAGAGTTAATAACAGAAAACAAACCTCAAAATGATCTTGGCAGGTTAAAAAAAGTGGACTGAAGTAACATATTGAAATTTATCATATGCCACTCCAACTTTTTCCAAGTAGGAAACAAAATGAAGTATAGGATGGAGTAATTGACTTAGTAATAACATTAAGTAGTTGATTGCAAGTCAAAAATATGCTAAAAATATGATGGGGCTGCAAAAAAAAAATGTAGTTCTAGGCTGGGTTAATGGCAGAATTAATAATTTCCAAATTATGTGAGCCATTTGGAGTAAGGGTTAGGTTTCCGGGTGCCGCTATTAAGCAAATCCTACAATGTTGCAGCATCCTCTGGTCACATGATTGCCATTTGCCATCTCCTGTTGGCTTCCCCATTGGCTTTGCTTGTTGGAAACCAGCAGTGAGAGTTGCAAGTGGTGATCACTTGACTGCAGAATTCTCTGGCTGTTGTAATTGCAAGCCGGTTGCCAAGTGCCCAAATTGCAGTCACGTTACCATGGGGATGCTGTGACAGCTGCAACTATGAGAAACATTGTAAGTCTCCTCATTCAGCACTGTCATTACTCCAAATGGTAGCTGAACAAGTGGTCACTGAACAAGGGCTGCCCTTATCATATTTTTCCTCACTCTGCTTCTGCAGGCTAAACACACACAATACCTTTAACAGTTTCTCTTTCTAGTCCCTTATCATTTTGGTTGCTCTCTTCTAGACATAATCTGGTTTATCAATGTTCTTCTGAAAATCTAGTGCCTTGAATCCAGTGTTCTAGGAACGATCTGACTAATGCAAAATGGAGAAAAGGAATTACTTCTATTGGTCTTGATTCAGTACCACTGTTGATGCAGCCGAGGATTTTGCTTTTTTTACATCTGAATCACAGTGTTGATTCATGTTCAGGTTGTGATCCATTATGGTGCCCAGATTTTTTTTCTGCATATACTGTTGAACACTATGTGCCCTTCTCATCCTGTATTTATGTCTTTGCTTTGTCCTACCCAGATCAACAACTTTGCATTTGTTGCTGTTAAAATTCACCTTTTAGGCTGTTATCTAATGTTACAACTTATTAATACTGTCCTAATGTTAGCTACCTCATCTTCTCTGTATTTTGAATTATCTTCAGAATTGATTATCATATTTTCTGACTCCTCATTCAGTCAGGTCCTAGAAGCTCTGATATTTCCTTTGATGTTTCCCTTCAGTTTGAGGCAGGGTATTGTTGTACACTCATTTAATATGATTGTGTATCCAATTCTATATCCATTTAATGGTAATAAAGCCCAACCCACATTTGTCACCCTCTCTAGTAGAATATCGTTTGTGACTTCGTTGAGTGTTTTGCTGAAACTACTCACCCTGCCCTTTTACAAGTCTTGTCTTTATTCTTCTTCTAATACAGAGTCCTTGACTTAAAACAGTTCATTTAGTGAAAGTTACAACAGCACTGAAACAAGTGACTTATGACTGTTTTTCATACTTATGATCATTGAGTATCCCCATGGTCATGTGATCAAAATTCAGACACTTGGCAATTGACACAGATTTATGATGATTGCAGTGCCCTGGGGTCAGGTCATCACCTTTTGTAACCTTCTGACAAGCAAAGTCAATGGGGAAGCAAGAGCATGTTACTAATTTAACAACTGCAGTGATTCACTTAACAATGGTGGCAAGGAAGATCATTAAATGGGACAAAACTCATTTAACAAGTGTCTTTCTTAGCAACAGAAATTTTGGGCTCAATTGTGGTCGTAAGTCAAGGACTACCTGAATGTATTTCTTCTAAAATTCTGGTATCAGAAATAAGTTTAGAAAAATATTTCTGTTTAAGGGATAGCCTGGCATCTTTACATTCTATCCAGAAACTTTAGTGCAAGAATGATATATGTGTGCAAGTATAGATGTTATTAGAAAAAAAAGTTCAAAATATAACAATTTGAAATATTTTTATTAATTTAAACATTACCATTTGGATTCTTTTTATTTATTTAATCTAACAATTATATTAATTGACAATTTGTACTTTCATTTTTCTTTATGCATGCATAACTGAAAATACCTTGTAGTGTAAATGATACTAACCATATCAGCTGCATTATATGCTAAATACAATTCCATAATTTCCTTTTTCTAGTGTTTTTTACCTTTGGGTTGTGATTTTTATCTTTCGGCTCTATAATCTCTTTTGAATTTTTTTAATTTTAAAAAATTAAAATGTAGTCCATTAATGTTAGGTATATACCTGATTGGAAAAATCATGAGTTTATAATAGTAACATCAACCATAATTATAGATGCCTGATATAAGATTCATCCACCTATATACACACAAATGCTAATTACATTGATGAATATTCTTTCTACCGTATCTAATAAGAGCAATTTATGGATTTGTATTGGAATTATAGGGAAAATTAAGCTGGAAACAATGGCCAGGCCAGTCTAATTTCCTTTTTGGTACACCATAAACTCATTTATTAATCAAATTTGTTTGAAATTTTATATCTTACAAAATGTTATAAATTATACCATTATTATTGCTTCCCACAACTTATTTAGTTCTTTCTTCAGTAAACTACTTAACTTGTATAGTCAAACTATACAAGAAAATAGTTTAACAATTGGCCTCTAAATACTATTTTTTTCCCCCTCTTAGGGCGCTAATGCCTCAGCCTTAGAGAAAGAAATTGGTCCAGAACAATTCCCAGTCAATGAACATTATTTTGGCTTAGTAAATGTAAGTTTCATATTTTGGTTGCTTCGAAAAAGAAATGGAATTAATCATGTAAAATAAGAAAGTTGTTGAAAAATTGTTTGCCAGTACATTAGAGATTTATAGCTGCGAGAAAATAATAATAAAAGTGACTATAATATTATTTAATTAATTTTAATTAATTCAGTTTAATGAACAATAATGTTTAATGTATTTAATTTTGGTGTAGATCACAAATTATTCATAACTGTAACCTAATTTATATGCTAAGATAATATTTTTCAGAATAGTATAATTCCTAGCAAGTCAATTGGAGAATCCTTAATGAAAGTAAAAATGGACAAATTATCCATTTCAGGAACATGTTGGGTATATTTTGGTTTTTGTTCATGTACAATACTAATGTTTTGTACATACCAGTCTGCACTTGCTGGATGTCAAGAATGTTAAGAAAATTCTCTATTTTTATGGTTGGTTTTTCAGAATTACTTGGCAAATCAATTGTAGAAATATAAAAGTATTATATAAAATATAAGTAAAATCTAAGCTGGGTGGCAGTAAACACGTGTATGTTTGCTGACCATTATATTTATCCCTAATTCATGGATTATGTTACTCTTCAGAATCCAAAAATCATTAATATGCTTTAGCAAATTTCTTTCTGCATGCCATTTGCTTGCTGACTCTTGTCAATCTAAATTGTCAATTTGTTTTCTAGTTTGGAAATACATGCTACTGTAATTCAGTTCTTCAGGCACTTTATTTTTGTGGACCATTTCGAGAGAAAGTCTTGGCATACAAGAGTCAGCCCAGAAAAAAAGAGAGTCTTCTCACCTGCTTAGCTGATCTCTTCCACAGTATAGCCACCCAGAAGAAAAAAGTTGGAGTGATACCTCCTAAAAAGTTTATAACAAGACTACGAAAAGAGAATGGTAATGTTTTCTTTTATTGTTGTGAAGACTTTGCCTTTAACTAATTTAATGATAAAATGGGCATTTTTTTCTCCATCATTCAATATTCTTACTTGGACTGATCTTCAAAATCCAAATCTTGTAAAATTTTGTCATAAAAGTCTTCTTCTTTCTAAGTCCAAAGTCAGTCTTCCTTACAACACATTTATTTTAAACAAATAAGATAGTGCTTGACAGCATCTGATTTAAGAAAGGTTAAAAATTGCCTAAAGACACAATTTCAGTAAAATAGCACTCAATAAAACTTTAATAAGACTACAACTTAATTGAATTTGATTAGCACAGCTAACATAATAAAAATATTCTGGTAAACAAAACCAGTCTTAACTTGGTGTCTAAATAGTAACACAGAAGATGACATTTTGAAAATCCCTAAGGAAGCCAAAGTTATTATGATTTACTGTAAACACCAGTGTTTTGAATAGAGTTTAGAAGTGGATTTGTAGATACTGAAGATTTTTCCTATTAGTAAAATGCGATCACAATTAAGTAACTGCAGTTTACAAAAATAGGCCATGAATAACTTACTGAAAATAAGAGCTCACAGATATAAGTTGTTCTCTCCCTTACTCAAGAATGCACAGCTAGCATACTAGACTAGATATTCTATCCAATACAAGTGAAACACTATCATCCACAATTAAGGGATACTTCATTCACAGAACTTCTGTTATCTACTAATTCCAGGCACCTATTCAGTTTATGTTAACTGAAATGAAGATGAAACTGTTTTAACTTGCCAATCTCCAGATGACTTAGCTTCACACAAATATTAAGCAGGAGGGATAAAATGAAACTATGGTGCCAATATCAGAAGCATAAATTATACATCTTCTAAAAATGACTGTTCAACTAGAATTGAACATTTGTTCAGAAAGATACCGTGATTATTTATTTTATACATTTGTGACTTTGGTGAAATTCTTCAGTTCTGTTATGATTATTTCATTTGACCAACCTTTGAACAAATCATTTATATTTGCGAGTACACCTTCTGTTTGTTCCTAAAGAATATCATTTTAGTAATTTGATTCAATATCTGCTTAATTAAGAAAAGCACATAAATGAATTATAGAGATTTTTAAATACTCAGATTATTAAGCAGTTGTGAGGAACAAAACATCAGGTATCAATTACTGAAAAAAAATACTGAAAAAATAATAATTTGAAAGAGCCAGAGAACCCTATCACAAGCAGAAATATGTGTTTTTCATTTTGGATTTTTAGATTCATTTTAGCATTTTATTATGGATTCAGGTGATTGCAGTTTCATACTACAAATCAAAATGAATAGTGCTTCTGAAAGATAAAGTAATAGTTATTTTTTGTTTAAGCATTTTTTCCTAACTATATGGTTAAATGCAAGAGACAGAAAAACATTTCAAAGTCTTAGCTTTCATGGGATCAGTGTTCCATTGCTGGCCATGCTGTATGTTCAATACTCATTTGAAAAAAAATATTGTAAAACTATCAAATTGCAGACTATTCTCATAAGCACTGGGGCTGTGCATTGTTTTGGATTTGATTCCAAAAATATCCTTTGAGCATTCAATCCAAAAAAGCTCCTATCTGTAACTCTTTAAAGCAGCCACATCTTTTCCCAGGATCATATTAATGAACATATATTTACTATTGGGTGGAAGCAGGCTTGTGTGCTGCAGAAATCCTTTTCTGTTGTTTGAAAAAATATTCTCAGTCCTCTTCAATATGTTTCTATAACAATTCTAGCAACAAAAAGGAACACCTCCCCCATTTTTGAAAGTTTTAAGTATATGTAGAACCAAGTTCCAATAACACACCTGAAATTTAATGTACGGGAGTCCAGAATATATGTTTCAGCCTCTTGCAGTTCGTTTTAGGGCAGGGGTGTCAAACTCGCAACGTCATGTGACATGTCATGACATACTGTGACTTTTTTCCCATTGCTGGCAATGGGGTGGGCGTGGTTTTGCTATGATGCATCCGGCCCGTGGGCCGGCCGTTTGACACCCCTGTTTTAGAGTGTTTTGGATCATGCTAAATGTATGAAGTAAAGTTGGGAGACTGAGGCTGGAATGTTGAACAAAATTCAACCTCAAAAGCTTAGGTAGCTCAACGCTCTTTTATATGATGGCAAACCAGATGCTATAGAAAGTTAGGTAGGATGTGTGTAATAGCTTTCTGACATTGTTTATTCTCAGCAATTGCTTTTTAAATCTATTTACAGCATCTATCTAAGAAGTACATTAAACGTATCAATTTTTTTTTGTAGAGCTGTTTGACAATTATATGCAGCAAGATGCACATGAATTTTTGAACTATTTGCTGAATACAGTGGCAGATATTTTGCAAGAGGAGAAAAAACAGGAGAAACAGAATGGTCGTCTACCTAATGGCAGCATTGACAGTGAAAACAATAATTCCCCAGATCCAACATGGGTTCATGAAATCTTCCAGGGAACATTAACCAATGAAACAAGGTGTCTCACCTGTGAAACTGTAAGCATTGTCTACAAATCTTTCTTAATTTTCAGTGTTTATGAAATTTTGAAACCGGCCATCTCCCTTGCAGGGGGACTGTGGGTGATGTACAAATAAAACATTAAAACAGTATATAAATGTTAAAACAGCCAAGAATGATTAAAATTTGGTGTTAAAAATTAAAGGGGAGAGAGGTCTTTCAGGATGCTAACCAGCCTCATGGTTATGTGTTCCTGTGTGCACCCAAAGCAAGACCTCAGGGCCATGTTTTCACAACCTTCCAAAAGGCCAAGAGAGAGGATGCCCGCCTGACTCTGGAATGTTCCAGAGGGCAGAGGCAACAGGAGACAACTCTCTCTTCCTGGATCCTGCCAGTCGGAATTCTTTGGCTGACAGAGTCTCTGGCATAACTTCCCTGCCTGATCCGATGATGTGTAAAAACAAATATTGTTTTTGGCAGTGGATCAAAAGCTGAGTATAAAATATTGATATGAATTTGAATTGTGTGTGAGTTCAATAAACATTTTTTCATAGTCTGACTTAATGGAATTGAACAACAGATGTTTATTTGCGTGCAAGGACTTTTTTGTAGTAATGTAATCAAAATGTTTAATATAAAAAAAGTTGGTGACATATAGCATTTAGAAAGAGTGAATATGGAAATATTATTCCTTATGGGAAAAAATTGTTTGGTACACATCATTTTTGGTACTTATCATGCCTCCCAGAACCAATTTACGATGAGTACTGAGGTACTCAAGAGAAGTGAATCAGTTTTTTTCTGTGTGAAAGGAGAAATCAAAAGAAGATCCCTGAAATTATATGGCATTTACCGTGCTTTTAATAGTGAAATATTAACAAATGGAGAGATGAAAATAATAACATTCTTTCTCTAAAAAGAGTGCATTTTGTTAAAAGTTTAGTCACCATCATTACCATTATTGATTTTTATTGCTAGTTCATCTATTTTTAGTTTAAAGTCTAGTTTAAAGTCTAGTTCATCTAAGTTTAGTTTAATGTACATAAATGGATGATTATACAATTTATTTTAACTTGCAGATAAGCAGCAAAGATGAAGATTTTTTAGATCTTTCTGTTGATGTGGAACAAAATACTTCAATCACACATTGTTTAAGGTATGAGCAATAACCTATCCCTGATTCGTAAGCATATAAATTTATTTGAGATAAAGTAACTAAAATGGATTTATTAGACCAGTTTTAGAATAATAGACTTCATAACACTTTTTATATTCTTCCTTAATTGAACTTGAACTTACTTAGTGCATAGTGTTTCAAATATGAAATGTCAGCTCAGTATAAAAATATTTCAGTGAGATAATTCACTAGTTATTGGTCTTTCAATATAATTTATTCAAAAATTGAATTTTCTTAATGTTTTTTATCCCCCTGTTTTAGGGGTTTCAGCAACACAGAAACCCTGTGCAGTGAATATAAATATTACTGTGAAGAGTGTCGCAGTAAACAGGAAGCACACAAAAGGTACTATTTGCATTTATTTTGAATGTTAGCAATATATATAATTAACTGCATATTTTGAGTTTTTGCATGAGGTCATTGCCTTGTGTAAACTTTCAGCAAATGGTAATATTGAGATAATAAATTGATAGCAGAATTGTTTATGACTTTGCAGACAGGTAGCAAAATAGACTTTGAAATTTAATTAAATGTGGTGATCAGTTTAATTTTGTTTCAGAATGAAAGTAAAAAAGCTGCCTATGATTCTTGCTCTCCATCTGAAAAGATTTAAATACATGGACCAGCTACATCGATATACAAAACTCTCCTATAGGGTAGTATTCCCTTTAGAACTTCGACTGTTTAATACATCTGGTGATGCCACAAATCCTGACAGAATGTATGATCTTGTGGCAGTGGTAGTTCACTGTGGAAGGTAATAATTACAATCTGTTTTTTGTTGACTTATTGGAAAATAGTGCTATGTATATATGCTAAAATCCTAAACATAAAGTCTGAAATTTATTACATATGTAAAGTGACTTTAGTGCTGGGTGTATAAATGAGATGAGGAAATGCATCCATGTAACTCTATCCTCTTAACTCACTCCTTATTCTTATCTGAGTGATACAGGTTTATTCACTCTACGGGCTGGGTAATCTGGAATGCCGAAGTATTACATAGGTGGCAGCCTATGACATAGCAACCAATTGTATTTCTTCTTCAAAATTTTTAGAGCAGCATTTTTATACAGATAGTCCTCAATTAACAACACACATCTCCCCTCCCCATCTCGGCCCTTTTGGCTGTCCTGCTCTGTGCTGCCCCCAGTGGTCTATGTTCTGCCATCCTCACTGTTGCCCTCATTGCTCTTTGGTTCTTCCTGCACCCTCATCACCTTGCCACCTCACACTTTGCTGCGCCTTCCACTCCTGTGCCCCTGCTGCCCACCTCACCCTGTATCTGTAGCCTCTCCTATCCCCAGCTGACCTTCACTTTGTTCTTCCTCCTATTGCTAATGAGATGCATTTAGCCTGGGCCCATCATGAGCAAGGCAGCCGCGTAGGGCCTTCCTGAAAGCTTGCATGGCCTGCAGCCGCCTTGCAAAAAGCCAGGCCTGGTGCGATTCAGCAACTGGAGGAAGGAGACGCTGGAGGTGGTAGAGTGCAGAGTGGCCCAGAGGGCAGACATGGGAAGGGTGATAAATGGGTAGGGGAAATTAAAATGGAGGTGAGTGTAGCAGGGCAAAAGAAGCATGAGCTTCTCACCTAATGATGTACAATCCTGGCCTAATGATCACTACCATAATGACTGCATTAAATGTTAACAGTTTTATAACCTCTATCTGAGGTAGTGCAACCACATCCAAAGTTAACAATGATAAACAATTGGATACTGAGGTTCCTTACACCCACAGCCATTCCGTCTCGCCTGGGTTCAGCTGAAGCCTGTTGTTCCCCCCTCCAGATCCCTCCAGTCTCCAGCCATCTCTACAGCTTCCAGAAAGGGCAGTGACAGCATCGCTTGGATCAGCAGGGATGGAGATGTAAAGCTGTATATCATCAGCATACTGATGGTATCTCATCCCATGGTATCAGATTATCTCACCCAGACGTTTCATGTAGATGTTAAAAAGGAGTGGAGAAAGTACCAAGCCCTGTGGCACTCCACAAAGGAATGGTGGTGGGCTGAACCTCTCATTCCCTATTAACACTGATTGGGACTGTCTTTGGAAAAAGGAGCTGAATCAGCATAATACTGTGCCACCCAGCCCCAAACCACGTAGCCGGCCCAAAAGGATACCATGGTTGATGGTATCAAAGCTGCTGAGAGATCAAGGAGAGCAAAGATGGTTGCACTACCTCTATCCTGCTTTCACCAGAAATCATCCAAAGCACGGCCAGTGCCATTTCCACCCCATAACCCAGTCCGAAACCCAACTGAAAGGGGTCAAGATAATCAGTTTCATCAAGGACCCTTTGGAGCTGTAAGGAAACCACTTTTTCCACCACCATCCCTCCCCCACATAATATTGAATTTGAAAATGACATAGCATTAATTACTTTCTTTTCACAGTGGACCTAACAGAGGACACTATATTGCAATTGTAAAGAGTCATGATTTTTGGCTGCTCTTTGATGATGACATCGTAGAGGTAAGAATTATTATGATTCATTGCTTGTAAAATGTATTCATCAAACTTACGTTTTTGCTGTTTGGTTTTAGATGATCAAAATTGGAAATATGTGGAAGCAATTTAATTTGTTGTTCTTGATATAGATCTGTTATTTACCAAAAAATAACAATTATGCATGTTTTTCTTAACAAATATCTCTGTTGCTGTAAGTGATAAATTGTTTTTTAATATGTTGGTGCTAACGTCATAGTTTTGCTACAAAATTATAAATTATTGTTTTCGAGAAATGTATACGCCTCTTATTTTGTTTCAGAAAATAGATGCCCAAGCTATTGAAGATTTCTACGGGTTAACATCAGATATCTCAAAAAACTCAGAATCTGGTTATATTCTCTTCTATCAGTCCCGGGACTGAATGTGTCTGGGCAAAAAGTTACTTCCTGCCTCACTCTTCTGGATTACATGAAAACTACTACATTAGAAGATAGTAAAAGCAGAGACAAAAGAATGATAATGTGGTTTGCGCTCCATGAATTTGCTCAGGGGTCATAAGGACAAGGCTGATGCATCACAAATGCGCTGAAGAAACAGATCAGCTGCTCTTGTAAGAATTTCCCATCAAGCAAGTTGTATCTAACAGACTTGATCAAAAGTCCAATTTTGTGGATATATTTTCATAATCTTTGGCATCTTTGATTTCTTGTCAGTGTTGCATTAAATGCAAGTGCAACAAAGCAATATAAATTTGGCACATTAATTTATTTGGTAGTACTAAAAATGCACATGATTCTTGATCTTGATTTTACCTATATTCAGTTTTTAGATTTAGATTTTTTTTTTTTGCACACATAAATAGAGAATTAGCCTAACAGTTGCTTTCTTGGCCAGAATAAATTTATAGCATATGGTTTTGTGACTGAAACCAAGAAGTCAAATGTGTTTTGCTTCTTGTAAGAAGCTTACATTACAGTAATAAGTACCTTTATGGGAACAGTTTTGAGTTTTAAACTTTCTATGGGGGAAGAACTTGATTTATAATTATAATTTTATTTTTATTTATGTGTTACTGCAACTTCTAGAGTTTCTGTGTTTTATATTTCCACAAATTTTGGAACCTAGATTTGTATATTAGATTTTATTGGATTTAAATACTCTTTTACATTGTTCATCTATAAGATTTCTCAGAAAATATACTTTCAAAACCTAAACTAACCAGGGGAAAGTATGGAATTTGCTTCTTTAATAAGGAGCCAGTGTCTCTTGCTGTATGTTTCATGTATGTTATTTAAAGAATTTGAAGTGGAAATGTCTTTGATGGTGTAAAACAGATTTTCTGTTTTATCACTGTTAAGATGGTATAGGTGGTATACTGTACCAGTTTTTCTTTTCTAAGTCTTCTAAACACTTTGACTGCAATATAAGGCCAGGATTGCCCATGCTTAACAGAGCCAGGGTGGCAAATGTATGTAATTTTGGTCTTCATTGTAGCATTAATTAAAATGTAAAATAGCTTCAGAATATCTCAGTTTCTGTGAATGCAATGGGTATGGATAGTTGAAAACTCCCCAAAGTCTTGTGAAGGTTTTACCCACTAAAATTTAAAAATTAAGAAAAAGAATATTAAAATTTTTGATCCTGAAAGCCAGGGATCTCTACATCATTGTTATGTTGTCTGACAGTGGCTGAATGTAAATTGATGAAATTAAGCTAAATGCATATTTCCAGTTAGATCAATTGTGCCTTCATATTTTGGCACTCTTTTTCATCATAGTTTTTGTTTTGCTGGCAGTGTTAGTAAGAAACTGTTTTTGTCTGCTGCTATAATTAATGCATTCAGTTTACCTATACAATTTAGCTCAGGAATTTAACATCAAACTGAACAGATTTTCAATGTAGGTTGTCTTATTTAACTAATGTGAAAAAAATCATGATAAATTGTAAAGATTTTTTTATTAAAAAAATTAAAGCCTTGTTTCAGTTGTTCTATCATTTTGCTGGGGAAGGCAGAATTCCACTGTTACAAAGACTTCTATAAGAACTCTTGAGGAGAATAAATATTCATTTTTAAAAGTGATTTATATAAAAGTACATATTGGTTGGACTATTTATAGGTTACGACTGCATAAAACTTGAATTTGGGCTTACTGTCTTTCTCTGGTTGGAAACATTAGTATAATTTATTGCTTTCTACATATTTTGGAATATAACAACTATCGTCCCTAAATATTGGTGGCCATGCTGTGGGGTTGTGTTGTTGTTGTTATTAGTGCATGGCATTGTTATAGTAGCCAGGAGACCAAAATGCTATTGCAGAGTAGTAGTTTGGCTTGCCAAGGCACCAGCCCTGCTTGGGTGCTTCCCAAGGAGCGCCACAGGAAGACAAACTGCCTTCCTATCAGAGAGAAAGACAAGCTGCTCTTCCTGCAGCATCACCCAGGGCTCCCTTCCCTCACGGAGCTGCCTCGCAAAGGGGCACTGCAAACAGGAAGGTTCAGAGCCGTCAGGAATCTGATTGCCTGCCCAAAGCACAGCTCATCTCTCCACCGAAGTGGTACCTATTTGTCTACTTGCATAGAACAAGCTTTTGAACTGTTAGGTGGACAGAAGCTGTGACAGGAACTCGTACCACACAGTGCTTGGGCTCTAATGGCCGGAGCTGAGACCATCTCCAGTGTCATTAAGTCACTGAGCCATCGTGCCTCTTTGGGGTTGTCTTGACTTCTGGTGAATTTTCTAGGCACGATTTCAGAAGTGCTTTGCCCTTGTCTTCTACCTAAGGCAGAAAGAGAGAGAGAGAGAGAGAGACTGGCCCAAGGTCACCCAGCTAGTTTCATGCCTTAGACAGGACTAGAACTCACAGTCTCCCAGTTTCTAGCCTTAATCCCTGCACCAAATTGGCTCTCTTGTGATCCTAAATATCACACAAATTGTTTATCGCTTAACAATATCTTCAGCTGTTTCCTTGCTGGAAATCAGAAGAGGATTAACTAATTTTGGAATGATTCAACCAAATCATTCAATTTAAAATGCTATGATTCACACAAGTTTCATCAAAGATGTTTAAAATTAGTTACATATACTTTTTTGATACTAGATTTACCTTAAGAGGTAGTTAATCTAAAGTGAAAGAAGTTTCTGCTCAATTCATAGGAGAGACCTTCAAGTTGGAACACTGATACCCATATAGGACTTTTACAGACAGGCCTTAAAATAGATGCCTTTTTTTGTTTTATAATTTACATGTAAAATGTTTACATTGCCTTAAAAGATTCTGTGTGATTCACAAGTACAACAGCAACAATCCAATGCAATAATAAATTTATAGAAATATAATAATTTGAGAATATTTACACCTCTCGGAATCAATTATTTCTTTCTAATTAGGGCCATAGGGATTTAGAACAACCATGATTTCACTAGCTTCTGAATGGCCACTAAAAGAGGAGCAATTCTCAGGTGTGAATCCTACTTTTAAGTCCCCTCCAACCATACTTCTCATTAGGTGGGAACCAGGAGCCACGCTATTCACTAGGACGAATCTAGTAAGGTCAGGAAGAATCTGTTTGGGTTAGGCAGATTCATCTATCCTTGTTTAGGGATTGGAACCAGCAATTCAGTTGTTAAGCAAAATGATATCTAAGTGGAAAATCACATGAATATGTATGATTTTACTTCCCCTTCCCCTTGTGTTACAGCATCAGGAGGATTTAACCCCAAACAGGGAAGGTTTCTAGAACTTGTTCCATGATGATGCCTGCTAAAAGAGCAACTCTTATAGTCCTTTCCCCCCATTCCCCTACCCTTCGGAATCTCACTCAGTCCCTGGGATACTTAGCAAGAAGAAAATTGATGTTACATTTATTGGAGAGGAAATTATTGTAAGAGAGTAAGCAGGCACATACACATCGAATGCACATCAGCTGGTTGCCTAGTAAATCCTCCACGAGCTGCTTAAGAAGAAATCAAAAGCCTTTAATATGAATCTGATTAGGGTCTTGTCAATTTCAGGCAATACCTGCTACCTGGCTGGAGGATTCTAATCAACTATAATTAAGGTAACTGAGCTGAGCTTGTTAAATTGCCTTTAGCTCACAAAGGGATACCTTGTTTAAGCAATTTTCCCACCCTGACGGGGAAAAAAAAAATGGGTATAGGCCAATATGTGTACCAACTGACTGTAATGCTGATCATGTGACTCAGGAAGAGATGCTACAAAGGTCATAAAATGTGGGCCTTAGTGGTAAAGTTACATTTTCATCACTGTAACTGCAAATGGTTGCTGTCTGAGGCAGTTGCTAAATCAAGACTATACCAGTCCTGTTGCAATCACTGAAAAGATGCCTTTAGTTAAGGTATTCCTGACAACTATTACGTATGTACCCATCCATGCTGTGAATCACCACCTCCATTTGAATCTTTAAGAGCTGCACAGCCTTACTAAACGTAGTTTAGCATTTCATAAGTACGCTCTTGCTTGCATAGTTGCTTGATCACAATTGGCTGGATCACGCAACGTGCCAAATCAAAGGTAAGCAAACCACGTTTCCTCATATATTAAAATGCAAAGACAAATGGTTTCAAATATAAAAAATAATAATATTGAGACTTGCATTAGAATTTCTGCTAAATAATAGATCAATGGGAGTAATTCAACTTTATCAAATGCACTTGATCCTGGTTTTTAATTTTTGGCTCAGTTTTGAACTTTAGAACTCTTTTCATCATTTCGGTATAACTGATGCATATACATATCCACACTGAATTTATATATATAATATTGCAAATGAAAGACCACCTGTCTCCATCCACCTAGTCCAGGGGTAGGCAACCTTGGCTCTTTTATGACTCGTGGACTTCAACTCCCAGAATTCCTGAGCCAGCATGGCTGGCTCAGGAATTCTGGGAGTTGAAGTCCACGAGTCATAAAAGCCTACCCCTGACCTAGTCCAATCAGGCAGTGTCTGCAGTTGGGTATGCATACTATTAGGAGCACGGTGGCTTGCATGGTTGACAAGCAGGAAGCCTGCGTTAGAGACCTGAGTGCTGACGTGGGGCACAGTGAGCTCCTGTCCTTCATTCCAGCTCCTATTGGGACATAAAAGGACCCCCCAACTGGGCATCCCCACTTCTAGGTGACTAGGAGAGAGTGACTGTCTGAGAGGTTTCCTAGTTTAGGAAAGGACAACTGGTGTAAAGGCCCTATCGTCCCCAGCTGCCATCTACTATGAGCAGGAGCTCTTGAGTTCAAGATGACTCACAAATTGCACACCAGACCTGGTGCAATTCCATCCAAGATCAAATATGGAAGAGCGGGGTGCTCAGGATTTCTAGCCATTTACTCTTGTCAGGATTGAGCCTGAGTCCATTCTTCCCAATCCAGACCTGCACAGCCTTCAAAGACTGGAACAAGACTTAAGACAGCATCATTTAATTTGCCTGGCCCAAGATAATATTATTGGCTATTATCAGCATATTGAGTTTAAAAAAATAATAAAATTTGATACAAGAGAACTACAACTAGACCTTTTTCTGTTGCTTGAATCACATGAAAATTGGTTAGTGAGGATGAGATTCTTCATACATTATGTTATGCTAAAGGCAGTCTTCAGTACTGTAAATTAATTATAGACATATCCACAAATTTATCACAACTTTCCAGCTGAGGGCACCTGTTCAGCAATGCATCCAATCTGGTACTTACAACATTATGTGATAATCCCTTTCATCTTCAAGAGAACTGTCATCACATGTTTCTCAAGAGCTGCCAAAACATTTACTTTACTAAAGTAGCAGTGGGGCTACTCAATCTTCAATAATCAAAACAGAAATAAAATCTGTTTTTGTTTTGATTATTGGAGATGGAGTAATCCATGAACTAGGGCAGAGTCATGAGTAAACAAAGCAAAAAAAAATCTGGGTTTTTTTTTGCAATTAAAGTAAGCTATAAATAATGCTGATGCCAATTCAGCTGTAAGGTTTTTCCATTTATAGTTCAATCTTGATATAGATAGGGATTTTATATTGTACAAAGCCATGATTTGCTTAAGCATCAACTGGCTTTGCTTACTGGTGATTCTGCCATAGTTCATGGATTACAAGTCACAGTGGGTTCACACACCAAGCAGAAATTAAAACATATTGCAGGTATTATGAGCCACGACTCTTCAGAGGCTGAAAGGCCTGATCCATCAAGTACCACAGAAACCAGGAGGCAATTTCCTACCTGAGGCTGACTCAGCCAGAATCCCAGCCAAGAGGAACAGATCCTGGCATGGCACTTAGACCCAAGACTTGGTGACAGATTTGGACAGCAGGGTGATCTGTTCAGCTCCTCCAGAAGCAAGGACAGCAGTGCCCATAAATGATCTGGTTCTGCAACTGGACTATTTAAGAGCAGCTGCTAGAGACCAGCCCTCCACTGGAAACAATACTCCACTGCTGGACCAGGATTGCTGCATCCTTGCTTACTTTTTTGGCATTTGGTTTCTGCACTACTACGAGAGTCCTGCATTCCTGAACCTGCACTACATTGGCTGCCTTCTGTCCAGCCCAACCACTGGTCCCTTCCAGCTCTGAATTGGCTGTCTACCACTCGTATTATGCTCTACCAACAGATAAGATATCGCATGCCTACATAATTCCCCAGGTGTGTGTGTGTGTATGTGTGTATCTGTTTAGCTGGCTTTATTCCTGCCTTGATGTTCACCTGAAGTTGTCAGTAAATCACTTGCAAATCACTGTGTTTGCTCAGTCTGGAACAGAAGAGTGAGTTTGTTTGTGCAATTATGAACTCAGCCAGTGGTTCATCCTAGATGGAACAGACCATCAGACACTGAGCTGTAGAAATTTTGTTGCTTTTACTGGCCTGGATTTGTGAAAAAACAGCCACTTTAGTTACAACAAAATGCCCCCTAAGTGTAAATGAGAAGTGTAAGAATACCCAACAGAACAAACCTATGTTAGCTATATCTGTTCTGCCCAAAATATATGACCTGCATAAGATAACATCTATACAAGTAGGTGAATAAAAAAAATAAAAAGAAAAAATGGCAAAACTCACTAAAAGTAAAATGTTAATGCAAGAGAGAATTGATCCCTTATAATAACAAATCTCCTCTCTCTTGCATTAACACGTCATAATAACAAATCAAAATCCAGTCATGTATGCAGGATTAATTTAATAGGGGTGATCCACACTCAGTTTATAGATATAAATTATTCAAGGCAAATTTCCAAATACAAGATCTTGTCATGTTCTAGTTTGGAAATCATGGTATGTCATAAAATAGTTTGTTGGTTAAGCCATTGTTGATTAAATCATTGCTAAACTTAGCATTATGTATTAATTCATTCACTGACTGAGTTTTGAACTGAGGCAATTTAGGCAGGAAGGTCTATGGCAGGGGTATCCAAACTGTGGGCCACGGGCCACTACCGGGCCACAGCCTATTGGCCAGTGGGCCACGTGAGTGGCTGGCCGGTGCACCCGTGTGCGATGCATGCACAGCTTCACTTACACGATCATTGCCTCGAGAGTCTCGGGCGTTTGCGGGCCAACTTGCGCAAGCATCATCACAAGTGTCGCGGGCGTTTGCGGCCCCATTCACACAAATGTTGCCACGTTCACCCCCACACAAAACCACCCCTCTTCCTCCCCTCCCTCCACTCTGGGCCGCCAACCCTGAAAGATTGAGGAACTCTGGTCTATGGCATCTAATGTTTATCAGTGAATTTGGTGGTGAATGTTGAGTAAATGGCTAGCTTTTGTAATTGTTTCATTTAATTATTAGGTCACAACTGAATACTTAGTTTCTTCCTACCAGGCTGCCGTGTTTGCTTAACGCTGCTTATATCATCGCTACACTAACAAACTAAATTCTCCTGAATTAACTGATTGTATATCTAAACATTTTTTTGCTAGTAGTTCTCAATATATGATGGTAATTGGGACCAGAAATATGGTCATAAGTCACTGCAGGCTAAGTTGAGGTACCCACATGACCAGAAGTAATTTTCTAGCTTTTTTCACAGTGGTTGTTAAGCAAATGCTGTGGTTGTTAAGCAAACCC
The DNA here is from genome assembly GCA_023970755.1 of Azemiops feae. Classification (NCBI taxonomy): domain Eukaryota; kingdom Metazoa; phylum Chordata; class Lepidosauria; order Squamata; family Viperidae; genus Azemiops; species Azemiops feae. The sequence goes on from JALGBA010004223.1 coordinate 433,443, forward strand.
ATTCACTTGAATGGGCGCTTTTTGCCAGAGATCAGGGGAAAAAAAAGGGGGGGGGGCACTGTGACTATGCTGCAATCGGTCATAAAGCTTACACGCCCATCATTTGGTCATGTGACTACGGGAGGACAGTGTGATCATTTATGATGCCTGGGGGTGCTTTATGGGCCATAAATCACTCCTTCCATGGCCAGTTTCACTTAGAATGGTCATTAAATGACTGGTCATAAGTCAAGGACTACCTGCAATGTATTTATGAAAACTGTTAAGTGGGATGTGTGCTTTAAAAAGGCATCCACTTCAATGTAAAATAAAATGAATTCCTTCTGTAACATATTTTAGGATAATATGTGTGGGGTGTGTGTGTGTGGGGGTGTGTTGATTCATGATATCATTGGAAAGAGGCATGAAAAACAGGCCAATTTATGTTTTAGCCTCCAGTCCCCTAAATTTATAATTGAATTTATAATTGATTTGTCTTCCGTAAACATTTTTTTGAAATAGCCTGATCATGTACTACTACCTGAATTCAGAACAGGGGTGGGCACCCTCAAATTACCTGCAGCCTCCATTTTCACCACCAGTAAAAATATATGACTGTGTGACTTTTCTCCTAAAATTTCAAGCTGAATTTTTCAGTTCAACTCATTCCAGTAACACTATTACATATTAGCCTTGTCCTTTGTGACTTTCAACAACCAAAAACAGTTAAAATGTGTACTCTCCCCCCCCCCCCCGCCAAGTCTTCCTGCCTATGTTTTGGAGAGTTACAACTATTAAGTGAAAAAATCTTGCATGCCGATGTCATTATAATGTAAACTATGAAAGAAGCTCAATTGCTTCTGATGATGCAATCAAGCCATGAGCTGAGACCTCATTGAGATAAAACAGACGCCATGCTGTGTAAAGAATTTTCCAGAAAGACAGCAAACAATTTACAGAGATGAGTTGACTCCTAACACTTGCATGCAATGATGACTAAACAGTTTAATCGAGTTTTTGCCTGGACACCATATTCATTTTTCTCCAAATGAAAAAATGCCAAACCTATTCACCCCTATGATCATAAGCAGTAGTTTTGCCCAACACTTAATTTAAAACAATCTTCCAAACAAAGTGACAAACATATTTATAAAAAGGAGTTTTTAGAAAAGATCTACATTTCATTTAACTTGCTGCATGCTAAATTTCAAACCAAGATTTAGCCATGGGTTCTTTCTAATTTAGAAGTATTTTTTTCTTAGTCTGGATAAATAAACATAGATGGTAAGCTTTCCTCCCTGCTGAAAAATCTACATGTGACTGAAGGGATATTGGGGAAGGGGCTCAGACAATAGGATTGACCTATCCCCCTTACTCCAGTAGCAAAGGCCTACTTCAGATTCTTCTACCAAAGAATTTCATCTGACAGGGTCTAGGAGAAGAGTCTTTTCTGCTGGGGCTCCGGACCAGAGGTGAGGTCAGGATTCACACTCCTAGCCTTCCAGAAGAGCCTTAAAACCTGGCTCTGCCATTTGACCTGGGCTCCAATAGGGGCGCTCAATGCTGGGATTGACTGACAAGGTAGAGAGAAGATCCCCACCCTCATGCATCCGGTCATCTTGGTTTTTAGTGTTTATTTAATCTTTCTTAATTTCTACTTGTTTTGTATTATCTTTTTATTATGCTGTAAGCCATTCAGAGTTGTGTAATAGTGAGATAGATGGCATATAAATGTAATCAATAATAAAATAAATAAATTGACAAGTTCAGTGTGTCAGGTGAAGAATCAATGCACAGCTGCCAAAGTGAACCTCAGAGTCCGCAAACACCTGGTCACCAACTCTTTTGTAGTTCCTGGACCCACCCAGGAGGGACCAACATTGCCCTGCTTGGCATTTTCTGGTATACAGTGTGAGTATCCACGTCAAGGATGACTAGTACTCCCATCCCCTTTGTCTTGTGACATTTGCTCAAACCCTAAGGTAACATTTGAGCATCATAAATTGTGTGCTACTCTTTTAAGGGGAATGAGGCAAAAAGAGAGTTGACCTTTTTTTTTTTAACTTCCTTGTCCAGTATCCAGACCAACATTTGGCCTGGCTGAGGATTACATGAACAATTCACATTTTATGTAATTTATGTAAATGAAGACATAACTCAAATACAGGAAAACTAATTTGATTTAACCTGTCAATTTGCATTTTAATAAACATTGAATCTGGATAATTTCTTTTTCACTCTGTATGAAGCAGCTGAAGCAAAATAGGTCATCTCTGTTGGAGCACTACAATTCATTTGAGGCAAATTATCCAACAAAGCAAAGAGATTTCTTCTCCCAACTTTCAGAAAACCAGCAGCATTTAAAGAGGGCATTAACTATGGAAATTTGACTTATCTAACTGAAGCCAATTATACCTTACAATAGCTGTTGAAGACAAACATTTTAGGAAGTCATAAATAATTTGTTTCTAATTTAATATAATGTGCAAACAAAGCCAATGAATTCACCAAATGTTTTAGGTCAACAAGCCCCAGTCTGAATCCATATTTGTTGCTGCTTCTGATTGACTTAGTGGGATACCTGAACTGGATTGCATGGCTTCATTTGATTCCTGACCCTATTCCTGGTTGATGGCTCCCATCAGTGCCTCTGACTCAGACATGTACAGCCTTAAGTATGGTTCCAGCAATTTTCTTCCAAAAATTGCTCTGAATTATATTTTTTATTGTGAATGATAGGAGGAGGAGTAAAATTAAAATACAAGGTAGTCATCAGATTGAGAGCCAATTTGGTGCAGTGGCTAAAGAAAGAAACCAGAAGATGATCTTAGACACAAAACCAGGTAGGTGACCTTGGACCAGTCACTCACTCTCAGCCCTGGGAAGCAGGCAATAGCAAATTACTTTAAAAAAAAATACCAAGAAAACTGCAGGGATTTGTCTGGGTACCTACCTGGAATTAAACTTTGGAATCAGATGCTTTCCCTGCACTCCAACCAATGGCTGTGTCCAGACCTGGGTTTTAAGAAGCTGACAGATTAGAGAGAAGTCTGCCATTTTCAATTGTGAAGAACCACAAGAGGGAAAATGCCACCTTTTGTGAACTGCCCAGAGACATTTGGTTCATAAGCTTCAGAATGGCTGGTAGGCTCACTTCCCTTCCAATCAGGGAATTTGTAGACATTGGACTGCAACACACATTGGCTATATCATATAGAGGTGAAGGAGTTTCCATCCAGCCATTTCCCAATTTGGCATTCCATGGATAACATACTACTTCAGTAGGGCAACCACCAGTTTGTGCATTATATTATAGCCATTTTTGCAAGGACATTAGGAGAGAGAGGTCAAACTCCTTTCCCCCCCCCAAAGTAAAGAGACTCTACTTGGAGTTTGGAAAACTTCATTTTTAAAAATCTGGAAAGGTAAACAGATTATTCCCCAGTCATTCTTCTCTTAGGAATACTGTGGGTTTTTCCCCCCATTGTTTAAAAATTGTGCAAGCAGTAAAAAGTAGTTTTCATCCTAGATGGGAGAAAAAATATAATAACGATTGGGTTGAGATCAAGTTAAACAATAGAAAGAATATCTGAATAATTATTTCAGTGAAAAAGCAGCAGCAGACAGGATCAAGAATGATTTCTAAGAAAGGTAAAAGAAAAAAACAGAAACAAGATTGTAAAGGCAATATATTCCTCCCCCTTTCATTGAGATCTGACTCATAGCTTATTGAAGTCAAGAGATGAATTTCCATGGGCTAGAAAGGATTTTGAGGAAGGCTTGAGCTGTTATAAGGGGTTTACAAGAAGAATCTGAAAATAAGAAAGCCTTAAATGGATTTTATTCCAGGCAACCTGTAATACTTCATAGAAAGTGACAATAATTTGTTAAATATAAACCCACATGGAGAGTTTTTAAAAATTGGTTTGTTGACCAAAATTTGTAGTACTGTATCAGCACAGAGAAAAAAAAGAATGAAAATACTAGGTCAAGAATGAAAAGGGAAATCAAACTGCCTATCAATTAAAATTGTCATCTCAAAGCTTTCCATAATACAGCCAGGAGTTTTTGTAAACATAATTAAAAATTCTTCCACTCAGAGAATGAAGCAAATTACTAATAATATTTAATAAGAAGAAGCACAGCCACAGCACACAGCTAATTGCACATTTAAAAATTCTAGTGTTTGTCATCATCTTCCAATTAAGCAGTAATTCCAAATCTGCTATTCTATCCCTACCGAAATCCCCTTGATGAATAAAGCAGCCATTTGTTTACAATCATCCTAACTTTATTTGCTGTAATCTTTTATATATGCCATAACACTGCCTGTGATTATCCGGCTTCCATAGCAATAACACAGTATGCTTTTTTTTTTTTTTTTTTAAGAGAGAAAGAGATCAGGAAACTGTCACTTGAAAATTACACTCATTATTTTCTCCTCAGAGTTGATATCACTCACACTTTCTTCCAGCTTGAATAAATTCCATGACCACCCAAAACGCTCTCTGTGCGCAATCACTTGTTTGGGAAATCAACCAAGGAGCTGCAGTTTATCATCCCAGCTGGGGCTTGTACAGCTGCAACTGTAGAAAGCTGCTAATTGCCTTGGATTCATTCATGAGATGGTGTGCAGAAAGCGAGTGTTGTTAAGCTTTGAGGCTGGGGTGGGAGCAGGTTTACGCTGCAGTCTCCTTCAATCTGTCCTCTTCCAAATGTTTTTAGATTGGAGTCCCAAACCCTTCAACCGGGCTAGTTTTGATTATGGGGAGGTGTTTAAGTTTAAGTCCAATCCAACTGAAAGGGGAATTGGTGAGAAAGGCTACATCGGAAGATAAACTTGGTTTTGTTGCCAGACTATGGTAACCAAATATAATAGGATGGTCAAATTTTATTTATTTGTTAAATTTATAGGCCACCTATTTTGCCAAAAGCAACTCTAGACAGCTTGCAATCATTCAATAAAAATGTTGTCTAACACATTAAAACACTAAAAAAGGCATCTTAAATTTAAAATTCAGTTAAAACGAAACTGACCAGATGAGAGGAAGGGAGCAAAGTGTGCCTGGAGAGGAGTTGTCTAATTCATTAGCTGCCTCCAGAATGCCACTCCCCCATTAGGGCCTCAAGACAGTTGGCAGAGCCGTATCTTCGAGCCCCTTCAGAAGATCCCAAGGGTGAGTGCAAATCCCAACTCGGGGGTCACGATGTTCCAAAGGGGAGGAGCTACGGCAGAAAAGGCTTTTCTTCTGGACCCTGCCAGCCTTGATGGACAAGGTCCACAGCATGCCTCTTCTGATAAATCTGTTGGGTTGCTTCTTTCTTCCACTCTGTGATGGTGCAGTAGAACTGTTTTCTTTCCTGCTTATTTATACTCATTTGGTCTTACCTCCAACAGCCCTCCATGACTCCACCACCATTACTACTACTATCACCACCACCACCACCACCACCATCATCTAACAAAAAGGCCTTTTTTGAGTAAGACATGAGAAGCACCCTGCTTCCTTCTCAGAGCATCTTGCATCAATGTGTCTCTTTCTCTGTTTTTTCTCCATTAAAGGCAATGACTTATGGACAAGATTATTCAGGGAAACCCAACGTTCTAAAATCATTATTTTCATTCATTCAGTTTAGGCATTGCCTGACTCCAAACTGATTCTGTGTGACTCACAGTGCAATACAATTCTTGAGATTACAATAGTTTCAGATACTAAGCCATATGTTGGATGGGGCCACCTCCTTCCATAGCACATTGTCCCTATTCCGCTTACCTTGCCCTGCCACAACCCCCTTGTACTGGTAAAGAGATGCAGTGAGGATTATACCTACAGTATCCTTTAAGAGGACTTCACACAAAAAGTTGTAAAATAAGTCAGGGGTTGCCACAAAGAAGAGGGAGTCAAGCTATTCTCCAAAGCACCTGAGGGTAGGACAAGAAACAATGGATGGAAACTAATCAAGGAGAGAAGCAACCTAGAACTAAGGAGAAATTTCCTGACAGTTAGAACAATTAATTGTAGAAGTTGTGGTCTGGGCAGTGTTGTTGTGCAGGTAGAAGTTTTATTTCATTAAAAAAAGAAGACAGATTTTTAGGATGTACTGAGGGGACAATTTCATGGTGATAAAAGGACACTTCATTGAGACTGAATTAACTGAGCCACCAGCTATTTACAAAGATAAATTGATTTGATCCAAGAACAGTATGACTCAAAATTACTATTAGAACTGCAGTTTGCACAACATTTGGCTAAAACTGAAATGATGAGTAGTATGTAGCTCAATTCAAGTGCGAGAATACAGCCATTGCTTTTCATGTTCATCATGGTAAGCCATAATAAGTTTATTTTGGAAGATCTATCATGTTATGTGACCACCCAACCATTGTGTTTTCTTCATCAGGTTTACAGTTTAGCATGTTGTGACTTTACACACTCTGTATGTACCATCTTTTCTTCCTCAATGTGACATTTGCTTCTCTTAACATTCCTCCCACTGAGGCATATTATTCTGCTTGCAAGTGAAAATCTAATGACCCAACTCTTCAGCATCCCATGATCTACTGACCACAATGGAACGGGGAAGGCTGGAGAATGTAAAAATAATTAAAATGTGTCTCCTATTTGTCTTTCACTCTATCTCCTCAAGTCTGGTTAGGGATTTTGAAAACTGAAATCCACATATCTAAATATCTAAAAATTGCTAAAGTTGAGAAACACTGGTCTAAAAGGTTGTTAAAACATTAAAACACTTCATCAATTTAAAAAGAGATGTAGTGGTTCAAGCAGATGTGTGCAATACCTAGAACATAAACTATATATGTGGTAACAAGATTTTGGTAGAATCCATTTAGAGTCAACTCCATAATCTGCTTGGTTTGACCCAGTTAATATTCACTGTTCAAGACAAACCTAGGGTAAAATATTCTCATTCCTACCCATAACTTTTCCCCATCCCAGTTTCCAAAATTGCACCATCCAAGGTTGACAAATTGGCTAATAAATTTCAGCAACCCAGTTTTGGCCCATTTTCAGGTCTTTCTAAAGAGTGGAAATTGAGTTGCCTCTTAGAAGCTTCTTTCTTCCATTCTCACCTTTTGTCCATCCATCACCCACACAGCCTTACAGTTAATCAAGGGGGTAAATTGTGGCCTCCAGCCTATGGATTTTGCCTACCCATTGATTAGATGAACAAATAGCCTGCCATGCTGTAAGGAGGCATGTTTTCATGTTCTTATGCTTGGTGCTTCCTTCTGCTATTTTTCATGAAAACAAATAGTGTTACACTTGGCCCTAAGCTACTAGCCTGAATAAAGACATGATAATCACCCACTTCCTGTTACTGTATGACGAAACCGTCTTCCAGTAAGGATGAAAGTCTTCACAGATCTTTTGTCTTACCATGACATATTTATCTAACACAACGATGTCTGGCTGGAGCTGCCTGTTGCATTTCACAGTCTTACTGAGTGATTCATGTGGAATGCTCTCAAGTTCCTGGTTTCATGCAGATGTTGATTGGGGGTAGATCCAAGGATATTCTATATTAGTGCCATTCAGAAGCACTGGGGCTTCTATGCCATCCAAAATGCACCCTTGCTTTGGGAGGATGAACGGGAAGGAAATTATCCTTCAGTACTTTTGATAACTATTAAAGGGGAGAGGGAATAAAAAGAATGAGCAGGGGATACTTATTTTTAATATTACTATTTAAATAAAACGACGTCCTCCCAGCTGTTGTGAAAAGAATTATTCTGTAGGTAAGTAGATGTGAGGCTATGTTTGTGAAGTTGTGCTAAGTGGCCAAATCATATGGCTCATCCTAAGCATTGTATAGATCTGGAGAATTTTCACACATTTTTCCCAGCAGTCTGGAGAGTAATACTGTTGACTTCCTCCTTAACGTCTGGAACACAGAAGCAAATAGGACACTGAGCAGGATTGCCCCACCGGCTGATCCTATGCAGCTCTTTGTATTCCAAGGAATTCCTGAAAATGAAATGGGTGAACAGATATCCAGATCAGTGCTGACAAAAAATTGGAAACAACTGTGACTTGTCATGGACACAAGCTCAAATTCAAGTGTATATTCTGGTGGTAAGGAATCACTTATCCATCCTTGTTGCATCTGAGGAACATCAGCCTAATTTACTATCTAAGGTGTCCCCCAAACAGGCTGAAGAATCTGTTAGTGTAAATTGTGATTGAAATGTAGCATTTCATGGATAAAATCATTTTCATTTGCTTTGAGTTAGAAGTTGGATGGAGGGACTCAACTGAGGTGAAAAAAAGGTAAAATCTGGTGAACTTCCCTGGGAAGTTTTTTTTTTCTTCTTCTCATGAATCTTGAGTAAATGGACAGAGATCTCTGTGATCTCAACTTTGCCACCTGTAGAGTGTATCCCTGCTCCAGCTGGCAAGTGGAAGCTAGGGAAGGGAGTGGATCTTGACTGTAACCAATGCTTCTTTGAGAGAAGGGAAAGTCCTAGCAGTCTTAAAAAATATCCTAGCCTGCCTAGTCCTCAAAAAGCCAGGCCAGGAACTAACAGATATGAGTAACTATTATCCTAATTACAACCTTCTCTTCTTGGAAAAAGTTGAGCAAACGGTGAGACTGCAATTACAGAGAGCTCTGGAGGAAACAGATTATTGAAACACATGGCAATCTGGTTTCAGACCTGGACATGGAAAGGAAACAGCATTAGTCAGTCTAACTGGAATGAAAGGACCACAATCTTAATTTTTCTCCCTAGCTTTCATAATGGCTAATGATACTGTTGACCATGGTGTCCTTCTGAGCCACTTGTAAAAGTTGAGAATGGAGGGCTCCTGAATGGCTGGTTTCAATTGATGGTGGCAGAAAGAGGGAAAGAAGTTCGGCCCTTGGATTCTCTATTATGAAATATGCTAGAGCTTGCCCCTTTTCTCTACCCTGTTTAACATCTAAATGAAACCAGCGGGAGAAGTCATCTGTTGGTTTGGGGTGAAATATCATCAATATGATGATGATATCTCTGCCCTGGTCACAATAGGAAATGCAATGGAAGTTCTGATGCCTGGAAGCTGTCTGGGTCATGATGGGAAAAAATCAAACTCTAATTCAGTGGTGGCGAACCTATGGCATGCGTGCCAGAGGCGGCACTCAGAGCCCTCTCTGTGGGCATGCGCGCTGTCACCCCAACCCCGCCTCCCCCACGGCCCCCTCCTCACCAGCAGCCCCCTTGGAGGAGAGGCACAGCCAAGGACATGGCAGCCGGGCAGCAGGGACAAGACTCCACCGTCGCACCCCGTCGCGTGCAGATGATGCTGTGGGGTGCGGGCAGAAGGCATGTCCGCCATGGTGCTGCAGGGCCTCCTGGGTAATCTGCGGCGGGCCGTGGAGGTGGTGGGTGGCCCTGCAGGCGGGCGTGTGGGACGGGTGAGGGGCGGGGCAGAGTGGGTGGGGGCGGGCCTTGGAGCGGGGGGGGGTTGGGGCACTTGGTCTCTAAAAGGTTTGCCATCACTGCTCTAATTCAATCCCAAGATGGAACATCTGTTAATATAAAAAAAAATCTGAATTCAATTTTGTACCGTCCTTGATTATTGATGGGATTGTACCCTCTACCCCCCTCCAAAAAAAGAACAGACTCACTGTTTGGGGGACCTTCTGGATTCATGGCTCTGGCTCAAGCAACAGGTGGAGGCCATGGCCAAGGGGTGCCTTGGGCCCACATCAGCTGATACATCAGTTATAACCTGTCTGGGAACTGGATGTGCTGAGGAAGGTCTTTGATTAATTCAACTGGTCAAGTATGCAGCAAACCGTGTACTGGCCTGCCAGGGTCCTGTAATCTCACACTGCTTCTGCCTGAATTCATTGGGTAGCCAGGCTGTTTCTGGGTGTAATTCAAGATGCTAATCCTGCTTTTCAAGTTCTGTATGATTTAGGAATGGACAGAATGTGCATATAGATTCTGGAAAAAGGCAGCACCCACTAAATCTCCCCATTATCAAGAGATACAGTAGAAGAAAATGCAAGTAATCTGCGGCTTGTGATGGGTTGCTTAGCAACCATTTGAAGTTACAACAGACTCCAATAGTGGGACTTATGATCAGGATTTGAAGTTCTGAGGAAGGCCAGCCCTCCTGTGGTCACATGATTGCATTTTGGTTGCTTGGCAATTGGCAATTGGCCTGCATTCACGGCCATTTGCAGGGCTCTGCTGTCACATGAGTGCAATTTATGACATTTTTGCTGGAAACTGGCATCTGTTTCCAGTTTCTTGCAAAAAAAAATGTTTCTTGAAAACAATGGGTTCACTTAACACCTCTGGTGTTTGCTTTACAACCACCATGTTTGTTTAACATCTGCTGCAAAAACGGTCATAACATTGGGCGCAGTCGCTGGGTGACTGCTTTACAACTGTCGTGACTTACAACTGAAATTGTGGGATCAGTTACAGTTTTAAATCAAGAACTACCTGTAACTCAAGGCAAAGGTCAAAATGGTGTCATTCCACTAACTAAAAGTAATTGCACACTCAGATCTATTCTCCATCACATTAGCACGTCTCTCTAATGTCCAGCAACTATTGGCAAGTATGTATTTCATGCCGGCTAACAGTAGAGCTGGCCAAAGCAAAGTTGTTTACACATTAAAAATGAATACACACACACACACACACACACACACACACACACATGGTTGTATAAGCATTTTTTAAAATCTGTAACTTATAGTGCATACCTTGCTAATATGAGAAAAACCAAGTTTTAGTCTTGATTCATTTGTTTACTTATTAGTGTTCATAAATCCATTCCACAGATGGAAGGGAGGAAGGAAGGAAGGAAGGAAGGAAGGGAGGGAGGGAGGGAGGGAGGGAGGGAGGAAGGAAGGAAGGAAGGAAGGAAGGAAGGAAGGAAGGAAGGAAGGAAGGAAGGAAGGAAGGAAGGTCTAGTACTGAATAAAATTGGGATTGCTGCATTCTGTTGAATTTCTGCCTCTTACTCTATTAGGATCAGGAAAAAAAACATAAGTAATATGGTTCAGGAAAACTCTAAAATTAAAAGTTGCTATTACATATGAGGTTTGAAGAAACCTAAACTTAAAATGTTTTATTCTAATATGATTATTTCATATCTCAATCTTTATGTGCATTTTTTAAAAATTTCATTAGCATTCTGGTAGTACAATACTGCCCACTGGTGGTTTGTTTATTAATTACAGTATTTTTACACGTTTTTATGCATTTTCACTCATGAGATTCCATTTTAGTATGCATAAATCTCAAAGTTCCAAATGAACATTTCCTGCAGTATATAATAAGTAATTCAAACATGATAAGGCCTGTGAAGGGCAGGGCAACTGAATTTCTTTATTCCAATACCTGCCAATTTTCACCTACTAAAATTAATCTCCATGATCATTTTCCAGGGAACAAAATAATTATTCAGAATTTTAGGGCAGGGAAAACCTTTAAACTGAGCAAGGATAGGGAAGCTTAACATCTATGTATAACATTTTTTCTTATAAGTAACGTTTATTTATAGCTATTATATTAATATGAAAAACAGATGTGGGAACTCTACATATTATTGTAGACTAGAGTCATGTACTGTTCAAGATTCAGACTGAGACCCCACAATTGGATGGATTCCAGTATCACACCAAGCCATAAATCATGGTTTACAATGGCTGGGTTCTTAGAACATGCTGTCAAAGCCAGCCAAACCCTGTATTGGCATAGCAGAAAGTGCAACTAGCTCTTACGATTTTCATAGCCACAGAAATGGAAGCTGCATGATTTGGTGTATGCTTCCTGACTCAGACCATTAACCCATCCACGTCAATATTTATTTATTAAATTTACACCTTGCATTTTCTTCAAGAGCTCAAGATGTACATAGTGCTCCCTCCCAGCTAGCATCCTGAAAGATAAATTGGACTGAGTGATCAGCCTTGAGTCACCTGCTGACTCTCCACGGCTGAGAATGGACATGAACCCGGTTGTCCTATGTGCAAGTTTTGAACACTAATTGCTACACTAATTGTTTGCAGCAGAGATGTATGAAAATCTCTTGGACTCAAGTGTCATTTGGTTACTCAGGAGCTATTTAAATCCACCAAAGTTGAGAAACACTGATCTTTGTAGTCACTTAGAGTCAAGATCACACTTGAGTTTTTATCCTGCTATCACCCATTTTTTCCTAGTCTGATCCCAACCCTTCATTTAAATGCCACCTGACCCATTTACCCTGCGGATGAGTTAGATTTTGACTCCATAGTCCTAAGTCATCATGGCTGGGAAATCTTTCCCAAACCTTCCTGGACAAATCTTTCCCAAACCTTCCTGGATATGGACACATTTTTATAGATCAGTATTTGTACATGCTAACCTATATAATAGTAAGTCCATCCTTCCAGATTTTGCATTAGTCTGCAAATTAAAAAACACATTCACATGCACAGACAAGCATGTATAAAAAATCGTATTTATTTTTCACTGGTTTTGTTACTGAGATAGAATAAGGATGGGCAGTGAGGCAGTACAATATATGCTGGCGTAATTTTGATTCCACATGAACTGGAAGATAGCACAGTAATACAGCTGTGCCTTTAGAACTGTCCTGTGCCTCCCAATTTCACACACCCCTCAGGCTTTCTGAATGCCTACTCTCTGAACAGAAGGGTACATTCACTACCATGACTGCAGTTAAAAAGAACATCGTGTCTGGCTGTACATGACAATACAACAGAGGCCTTGGGTCATGTACAGCCAGACACGATGTTCTTTTTAGCTGTTAGCCCATCACGATAGGAGGAGAGTGAACATCACGACAGGAGGAGAGTGAACATAGTTTACATAGGAATGTGAGGCTGCCATTGACTATCAACAAGGATAAGAGAACTCGCAAGTGTCGATGTGGTAGGATTCTTGTTGATTTCAGGAGACCCTGGGAGAAGGCAGTTCTGTGGGAAGTCAGACAGGGAGATCACATTCTGTTAGCTGCAAGAGAAAATGCTGGCCCAAGAAAGAAGCAGCCAGCCTACTGAAATACCTTGCTTAACTCTTTACAGTACTGTAGTAGGAAGTAAGACTGTACAGATCAGGGGTCCCCAACCCCCAGTCCACAGACCGGTACCAGTCAGCAGCCTGTTAGGAATTGGGCCACACAAGTGAGCGAAGCTTCATCTGCACACGTGCGGGATCTAGGTAGTGTGCGAAACCATCTCCCCCCTGGTCCATGGAAAACAACCTTTTGGGCACCAGGAACCAGTTCCATGGAAAACAATTGGGGACTGCTGGTATAGATGTTGCCTGCACTTTAGCTTGTAACATACCCATTAGAGGGAGTTAACTTTCAAAAGTTTGGCTAGATCTGTGTAAGTCAAACTTTGTAATCTCTTTCCCTTTGGCTTATCCACCTAGTGCAGACATGTCAAACTCGTGACGTCACGTGACACTGCGTGACGTATCGGAGCTTTTTCCCCATTGCTGGCAACGGGGTGGGCGCGGTTTCCTCGTGACGTGTCCGGCCCGCGGGCCGGCAGTTTGACACCTCTGATTCCTAGTGCGTGGGATCAGACTGGAAAGAAATTTAGTGCTGAAGTTGTTTCCTGAAAATGAAACTAGGTCTAAAACTCTGCTTGATGTGATGATATAAGGGAAAAAAAATAAAAGAAGGTGTGTTGTGCGTGTGAGTTGGATCACAGCCCATTAGTCCTCTCTTTAGTGTACAGATTTGGACAGGGCTTACCTCTTCATGTTGCAGGAAAATCAACCAACTTCAACTGTCCCTGCAAGGTTGATGGACAAGGGGGAGTAAAATGAAGGTGAATAGAGGAATTTGATGCATGTATGGTGGACAAGTATTCCTAAAACATGAGCACAATTAGAGATGAAGCACCAAAATCTCCAAAACTCCGACTGTCAGATTCTGAAGTGGAGTAGGATAATTTTGTGTTTTCCTTTATCCAGGAAAGCAAACATCCTTGTTCCTCCAAATTTCCACAGGGAAAAAGATAATTTTTATACCTAAAAAAAGGCTAAAGAGTTAAATATTTATAAGGGTAAAATTTGAGACTAGCAATAGTGTCCTTGGTGTTAAGACCACACTTGGAATACTGCATCCAGTTCTGGTCACCACAATACAAAAAAGATGTCGAAATGATATAGGGTCTCCTGCTTGAGCAGGGGGTTGGACTAGAAGACCTCTAAGGTCCTTTCCAACTCTTTCTATGCTCTCTTAACTTAGTTGTTTTCCACCTGATGTTTCATTACCCAAACTAGATAACATCACTGATGATGTTACCCAGTTTGGGTAAGGAAACGTCTGCAAGAAAGCAACCGAGGTCAGAAAGCACCAAAGACCCCTCATTTCAACCCTGAGCTACAAATATTAGTATAGCATCCATGACCTGCCACTTGAGGCAGCTGCTACGGCCCAGCGTACCTCGTCCCAACCCCCCTCCCAGGTTTTTTAATTTTATGCTCGGCCCTCGAAGCAGTGCCAGGCAGCTCAGCTTTTTTAAATTCCCACATTCTGGAAATGCAAAAATATGGCTCAGCAGAGTTGTCGGACTCTGTTTTGAACACTGTAAAAACACCCATGTAAGTTCAGCTGCAGAACCTGAATTTATTTTGCCTATATTCTTTTAAACCCAAAGTCAACCACAGAGGGGCTGCCCTATTCCCCTGTGAAATGTGGGAAGGGGCAGCCGAACGTGGGTACAGGCTATGTGAACCGAAAATAGATGGCACACAGGAATACGTGCCACTAAAGTGTTTACTAATGTAAACTCCCCTTCAACTGCATGCACAATATAAATATAAATATGCCATTTATAAAATTATGGCCTTTTTATGGGCATCTGCAGCTCAAATAGTGAACCTTGGAGCGGTTACTCATTGCCGCTTATCTCTACACCTTAATGATTTCAAATGGCTGAGTGAATGTAAAAGATAAACTACAGATAAGTTAAATTACAGACTGAAAGACGCCAGGGGTGTAGTTCAAGTTTTTTTTCCCCCTTCTTATTTTAAGAGGAAGTGCAGTTTGTTGGTTCTCCCTGCCCTGGATTGCACGGGGTCACCAGTGTGCTTGTTCAAAGAGAAGACTCTGGTTAAGCAAACTCACTACACAGAGGGAGTTAAACTGAAATGAAATGCTTGTTAATCTGATACAGCAGATAAATTGTATTAAATCTGCAGTTCTTTATTCCCACTGGCATCACATCCCTCTGGCACTATACAAGAGGGGGAAAGGACCTTAAAGGTAGTCCTCCACTTACAACTATAACTGAGCCTGTAGTTTCAGTTATAAGTTGTGACAGTCTTAAAGTGGGTCAACAGGTGCCTGTGCTTGATTTTATGACCTTTTTTACGACAGTTGTTAAATGATTGCCATGGTTGTTAAGTGAACCCATTTGTTCCCTATAGGGTAGTTTTTTTGTGGAAACTAGAAGTAAACACCAGTTTCCATTAAAAATGACATAATTCGTGGTCATGTGACCACATGTCTGAAGTCTGAATGTGAACTGGTTGCCAAGTGCCCAAAATGCAATCACGTGACTGGGGTGGTGGGGGTGGGGGGTGGAACAGATGTAAGAACATGGAATCAGGGTTGTAAGTAGCTTTTTTGGGATATGTCAAAACTTTGAATGGTTGCTAAGCAGCCAGTTGTAAGTCAAGGACCTGCTGT
The DNA here is from genome assembly GCA_023970755.1 of Azemiops feae. Lineage (NCBI taxonomy): Eukaryota > Metazoa > Chordata > Lepidosauria > Squamata > Viperidae > Azemiops > Azemiops feae. The sequence goes on from JALGBA010004223.1 coordinate 449,102, forward strand.
AATTATACAGGTGACAGGTATGAATGGTGGAAGAAAGCTTTGCTGCCACCATATTACAGATTTTACATTTTATCTTTGTGTTCAGTGATTAAACCTATGCTCTAAATGCAAAAACTGTTAATTGCAACTGCCAATCAACTTGATTCGACCAGGTAAGAATCTGCATCCTCATCCCCGCTGCCTATGTTGCTGTTAATCCGTTTAGACCAATCTTCTATAGTCTATTGCTCTCTGGATATAGAATATTCAAATGTAAAATTTGGAAGAGAAAAAAACTAATCCTATCTTCTACCCGGGGTAGGGATCCAGTACTGGTAGTCCTTGCTCATTGACTGCCTCCTTTAGTGACCATTCAAAATTAAGACGGTGTAAAAAAAAAACCAGCCTTTTTGCCAGTCCTCACATTTACAACTATTGCAGAATCCTCTCGTCACATACATGAACCAAGCTTTTGAAAGAAACAATATATTTGAAACAGTTCTTGGCTGAGGGGCTTGGTTCACTAAGTCATAATGTCTTTCCACATACTGTGTCCAATACTGGCCATCACATTTTTAAAAGAATTTAGAGAAGTCAGAACAGGTTCACAGAAGGACCACAAAGGTGAGTAGGGAACTTGAAATTCATGTGGTCTAATTGCCATTGCTTGATGAGAGGCTGCCCTTGAAAACGGTTGGAGAATTTCTTCTCCTCCCAGAGAACGTCAGAGAAATTGTCAACCCAATTTCTCTGCCCACCAGTTTGTGCCCACCTTTAACTTGAATATCTTATCCCTAACCCCCCAATACAGTTCCACTTCAGCTCATGCTCACACTGAGTTCTCCTACAGTATTCTCTTCAAAGAGGGTTGTGTACTATCCAGTGGATGGTACTGAGGAGCACCACTGTTTGAAGCAGATTTCCAATCTTCTCAACCCAAAGCCCTCCAGATATGCCTCCATGGCTCACATAATTCCAGTCAGAAAGTCCAGGTATCATGACCTACCATGTCGGTAGGGTGCTAGGTAGAAGAACTGTCCCATGAATGTTTTTTACAAGCGGAGCATCACATGACTTTCAGAGAGATTATGTAGGACATTTTCAAAATAAAACTGTTCTAATCCTTGTTAATGAGAAGAAAGCAAGCCCAGAGGCTGGTGTCATGCCCTGTTAATAATTACTAGGCTAGAGGTGTACTTTTTGAGATCTCTGACCTTTCTGCAACTCTGAAGGGTTTATTATAGTCAGCACAACCTTGGCTGATGTTTGGATTATGTGTTGAAAAGCAGCCAAATTGGCTGCTATTCAGAATTTGGTGATAGGCTCAATTCCTGCTTGATGGATCTCATGGAAGTCAAACTTCTACTTCTCAGGTGGCGTTAAATGGTCATCTGGACCTAGCACAAGGCAGGATTCTGCAGTGGTTAACCCAGGTCCAGACTGGGAATCCACTAATTTCTTAAACCTTTCCCCAACCTGTTGCTCCCCAGCCAGATTCTTGCTGAGTATTTGGGGACTTCAACTCTATTACACATGGAGTTTGTAGTATCCAAAAATAATAACATTACATCAAAAGTTTGGATTTGGCCTCCAAAGCTCTTCCCAAATTTGCAGCCCAGTTGCAGCTAGAGTAGTCATGTGAACTGTATTTGAATAATATAAGTTAATACTGAGTTAAAAGTAAAGTAAAGTTATATCAAAATTAAGTTTTGCCCTGTCTCCTACTTTCATGATATAGTTTACCAAAGTCTAAAGGTTGCCTTTAGTGTGCTGTCAGTCATAACACTGCAGAAGTGCAGGCAATTTAGAATCAAAGTGTTGACAACTGAGATTTCTTTAACTATACTAGCAGTTGCTGGCATTTACTCCTAGTGGCCTTTTTGACTCTTAGGCAGAGCAAGGTATACCTCACCTCCTGTACTTCCAAAAAGTTATCACAGAAGTCAGAATTAAACGTTGACCTTTGTTTGTCTTCTGAGAGGCTGGAACATTGGGATGGGACCACATAAGCCACTTAGTAGATGTTTCATGCACCTATATATGGCTGGCTGGGGAATTCTGGGAGTTGAAGTCCACATGTCTTAAAGTGGCCAAGGTCGAGAAACACTGATATAGGTTATGCTTTATTGAAACTTGCATAGTTTAAAAGGGAGCTGTGTCTTTCCCCCCTTTTTCTTTCTATAACAGACAGAGGCATTTGAAATGTCTGGATAACAACTGTATCTTCCTTTCAGACATCTAGATGTGGGAGAATCTGTTTCCTCTCCATCATTTTTATCTGGGATAATATGTCCCAGATAACTGCCGTATGGGGAAGGATACTGATTTGGGCCACACTTGCCAAAGCAAGTAATCATAAGGCTCTTTGCTCAAAGATCTTTATGGTGGATGAAATTGTTGGGAGTTTTGTTTGCTGTTTAAACAGAGGCACCTTGGTGTGACAGGGCTTTTTGATGAGAAGCTGCTGACTCCAGAAAGCATCCTGCTTCCTTATCAACCTTCTTTTTTTTATGACACGTTTTGTAAATGTTTTATGAGTTGCCAGTGGCTCCATTGGAGAAAAAGAGGCTAGTGAGGACAAGGAGGGAAGGGCTGCTTGTGACTTTCTTTGTGTTATTGACAAAGGATCAGAGGACAGATTATCTCCATGATAAGATGAGTAGACAGCAATCCAAGAAAAGCCAATAGTGGCTCTTTGCACATTTAATAAGCTAAAAAAAACACACCTCTCCTGCAGAACACACCAGAAATCTGGAGAACCTAATTTGCTCAGCTCATTTATTTCATCCCCATTTCCTTACACATTAGAGCTAGACCCACCTGAGTTAGAGATATTTATTAACACATTTTGACCTTCAACTTCAGCACAGTGACTACATGTATTCTTACTGCTGAGTGTTTAAATATTTTCAGAACAATCCATTACTCCAGTCCAAGTCAGGACAGAAATCCATGGCTGTCCAGCTGACTATAATGCTCAATGACACAGCCAGTGTGGCCAATGATAACAGCTTATTAGGGAAGTTTAATAATATAAATATTTCTGTTGCAATGCAAAAGATTATAATTGAATTAAAAACACTGTACCTAACAAATAAATATTAAGATTATACAACCAAGTGGGCTAAGAACAAACATGTACCTGAATTCCATCCCTGAAGCCACCTAATTTATGCATAAATTAAGATCTTTCCACTGGCATAAATACAGACACAACAAACTGCCTTGGGGCCTGCAGGCTCATGTGGCCCTGCTGAGTTCCCTCTTGCTGCCCATCCTTCTGTGGGAAGTCAGCCCCCAGAGAAGGAAATATTAAAAGGGCAGAAAAATATATTTCCTCAAAGGATCTTAAAGAGGCAGAAAAGCATGCCCAGTTTTTCTGTCTCCCTCCCCCAAGCAGAAAACAGCTCTATAGAAATGCAGATGTAAATCCAGGAAGGTTGGAGCTAGAAGATTAAGAAGACAAAGACACCTAAAATCTACATACCCCACCCAAAGTCTAAGACAGGACATAATAGGATTAACTCACAGATGCCAAAGGGACACAGGTCAAAATACATGACACAGGAAATAGCCTCAAACAGGAACAGGAAACAACTCCAAACAAAAGGCTCAAGAGGGTATAAAAACCCTACATGTGCTCACTCTCTTTTCTGCCAGAGCCATCCTTCTGTCTGGCTCTCCTCTTCAATAAACTGCAACCTTCTTCCTAAAGCAGTCGCCATGTTTATTCCCAGCTTGGACTGAACCACGATGAAGACTTTTCTTTCAACACTTCCCCTCCTGCTTTTAATAAACCTGATCATAAAGTGTAAGACCACTAGATTTGTGATGCTAGAATCCCGCCACTTTTGCCAAGTAGATCAGACAGAAAACACAGAGCCAGATAAGCTAATTCTACTTTATTGTAAAACTACATTAACAGAATCTTGCAAGCCTGAAAGTACAATTCTTCTGCCCTCATCTTTAGAGCTCAATAACTTAAGGCTATAACCTCTTGACCCTCTTGCTCTGCCCATTGTGCAGCTGTAGGCCATGATCCCTCTTCTCTGGCCATTCCCTGGGCAAGATCTCTTCACCTGGTCTCCCGCAGTCATTCCCACATCCCTTTACAAATCCAGGTGACTACTTGATGCTTAGCAGATTCCTAGCATTCCTCTATGCCTTTGCTGCCATGTCTAGTGGCCATCAGTTTGCAGTTCAGACATAGTAGCCTCAAAGTGACTAAGCAACTGAGACACAGTAGAAGAGTGATATGGAAGGAAAGAGCAAGGGAATGAAAAATCAATTGTTGCTGCACCAGTTCCTGATGGCTTCCCCTGTTATCACTTTTGGATGCCCTGTACGGTATTCTTTTCTCCATTCTGTTTATCTGTGTGCATGTACTTCCATGTGTGCCTTTAATTACTTGAATTAGGGGAACAAAATAGGCATATAATTTTTGGATTGCAAACTTCTGGATGATCACCTGATGGCAACCAAAACTACAGAAAACACCAATAACTTATGCTACCATCTAGAAGCTCTTTAGAATTTTGTATGCTGCATGTCTATGAGGCTGTGTCCTGGGTAGGAAGGCGAAAGGAAGGTGGAATAATAGGGATTGACTCTGGAACTTGGAGCATGCGAAGTGGATGTGGTACCACTGATTCATAGCCTAAAAAAGCATCTGTAAATGTAGAGATACAATTCAAAGATACTTCGTTCCCCAATGGATCCAATTCATTTCCAATTCAATTCACTTCCACCACTAATGCCAGTTTTCCTAGTTCAAAATGTTGAAAATATTGGAAGATAACAGGCTAAAGTGCCCTACAAAATGCCCACCTCTAGCTCTGGCGAGCAAAAGCAAAGGAGATAATGCAATAAATGTACCATTCCTGCCTTTGCTATCATTATTTTTCACAAAATATGAGATGGCCATCTTCTGATGCACTCTATTGAGATTGCAACTTCCAGATTTCCTCTGCTAGGTGGGAATTCCAGGAGATGAAACCCCAAAACATCTGTAGGGAGCTTGATTAGGAAAGTTGGTTTTGGTGTTTATTTACTTATTTTACAAGGTCAAACCATCATGGTGTAAATGGTAGCTTGTGTTCTAATCTCAGGGAAATCTCAGGGCACAAAAGTTGTTTGTTGTTTATTTGGGGTGGATCAGTTTGGATTTTAAAAAAGGAATCAAAAATATCATTTCTACATAATGAACCAACCTGTATGTTATGTCAGTCTTTTCCAGTCAGGTGTCATGCCAATGTTGGACTGCAATTTCTACTGGCTATAGTGAGAAAGCACATCAGGTCTTCAAGTGGAGATTATTTAAGGTTTTAATTTTACTAAATGTATAACTAAGATGATGGAGGTTGTTAGGAGAACTATATTCAGAATACTTTGCCATGAATACACAAAGGCAATCTTGATTTCTACAGGTTTTGTTCGAAGTGGGAAAAAAGTTAATTGGAGAGATTGTCCTGGGAGTTACCAAAGTTTAAGATGCATCTGTTGCCCCAGCCATCTGTTAAATTATTTTAATAGCAATCTTAAATGCCATTGAACTCACAGATTGAAAAACTATCTGTTGGCATATATTTAGCTGATCATTCGTGGATTTGTACACAGAGTTAAATAAAACTCTGGTATAGTTTTAAAAATTGGAATCTGCTCATGTGTGAAATTAAATATTTTGGCAATGAATTTATATTACTATACTAATTCCTAAGGCTTTTAATTTTCTTTGTGTTGAAAAATAGTTAGAATCACCTTGCTGACTAGGTGATCACTAGATTTGGCTTGTCTTAACGTATATTAAAACTCGCAACAATTGTGTGTTGTTTTGCATTCATGACAAAAAATAAATCTGACCTAATTTAAATAAAACTAATTACAATTATGTTAAATAAATTAGCTACAGTCATTTTAAATAAATAAGTTACAGTTAATATTGCTGCTCATGCATTTGATAATTGTCTTATGTCAAATTAAAGAAATTAAGTTGCTGCTATCTTTTAGAAGAATGGATTCCATGGACCATAAGCTGTATACGTCAATTGGATAAGAAAGACCTAGATGGACAAATAGTTTCATTTGGGGGGGGGGGGAACCAGCTTTTTAAATTTCTTTGTAAGATGGATTCATTGTTTTTTCAATCCTTTTTTGTATTTCAGGTGCTATATAAAGCATTCAGGAGGTTGAAAATGGGCATTAAAAAAGCCTTGCGGAAACCTATTTTCATACCAGATACTACTGGATATCACCACTACCCATCACTTTTATCTTTTATTGTTTCTAAGCAATTGTCTAAGGGGGTTTCTGCTCCCTGTTGTGGCAGCAGAATGTAGCCAACATCTAGTAGCCTTTTGGTATAGTGCCTAAAGCATCAGGCTAACAGGGGTAGGCAACCTTGGCTCTTTTATGACTCGTGGACTTCAACTCCCAGAATTCCTGAGCCAGCCATGCTGAGGGGAAAGGGAGAGGTTTCCAAGCTGAGCCATGCTGGCTCAGGAATTCTGGGAGTTGAAGTCCACGAGTCATAAAAGAGCCAAGGTTGCCTATCCCTGGGCTAGAAAAAGGAGGACTGTGAGTTCTAGTCCTGTTTTGGGCACAAGCCAGATGGAGGACCTTGGGCCAGTCACTTTCTTACAGCCCTAGGAAGAAGGAAATGGCAAACCACTTCTGGGAAACCTTGCCACATAACCTCCTCCTCCTCCTTTTTGTAGTTGTTAATATCCCGTATTTTCATATGGCAATACAATGGGATTGAACCAGACATAATTTGTTCCATCACTGACGTGCAAAACGTATTTGGAAGAAACACTTCCCACACTGCATGAGCATAGTACCTATCTGCCCTGAGTTAAAATACCTCAACTGTTTTCAGTGTCACATGGAAGGTGTGTAAATCTGAAAGAAAATGCCACAGTTTTAAAGTTTTATTAAATTACCATGCCTCTTCAAATAGCAGTATTTTTTTTCAAGGTGATACTGAAATCTGAAAAAAGGGGGTTATTTTAACAAATAGTAGAGGGGGTTAAGGTTGGGGTTAGGGTTAGGGTTAGCTAATCAGACGGAGTAACAGGCCCAAGGTCATTTGCCTTCTCATAAGTCTGATCATATGGCTTTGCTTGGGATATATTAACTAAAGCTAATCATGAAGCTGTTGTAATATGGAGAGCTTTCCAAAGCCTGTTTCACAATGCAACTTAATTAAAAAAGCACCCATGATGATACAATTTTAGAAAGCATATTGGAGCAGGAAAGAAGGCCTTTATAATTAAGAGGGTAGCCTGATTATTTTTCACTTTCATTTCTTCACTGCCTATTTCTGATGAGTTTTTGCTTTCTAACTTAGTAAAATGGGCTTTATAAACAAGTGAGACTGTGGTATAAACATATTGCCATCTAGAAATAAATCCTAGTAAATTGAGACTACCTTCTAAATAAGCACTCAGAAGATCAAGTTCTTTGTAGCCTGTTCCAGGTTTTGTTTCTTTAGAAGTGAATTCCATTGAGAAATGTATTTACTTTTATGTAAGAAATATGTATTTTAGTCTAGACTAGATTTATGTAAAAATTAGAATGATATTATAAAGATTGGTTTTTCAGTTGTATTGAACATTCATAATAATCTGAGACAAAATCAGTATCAGTTATTAAAATTATCTTAAGATAATCTAAATTTCTAAATCTTACCGATCAATACAATCAGAAACATTTGCACAATTAATGAAATAAATTTTGTTAAACGTTTGTTCTCTTAATCTACCAGGTATCCTATTCTGACAACTCTTCCGATATATTTCTTTCCAGCCACTGGTGACCTGGAATTTATTTAATGCTTTTATGCATATAAAACTCTGCAGACAAAACAATATAATCATCTTATTACTCCTGAATGCAACTACCACCTATCTGTGAGGGTATGTTTTTATGATTCCTCAACAAGATGTGCACCTGATTTGCCTCTAATTAAGTCTGGATTTAATAGTTTCCTAAAGAGTACAATTTAATTGAGATGTCAACAATTGTCACCTCATTAAATTAAGAGTAATTCGCTTTTATAGCGGTGTATAAAGATATCAGCTGGGAAAAAACAGGCCATCAATGGTGCTATTTTCCTCCCCTTTATCTATTGATATAGCCCTAATTTGACACTTCTGTGCTGAACAAGCTTGTAAAGAGAGTTGTCAACCCTGTAAGTTGCTTACATTTAGATTAGCCTTACAACTCACTGAAAGAACCAATAAAATGACAAATTAACTGATGCTGCTGTAAACATTCAAGTATATGAAGTTAACTTCATGTTGACTTGTGTCAATACAAACCCATTAATAGTTTCTTCTCAAAATAAATATTGTGTTTGAGAAAAATGTTGCATCTTCAGCACTGTAAGTTCTGGAGACTGTGTATCTCCAAACTAATCCCTATAAGTTGTAGAGTTCTCACCAGTCTCTCCAAGCATAGCACCCTCCAAGTGTGATGGACTACAACCCCTTTGGCCATTCTGATTGCCAAGTGTGACACTCATAGCCCAACACATCTTGGGCCTACCAGGAGGGAGATGATTGATCCAAGGAGTGAAAGAGACATTAAATGTCTTCTGATGCTTCAGCTGAGTTCTTCCCTTCAGAGGCATTCCAACTGGATTCAGGGATATCGAGAAGTCTGTTTTCCCCCCTTCAAGGGAGGCAGGAAATGATTGAGATATGATATAACACAGGCCTGAAGCAATAAGTCATGTCTACAATATGGTGAAGTGCCCCAGATATACTGAGTTGATCAGAATATGCTTCTTCATAATCATGTAGAAATTGACGCCAAGTGTGAGTAAACTGGAGTGAATATTGTTTTGAAACTTTATTATTTACATCCAGACAACCTGGATCCTCCCCAAGAGATATTGTTCAAGACCTTGTTTTCCCTTCTTTTACTCAAGACCTGATAGGTCAGCCTCTCAAAGAGAGCAGAAGCGAGAGAAGAGAACAGAGTAATCTGTTTCTAATTGAAAGGCCATGTTTGCCCTTTAAGTGGACAATCGTGTAGGGAATAATTTCTGCTTCTATCACATTAAAATTGTAACTTGGAACAACTTTTGATAATCCCAGGAGCTGCAACTCAAGTCTTTGATGGCCCACATAGAATCCTGGGGCTCCAGAATGGAATACATAATGTCTCTAAAATAAAGGACAGTTCAATGACATTCGGTCATACTGTAATTAACTGGTCTAATTGTTGAAAAGGTAAGCCACATAAGATGCAAAGGGAAATGACATTTTTAAAACTGTGGATTGTTTGTCCAGAGACATAATCTTGATTTGAGCTTTTCTGCTGCTTACTTTCTTCACTTTTTTTCCATTGAGCGTAATCTAGCTATATACTACTAAAATTCTCCTGTTTGTTGGTAACCTTTGAATTACAAACAACTTGGTGATGTGTTGTAGAGTCACTATTTTTGAACCAAGGAACTTCAGCTGAGTTACCTTACAGAATGTGTCCAAAATCCAGGACCCATGACTTGTATGGAATTGAATTTTGGCAAATTTATAAACATTTGATGACATAAAAATTATCACAAAGGATTGTATGAGATAATACAAAATGTCATTAAATATTTCCTGTAGTCAGCTCCTGATACCTGACTATGCATAGGCTATTTGTCAAGGCAGATACATCTCCTTATCTCCCTGAATTTTTAAAAAACTTTTCCAGTGAAGGCACTTCATTAGAAGCTCTGCCTCTAATTGTTGAAGGCTTTGAGGGATCTGGTAAGGAAATATCTCTAAAATGATAATCTAATGGGTCACAGGTTATTTAGTGAGCTACCAAATGGATAGTGCAGAAAATCTGCAAATACAGAAATACATATATAACTCTTGGCATTAACTGATGATTTTTACTATTTTGAATGAGAAATATCAGAACATCTAATGGATTTTACTCAATATTTATTTTATTACTCAATAGGATTTCACAGGTTCAAAAATAATATTTATTTCATGATGGTGATGGAAGAGGAGCAATCGTTCTGCCCCTTAAGGAATCATTTTGTTTTCTATATGCGTCTGTCGTAAAAAAATAATCTGGTCCAAAACAGTTCCAAAAAGTCTTAAAATGCGTTCCTGACATATCACTTGAAAACTGGAAAGCTGTAGATTTTTCTGTCCACTTGAAAAAGAGAAAGAAAGAAGGTGGGTCCTTCATCTATTATCTCTATATATCCAAAATATTACTCCATTTCTGAACTTTTAATTATTTTCAGATCTTGTCCTTTAGGTTGAAAACATCCCTGGTTAATTTTACAGACATACAGCAATATCGCCCTCTTTTGGTGAGAGAGAATATGTGCACCAAAAGCTAGTCAACAAGCAATATCTTACATTAAAATAATGAATAAGGGAATCAATTTATCCTGTTCATATCAACACAGAAATAAATCGCATTGAGTTCCACTTTACTTACCTTTAATAGGCATGCACAGAATCTCAGTCTATTCACAATCTCCTATCCTTGCATCCAGTTCTTTATTGATATTAAATTAATTAAAATATAGTTACGTGTTTTATTCTTCCATCATATTCTTTTCTTTTTTTTGAAGCTAAAATTAAAATTCCCTTTCATAAAAGAAAATAAAAATCATTTTTCTGTAAATAAAAATTATAATTAAGAAAATATAGTTGGAGATATTGAGAAGGGGGAATATCCAGAGCTTGGTAGGTATCTGTGGCCTCAGAGGAGAACTCTGCTAAAGTGTTCAAATCTGGATTAATCCAAGGAAAGAGCTCATCAAGCACCTTTTTTGGAGGAAACCTCACAAAACAAAATGGAAGGGACCTTGGAGGTCTTCTAGTCCATCCCCCTGCTCAAGTAGGAGACCCTATACCATTTCAGAGAGATGGCGGTCCAGTCTTTTCTTTAAAACCTCCAGTGATGAAGCATCCACAACTTCTGAAGGCAAGCTGTTCCATTGATTAATTGTCCTCTCTGTTAGGAAGTTTCTCCTTAATTCCAGGTTGCTTCTCTCCTTGATTAGAATAGAATAGAACTGGAAGGGACCTTGGAGGTCTTCTAGTCCAGCCCCCTGCTCAAGCAGGAGAACCTATACCATTTCAGACAAGTGACTGTCTAATCTCTTCTTAAAAACCTTCAGTGATGGAGCGCCCACGATTTCTGGAGGCAAGCTGTTCCACTGGTTAACTGTCCTCTCTGTTAGGAAGTTTCTCCTTAATTCCAGGTTGCTTCTCTCCTTGATTAGAATAGAATAGAACTGGAAGGGACCTTGGAGGTCTTCTAGTCCAGCCCCCTGCTCAAGCAGGAGAACCTATACCATTTCAGACAAGTGACTGTCTAATCTCTTCTTAAAAACCTCCAGTGATGGAGCGCCCACGATTTCTGGAGGCAAGCTGTTCCACTGGTTAACTGTCCTCTCTGTTAGGAAGTTTCTCCTTAATTCCAGGTTGCTTCTCTCCTTGATTAGAATAGAATAGAACTGGAAGGGACCTTGGAGGTCTTCTAGTCCAGCCCCCTGCTCAAGCAGGAGAACCTATACCATTTCAGACAAGTGACTGTCTAATCTCTTCTTAAAAACCTCCAGTGATGGAGCGCCCACGATTTCTGGAGGCAAGCTGTTCCACTGGTTAACTGTCCTCATTGTTAGGAAGTTTCTCCTTAATTCCAGGTTGCTTCTCTCTTTGGTCAGTTTCCAACCATTGTTTCTTGTCCTGTCTTCTGCTGCTTTGGAGAATAGTTTGACCCCATCTTCTTTGTGGCAGCCTCTCAAATACTGGAATACTGCTATCATATCACCACTGTTTCTTCTTTTCTTTAGACTAGCCAAACCCAAGTCCTGCAGCCATTCTTCATATGTTTTAGTCTCCAGACCTTTGATCATTTTAGTTGCTCTTCTCTGAACTTTTTCCAAGATCTCAACACCTTTTTTGTAACATGGTGACCAAAATGGGATGCAGTATTCCAGGTGTGGCCTTACAAAGGTTTTATAAAGTGGTACTAATACTTCACATCATTTTGATTCTATGCCTCTGTTTATACAACCAAGGATTGTATTAGCTTTTTTGGCTGCTGCTGCACACTGCTGTCCTCGATTTACAACCACAATTAAGCCCAAAATGTCTGTTGCTAAGTGAGACAGTTAAACAAGTTTTGCTCCATTTTACAACCTTTCTTTAACAGTTGTTAAGTGAATCACTGCAGCTGTTAGTAACACAGTTATTAAGTGAATCTGGATTCCCCATTGACTTTGCTTGTCTGAAGGTCACAAAAGGTGATCACATGATCCCGAGACACTGCAACCATCTTAAATATGAGTCGAGTTGCCAAGCATCCAAATTTTGATCACATGACCATGGAGATAAAATGGTCATGTGATCAATGGCCGTAAATGTGACAAATGGTCATGTCCCTTTTTTCAGTCCCGTTGTAACTTTGAATGGTCACTAAACAAAATGTTGTAAGTTGAGGACTACTTGTGTGAAACTTTAATTCTGTATTTCACAAAATGGAGAGCTTCTTCATGATCCTAAGCTTCACTCAAACATTCCCTGCAGCAACCAATTTGCATCTCACCATTTCTCATTCTTTTTTCCCCATATATGATTTTTCCCCATGATAAAAAGCAATCAGTAGATAGAGGATGGAATGGCAAGATAGCAAAGAGAGGCCAGAAACAAACAAACCAACAAAAAGAATGGTGGTAAGGTGTTATATAGCTTTTTCCTTAAGATATGGAAACTCTTAGGAGCCAAAAGTTGAAAAAAGATAAAGTTCCCATCCAGAGGAAACCCCTCGTCCCATCATTCTGGCGGGAACACTGCACATTGTGCCAGCAGTTAAACAACTTATCTTGTTAAAACTCCTCCAAGCCTCATAGTGTCATAAGTACACAGGGTTGTCATTGATCTCAAATCTGCTGTAGGTAAAAAAAATCAAATTGTAGCTGCAGTAAAAGATTACCTTTAAAAAAGAATCTGTACTTCATTTTTAAAATATGTTGCATGAAAAATATCAACAAAAAAGTTACATGCATATAGTTAATGCAATAATGTTAACATAAAATTCAATTATTCAGAGGAATCCAATATAAATCAAATAAAATTTTATTTTTAGATTATGACCAATGATAATGATCATTAAATCCAGAATTTAAAATGTTTAAAATGTTTTTGTCTAGGCCAGAAAACTGACTGCATGTAAAACCTAAACAAAGCCAATTACTTTGGTCATGTAACCCGCAGTGCCTGAAGAACTGAACCATATTATAGCTTAATGTGATGGCATGAATCTTGTAATATACTAGGTCACTTGCATTTTGAGTAACAAATTACCCAATTCTGTATTATGCTAATTTAGCATATTGTATGAAACCATGATTTTTTTGATTAATCATAATCATAATTTATAACAAGTGAATGGTCTGTTGATCTGTCACCAAGCTACATTTATAATGACATATTATTAATAGGTTTTTTTTTTAGACTTCTGCTTTTTCTTTAGATGAGAGTATCAATCTCCTGGTTGGAGGTTAATGTATTCTGTATGTAGATATGAATTTTCCTGAGAGGGGGAATTTAAGATGAACATTGATTAGTGAAGTAGCTTTTATAACTACAAAAAAAATGAGATGTATTTATAGGAACTATGTTATAGGTACAAAGTCTGTAAGACAAACTGTCATTCAGCCACATCTTCCTGCTGTATGCTAATTTTGTTGACAGCAAGAAGTATAGAATAGTTAGTTCTTAGTTTAGGGGGTGTCAAACTGGCAGCCCATAGGTTGGATGCGTCACGCACAGGCCACGCCCACTCCAGCTTTGCAAAGGCAAAAAAAAAATCATGTTACGTCACATGACACGATCGGGTTTGACACCTGTGGTTTAGATTCTCACAGGGATAGAAGGAGAGTTTACAGATATGGTTGGGGTGGGATTCTGGAAAAAAAGAACTGAAACAGAAAATTGGGAAATGGCTGGTAATTACAATAGGCACCAATGTCTGTTGAAGCTGAATTGTTATAGTACTGCGTAGGTTGGTAAATCAGAATCAGACTGGGCTGCATTCGCACTACTAAAGATAATTGTTGGACCCAATCTGAAGAAGCATGTGAAAGACCAGAATAGTCAACGGACAATGATAGACACAGAAGGCAGGTAGATCCACAGTCAGAAATAGCCCAAGTGACAAGTCAGCAGCCTTGCTGATAGCCATCACTTAGTCTTAGGCAGTTTGAAAGCGGGCTGCCCTAGGCATCTGTTTCCCATCTCCCAGCACATTTTAAGAAGACTGGTAGTGTTTTCTTCTCCACCAGCTGGTGATGCTGGGTGGGAGAGAAACACAGCCAGAGGAGTCAACAATCTGTTCCCTTAAGCTGCCCTGCACTAAAGCTATGAGCACTGAAACACCTGTAAACCTTGCTGCTAAGGGCTCTCTTCAATCAATCGAAGGACAGAGGAAGGCATACAGCCCTCAAGAACAGCCATTCAGCTGATACATGACCTATGGTGTATATTCACCACTAGATGTTGCCGTGGGTCTTTTCCCAGTAGAATAACATCCATAGCACTTAGCATGCTGTACAGCTGATTGCTTTCCCTCTGCAGAAAGATTTCCAGTCTGCTGTGCAATCAGACTGACAATGGAATAAACTTGCTCAAGCAAGATCTCAGATAACACATCACAAACATCCAGCACATGGAAGCAACATTATCCAATACATCTCATTTTCCCTGTTCAGTGCAATATGGACCTACAAATGAATGATAGAAAATTCAGAAAAAATGAAGACATTGTTATGCATGTAAATACAGCTGCTCTCAGTACATGAGAAGAAAAATATGTATACAGGCCAGCAAGTGGAATGAGAAAGGTAGGTGCTTAGTTACCCAACATTGCAGATTCCATGAGTCTTAATCTGAGGCATTTGCTATAATATATCAGGTAGCAACCCCTGCTTCCAAGCCTCCGGAGTGTTGCAGTTGCACCAATAAAGGAGAATATTTGTAGCTCAGGGTTGAAATGAGGGCTCCTTGGTGCTCTCTGAGCTTGGTTTTTTCTTGCAGATGTTTCATTACCCAAACTAGGTAACATCAGTGACTAGCACTGATGATGTTACCTAGTTTGGGTAATGAAACATCTGCAAGAAAACAACCAAGCTCAGAGAGCACCAAGGAGCCCTCTGTTGCAGTTGTGTATATTCTCACAAAATGACTGCCATAGTGGCTGTGGACCCCTATAAAATAGTCACACTCTCAAAGAAGTGAGTATGTTGTTTACTGCTTCAAAGAAATGGTGTCTCAGTGCACAGAAAGAGCAGATCGATCATTTAAGTACAATCTTCCTGTCTCTTCGAAGGCTCTGTGGCATCTAAAGCAATCAAATGCCACTTGCAATGCCAATTTTGCTCTGTGGGGCAAAGCCGAGAGAAGGAAAAGGGCTTCAGAGAGGTGGAAAGAGAAAATACATTAATCAGAAGGACAGAAAGGCAGAAGGAATGCTTGAATGGGGGACCTGCAAGAATTGGGGAAGGTCTGATGTACAGGGCTAGGGGAGCGTAGAGGACATTTTGGACAGGATCATTCTAAAACAACAAGCGAGAAGGAAAAGAGAGGAAGAGCTAGAGGGAGCAAACATTTTTATATTTACAATGATTCCCAAAGTGATGAATCTTTTCAAAAATAGTACTACATGTCTGGGTTGCAACAAGGTTGCACCAGCAAAAGAAGGCAGGACAACCTTGGTTGGATATTCCGTATCACTCTCAGATTGTCTACTGTTACAAGGGCAGGAGAACGACCACAGCTGCATCATCTGTATCAAAAGACAACAGCAAAGGAATTCAATGTGAAATGTTATGCCAAGTCCCTAATTGGATGCTGAAATGTGTCTCCTGAGAAGCCTCCATCATATTTCATCGCAGCCTTAACCAGGAGACAGATGGTATTCTTGTACTTCTTCTAGGGTCATCAGGAAATGCTTGCTGAGCCTCAGAATTTATGCCAAGTTACAACGGACTTTTACTGAGACGGTTGCTGCCAAATTGTGCAAGGCTTGCTGACCAAAGGGAGATTTGGCCTAATGCACACATCTGAACAGGAATCATCTGAGGTTTGCAGTCACTGGTTGCTGCCAATTCTACAGGCACCGGCCACATCAGAGTTATTGCAGAAAGAAAGCCATAAAACACTACTCTCGGACATATTGCCAATAACTGGCATTGGATTCTGCAAAGCAGACATTTTTAATACATCTTCTTCTCCTGGGACATGAGAATGTGCCTATAGTGATTAAGAAGTTAAACGTGCTGTTTAATAAGGATATCAAAAAAGCTGGGGAATGGTTGCCAATAAATCCCAAAGCACGGGAGCAGCTACACTCTGAAAAAACCTAATCAATCACAGTTCTAAAAGCAGATCTTGTAACAGGTGAGCATGTGCCATCCATGCAGTCATTTATGCTGACTGCAGGGAGCAGAAAGAAGGAAGACAAGTGGTGTCAGTTGCATTACAAGATTGTTGTACTTGTGATGTTTATGCAGTAGCATCCTAATGACCTTGACATCATTATGGCTTGTTCCAGATACTTACATATCTTAATCTGAGGGCAATAAGGTTTATGGAAATCTTTTCTGAATTCCTTCCTTGACAATTAACTGAAGCATGGGAGTATTAAGGAAGGGATTATTACTTTTATTATAATATTATATCATTGTTGCATGTTTTTAAAGTTGTCACTTCAGCAGCAACAGAGGGATAGCATCAAGATCATGAGAAGTGATAGTACTTCTCTGTACTGCACTAGTGAGGCCACACTTAGAATACTACATCCAGTTCTGGTCACTATAATACAAAAAAAAAAAGATGCTGAGGCCCTAGAAAGAGTGTAGAGAAGAGGACGATAAGGGGTCTGAAGGCTAAATTATATGATGAAGGGAGTTGGATTAAAAGACTTCCGAAGTTCATTCCACCCTATGATTCTATGTGAGGAATGACAGCCAAAAAGGGTCTTTCTATGTCCTTATATACAGTTTTTTGGGAAACATTTCTAAGGAAGAGGTCTTCAATAATCCCAGGAGCAGATAACCTATGGTCTGTACAAGGCCTACAGCCTTTTGAGGGTGACAGTCCTAGTAGATTTTACAGAGACAAAGGGAACCTTAACTTTAAGACCTCCACTTTAATCCTTTTAAAAAATCCAAGTAATGGTTCTTGGAGTGTGAGGTTAAGGAACAATTAAGGAACTCTATCTATCTATCTATCTATCTATCTATCTATCTATCTATCTATCTATCTATCTATCTATCTATCTATCTATCTATCTATCTATCTATCTATCTATCTATCTATCTATCATCTATCTATCTATCTATCTATCTATCTATCTATCTATCTATCTCTATCTATCTATCTAATCTATCTATCTATCTATCTATCTATCTATCTACCTATCTACCTACCTACCTACCTACCTACCTATACTACCTACCTACATACCTACCTACCTACTACTACTACCTACTACTACTACCTACCTACCTACCTATACCTACCTACCTATCTATCTATCTATCTATCTATCTATCTATCTATCTATCTATCTATCTATCTATCTATCTATCTATCTATCTATCTATCTATCTATCTATCTATCCTATCAAACCTCTTAACCCCCATCTCCTTCATAGAGGGGCTATGGGCTGTGTAGAATTTACAACATTTATGACTATCACAGCATCCGCACAGTTACCTGCCTTGGAAATGATATTTTTTCATCTTTATCTTTTTCTTCTGTGCAGGCTTAGGCAGGCTTAGGTCATTGTTAGTTGTATTAGTGTCTACAAATATCTATATCTAACCACAATGATCCCAAAGTGATGAAACATGTATCATGATATCATAGTGCAAGCCCTGCCCTTTTGTGCATGTGACATTTCCCCTCCCCTTCCTGTTCCTGCAGATGGGAATGCTAATATCAAAGTACTGTTTTCCACTTTATTCCAACACTATCCAAGGGCAGTTGCAAGTATGAAAGAACTGTTGGGCTTTCTCATCCACAGCATTGAAGGATAATTGACAGTGTCAGGAACAAATGGAAAAAAAATGAACACAACAGGGAAAACAAAGGGCATGATGCTGGTCATTTTTCTGCCAACTTAAAGATGAGTGAATTGAGCCCTGAAACTCAGTAATAATGGGGAAAGGCTTTTGTGTCTTCTTCTTAAACTCTGGCTTGTTGAAGAATGAACTCATTTTTTTGTTAATTGTTCAAAAATAACGAATTGTTTAGCTGTAAGTGCTCACAAATCAAGTACTTCATCAAAAGAAGAACCATCTTTATACTATCTGCCACTTAGCATAATGGGGACATTTCAGTAGTCCTGATTATAAATAGCCAATCAGCAGCTCACTGAAGATACAGACTTCTAATAATAGAAAAACTCTACAAAAGTATTTGGAGAAAGCATGACTCTGCTTTTTTTTAAGGTTTCCATCCAGTTATCTAAGCATCTTTTGTGGGTTCTGCAGGATGCAAAAGAGTTAGATAAGCTGCAAATTTCTCATTAAAAAAAGACACCAGCTGTATAATAACTGGCATTTAAGGTTATTATTATTGTTTAATGTTATTATTATTTGTATCTATTATATGCAACTTTACAACTGTACAAAAATAAATACCTTCTGAGATTTGTATATATTGTTTATTCTAAGAAGCCTATAATTGTAGTTTTCTTGCTGTTGTAGTTACAAATGGCTAAATGCCATCCTATAAAAAACTGAATGAGAACTGTATAGACAGGACAGGAGGCAGCCAAGGCAAATAGCTTCCTAAACAGATGGTTCACAACTGGAGCACTCAGTGCTTATTTTCTGCAAAATAATTGTGGGTCTAGCAAACTGGGCTGCAGAAATCCAGACAACCAGCAGCAAACAGATACAGAAAATTCTAATTCTACCATTTAGCAGTTGTCCAGAATTTTGCAATCCACATCAGGTAGGCCTGATTTAGGATATGGGCTTTTTCTCTGCAGAAACAAAACTTGCCCCATCTTAAAACATTACATTTTAAAAAGCAACAACTTTGATGTATTAGCAATAGTATTACATGTTCCCACATCCTGGACAGAGAGGATCGTTGGTTTGAAAGAGGGGTCAAAGAGGCCATTTAGATTAAAATTGAACATCCCTCTCTTAACAGGGGGAGGAATATGACACCATTTATCTCCTGTTTACAACACAGTCCTTTCAGCAGTTCTAAGAAGGTTCTAAAGCATGGGTGTCAAACTCGATCAGGTCACATGACATAGCGTGATGTATCACAATGTTTTTTGCCATTGAGGAGCCGGGGTGGGCGTAGCCTACACGTGACGCATCTGGCTTGCGGGCCACCAATTTGACACCCCTGTTCTACAGCCATCTGCACTATTCAGGTCACTCTGGGCACATAGATAAACCTCCAAGTGGTCTTAACAACTCTCAGAGAGAGTGCTAACGACCAGATGACTGCAAGGAATATAAATTCTTCCATTCTCCACCATTCAGTCAGAACTGATGAGAAGCAAAACATCTTCAAGGAAAAACAAAGTCCAGTTGCCTTTTGAAAAAGCACCTTTGGGACAACCATGACCTAGATGACTGAGAATCTCCATAGACAACAGTATTACATATTACTCTTTTCTTATCTGTATTGTATTAAGAATAGTTGCACCAATTAAATGGCTCTTTGAGGCAGCTTTATAGCAGCAAGGTCTGGTAAACTGTGGAAGCTCAGGGCTTACTTAAACTACATGTTCTAGATATAATTGAAGTGGTTAACCCCTAACACACAGGTTTTCCAACTTTTTCAGGCCATGGAACTGTAAGTTAAAAACAAAACCTCCAACCTTCTTTGATCAAGAAGTAAAGCTTTAATGATAGAAAACTGGCTGCCTTTGGGCGACCTTTATTCTTTGCTCTTAGTCTCTCACAGAACCCCACAAAGTTTTTGAGAAACACTGGGCTCTGTGTGCAACACCATTTTCAAAACTCTTTTTCAGCCTGTGGATTTCATGTGAGGTTGCTGGCCCATTTATTCTGCAATTCCGAGAGCATCTTAAGACCACACAGTTGAAACTAAGCGGCAAAATATGACTGTATGATTTGAGGCAATTTTTAGCAAATAGAAGGAAGGAAATGAATGCATGTTATGCACCTATGTTAGGCAAAACATATTTTATTTGCTATCGCCGCCTAAAAATGAAAAAATGAAGAGGAAAAAAACAGAACAGCACAGAACAAAAAAATCTTCAAATTTCTGAGCTCACCACATCCTTAGATGCAAAAATGTTGTCCACTACTAATACAGAATAAAACAGCAGCTATTTCATATATTAGCAGTAGTCTGCTTTTAGTATCTGGATTATTAATGGAGTTGGTTTAGTTCTCATGGGGTTGTAGTGAGAACAAAGCCTTCCATTGTAAAATATCAATCGTGGATTTGCTAATCAGATTACTGTATATATGTTCCCAGCACACTCCAAATTGTACTGCAATAATCCATAGTCCATAATTATAATGTACATAGCCTAAAAAAGAAAAAGATCTAAAGAACCAATGATCATCTAATAGAGTGAAGCATTATAAGGGGGTCTGCCAATACCATCAATAACAATATCCACTGTTCAAGGGGTACATCAGACTACTGGTGGCTTTAACAGTGACATTTCAGAAGAGACCAGTAAGTATGTTTGCACAGTGAAATCCTAAGAGCTCACTGCTTTAGTTTCCTTTCATTTAGCCTGCTATATTAGATTTTGTTTTTTTTTTAAGTCTACTAGCTTAAATAACACACAAAATATGAGTTCATTTGTCATATAACGCAAAGGCGTAGATATCCATGACTGATTTGATAAAACACAACGGGTTGCCTTCAGAAAATACCTTAAATCCCAAATCTTGCTTCAAAACCCACTAAAACTGAGTATATGCAGAGCAGATGTTAAGTGAGCCATACCCGATTTTACAACCTTTTTTGCCATGATTGTTAAGCAAATTGCTGCAGTTATTAAGTGAATCATCCACTAGTTAAGCGAATCTGGCTTCCCCCATTGACTTGCTTGTCAGAAGCCATCTGGGAAGGTCACAAACGGCGACCACATGACCCCGGGATGCTGCAACTGTCAAAACACAGGCCGATTCTGAAGTGCCTGAGATTTGATCACATGACTGAGGATTCTGTGATGGTCAAAAGTGCGAGGACTGGTTTTAAATAACTTTTTTCAGTGCCTTTGTAACTTTGTCTCTAAACTAATAATTGCCAGTTGAGGGCTACTTGAATAGTTTTGCTGATCTGGCTGCAATTATTTTTGAATGACTGGTATGTGATTCTGCCTTCTGTTATTTTCCTTATATTTTTCTTTTCCCAATAAACAGTAGAAACATGATTATGTTGGTTCCAGAAGGGAACTTTTCTACTAAGCCTTCTCCACATGGAAGACTAGCCAATTGCAGAGCTTCCCCTTGTGTTTCAGGATTAGCACAAGATTTGTTTTGTTTAATTCTGTATTTAGCAATAGCAATAGCACTTAGACTTATATACCGCTTCATAGTGCTTTGTAAGCACTCTCTGAGCAGTTTACAGAGTCAGCATATTGCCCCCAACAATCTGGGTCCTCATTTTATCCCAGAAGGTAAAGAAGGATGGAAGGCCGAGTCAATCTTCAATCAATCAGGATCAAACTCCAGACTGTGGGCAGAATTAGCCTGCATTTTAACCACTGCGCCACCAGGGCTCCTTTTTAGGGCCTTAGGCAAAAAGATCAACAGTACTTTACTTTTTATTTTTGTAGAGAACAGAACAGAAAGGCTAAAAAACCTCCAGTTTGATAGTCTAGGGCAGTATTTCTCAACCTCTGAAACTTTTAAGCCCTCTGAACTTTAACTCCATGGGTACTGGCTGGGAAATCCTGGGAGTTGAAGTTGGCAGAGCTTAACATTATTGAGGTTGAAAAACGCTGGTCTAGCAAATCTGAAGAGGTTTAATATCACTGGTGGTAGCCTATTGTGATTATCTTTTACTAGATAAGTCTTAGAAAGAGGGGTCAGCCTATTTGTCAGAAGCCAAGCTTCTGTGGTTATTCCCCACCACCTTCTCTAACCATCTAAGATGGCCTGTTACATGATAGTTGACCTTTGACTTTTTTTTATATAAAGGTAGTATTTAAGAAATAAAGGTGATGCTTGAGGCTAGCACTTTGTATTTTGGTATGTTAGCCTCTTGTTTAAATGTTGAACCTTAAAATTATCTACAAATAAATAAACAAAATCAGGTGGGTTATAGAGCTTGATAGACATCCAGAATAGTGTCACCAGGCGTGAATATGTAACAGCAATAACCACATGCTGTTCACAATTTTTCAGATCTTAAATGCATCAGAAAAGAGGATTATTTTCTTGTGGGCTACAAAGCATATGTATAGTGATATAGCCTTGCTGTATGTGGCATCTCGGAGCTTAAAACAAATCTTCTTCAAAATCCTGAGTCCTTGTAAAGCAATCCTTTTGATTCAGCTCAAAGTACTGTAAAAATCATTCTTGTCTTGAATGTTAATAAGAATATACAGATATGCCAGCTTCTTCAGATGTCCTGTACAGGAATTAGGTGTTTCCGCATTCAGTTCATTCCTGTTCATCAGAATTAACTTAATGAAACAATAAGCATCATTTGTGTGTATGCAAACATCTGGAAACTAACATCTCAATTTAGGATATAAAGAAATCAACAATGCCTTGTTTCTCACATGCACAAATAATGTATAAGGATTTATTTTTAGGATCTACTTCTGAATAGACATGCATTAAATGGCACTGCCACTGATGTATTTAAAAAAATATTCTAAGAAGTATTATTACCAGCATGAATGCAGATAGTATCCTTGAGGTGCGGCCATAACTGAGGCCCGCAATTACAGTCGTAAAGTATGATGGTCATAAAGCAGGTCACCACATGTTCACTATGGGGTATTGTTTGTGGGAAATCAGAAATCCATCAAAAATTGTGCAAATTGAGATTACATGACCGCAGGGCACTCTAAATAACTATAAGTGTGGGCTAGTTGCTAAGCACCCCAAATGTGGTCATATAAATAAAGTACAGAGGGGTTAGATATCAGAACTTCAAAACCAGGTTGTAAATATCTTTTTCTGCATAACCTTGCAGAAACTGGTTGTAAATTAAAGATTAACTGTATTTTGGCAAATTTTATACTAAGGGTCTGAATCAACATGTATTGATTTGAGCCATAGAAGGAACTTCTTGTAGCCCCATTCCTTTCCTCTCAGATAAAAAAGAATCTGAGATCTTGCCTGATACTTTGAATTGGAAGCAGCTGCCAAAACCAGCCTTAAGCAGCCTTCTTCAAAGGTTCAATATATCCATGCATTAGCAGAAAGACAGTGAAAGTAGACAAGGTTTGCAGGAAAAAAGGATTGTACATTGGATGTTGCCCAGGTCAACAATGACTGCACTAAGTGTTGGAATTCCTGGACATTTGAGGCAAGTGGGCTACAAGACTGAGGAGTGTTGCTGAGCAACCGAGGCTGGCAGCTGCAGGACTATTGAAAGAAAAGTTGCTTACCCATCACAAATGTACTAAGATTGAAAACAAACAAATAATGATTTGCTATTACCAATAGTAATAGGTGCCTTTAGTGCAATTCTAAAACATCTGAAGCACCATTTGAACACCATCAGCACTGACAGAACTACCATCAGTCAATTGGAAAAGGCAGATTTACTGTACTTGAAATAGCTGACATCCTGCTACAATACCTTTAATATTATTAAACCACAACATCTGCCTATCCCAGGTCCTTAGAAAAGACTTGATGGGTGGATAAAAATGCCAAATCCAGTTTAAACATCCAGCTGACAATGCAGCCAGTGATAATAATTTATTGAATTTTATATGCTGTATGACTCCCAATGACTCTGGGTGGCTTGGTCTTGGGGTTAAGGCACCCGGCTACAATCAGGAGATTATGATTTCTAGTCCCATCTTAGACATGAAAGCTGGCTGGGTGATCTTGGGTCAGTCACTTTCAGCCCAACGCACTTCACAGGGATGTTGTGGTGCGGAAAACAGGATAGGAAGCAGGAATGTTAGGTATGTTTGCCCCCTTGATTTCACAACTTCTGTCTGTCTATCTAAAAGCAGGATAAAAATAATAATGTAATAATAATATTTATAATTTAAGTTTGGCCACCCATCTCAGGTTCATGACTCTGGGAGGCTAACCATATGGAAAAAAGCAAAAGCATATAAAAAAACCATCCCAACCTCAAAATAGTGTCAAAACAGCAGCCAGGTTACCAGTTATCAGTGACAAATTCATATAACCAATGCATGAATTCAGCCCCACCTCCTGGTCCCCAAGGTCTGGTGACAGAACCAACTCTTTAAGGCTTTCCCAAAGGCCCATGGGCTGTCTAGGGTAGGGCCAGCCATTGAAGGGGAAGGCCAGGCATTACAGCCTATGAGAGTCGGGGAGCCATTAGATCAGAATGAAGTGCTGGAGACCATCCTCTCTGAAGAGCATAAGACAGCTTTGATCAGAAATCAGCCATTTTGAATCAAAGCTACAAAAGATGGTGCAGGAGGCATTGGCAATGGACTGTGATAGGCCAAGCAGCGAATGTGGACCTGCTCTCTCTAGCATATAATGCTGTCCTGAATTTTTGTTTGTAGTGCTTGATAAGAATATGATTGCTCTGGCTTTATTATTCTCCCTCTTCCACCATCCACAAACATCTGGCAGGAAAAAGCCCGCCAATTTTGGTGCTGCAGCAGGAATAAGTCAGGTTAGGGTGCAAGGCTCTGTCCGTCATCTCTAGTGCTTTCCTGTGCTGCTTCTCCCTCGTGCCATTCTGCAGTAATCCAAGCTGAATATAGTTGCAATAATCAAAACAGACGAATCATGAAGTTACTGAGTCACAAGCAATATTTTACTTAGAAACTTTCTCTCCCATTCCCCCCCCCCTATCTTTACACAGGCCACAAATGCCAACATGCATCTTCCTTCATGCTCTGTTTTGGAGCAACGGGTGTGTGTGTGTGATTTTAATGCTATACTGTTTCTGGCTGTTCTGTTACTGTTCACTGTTACATCATTTCATTCTTACACTAACATTTAAAGATTTATTGATTTATTATGACATTTAATTGCTGCCCATCTCGTATCCAATGACTCTGGAAAGCTTACAACATAAAATTGTGTTTTTTTCATGTTTCATGTTTGTACCTTTCAACTTATGGCCAGCTCTTTGAGGAAAAACCTGTCAGTGAATATTTACCTCAGCCAAGACTCACCCACTTCTGGTCAACTGATTTTGCCTCCAGTGTAATGGGTGGTGAAGCATAACAGATTGGTGCACACCTTGCAGCTGTTGTCGAATGCTGTCAGCTTCATGGGAACACACTTCTGCAACACTTGCTTAGCTAAGAGAACTTAATCCTGTTTTACTTACAGATTAGAGGAAAATATGTCATGGGAACAGGGCAAAAGCACAAATGCTTTCAGGGCAAGCTTGTGTCATGGTTAAGAGAGAAGATCTTCAAGGGTTAGCCAAGGATTTGTCTGCTTTGGCTACTCTTTCCATAAATCCTTGCGTGCATAAAAAATAAAGAGTAGGAAGGAAGGATCTGTCAGAACATTTCTTTGTAACTATTATGTTCTCCCCAGCAGATGGTAAATTCCTGTCTTTTATTGGACACAATGTGATCTGTACCAAATTCTTACTTTGCACAATACAAACATCATCTGTGAAGGCTCTAACTATATATATAGCTGAATTTTCATTTTCTTGCCTTAAAATTAATCTGGAATTGAGATGATATTTCAAAGGAATGATTGAGAAACAAATTCAGCGGATTTTAGCAACTATAAGCTAAAATATCTAATTAAATAAACATAACTGATGGACCTATTCATCAATCTCTTAGTAGCTGTTTATTTCAGTCAACTGAATGAAAAATTAGTATTGGATACCATTTATTACTATGTTGGCCTTTGCAATTTAGCTCTAAATTAGATGGCTGACTCTGCACAGCAAAATATAGTATTTCATTCCTTATATACAGAAAGGGAACTAAATGCCCCTTTCCTTTTCCCCTATTTTTCATTTTTATTAGCAGGAGGAAATGTTGCATTAAAAATGTCTTCAATTTCCACATGTTCAATTAAAGAGGAATGGAATGGAATTTCACATGCCCAATAAACATTTTCTTTATATACCACCTTTCAGTGTTGGCTGAGACCTCAAGATAACTTGCAAAAAAAATAATAATCCCAAGAATAGTCTGAAATGCTAATTAACTAAACCACAGCAGAACAGAATCATCCAAAATATATGCCTCAGCAAAATGGTGTCTTGATGAGTGAAAAACTCTTTTGACACATAAAGTCCTCCCTCTGCTACTACAGACAACATGTTGCTTTGTTTTCAGCAAGCACTTTGCTACTTGTGGATCGTGCTATCAGGCCTTTTCAGCTTCTTAAGATGATGTGGAAGACCATATTTATGTCTAGGAAACCATGCCACATATGGAACTGTATTTTGAAATCTTCACATTTCATTTTTCCCAGTTTATTTCTGGGCACAACAAAAAATATTATTTATTCTTTTTATAAAGCCCTAAAAACAGCTTTTGAGGGCCAAAGAACCTCATGACCTCCAAAATATATTTAAGTAGAAGTTCATGTAGTCATTTTTTCCTAAGCATGGTGGTGCCAAAATGACAAAGTTCTGCTCTTTCAGATGTTTGTTATTTTACCCCTCCTAGCCCCCCACTCCCCTTGAAGGCTGACTGCTACTGATCTCCAGCCCACCATCTTGTTACTTAGGCTGAGCCTTCTCTTGGATAGTCCGGCATCTATGGAAACTGTTTTCCAAGACAAGATGGCAACTGTCATCCACAGTGGCCCTTAAAAATGATATAAAACCACTTCCCTTTCAACTAGTCTAAAATATTTCACTGTTCATTTTAAAATGTTTAACCTCATTGCTAAAATTATTATTCTATTTTAACGTAAATTTCCATATTTTATCTATTATTTAAAATTACATTACATTATTTTAATTAAATAAAATGTATGTATGTATGTATTTTAAACATTTCATTTAAATATTCAGTTTTTGTCATTTTTATGTAGTACCAGAGGGACTTTAGTGAGGGAAAGAGTAAAACTCCAACAAGAAGGAAGATAGGTAGAGAGGTTGACTCAATGAATTGCAGGGGACTGGATTTCCGTTCTCAGAATTCCCTGCCTGCATGGACATTGCTCAGAATTCTGGGGAGATGTATAAATTTGGAAGGCATCAAGACTGCCAGAACTGATATTCAAGTCTATTTTATATTTTTATTAGAATAGTCAATGTTTATGATCCAATCCATCATACATCCACACATATTAGAAATCTGTCTGTCTGTCTGTCTGTCTGTCTGTCTGTCTGTCTGTCTGTCTGTCTGTCTGTCTATCTATCTATCTATCTAATATTTGTAATCAAGATACGTTTATTGACATATTTTCCATTTAGTGATTTTAGTGATTATCACTGCTGTATGTAATTGTGTGTCCGTTTCCTCCTAATTATGTATGCTCAAATAATTCAGTTCCAGATGGTGTCCTAGGCAGCATCACAGCAAGGATGAGGTAGGAAAGAAGAAACAAATGCTAATGAATTGGTAACACATAGTAAATTGGCAAATTACTGTACTCTAGATTCCTAACATTGTGGCTTGGAACAAAGACAACTTTGTAAACAAATAGGGCATTACAATTGTATGTGCACATAATGCCCAAACCCACAATGAAAATGCAATTTTCAACCACTGTCATGAAATATGGGGATAGCCACTAGATTAAATGGCTTCAAAATGGGATTAGACCAATTCAAGGAAGAAAATGGCTACTCGTCATAATAAGAACTGTATATGCCTATGAAAATCTAATGTTGAAACTCAAAAAAGGGAAGCAGTTTCTGTTATCCAGTAGAACAGAATATATCTAGATTAGGGTTGAACTGTGGAGTCCTTGGTGTTCTCTGAGCTTGGGTGTTTGCATGAAAATGTTTCATTACCTAACTAGGTAACATCATCAGTGCTAGTGAATTTGGAGTTTACAACTCACTAAGCACTGATGACGTTACTTAGTCAGATAATGAAACATCTGCAAGCAAACAACCAAGCTCAAAGAGCACAAAAATTTGTAGGACTCTACAATTTTATGTATATTTAATCTCAAAAATCAATTACACTAAGAGAAATAGGATGTGAAATTAGACCAGCCTTAATCAACCTTTATCTTAACTAACATGGCCAAAGACCCCTGTGGTGATGTTGTTGTTTTTAAATAAGGTATAATTAATAAAAGTGATGATTGTAATATGGATTTAATATTTCCCAGCTTAACCCCAAAGGATTGCTTAGAAATGAAATTCTAAGCAAAGTCAGTTGAGTATAAAAAGCTTCAGTTTTACTGAGCATACAGGGAGTAAATACGTTTCAATTCCCCCTTGACCACTAAGTTCAGGGGAGTTGGGGGTGCTCCAAGTTTCTACTTCACAATGTATCAGAGAGCCAATGCAGTGTCATGATTGATATACTGGACTAGACACTTGGAAATCCAGGTTCAAATTTACCCCAGCCAGTCAAATTCCTTCAGTAATTTTGGGTCAATCGTTATTTCTCAGCCCAACCTACCATACTAGATTATTGCTCAAGAAACAAATTGGAGGAGTGCTATATTCACGATCTTGAATTCCTAGAGAAAGGCAGGATATAATTATAATAAATAATTAATAAATATAATTAATAATTGATTAATCTACTTTACAAAATGATTGTGAGTGTATAATGAAAGTATATCTGTAGAGATTACCATAAGCTATTGGTAGGAAAGACAAGATGTAAGACATAATACACAAATTCCTTGAAGGAAGCCACTGCTGTGGGCTGGAAATCATTCAGGTTTATGAACCATAAACCTTTTCATACATCATGGATAAAAAGGACACCAATATGAATGCAAAATTATATTTAAAGTGGCAAATGTAAAAATGATTATTACTGCTTAAACAGCAACATGATGTCTCATCACTGGGGAGAAGATTATGATCAAGATTATGACTTGTGCATTCCTTGTATATTGACCAAATGGGCAACAGTAGATGGGCATCTTCAAGGTCCAAAGATCCTTTGATTTGACATTGTCCTGAAGTAGAGGATATGGATATGTAACTGGACAGTACCTACTAATCAACTTTGACTGATCTCAAAAGAATGACGATTAATTTATTTAATATATGGAGACTGCAGGATCATTCCAACATGTAGGTTACACTAGAAAGGTGTGAAAAATATCCAGAAGACAATGATAAACCACTTCTGTATTTTGTCTGAAAAAATATATGCTTATCCTGATTCATAAGAGCTTGTCCTGATTCATAAGAGACTCATCTCTTTTTAATATTACAGTTCCTGTTCTGTATCTTTTTTCTTAAATGCAAAATCCCTGGCATTTATTCTTGAAAGGGTGTTTCCACACAGAATGCTTCCTAATGGACTCCATCCATAATAATAAATATGTGGGGGACATAATTCTATACAGCAGAGGCTACATCTCTCCTCCCTATCTTTCTTTTCCTCCCTCTTTTTTCTAACCATTTGATCTGGGATTTGGATAAATTAAAACCTGCAGATTGGCACAAAGCATTAAAATATATCTGTTCAACAAAATTCAGATTCTTCTCTTAACAAGTTTTTTTGTAATAAAGACAAAGAAGAGGGGGGAAAACAGCAGACTAACAAATTAGTCTAGAAGAATTTCTAGAAGACTCCATCAAATGCCACAAATGCGTCAAGGTGGTTGTAAAAGAAAGGACTTCACTCAAAGCACTTGAGCATGCAAAAATATTCATAGCCAAAGCCTCTTCTGGAAAAATAATTCAGCCTGCAATAGATTTCAGTGGCTAAGTTTATATTAAACACAGACTGTTTATCATGCCAATAGCCCTTGTGATATTGACATTTGGTGAGTTATGTTGATGAAGAAAGGCATTTTGGATATCCCAGCAAATTATGTATGGCTGAGCAATATAATTAATTGTCATTCACAGGGCAGAAGACAACTATTGGCTCTTTAAATCTAAATTTAAAACCATAATGGGTCAAGAATATTAATTGCTAGCCCATAATCATAGCTGGGGGAGGTTATGGTAAAAATTATGTACTTTGGAAGCCTACTGCTGAGATTCTGATCAATCTAAATTGCGTTGCAGCTTGAAAAAAGTGATCTGGTTCTTAATACAGCATTGTAGGGATCTCCGAAAATATATGGCATACTGTTACATATTATTTCAACACTGTCTCTTGAGGAATGTAGCCTCTTGATAAAGCTACAGAAGCAAAACTGCCAGAGGGAAAAGGAAAAAAAAGTTACACTTCTATAGCTGATATTGATTCATTTCTAATCAGATTCTTCAGTACTGTATATAAATATTATATAGCCCAGTCTCTTGTCCCTTTGTTGTTATTTAGAGATTTTCTTAATTAAAAAGAAATGGAAGGTTTGCATGTTACAAATCAAAAGCATCAGCATCTGCTGTCATCTTTATTTACAAGAAGGCTACTCGCCCACCCCACCCCCACTGGAATCTGTCAGGGGGAGGGAGGAGATGTCAAAAAAAATAAAAATGGTAGCCACAATCACACAATCAAAGCTCCATCCCCTTTTACACTGCCACATCACTTTGCATGTTAAAACCAGGGGAGGCTTCAACTGCACAAACACCACTACCGTCCTGACTTGTTTTACACTTTTCTGTGAACATCTCTACTCTCTGATACGTGAGGGTAGTAAACAGTGCATATTTTCACTCCTGTACATGTTGGAGATTTGTGCTCTTCTGCATAGAAGAGAGAAAAAAGACAGGGGGTTGGTAAAAGGGAATGCAGAGAGGAGCAATGAGATGGCAAAGGTTTGCTTTCTTGTACATGGGTGTTTTGTGGCTGTCCATGCTCACTGTGGCAGCTGTTTGGTGGGGAAGGGAAGGAGAAGGATCCCAAAACCAACAACTTGGAAAGCATGCTCAAAATCCCAAATACATTCACCAGTCAAATATTGTATAGCTCAAGATGATCTAATTTTCTACATGACATAAATACAGAGTTAAGATAAATGGACGGAACAATTCTGGACTGCCCCAACAATTTCTAATCCTTATCAGCTGTAGAATGAGAGGCCTGAGAACGTTTTCAGGCTTTCATCCCATCCTTGCCAGATTTTCCTTCCTTCCTTCCTTCCTTCCTTCCTTCCTTCCTTCCTTCCTTCCTTCCTTCCTTCCTTCCTTCCTTCCTTCCTTCCTTCCTTCCCTTCCTTCCTTCCTTCCTTCCTTCCTTCCCTCCTTCCTTCCTTCCTTCCTTCCTTCCTTCCTTCCTTCCTCCCTCGCTCCCTCCCTCGCTCCCTCCGCTGATCTAAGTCTTTTACCTATTTGAGGGCTAGACAGTAAGCAATAAATGGTTAGAATGTAGTAGGACAAAAAACAGAGAAATTTGATTACTTGATACACAAAGAATGGAACTGTTATTTTGTAGTTTTGCTGCAGTGTTTTCAAATGGGGCAAAATTTTATTCCTTTGTATGGGGTGGGGTAGTTAATCACGTGAAGCCTATTTCATGCCTTACTCCATAATTTTGATTGTGTTTCTTATCTAAATGATAAAAACTTTATCACGGGCAGGCAAGCCATCAAAATCCTTTAGCCAAACCAGAGGCTTTAGGAGCTGCAAAAGTGGACTTAGCAGTCACTCCCGCAATTCTTAGTCCTGCCCAATCACTTCCTGCTTCATTCCCATCAAGGCTCAGGTATCAGCTGTCCTGTTGCCAAGTTCAGGAACGGCTGCTCTTCAAATGTGAAGCCGTGGAGGAGACAGACCAAGAAAGTTCAGCTTTCCCCCATCCTCTCTGTCAGCATAAATACATAAACACACTAATAAAATTGATATATTAAGCAATTTAAAATATCTTGCTTAATGTGGGGCTATAATTTAAATTTGCAAGGGCAAAATGTAATGAATAAGAATGACAGTCAAGTGCATAGTTTTTGATAGTGTTTGGCAATGATACACTAGGGTAAAGTTTCTCAAACTGGAAGTCATGGCTTCTGTGGTGGAGGGCTTCCCATGCAAATTAAAATGGGATCACAAAAATGTTTTAAAGCTTACTGATCTTTCGCAGGCAAAATATGAGCACTGCAAAATTTTGTTCCTGCTTTACCAACACAAGCCCACAACTTATCAAGGCATGTCCTACAGGCTTGTACAGGCAAAGTTGGAAAGAAAGCCCAGAGTTTTGAGAGATGGCCGAACTCACAGTCTAGCCAACTAGCCACCAATCACAGCACTGTTATCAGTGACAGCTGCAGGGAATATCAGGGAAGATGTTGGTCAGGGAATTACCATAGCCTGTAGAACGTGTCTTATTCATTTTTCTCCAAAATGATTGAATAAAGGTTAAACTTCAAGAAGAATGGTCTTTTTCATTTCAGTCCTCTGTTGCTTTCTTTATCAATGGGCTGCTACTCACAAGCAGTTTATTATTTTCTACTAAGTCTTTCACCTCGTCCTTCTCTCTCTTTTATTCCCAATCTGGGGTGCTTTGTTATCAAGAGAAAATTACTCCCTTCCAATTAATATTGCAACTTTCCCTGTACCTGATGACTCAATATGGCCAAAAACTGGACAACACCATCCAAGGAAGGCTTCTTGCTTCCCTACTTCCTCAATTTTGCTACCTCCCTAATATTCTGTGCCAAGCCTGGCCTGGCTAAATATATAGCATGAGCTGAGCTACTGCAGTTCCACAGTCATGCAAACTAAAAGCCATCTCAGCGATTCCATTCTGTGGGAAGTCAGCCCCCCACCGAGAAAGATATATTTTGGGGAATATTAAAAGGCAGAATATAATATTTCCCCAAAGGATCTTAAAGGCAGAAACCAGCCCCCCCCCAAGTCTCTCTGCCCCAAACAGAAACCAGGTCTGCAGAAATGCAGATGTGATAATCTTGTCAGAAAGATTGGAGCCAGGAAGCTGGGATTAGAAAGACAAAGATCCCTCACACCAAAAAAATCTAACACAGGACATAGTCATCAGCCACAGGGAAGCAGGATATGACCTTTGGGACATAATAGGATTAACCCACCACAATCAGAATACCAGAAAGGCACACTCAGACTCAGGTCAACGTTCATGCCACAGGAACAACTCAAAACAAAAGCTCAAGAAGGTATAAAAACCCACCACTCCCTACTACATGTGGTCAGTTTTCCCAGAGCCATCTTTCTGTCTGGCTCTCCTTTTCAATAAACTACAACTTTCTTTCTAAAGCGGTCTCCATTTTGATTATTCCCAGCTTGGACTGGACCCTGATGAAGAGTTTTCTTTCAACAATACCAGTTATACTGTAGCCAAAATGGCACTGCCTGTGAACTTGGGAGAGGTACTAGCAGGCAATTGGAAACTGACATTTGAAAAAGTAACAGCATATTGAGAGAAAAAAGAAGAAGCAAAGGAGGAACACCCCTTCAATTCATTTATTAAGATCTGAGTCTTAGTAATGAATGTTGAGCTTGCAGATAATTGGAAAATCAATGTAGTGGTTGAGACATGATGGAAAGGAAAAGAAAGGAAAGGAAAGGAAAGGAAAGGAAAGGAAAGGAAAATTAAATGATGGATTCTCGAAGACACATGCTAATTGATAGGAGCATTTCATACTGCAACATTTTGTTCCAAGTTCTACTTGTCCACACTATTTAGTATCTATCCAAAAAAATCCAGTAATATATCTTGAAGGATTTGAAAGGGAACCATCCATGCTGATCTCAGTGCTTTTCATTATAATAAGTATGAGTGCCAATGAACAAATGACATGCCCAGTGTCTAAATTAATAACACATTTTCTAAATTAAAAGCACTTTAATTCATGAATGATCAAGGAAAACAATCAATGTGGTTACTAAAAGTTGAGAACAACTTGATGGCACATAATCAAAATAACCCTGAATAAATAAATGAATGGCATTTGGAATCTTTCTAGACAGGAGTTATTTTTTTCAGCCCTAGTAATTATTTCAAAACCTCCATTATCTTCTGTCCATAATGACATTTGGGAAATGATAGTCACTTTATTGGGTATCTTTATCATAATTCATGACCTGCAAACTCAGAAAGCTCACCAAACAAAGGAAGCCCTGTGGATTTCTGTCAGCAAAGGATACCTAGTGGATACATGATCTTTGTCTCAGCTGGTCTGCAGAGCTTTGCATGGGGTCAGGGGTCAGAGTAAAGGATTGAATAAGCATGTATAAATGCTCTCTGAATCAACAGGCAATATGCCATGAGGAGAAGAGAAGAGTGTATCTTCAATATGTCAGCTTTCACTTGATTATAATTATTTGACAGCTCACTTGACTTCTTAGTTCAAACGGTGGACATTAATTAATGGTCTCATCCATATTCATAACTGTTGGGCAAATGCAGAAATCTGGCTGTAGATGGCTGATGGTGACAAAGAAGCAAATAAATGTATCTAAATATGCTCTGTGCAGTTTGAGCATGATTGATGCTAAGTGGAACACAGAGCATAATTTTATTAGATGATTAATCTGCAGGAGGTGTGTGTGTGTGTGAGTGTGTGTGTGTGTACACAAATTGACTCTCAAGGATATTTTCCCCAACTTTTATAATGCAGTAGGGCAGTGGTCCCCAACCTCTGCGGTTTGGTAGCTTGGCTGGAGGGAGAGGGAAACCTGGCCGCGCGAATGGCAGGCCATCGTATGTGCACGTGCAGCTCAACTTGCATGAGTAGCGGGCCGGTGCACATGCACACGCATGTACAGTTTGACTTGCACAAGTCCAATTGTTCATGCCAACCCACCGCTCGCACAAGTTGAGCTGTGTGTGCATGTGCCCTGGCCCACCACTCGCATGGCCCAGTTCCGAATAGGCCGCGGCTCACGGGTGGGGACCCCTGTAGTAGGGGAAGGGTTTCATTAAATGCCATAATAAAGAACAGTAATATAATACAATCAAATTATAAGATCTATAATATTCTGCATGTAATACTCCAGGAGTGAGGAACTGAATCTTGACTGAGAAATAAATGAATTTCAGATTGGACCAATAAGCCCCATCAGTCAATCAATCAATCAATCAACCAATCAATCAATCCTTGGCAAACCAGAAGATGTTGGAAGAGAAGTAAAGTTGTCCCTTCAAATACCCTGATTTCTTAATGATTCTCTCCACCAGTAGTCCTTGTTTAGCAATCACAATGAGGACCAGCAATTCTGTCATTAAGCAAAGGGATCACTAAGTGAAACTGCAACTATGCTTATGATCTTATTTCAGTTTTCCTTTGCTTTACAGACCTGCAAAAGTCATAAATGTGAGGACTAGTCATAAAGATACTTTTTCATCACTATCATAATTATGTATGGTCGCTAATGAGACAGTCACTAAATGAGGACACTTTGTATAAGACCCCCAAAGTGAAACTGATCCTTGTGTGTGTTTTAGATTTGGCTAGACTGCTCTCTTCCACTTTAGGAAAAGCTGCAGAGCAATCAAACTAGAACTGTCAATTGTAGCTTATTCCAGTCAAAGAAACCACAGATCCCAGTTCTCAACAGCCTAATCAGTAATGGGAATGAGTCCAGAAAACTTTTGGGGATTAGAATTATATCTGTTTTCTACACCAAGGCACCCTAATCTTTTCAGACTGGGTGGCACATAAGGAATTTGGGAAACATGTTATGGCTACTTCTATAAATGGGCTGGGTGGATCGACCCATTTACAAGAGGAGGAGGAGGAGGAGGAGGAGGAGGGGAGGGGAAACATAACCAGTTACAAAAACCCATTTATCATAACTTCCCTCTACTTTATTACATTTTGTCTGGCTTTTTTTTATGAGGGCAAGAGAAGAAGGATCTTTGAACAAAACACTGGGTTGCAGCCATCATGGTTTTATAAAGTCCAGAGGCACTGGATGCTGGCATTTCATTTTGTAATAGTTTAATTTCCTAATTTTACCTTTTTAAGGTAAAAGGGGGGTGGGGAATAGACAGCCTAGCAGCTTTCCAGACAGGCACCTCTAAGCAACTGGACACCCCTTTCTATTTATCTGAGAGCTATTATAAACCAAGATTAATCAATACTGCCCATTTGTCAAGCTTCCTTTGGAGGGACAACCACAGCATCCAGTCAATAAATTAAATAATGAAATTCTCTCTTCTTAAATACTATCAGAATTTGAATGTGATGAAGAAAACAATGCTGAGGGGACCGTTTGCCCCAGTAAATTTTGAATTCATAAAAGCAGTTCTCTGTAATCTCCAGAGTACCATACCAAGAACCTTGTACAACCTAGAGAGAATAACTGCATTTCTCAAAGGAGATATTTACTAAGGAATGGGGAAAAGAGATGAATAAAGCACTTCTTATATAGCTGCTTTCCTTTTTTCAACTCCATTGCCAGAGAACTGTAATCTGGAACTATAGATATCATCAACCAATAAATCTGGCCAACTATTTTATCTCCTTCCACCAATCCCTCTCAAAATTGTTTGCTATTTACAGCGGGGGGGGGGGGGGAATACAAGTATGGATTTGTATCTAGGGCTCAGATGCCAGCTCCGCTTTATATTTCTTTCTTGGGCAAGTTAGCTTGTCTATTAGCCCCCTTAGCCTGTGATAGCTTTGGCCACTTGCACGACAATACGGTATTGTGTGGATGGAAATTTTATCCTCAGAAAAACCATTTTGTGATAGAATTCACCACACTTTTTCAGAATTCTAAATTTGCTCAAAATCTCATTGAATTCAGTGGAGGGCTATATTAGATAGTTTTTTTAAAAAAATAATCACCTATACAAGGTAATTCCACAATATTCATTATGAAAATATTCCTACCTAAAGGCTGGCATATTAAATTCCTCATCATCCAAGTTAGATTTCAGACTTAGATCTCTTCTCTCTACACTGTTGCTGAATGAAAAACTTAAGAGAGATGTATTTTTCTTACTGTGTTATCACATCCATTTTGGCTATTAGAAGCACTCTGATGTTGGCATAGCATTTAACTTTGGGACACTAAACTTCCTCTTCTTATTTGCAGTAAATAGTCTAGAATTCAAACTTTATGACAATTTCATTAAAATTAATATGACACACTGAAGTCCATTTGTTCATTCTTCTTGCTGTTAACTCCTTAATTAAAACTCTTCACTCTGAGTTGTTTTATGGATTTGATAAGATGATGGCTTGAACATAAATAATTAATTCTTCAGCCATACAAGCAAGTACATTTACTCCTATAATGTATTATATATTTTATATCCCGATAGCACATAATTTGTTATTGCTTCTCTCTCTCTCACTCACATCTATTCTATCAAATTTCTTGGCTGTCCCTTTCCAGACAACTCTTGGGGGCTTCACAGAATCAAAAAATAACAATAATTTGCTATTGATATTCAACTTTATGTCTCCATCCCGTTACCAAAGTTATGCTGTTACTGCCCTTTCGTGCTGCCTGGAGACTATGGAGATCTGGAGAGGGGACAACGGGCTTCAGCTGAACCCTAATAAGACCATGTGGCTTTAGATGCATGGAGCTTCAGGATCTGGGTCTTTAATGTCTTGAGTTTTGTATGGGGCTGCCCCGCCCCACACAGACCCAAGGGTTGTCCTGGACTTGTGACTACTGCTCAAAAAGAAGGTGGCAGTCATGGCTAGCAGAACCTTTGCACAACTTTTGTACACCATTTGTGCCCTTTTCTGGATTGGGAGTCCCTGCGTACAGTCACACAAGCCTGATCATCTCACAGGACTATTATAATTTATTGTACATGGGGCTACCCTTGAAGAATATTTGGAAGCTACAGCTGGTGCAGAAGGCAGACAGTTCTTGGGTCCCTAGGGTAGCCTAAGTTACACCACTCTTCCACAAGCTGCACTAGTTACTAGTTTGCTTCCAGGTCCAATTCAAGGTGTTAGTTCTTACCTTTAAAGCCCTTCATGGCATTGGTCCAGGTTATCTGGACCAAGAGAGGAACCCATTTATCCCAATGGGATTAGCTCACTCCATCCACACTGGCAGAAGGGGCACGCTGTGGACCCCATCACTCAAGGAATTATGGCTGACAGGGTCCAGAAGAAGAAAGCTTTCTGGAACATCATGCCCCTGACATGAGATCCACACCCATCCCTTTGGCCTTCCAAAAGGGCCTGAAGACCTGCCTCTGCCAACTGGCCTGGGGCTCCAATGGTTAGGATGGTTAATGGACTAAGACCCCAGCACCTCCCCATGTGCATCTTGCTCACTGTGCCCCCAACATCAACTGAAACCAGCCAGATAGAAAAGAATCCAGGAGGAAATTATGATGAATGGAAACCAACAAGAGATCTAAGAGGCTCAGGACAGATGCAATGCAATGCAATCCTGAGCACTGCCCCCCCCAGATTATACACAAGTGTAGCCAGTGCCGACTCTGTTGATCATATAACAACAACAACAACAACAACAACAACAACAACAACAATAATAATAATAATAGAGTTGGAAGGGTCCTTGGAGGTCTTCTAGTCCAGTCTCCTGCTCAGGAAGGAAACCCTATACCATTTCAGACAAATGGTTGTCCAGTCTCTTCTTAAAAACTTCCAGTTGGAGCATTCACAACTCCTGGAGGCAGGTTGTTCCACTGGTTAATTGTTCTAACTGCCAGGAAATTTCTCCTTAGTTCTAGGTTGCTTCTCTCCTTGATTAGTTTCCATCCGTTGCTTCTTGTCCTGCCTTCAGGTGCTTTGGAGAATAGCTTGACTCCCTCTTCTTTGTGGCAACCCCTGAGATATTGGAACACTGCTATCATGTCCCCCCTCGTCCTTCTCTTCATTAAGCTAGACATACCCAATTCCAGCAACCATTCTTTATATGCTTGTGTTTATTCTCAGGTAAAAAGTATAGGAGTGCAACTTTAGGTTGAGTACATTGGTATAACTGCCTTTCCTAACCTTAGCATCAGGAAGATTTGTTGAATTCTTAGCTATGTTTTCCTAACCCAGCCAGAGGTTCAAGAAGGCTGATATATAGAATTGTGCTTTGTATTAAAACAACCGACATTGATGGCAACCCTTTGAGTTAGGTAAGGCTAAGAAAAAGAAGCAGCAAGCATTCCAGGAGGACAAAACATTGAAAGCCTCTCAATGTTTTTGTCAAATAGGCTTTGACACTCATTACCTTGAAGAGAGGCCAGCACTACCTGAACAGAAGCAATAGAACAAGCAGGGGATCAGCAACAGACATGGCAAATTTCATGCCAATATAGTTGCTAACTCAAGGATGAATTGAGGGCATACTGTACGTAGATAAAAATGAACAATGAAACCTTATACACACCAACTCAGAAGTAAATCTTATTGGGTTTAATAGGAGTTGCTGTATATAATAACAACTTAAATCCTACCAATTACCGTAATAATTATTTTCACCATAGAATTGCTGTAATCCTAAATTTATTTACTAGAGTAACACAATCATATTTACTACGCAGTGTGCATAAGATTATATTATTGATTATACTTGGAATGCAGCATACATAATAGACATTCTTATCTCAAATTAAGAGTCAAAAACAATAAACCCCACAATGCTGTAGAAAGTAGGGCTAGGCATAAATCCACGATTCGAAATTCTCTGCAGAGAAATTGATTAGACAATTTTGTTGAATTTCTGCAGGAGAAAAAAAAAAATCTCCGGCAATTTCTCAAAGACTGGACTTGGCTGGAGGAAGTCTAGGGAGAGAAGTCCTCTCCTGATAATGTCCCCTGGGACACACTGAAGTGTCATGATTGCAGGCTGATGGAGGGACAATTGAATGGTGAAATACAAGACAAACCTCTCGGTCACTGCGTGACTCAGTAAATGCAAGAACACAACACTCCGGTTTTGAAAAAGCTGTCTACGCTTTCATCAAACTGAATGAGAACTAATAAAGGGGCAAAAAGCAAACAAGATTCTCTACCTAGCACTAGTTAATATGCTGGGAAAAACATAGAAAGCAGACTCAAAGAGCAGATGCCCCTAGCTGCATTATATGGCAAGGCACAAAATCCATAGGCAGCTTGTGGGGAGGAGTGTATGGATTTTAAGCGAAAGCAAACTGGTCATTCCACTGAAGATTTCCCATGACTGCCATTTTCTATTTCTTTGTTCTGTCTCTGTCTGTGTATGAGTGTGTGTGTGTGTGTCTTTTTGACTCAGTCCTTGCCATACCAATGAGTCCTTTTAGTTCTTTTTTAAATCCCCAGGTATATTTTTATAGCTGTTCTGATTTCCCTGATGAGCACTTTTCTATCAGCCAAATAAGTCGATATGAGCAGCACATGGAACAGATGAGACATCTACCAGCATTCCAGGCATAGATCTCACTGCTGCTGTGTGATCTGATAAATTATTGAACTGCCTCCATTGGCCCCCGCCCCTGCACCAGCCACCTCAAGCAATAAATAAATAAACCATTTTAGAAATTCTGAAGGATTTCACAGAGATGTTACAGAGACAACCACATCTCAGGAAAAGGTTATCAGAACTTTTGATTAAACAAATGCATTTATGCCTTTTAAAGAAAGGGAATTTATATTGGTTTCTCTGGTAGTAAGTAGCGGATAAAGCTGAAACAGAGATAAGAGAGACCAGATTTCAATAATTCCCAAATAATTAGCATTTCCCAAATAATAATCCTTGTTACCTATTCTGCCTCACTTCCAAAACTCTGCTGTGTCACCAGTATACATGTTCATTTGTTCGTTCATTTGTTCGATTTATGGTCCACCTTTTTTTTAACTGCTCAAGTCAGCATGCACAACAATCCTTCCCTAAACTGTTCTCCACAGCAGCTCTGTGTCCTAGGATGGGCTGAGAAAGCATGACTGATTCAAAGTTGGCCAACAGACTTCCCCAACTGAGGGTCAATTTGAACCCTGGTCACCCCAGCTGTAGCCCACTATCTTAATCAGTACACTATCCGATAACTTTTCATAATTGCTTTCTTTTCATTCTGGAAGACAAACACGACTGTTGGACACAGTAAAGCAGGATTGTGTTATATACACAGTATGCAGCTCCTGAAGGATCAGAGTTGAAAGGGTCCTCTAAATATCTAAACCAATATCTAAACCAACCTTTTGTCAATGCAGAAAAGTACACCCCCATGAAAGAGAATTTGATGATAGTTTGGACATCAGGATGTTCTATGTGATTTCTGAACTAACCGGTTTCTTGCAATTGGAAGTCATTGGCTTAGGGCCTGACATCTGCAGCCATTGATAATACATCCCCCCCCCCCTATGATCAATGTGGCAGAACCAGTTTGATTTAGTGATTAAGGCATCAGGCTAGAAATTGGAAAACTGGGATTCTAATTGCACCTTAAACAAAAAAGCCAGCCGGGTGACCTTGGGACGGTCACTCTTGCTCAGCCCTAGGAAGGAGGAAATGGCAAACCACTTCTGTAAATCCTTGCCAAGAAAGCTTCAGGGACTTGTCCGAGCAGTCTGTGAAAATCAGACATAATTGAACAAAGAAAAAATTATCAGTGTAATGTATCTGAGGGCAGCTGCACCATCTATTGACTGTCACTTTTCTAATTCAAACCCATCCAGCTTTCCCAACTTTTTCTCACAGAATTTCTTCTCATCACTTGACTGCATTGATTGCCAAGCAGCGATCTGACCAAAACTGTAAGATAACACCAGGAGCCACTGCTTTTTTGAGGGGGTTCCTATCCACCTCTGAATCTGAAACTGTAAGAGCCGGTAATACCCAGTATTACCAACTTAGATTGCTATCATCATTGAAGCAAAGGAGGTTTTGATGTCTGTAGCAAAGAACCAGCCAATCCTTTCTCCATGTACAGAAGCTGAACAGATGAACAGATCTTCAGCCTCTGTGACAGAACATCCTTCTCCCCTGACCTGGAAGCTATAGGACCCATCAGCACCTTTAGCTCTGGCTCTCCCCACCCTTCAGCATCTGTTCCTGAAGGCAGCTGCCTTCCCCCTGGGTGGTGGAAGGAGCATTTCTGATCAAGACTAATCCCAAAAGAAATCTGGTCCTAGGATAAGTGTTGGAGCTATGGATTATTTGTTCCATGCTGTTTACGTGCAGTATGCATTGAGAAAACAACTCTGAACTCAGGTAAACGCCTAGGCTGAATATTCAAAGCCTCTTTATTATGTTGGCCCAGACATCCAGCAAGAGGCACAAAAAAGTAGAAGATTAAACAGCAGCCGCTGCAGCAGAGCTGTGTCCTTTTTCAAGTATGCGGGATGGCTAGAGGTGAGCCCGATGTCCCAGGAGCAGTAAATAAGGCGCTCGTTTAGAATGTCATCTTAATTGCCAAACTTTAATATTTACAGCATCGTGTTAATGAAGCCGATTGGGCTCACATAATTCACCAAACCATAACGTTGAAGTCCAGACGCCCGGCAGGCCGTTGCAATCCTAAGCCACAAGCAAGTGGACGAAGCGCTGACTTTTCTGCTTTCGAAGGCAACGAGGAGCCTCGCCGGACGGCTTCGAAAAGGGTAGCATTGAATTCCCCAGCCGCGGCAACGCTTGCGCATTGCGAAGCAGCAGGTGTCTCCCTCGCCCTCTCTCTCTCTCTCTCTCTCTCTCTCCCCCTCTCTCTCCCCCCCCCACCTTCGACTCTCCTCCAATGCCATCCGGCTTCACGGCGTTCGTGACTCTGCGCCCCCTCGCGCGGCCGCCCTGCGAGCGCCGATCACGCTACCCTACCTTTTCAGCCAGCCGGCTTACGTGGTCGCAAGCGCGGCGGCAGCCCGCGAGGCGGGGCGAGGCGAGGCGAGGCGAGGCGCGCCTTCCTTCCTTCCTTCCTTCCTGAGCCCGCTCTGCGCTCCTTCGTTGCGCGCGCGCTGGCGACACCCTCGGGTGCCTGAGGCGCCGCGTGCACGGGCAGGGGCTTTTCCACCTGCGCTCCTCTCGCGCCAACCTGGAGCTGGCACCGCGACGGCTGCCCTTGTCCTGGGCTTGCGCTGGGCGAACAATGGGCTTGCAGGAGGCGACAGCCGCCGCCGCAGCAACAGCAACAGCAAAGCTTGCTGCATAAAAAGGAAGCGGGGACGCCTCCTCCTCCTCCTCCTCCTCCTCCTGTAGAGGGGAAGCCAAGGTGACCAACGTTCCGGGGGCTCGTCCCGTTGTGCTGGCTGTTGTGGTCGTATCACTGTGTCTGTCCATCCATTTCCTCATGTTCTGAACGGGGGAGGTTATGCAGATAACCGCCCCCCCCTCCA
Source organism: Azemiops feae (assembly GCA_023970755.1). Lineage (NCBI taxonomy): Eukaryota > Metazoa > Chordata > Lepidosauria > Squamata > Viperidae > Azemiops > Azemiops feae. The sequence continues at coordinate 492,481 of JALGBA010004223.1, forward strand.
TCACCCTGCATGACATTTCCCTTGTTAACTTCTCCGCTCCCCCATCGTCCATACCGACACTAAATGAGTTGCACGGAGGGTTTTCTGCACCTCCCCCACCCTCCTTAAGAAAGGGCTCGGATGGAGTTGTGGGTGCAGAGGAGCTGCTGCCACAATATTGGGAGAGTCTCCGTATTTTTTGTTTTCCTCGGTTAATCAAGGTAAAAAGGAAATGTTCCCAAGCGCTTATGCCTGTGTCTGATTTGTCACTTAATTCATCATCCTGGCTCAGAAATGGTGGATGAGGAGCCTTTAATTTTGGGTGCTTCTATGTGTAAGGTTGTTCTTTTAGGATCTTCTTTCCCCCAGTTTTAGCTGATTTATGGCATTTTATTCTTGAGGAAAGGACCATATATTCTGTCTCTGCACTTCCCTTCACGTTTTATATGAAGGCATACCGTGTTATTTCTTTCCTTTGTTTTTTTTCTCCCCATGGGCAGCTTTAAACCTGCTGTCTGTTCTCATCCTCCTTTTTTGCAGTCATGTTGATGGAAGAAGCATCTGCTGGTTTATTTAGAAATCTAAAGTCTATTGCATGCTCCTTAATATTGCTGCTAACAAGGCGCTAAGTTTGTCTATGTGTTTTAAAAAAAATGTCTTTTCATTGAAGAGGACGGGTTTAAATATGAACGAAGACCCGACGGTTAATTTATCATGGCTGCCTCAGGATCACTTAGAAACCAGCCCACCACCAGAGAACATCTCAGCTGCAGTCACCTCTCTCATTCCTTCCAGTGACCCCGAACCGGGATTTATAGTAAACCCTTGGGATGTTGTCTTATGTACTTCAGGAACACTGATCTCCTGTGAAAATGCTGTTGTGGTCCTTATCATCTTCCATAATCCCAGTCTTCGTGCCCCAATGTTCCTCCTGATAGGCAGCTTGGCCTTGGCAGATCTTTTAGCAGGAATTGGATTGATCATCAATTTTCTTTTTGCTTATCTTCTCCAGTCGGACTCTACCAAGCTGGTCACAGTTGGTTTGATCGTCGCCTCTTTTTCTGCTTCTATCTGCAGTCTGTTGGCCATCACTGTGGACCGGTACCTCTCCCTTTATTATGCTTTGACTTACAATTCTGAGAGGACGGTGACTTTTACCTACATTATGCTTATTCTGCTCTGGGGTGCTTCAATCTGTGTGGGAGTTCTGCCAGTCATGGGATGGAATTGCCTCAAAGATGAGTCCACCTGCAGCGTTATCAGGCCCCTCACTAAAAATAATGCGGCCATCCTCTCGGTCTCTTTCTTGCTTATGTTCGCTCTCATGTTACAGCTGTACATTCAAATCTGCAAAATTGTGATGCGCCATGCTCACCAGATTGCCTTGCAGCATCACTTCCTAGCAACTTCCCACTATGTGACCACCCGAAAAGGAGTATCAACTTTAGCCATTATCCTGGGAACCTTTGCTGCTTGCTGGATGCCTTTCACACTCTATTCCTTAATAGCTGACTACACATATCCCTCTATCTACACCTACGCCACCTTGCTTCCAGCCACATACAATTCCATCATCAACCCTGTTATATATGCTTTCCGGAATCAAGAAATACAAAAGGCACTTTGGCTCATCTGCTGCGGCTGCATACCTTCAAACATTTCTGCAAGGGCCAGATCACCCAGTGATGTTTGATTAACGGTGCAGAGGACCATTGTTTATTTAGCATTGTGATGTGTGAGCCCTGCTGCTCTCAATACATTGTACATAATAGATTCACAGTCAAGTCTGTGGGGAGTATTTACATTTTTTTAAAAAAAGCCTGTTGACCAAAATAAACCATGTTGTGTAAGCCCAGGAACAATCCTGGAAGTTGCAATATTTTTTTTTCTGGCAAAGCTTAAGTGTTGCTTAGATTTTTGTCCTTTAGTTTCTTCCAAGATCCAAAGAGGAGTGAGCTCTGTGGATCATAAGAAATGGATTGGTAGATTTGCTTTCTCTGTTTGAATGAATAGAAGCCACTTGCATTAAGAGCTGTGTGTGTCAGATGAATGGTAACGGAGGCAGAAGGCCTCTTATATCAGATTCTAGGGAACAAACATAGGAGATGGCAAGAGACTTGTGTCCTGCTCATGGATTTTCATGTAGCATCTGGGTTGGCCACTGTAAGAGCCGCATTCTCAGGTGAACAGTGGTGAGATCCAGCAGCATGTATGAGCACACACACACTCCAGATTAAGTAACTTGCTTAAAAGAGCTCCATGGATTTCAACAGCACAGTCGTTACATTGAGTAAATGTGTTTCTGATGCAATGTAGAGACATGTTAAGATCCATATTATAGCACCCAAGTGATGTTTCAATCTGCAGTGTTGTGGTTCCTAAAGCATCATATGGGGACTATTGATTTGGTTAGAGTTTCCTCTCCAACCAGTGCAATCCAGAAATATATGTAGCCTTTCCCTTTTTAACATCATAACTTCACAATTAGGAAGCAAAGCAGAAGCAAGGGTGGAGTAAGGCAAGTTTGGGATCTGTAATTTCAGAAACCTTTTCCAGCCTTCCATTGTATTTCAACTTGGGAAAAATAATTAGATCAGCTAGCCTGAATAATTTCCATCCCAAAAATGCCTGCAGAGGAGACAAAAAATGTTGAGGAAAGAAATGGCAAGAACAACATCCTTCCTGACATTCATCCTGTTATGAGTTTGGTTGGATATGGGCTTTCTTGGAAGTTCTGACATTTAGTATGGCTTCTGAGCAAGTGACAGTCACTGAATATTTCACTAGTAACCCATGACTTCATACTGGCATCTATGTTCCCATCTGAATTGCAGGATGAATGGAAACAGATAGTCTCATCTGTATAGTTTATTGCAGATGGGCTTATATGGAATATTATATTTTCAGTGCAAGCCCCTCTGGTTTGGGATGACTTGTAGGAATGACCCTGCATTTGATTTCTGTTTCTATCTAATGCCTCCTGATCCTGCCACTCAAAGGAGCTTGCTTAAAAAAAAAAAAATGGTGGTCCCTTTATATCTACAATAGGGAAACTGTGTCCTTCAGACAGTTTCCATCATTCCCATCAGGATGCTTATGCTGCCTGGGGTTTATGGAAATAAAGTCCAACAACAATAATATACATTATGCTGGAGAACAATTCCCATAATTTATCTAACAAGCAAAAAAATAAAGCAAAACAAAAGACCAGCCTCTTTCCAAATTGTTTACTCAACTAAGAATAAATTATGCTGCTTAATTTTTTTTTGCTAAAAGAAGCATTCTTTTTTCCCTTTATTTTTTAAAAATGCAAAAATCATAACTTTATTAATATAAAACTAGGCTGTAAATACAGTGAAAATCTAATAATCTGGGCAGACTTTGATGCTTATGATTATAAATCCTGAACAACTCATTTTGCAATAAATATGACTGTTACGCAGTGTTTGAGGTCCAAATATTCAGAATTCCAGACAGATTCAGTTTTTGAGGTAGTGTTGCCCACATATATGGGGACAAACCATTACTTTTGAATGTTTGACTTGACAAACCTACTACTTATACTATCTTATTCACTGTTAAATAAACAAGGGCATGCAAACAGATTGTTGAACATTTTTTATATAGGGGCAGCTGGTTATTTTTCTAAAAACTCATTTTTAAGACTCCAAGAACAATTTAATGACATAAGCTACTTAAATTCAACATTTTATCTCCATCATCAATATGTAATTGCTCTGTAAAATATGCGCTGAATTGTGTGTGTGTGTTTCATGACATTTTCTTTGTTCTGGCTCCAAAGCTTGACATTTTCAAGTGGGAGCACATGTGACCGCCAATCCCCCCATCCCACGTAATGAAATGTGCATAAAACATGTTTTCTAGTTTAAGAGCTACATATCCTTCATATCAAAGCACAATACTGAATTCATATTATTCCATTTCCTTCCAGGATATTAGCTTTTTTTGTGATGGATGGAGCATATTGTCACGACAGAGGGTTCAGTGATGCAAGGCAACATGGTTTATTTCTGTAGACAAGAACCTTTTGGGGCACAGAGCAGAAAACAAAGGGATTTAAAATTGTATTCTATGAAATATAACATTTCAAAGCCATTGTCCTGCACATTCACTAAAGTAAATGTGACTTATTTTGATGAAAGATAAACACATGTATTGCCGTCTGAACCAGGGATGGACGATTTCTGGTGTCTGCATCAAGAAGACCTCACAGCTATAGGCTCTTTGCTTATATATTTACTAAGCAGAACAGAGAAACCAATCTGGAACAGTGTGGGGAAAAATATCTTGAGTATCTTTCCAGTTGAATTAACTGGCTTTTTTCCTAATTGAGACTCTCTATGGGCCAAATCCAACAGTATTTCTCCTAATGCAGCCTTTTGCACATATCCCAAGTCTGCCACAAAGTTTGGGAACAGGAAGGAATTGGAGGAGGAGGAAGAGGAGGAGGAGGAGGAGGAGGAGGAGGAGGAGGAGGATCCACCAGTAATGCCTGCTGTGCTATTGGAAGGGTTATGCCTTTGAACTCAATCTTTGCTCCCTGCACATCAGCAAGGGGGCAGTTTCCCACATCTCTATGTCTCCATGCTATATAAAACAGCATCTGTTGAATTTTGGCCTGTGGAGAAGCTGCTCAAAACAGTGAAGCTCTGTCAGGGAAAAGGTGGCACTCCTTTCATGCAGCAAAAGAAAAGGGCTGACTTAAGATTCAGGAATTAATAATTGGAGCAAAAGTCTGTGAAGTGAGGGAGGGCAGTAGAAATGTCCGTAGACCCCAAATATCAATCCAAGGATGATGTCTGTCCAAGAATATGATTGCTATGCATTAATATGAGTTTACACATCTTCTGAATGTTAAAGATATGCTATATTGTTGCAGTGGTATCTTTCTGTATAGATTGTTTAAATTTTAATTGTAATAGAAGAAATACTGAAAGTTATATTTAAAAAAATACTGGTATAATATAGATGGAAGAAGATGCTATATTGCTGACACTAAATTTTATTAACTCAAGGGCTGATTCAGTCGAATGAGGTTGTGATAGGACGTTCTTCTAGTGCAGCAGGAACTATTTTTCCATTTTTAGGTGAAAAACCTTGTACCTAATTTGTGTCCTGCCTGGAGCGCACTCTATTGTGTACAGCACTGCTTTTCACAGGGCGACTTCTCCCTACCTTCAACTGAAGGTTGAGGAGGTCCAGGAGTGCACTTTCTCAAGGAAACATGCTGGAATTGGTTCTTAATCTTTGTGTTTTGATGTGGTTATGCTGATAAACATGTCTTTTGTGGCAAGTTTCTATGGTGTTAACAGTTTACAAGGTCTACACAGAACCAATTCTTATAGGTGTGAAATGGCCTCGTTTTGAGACCGTAAGGCAATTTTCCCCAACATGGTACCCTCTAGATATTTTGGGATTTCCATTTTCATAAAGCCCAAGCAGCATACCCAGTAACATATCTGGAGGGCAACAGGCTGGGGAAATGCCCATAGCGATTTGTACTGCAATAACCTAGATTTTATGCCAAATTAAACTCTAGTTTGTTTGCTTTTTTCATCTTGAACATTGTAAGGACTTATCCAAGTGAATGTACTGACCTTGTCATTTACTCACAGATGATTAGATCAAGAACCCACATCTCAAAATTGTAATGTGTTTCTGGGTGTACATTTGTACTATATGGAAGTTCTGATCATTTCTGGTTTTACTCTAGGAACAAAGACATTTGGCATAATGCAATCTAGAAGGAATGCTCTTGATTTTTATACAAAGTGTACCAAATTTATGATGTATAACAATTATATGTTAACTTGTTTACTAAATTAAAAAGTCAATTGATTTGAGTTTGTATTACTCTGGTAAGAGAAGGAAACACTCTGTTAAAATGTTATACAAAAATCTTTTGCCTCTCTCTTCCTTATGTGTCCAAGAATTGGATGTACTGTATTATCTGTGCCTTGCCAAGGAAATGAATAGCAAAAACTATTAGACATGAATAACTACTGCATAATGCTAAATCAGGACAAAAAGCTATAGTAAAAAGCTATAGTTTGGTCCAGATAAAGTAGTAATCAAAGACAGATGAGGGACCTATAGCCTTCCAGGTAGTTCAGTACAGAATATTTAGTTCCCTGCAGCTCTAGGAGCAAACGTGAAGAGTTGTGCTGCAAAACCTGAAAGTGTCATAGGTTTCCTACTTCTGGGATAAAATCTAGTTTGTTACCAAATGAATGAGCCTGATTAACATACTTCACCATAATCATCATTTCATTCCATAATGCCAAAAATTCAGAAGAAGCTAGGGAGAAAAAAAAAGAGTATGCAAGCTTGATGCTCATTCATATACCACCATCATAATACTATATATATATGTGTGTGTGTATGTGTGTCTCACAAATACTTATCAAATATATTTTTTTCTGGGTATTTATTTACTTATTGGTAATGGTTTCTTGCAATTTAATTGCAAGACTGGCTCAATTAACTGTAAATTCCAATCTGGATGTGCACTCATTAAAAGAAAACTCAGCTTCTCAAGAACTCTTTGGCTACGTTCATACATCAAGTCAGTTCATACTTCTCACAGGCTCAAGTGTTGACTCAGCCTTCCATCCTTCCGAGGGCAGTAAAATGAGGACCCAGATTGTTGGGGGCAATGTGCTGACTCTGTAAACCACTTAGCACTGTGAAGCGGTATATAAGTCTTAAGTGCTATTGCTATTGTTATTAGACTGAAACATGGTTTATTTAGCTCTGGTTTATTAAATAAACCATAACTGACTGGGTTCACTCAATTTATTAAGCTAAAACCAAAACAACACTTTATGATTTACTGCAAACCTAATGACTGGATGGGGTGGATCTAAAGTTGCATGAAATAAATACCTGCCAACAAGAAGAAAGTCATATAGTATAAAGTACATTTCTATTGGAGAGAACTTGATTTCAGCTTCTGTAAAATGTATAAGTAGGGAATGTATCATTTCTTTAGCCTCTCAAGCTGTTGGATTGGAGTCACAAACTTAATTCTTAATTTGACTTACCGGTAAATTACTCAATTGGAGAAGGTTGATCCACATTGGAAAGTTACTCCATTTGCAAATGGAGCTTTGGTATTCCAAATTTAGAGTTGCAAACTGGAAGAGGGGAAATCAACTCTGCCTGCCTGTGGTTTCAGCCCTTCTAATGATCCACTTCCCTACATAATTTGAAAGGTAACCTATTCAGACACTGCTGTAGCACTTTTGCCAGAGCTTGGGCAGTGTACTCACCAGTCATCAGCTATCATGACCTGTAGTTCATGCTCACGAATACAATCCTTCTGCCTCTCCTGCTAACGTAATTGCACAGCAATAGCAGGCCATTCTTCCTATGAGAACAAAACTGGAAGTTTGTGTGTGTGTTTGTGTGTGTGTGTATAAAACAGTGATTATTTACTGATGCAAATGCTGCCATATTGAAATTTAGAAAAAATGTTTACAGAATACAATGATGGTCTGTTATTGAGTAAACTAAAAATATAATTATCATTATTGCACAATAGGTTTTGAATATCTCTTATTCTTATCTGTTATCTGTGGACCACTTTTAATGTGGACATACGCCTTTTCAGAACGTCAGTTTTACACCTAAGCAAGAGAATGGAATTGAATGGGGAATATGTGCATTCTCCCCAACCATCCCAAATGGAAACTGGCAAAATGGATAGTTGTATTTTCACTTTACATTAAATTACATTAAATATGCTACATAGGAATATTTCACATATGTGCTCTTGCCCAGCTGTGTGAACTGGTTCTAAATGAATTTTATAATGATTTTTATATGTTTTATATGTACTCATTTCTAAGACAGAGCCCTTGCATGCTTGGCATTGGCAACTCCCTTTTCTTACCAACTGAATCTTTCAGCCTGCTGTGAGTGACGAAGCTTTTGAGCACTATGCATTCCCAGATGTTCAAAGCCATGACTCATATCGTAATTTTAAAGTACCAAGATCTCTCTCTGCCCCCCCCCCCTCTCTCTCTCTCACACACACACACAGTTTGGAATATGAAAGGAATATGGCAAACCTAAAATGATTTGATTGAATAGGTTGTGTGCCTTTAAAAATGATAAAAGCAAAGTAGCTGAACAAACATAATCCAAATGACATTTGACATACCAATTTAATTTGTGAAGTATGTATCCTATGGCTAACTTCTCATTGCTTTCCAGGTGAAATAGCAAGATACCAAAATTATAATTTTAAAAAATGGAACATTTTTTTAATCATCAAAAGAGTCTCCCATCTATGGAAAGTTTCTGATGTAGTAGAGGAGAGGAGAGTTTTTTTTGTTTTACGAAATGTCTCAATTTCACTTCTTTCCAATAGGATCTGTGGCACCCTGTGAAAAAAGTGATAGGAAATAGGTCTGAAAGACAAGGAGGAGGCAGTTCACAAGGTTGCCAGATGAAGTATTCCAAATGGAAGGGGGTTCAGTGGGTCACATCCCCTGGAGAAGAAGAGAGTGGAGCTGCAACTAGACCAATATTACATCATGAAAATATAAGAGCATCCAAGCTACTCTAAGCACTGGAGCCACATGCAGTGAGTGGAACCTAACTAGGGTAATCCAAATGATTCTTAAAAAGATGCTTTGGCATTCAAAACCCAGTGAGTAAGAAGCTAGGCCAGTGATGGCGAACCTTTTAGAGACCGAGTGCCCAAACTGCAACCCCAAACCCACTTATGTATCGTCGGGTGCCGGGTGGGTGTGGCCCATTGGGTGGGCGTGGCCCATTGGGTGGGCGTGGCTGCGGTGGTAACGGCAGACTGGGTGGGACTAAAAAGTTCAATCAATTCCAACTTTGCGAGATCTTTTTTTTCCCGCGAGAAGTTGAAATTGATTGATTGATTGAACCTCTTTTTTTTGCACATGGCGGCGGAGGCCTAAAGCGAAAAGGTTTTATAAAACCCAGCTGAAGCCCTAGGACTGGGGCGATGGCGCGCATGCCCACAGAGAGGGCTCACGCGTGCCATAGGTTCGCCACCACGGAGCTAGGCAATGTAAACAGAGAACATCTTGCACCATTATCTACCAGAATTCAGGTGAAATTGTTTGAAGAAGAATGTACCAGCCCAGTAGATAAGAATCTGCACAGAAGCACATTGCAAATACTTGTTGAATCAGACATGTGTATTTATCATGGTTCTCACAGTGTATTTTATCCTAAAATAAATGGGCTATAACTTTTATTTTTATATATCCTATAAAACATTGTATTTTCCTGTTAGAGCTGCTGACACTATCTTCAATTATTTGAAAGGCTGTCAGATAGATGATGGAACTGATTTAAGTTCTGCTGCTTCCAGGGACAGGATTCAAAGTAACACAAGGGATTAAAATAGTGGGAAAAACACATTTAAGTAAAATGTTAAGGAAGATTACTAAATGGACCATGCACTCTGCAGGAAATAGAAAATCTTGGAAGTTGGATGCCCATTTTATAGGAGTTTTTAAAATCAAGCTTAGTTGCATATAGTCCTCTAGTTACAACCATTTATTTGGTGACTGTTCAAAGTTGCAGTGCTGCTGAAAAAAGTGACTTAATGACTGGTCATCACCCCTACAACTGTTGCAACATTCCCCAGGATCATGTGATCAAAATTTGGGCATTTGGCAATTGGCATAACAAGTAACGTGATTTTGGATTCGCTTAATAATCACATGACTCATTTAAGAACTGCAGTGATTAGCTTAGCAACTGTGGCAAAAAAGGTTGTAAAATTGGGACGGACTCACTTAACAGCTGCCCTGCTTAGCAACAGAAATTCTCGTTCCAATTGTAGTCATAAGTCGCTCAGAATCATCCCCTAACCACATGATTGGTGACCTATAAATTTAATAAAATAAATATATAAATAAGTAGAGGACTACCCTTAAACCTAACTTTTTTTTCCCGTATAAAATAATAGTGCCCAGAAGTTTGTTACCTAAACTCATAACCTGTTCTAATAGAAGAGAATATAAGAAGCTTAGTTTTGATCTGTGGAGTCCTTGGTGCTCTGTAAACTTGGTTGTTTGCTTGCAAAGAGCCGTGGTGACACAGTGTACTGCAGGCTAACTCACTGCTCACTCCAGGAGTTCGATTCTGAACAGCTCAAGACTGACTCAGAATTCCATCCTTCCGAGGTTGGTAAAATGAGGACCCAGATTGTTGGGGGGGGGGGCAACATGCTTACTCTGTAAACCGCTTAGAAAGAACTGTAAAGGACTATGAAGTGGTGTATAAGTCTAAGTGCTATTGCTATTGCTATTATCCAACTAGGTAACATTATCAGTGCCTTTGCTGACATCAGCTAACACCGAAGATGTTACTTAGTTTGGTAATAACAGAATAACAGAGTTCGAAGGACCTTGGAGGTCTTCTAATCCAACCCCTTAGTGAAGCAGAAGACCCTTATACTATTTCAGACAAATGGCTGTCCAATCTCTTTTGCAAGCAAATAACTAAGCTCAGAGCACCAAGGGCTCCATTGTAACCAGTGTCAGAACCAAAGTAAACCTTTGTGCAAGGTTAAAGGTAAGACTAGGGAGAGAACTAAGACATCCTTGAACATATAATGCCTCATTTTCCATTAAAACAAGGAGACTAGATGATTTCTATTGCCTCTCCATCACAGGTAATCCTCAAGTTACAACAGTTCACTTGGTGACCATTGAAGTTAAAATGGCACTGGGAAAAGTGACTTATGACCATTTTTCACACTTATGGCTGTTGCAGCATCCTCATGGTCATGTGATCAAAATTCAGACACTTGGCAACTGACTCATATTTATGACGGTTGCTGTATCCTGGGGTCATGTGATTCACCTTTTGCGACCTTCTGACAAGCAAAGTCAATGGGGAAGCCAGATTCACTTTACAACCGTGTTACTACCTTAACAACTGCAGCGATTCACTTACCATCTATGGCAAGAAAGGTTGTAAAATAGAGTAAAAGCCACTTAACAACTATCTTGCTTAGCAACAAAAATGGGCTCAGTTGTGGTGGTAAGTCAAGGACTTCCTGCAATGTTGCCATAATCAATTTACATACTTACATTGCATTCCACAGGGCTTAGTTAAGGTGTAGGGCTGAGCATTCATGTCCTTGATATCAATATAAGTTTTGCCTTCCCTTGCAGCTCTGTGGATTGAGTCTCCGCTGACTTTTTTGGTAGGATAGTTATATATTAAAAGCTGTGTACATTCCTTTCATATGCAATTGTCAATACTACTCCTGATGAACTTTTAAACTAAGCATCAAATCTGTTCCAGGATCATGTTTTTTAACTGCTTATGCATAAACTGTTTTACTTAATAAATGGGTCTGCTTCATTTTTGCCCAATGGATTTAAGAACCAGCCTCGTGGCAAACTGATTTTTATCATTAAAAGAAAGAGTTGAGTATGTTGGATATCCAATATATAACTTTAAAACTCCCTGAGAGCGATATTCTTGTGTCTCTTCCTGCTTTGAACATTGAAAATCCAAAACCAATTCCAATCAATGTCATTCCCTTTGAGGAGGATCTGGGTTACTGTTAAGACTGAGAACAACTGCCATTAAAAACTACATCTAGATGTAGTGGTTCCCATGCACTAACTCTGCTTTCTCTACTTTGTTTTTTGCAACTGTGTTGGTGTACAATGTAGAAGATGCCCATTGGCAATGCCAATTAGAGATAATGCAAGACATCTGGAAACATCAGGCTAGAGAAGACTTGGATAAGATCAGAGCAAGCTCTTGGTGTAAGGTTACAATTAAGAATGAGAATACTGTAACTTCACCTGGCAGTCTGAACTAAGCAGTGAAAATATTACTTCCTTGATATGTAAAATACTTATTGTGGTGTTCTGCTGTATCCCACTTTTTGTATGTGAGTCACACTAGTTGACATTCAATGAGCTAGATTTCGAGGTGACGTGTCAGCAGAAGCCTCTGACTGCAAAACAGTGTTTAGCTTTTCTAATGTCTTTCCTCCTCTCATTTCCTGCTGAAATGAAACAGTTTAGGGTTATTTGTAGTGGGGGTCTCAGAACTCCATTCTGTCATTCAAGCCAAATTCCTGTGTTCAAGCCATTTTCCAGTAGATTATTGGTGGCAATCAAAATAGGTCTCATAGGTATAACATCTACCCATCTGTTCTCCAATAGAAAAATTTTAGTACATCACAATTCAACTGCATAATTATACCAGCAACCGTCAGCAAGCAAGGTTACATAAGATCATGTCCCTTCATGCGATTCCATAATGCTATGCTAGCTGTTTTACTCCTTTCTCAGATGGAAATGAATCATATAGTTCATAGATACTAGTATCTGTATATGCATACAATATTGAAAATAATAGCACAAGCTGGAGATCTTTCAGTACATCAAGCAATTTAGAAATCTACTTGTCCATACAATTTTACTAAAAGTCATAAAGGCCCTTTGGTTATTTCTACAATCTTCATGTTTTGCTGCCAGATCACTCTCCTGTGAGCTGTGCTGTAGATATAATCTACCAAAGTGCAGTTTGCTAAGCCTGTGTGTGTAATTGCCGCTGCTGTTTTTGTCACACACATTATTGTAAATGCTTCATTGCTTCCTACTCAAGTTAAACGATCGTGATGTTGTATAGTTTCTTTCCTGTCAAAAAAACCATTAGTTTTATTTGTCTTAGCCATTAAAAATACATAGAGCAAACATTTGGAACATACAGCAATTCACACTATTATAATAAAATAGATTGGGGAGGGGGTTGATTTTGATGGCTGGCGGGGTGGGGGGGGCATAACAAATTGTGGAGTTAAAGGCTCCAGTAAACACAGCAGCATCGCAGAATGGGAGGAGCTTGTCACAGAAATAGCCAAAGTCACAAAGTTATTTTTTTGTGAAAGGAGAAATTGGGGGGGGAGGGGGTGTTCTTTATTTTTAAATCCTGTCCTAATTTTAGGGCTGCAAAAAATGTTCACATTTCCTACTTCAGCGTGATGAAAACTGCACTGCCAATTTTCAATAATTGATAGGAACCTGGAGAAGGCTATCACAGCAGTTCAAAAAGGATGCGGGCTGAGTAACTGCATGGATCTCAGCATGGAGTCCCAGCAACCATAGAATTTTTCATCTTCCCCGACCCACCCCGGGAACAGAGAGGCCCGCTCTTACAGAGGACAATCCAACTCAGATAGTCCCCCAACATCAGGAAAATATCCAAAATTCTTCCTAGGATAGTTTCCAAATTGAAAGAAATAGTAGTTGCCCTCTTCTACAACAGTCAGACCACAGCTTGAATTCTTTGTCCAGGTTTTGGCGACCCACTTAAAAGTAGGGCTTAAATCAGGTGGAACAGCTGCAAAGAAAAGTAACACCGACAGTTAAGTACAGATAGTCCGCAACTTACAATCCTTCTGTCAACGCTGTAAATATAGGATATTATTGCTTTGACAAGATATGCAGAACTGTCTGGTATTTTTAGAGTTAATTCAGATGACAGAAAGAGAGGAGGTTCATGAGGAAAGCCCGGGAAAGAAACGGAAGTAAATCTTTGGCCTCCAGCCTAATTGGAAGACGTAATTCATGACTGTAAAATAAGGGAGGGGTGTAGCAAGAAAAGAAAGACGCAAGCCAGAGAAATTCAGTTTCTGGCATCCGTCCATGTAAGTGCCAAGGTTATGTTTGCAATAAATGGATTCTCAGAGGTAAAGGCCTCATGTTTCTCATTAAAAGCAATCTTCCTTTGGAACCATAACACCTTCATTTATCAACATCACTGAAAAAAGTGACTTACAATTGGTCCTCGCACTTACAACCATTGCAGCATTGCCACGCTCACGTGAGCAAAATTTGGGCACTTGGCAACCGGCCTGTATTTATGACAGTTGCAGCTCCCCGGGGGGGGAGGGGATATCATCGCAATTTTTGAGTTAGTGGGGAAAGCCGGATTTGCTTAACCAACACAAGATTCATTTAAAAACTCCAGGGGTTCACTTAACAATCATGGCAAAACAGGTTGTAAAATCGGGCATAAGAACTGCCTTGCTTAGCAATGGAAATCCTGGTCCCAGCTGTGGTTGTTAAGTCAAGGACTATCTGAACAGAAAGAAGGGACAAAAGGAGAAGTGGAAGGAAAAGATGACTAAGGAAGAAATATGAAAAAAAAAAAGGCATGGCTCTACCACCCTGGAGTGAGTAACAGTCATAAGTTAAAGGATGTCAGATTCCAACTGAATTTGAGGAAAATTGTCCTAACGGCAGGAACAGTCCTAAAGAAGCTCTAATTACTGGATTCCTTTCTAGTCAAGGAAAGACTGGATAGATGGTTTGGCAACTACTATGTGTTTCAGTTTAAGTTCCTGCACTAAACAGAGGACTGGATACAATGGCCTAATTCTTAATTGTGATTAATATTTATATGTTACTTATATGTAAGGGTGTAGGTCAATACATATGTTGTATATAGTATGTTTAAATGTGTGTTATGTATGTGTACACTTTCAGAGCAAGCAACTAAATTTCATTTTTAATGTGTGCCATTGTGCCCACAGTAAAAAAATGACAATAAAGGTTATCTATCTATCTTAACTTTTCCAGTTCTTTTTAGGTTATTGTGCAGAGGGCCAAAAAGGAAGAATCCCATCCAAAAAATGTCCTCAGAGTGGAGTTAAAAAAAACCACAATGGCAATCATAGTGATGCAATAGATGCACATAAAAAATAGATGGAATTTCATTTGTACCATTAAAGGCCCTGTCTTGACTTTTTTGACCAGACCTTATGGATACCCCTGAGGCCAACCTATAATCTCTAAATATAGCTAATGCTTTTACTGATTTTTGCTATTTGAAAGAAGTAATTAATTATAAAAAAAAATCCACACAAAGGCCATGCTTGGGATAATAAAGGTTTCCTAAGCTCAGTCTTGATAGAATTCCAGTATGAATTCATTCAAGCCTCTTTTCTCTCAACTACAGTAAGATCACTCTCAAGATACAGTATGTTAGAAGAAATTAACAACCTTGCTGAACAAATACGTTGAGTTGTTTCCTATTTTCATCATGGCAACATACCCAAATATAGTAATGTTAGAACATTGGGTTGAAGGCAGGGCAGATGATCAGACATTTTCTAAATTAACAAAGGAAAGGTCTATGTAATTTTATTTGCATAGTAATTGATAAACATATACCTGGTTATAGCATGAACAATAAAAATGTTCATTTAAAATAGCACTTGGGGAGGAAAATCCTTTCCTTGATATAGCATTTTTTTGGAGGGGAAATTATAAATAAATAAATAAATAAATAAATAAATAACCTTTATTGTCATTTTTTATATTGTGGGCACAATGGCACACATAAAATAATGAAATTTAGTTGCCCGCTCTCAAAGTGAAACATATACATGACACACACCTAAACATACTATGTACAACATATATATAGACCCACATCCCTACATATACATAGCAAATAAATATTAAATACTGTCCATCTTGAATATATAAAGCAAGGAGGAAGTTTGAGAGTTCGCAAGGTTAATGCTGTATGGAATGAAACTATGGCTGAATCTGGATGTTCTGCTACGGATACCACGAAGCCTCCTCCCAGAAGGTAACAGGGAAAACAGGTTGTGGAGAGGATGTGTAGTGTCCCAGAAAATCTTGCGGGCCCTGCTCAAGCAACGCTTCTGTGCTATGTCCTGGATGGTAGGGAGGGAACTGCCAATGATCTTTTCGGCCATCCTCACCACTCTCTGCACTGCCTTCCTGTCTGAAGCAGTGATGCATCCAAACCAGACTGTGATGCTGTATGACAGGATGCTCTCGATTGTCCCCCTGTAGAAAGTGGTCAGGACAGGGGAAGGAAGATGTGCTTTTCTCATGCGGCGCAGAAAATGCAGGCGCTGCTGTGCCTGCTTCACCAGTTTCTCACTGTTTAGCGACCAAGTCAGCCTACTCGTTAGCTGCACACCCAGGAATTTGATGCTGGTAACCATCTCCACAGGAGAATCATTAATGCACAGAGAAGTGTGGCTGTGCCTGCCTTTCTGAAATCAACAATGATCTCTTTGGTTTTTCTTGTATTTAAAACTAGGCTGTTTTCTTTACACCAGTTCACCAACCCCTCAACCTCCTTGCAGTAAGCTTCCACCTTGTCATCCTGAATAAGGCCCACTACTGTTGTATCATCTGCGAACTTCACAATATGGTTGGTGGCAAACCTAGCACAGCAGTCATGGGTCAACAGGGTGAACAGCAGCGGACTTAAGACGCAGCCCTGAGGAGAACCTGTGCTCAAGAAAAATGGTATTTGAGGTATTTGTTCCAACTCGCACATATTGGGGCCTGTTGGTAAGAAAATCCAGAATCCAGTTGCACAAAGGAGTGTTTAAGCCTAAAAGGCCCAGTTTGTCTACTAGATGCTGGGGAATGATTGTGTTAAACGCCGAACTGAAGTCGACAAACAGCAAACGCACATGAGTATTTCTTTCCTCCAAGTGCTGCAGGCTCAGATGGAGAACGGAAGAAATAGCATCCTCCGTAGAGCGATTTGGTCGGTAGGCAAACTGAAGCGGGTCAAATGCTGGCGGGAGGCTAGATACAATAGTGTCTTTTATCAGCTTCTCAAAGCATTTCATGATGGTGGATGTCAGTGCAACCGGACGGTAATCATTGAGGCCTGTGATTGTGGACTTTTTTGGCACTGGCAAGATGATGGCCATCTTAAAACACGATGGGACCACTGCCTGCTGCAATGAGAGGTTAAAAATATCAGTGAGAACACAAGCCAGCTCCTCTGCGCATTCCCTGAGGACACGTCCAGGGATGTTATCTGGGCCTGCTGCTTTCCGAATGTTAACTGTCTGCAGTGTTTTCCGGACAGAGGTGACATCAAAGCTAGGCACTTGCTCATCAGGATGGGGCACAGCTTTCCTAGCAGGAGTACTATTTGATGACTCAAATCTACCAAAGAATGCATTCAGTTTGTTTAGGAAGTCTGTGTCATCCTTACATCTCGATGGAGCCACCTTGTAATCCGTAATGGCCTGGATCCCTTGCCACATTTGCCTGGTGTTTGTTTGGTCCTGAAAAAAGTTCTGAATTTTCTGGCAATGGGCTTGCTTTGCACCTTTTACGGCACTTTTCAGATTTGCTCTGGCTGTTCTAAGTGCCAGCATGTCCACAGATTTAAAAGCCACATTCCGTGCTTTCAGCATCTTGCGGACCTCATAAGTCAGCCACGGTTTTTCATTCGCCCTCACAACAAAGCTTTTCAGGACACAGACATCTTCTATGCACTTTTGGATATATGCAGACACCGTGGTGGCATACTCCTCAACATTTGTATGTTGGTTATCAGTAGCTGCTTCCTTAAACATGCCCCAATCTGTACATTCAAAGCAGTCTTGTAATGCTTCTATAGCTCCCTTCGTCCAAATCCTCACCTGCTTTACTGTAGGTTTCACTCTGACTAGTAAAGGTTTATATGCTGGAATAAGCAGCACTGAGAGATGGTCAGAGGAGCCCAGGTGAGGGCGGGGGATAGCTTTGAAAGCCTTCTTGATGTTGGAATAAGCAAGATCCAGTGTATTGTCCCCTCTGGTTGCAAAGTCCACATATTGATGGAAATGTGGCAGGGTAGCTTTCAAATCCACTTGGTTAAAGTCTCCCACAGCAATAAATGCACCTTCTGGGTGAGTAGTTTGTAAGTCACTGATGGTCTGGTGGAGAACCTTCAGGGCCACTTCTCTGTTTGCATCAGGGGGGATATACACAGCTGTGATAATGGTAACAGAGAATTCTCTGGGCAGATAGAAGGGTCTGCATTTGATGGTCAGAAGCTCCACATCTGGGGAGCACAGACTTGAGACCACCTTGAGACTTGAGACCACATTCAAATCTTACTATCCTGTATCTTGAGAAATTAAAATCTGTCTCCCCCATCACCACCTCCACCAAAGAACCCCCCCCCTATCTGGCTAAACACATTAGTGCTTAACAAGCACATTGTGGAACAAAGCAGATTGAACAGCTTTACATGGTGCCCATGATATCAAGAGGAATACAAAGAATGGCCTTCCCACATCTATTTGAATTGCAGAGTGGACAGATGCTCACAATTTTTTAAAAAAAGTTAAAGGAGTGTAAACAAATAGTAGTGTCCTCCCATGGTTTCATTACTGCTACCCACACCTATTTTTCTAATTTCCTTATAGGCTTAAAAATTCTTGAAAAACTATGTTCTTCTACTATGCCCCTTCATCTTTAATATTAGCAAATACAACTGTGTTCAATAATCAAATGCAGCCTCCTAAAAGAATAATACCTATTCTTTAGCCATGAATCAGTGTGAAGTTCAAATGAATTCTGTGGGTGGATGTTCAGTTTTAACTGTGTTCTGTGTTGTGACAGGTTCTTGGAAGACTGTGCTTATATGATGGAAGTGTTTCATTTCAGCAAGAACCATCTCTATACGTCCAACACTGTATCAAAGCAAACTGCTATAAAAAGGCAGTTGGAAAAGGAAGTAGAGAATTCCTACTAAAGGAATTGCAAGAATAGATGCAATGAATCCCATTGATGGCGTATAATCCTTCAGTTGCTCACTTATTAATGAAACAGGAAAAATCCCACACACAACTATGACTCCAAATGGAGGCACTCCAGCAGAGCATGAGAATCTATCCACATGCAACTGCTACTGTATATTGAACACAATGCCCTTATAGTTTAGCAAATTGTTCACAGTTGCATGTAACCTATTTTCTTGTCCTCTGGGAATAAAGCTGTTGTGTTGCAGTATCAAAGAAATTCTTTTTTTCTCCAAAGAACTGTCACATATACCTTTGCATTTTTTCTGAAATAGACCATTATTATTATTCACACAAAAATGTGAAATCACAGCTGCTAGTTCTGAAGCTGCTGTTGGCCTTCATACAGATCAGGTTCCTGTGGTAATATATCCATATGCAATCCAAGCAATGTGGCCTAATGGAAATTACAGATGGAAATTTTGTCAACTATTGTTATTATTTTATTAGCTGCCCACTCCAATGGACCATGTTACAGGGGATTATGGTGCCCAGAACAGTTTAAATATTGAAACTCAAATTTGATTCGCATTTTAACATGTTCATTCTTCAAGATCTCCCATAAATAATTATGCATTTAATATATAACCTACACCTTGGCTGAAAGGCTGGGCATATGGGAGGCCTTACATATTGTCCTTGACTTATGACTGGTTGCTTAGCGACTGTTTAAAGTTAAGATGGACCCCCTCTCTCCAAAAAGCTACTAATGGCCTGATTTCAAAGTTAGGACTTTGAATTAGGCTGCACACACATATATGCAGTCACGTGGTTGCATTTTTGGGTGCTTGGCAACTAGCTCACCTTTATAGCTAGTTGCAGCATCCTACGGACATGTGACCAAAATTTTCAATGTTTCTTTTAGTAGTGTCTGGCACTTACTTACAGTATCCAGCAAAAAGCACTCTATGGAATAAAATGGATTCACTTAATGAGCACTACAAATCAGATAATAAAATCAGGTGATCTGCTTAACAACTAAATGATTTACAACCATCAGTCCACCCTCAATTACAGTCATAAGTTGAGGACTATCTGCGCAAGGTACAGGACTTCAGGAACCACTATTTTTATTTTCTAAGGATACCCCTGTATATCCTTCATATTAAATTTCAGAAAGATATTTTACAGCATATGGAAGCTCCAATTGTACTTATCCAAACTTTTCAAGAAGCTATATCTTTTCTTAAGATCACACAGTTTTCCCTCTTCAATTGCCATGCAATACTGGGAAAAGATTTGGCTGCTTAAGGGGTTGTAGGTATTGATTACATTGACATTTCTGTCCACAATCATTTGGAATGAAATCTGAAACTTTGCCCAATTCTGTTGAATAAGAAGATCCAGAAGCATTTCTGAAACAAAAAAGATAATGAATTAGGGTTTTGCTTTGTTGTATGCCAGTGTTCTATATTTTTATTAAATACAGCTTTTAAAAATAATGACAAGATGGCTACAGTAGACAATATCAACATTATTGCATGCTGAAAAATGTGGAATTCTGTGAGCTCTACCACTATTAATACTGCCACTAATCTAAGACATCTGAGACTGATGGCCAAAGACTGCCAATTCACTTCAAATTATGCGATTATTGACTAGATAGGATCGCCTACATGAATAATTAAAAGTTATGGTTTATATGTTATTAGTAATTTAAAATTTAAATTTAGGAAGTCACACAAGGGAAGCAACAGCCCAGGCAAATTTCAAAAGCGTGACTGGGAAAGGTTCGACTTATAGTGCATAAGGGAATTGTTTGAACTCATAAACAAAGAGCAATGTAGGTGAAAAAAAGAAGACAAGATTATGTTTAAGAAAAATTATATGGTTCTCAGTGACTATGGGTGGTTTATGCAGAAAAAAATCCAATATAAAAACAATAAAACAGCAATAACACTCAACCGTTTTGCAACAGCAATAAAATAAGCCACTTGATGGGCTCTATTTCACTCTGGGTCTGTTGGCAAAACCCGATTTTCAGGGCCTTGCAAAAACTTGTCAAAGTGAGAGCCAATCTTATCTCAGTGGGACTGATGTTCCATAGGGAGAGAGCCCTATGGAGAGAGCCACCATGGAGAAGGCTCTCCATGGTCCTGCTAGATGGACTTCCTTAGGAGAGGGGGTCTGTAGCATTCCCCATCTCCCCACTCTGGTGAGTCAGGTAGATGTGACCAAGAAAATATGTCCTTCAAATACTTCCCCGAAAATAACACCCAATCTTATATTTTTTTGCCTCCAAAAGAGGCACCAGGTCTTATTTTCGGGGGATGTCTTACCTGCTTACCACCGCAGCCAGGCCTCCCACACCCAACACCTGCCTTGCCTCACTGGCCCACTACTTCTGCAGCTGCTCACTGCCGCTCACAGGCGTCACCCCTGGCCTCCGCATAAGAGGCCTTCAGGAAAGGCCTCTGCAGCCAAGAAATGAGCTCCGGATTGATGCGCATGGCATCCCCCCAGCCTCCGTTTCACCATCAGAGGCCTTTGGAAAGGCCTCTAATGGCGAAACGGAGGCCCGGTGTGTGTGTGTGCCACAGAAGTGGGCCAGTGAGGCAGGTGTCGGGGCATGGAAGGCCTGGCTGCAACTGTCCTAAGGTAAGTGGGTGCGGGACACATGGGGCGGCTCCACCCTCCACCCCAGCTTGCTTTTTACCCATGTGCCTTGCCCACCTCGTGCAACCAGGTGCAATGGAATGAGCGGAGTCTTAAGTAGGGCTTATTTTGGGGCTAGGGCTTATATTGGGCGCACATGTAAAAATGAAGCTAGAGCTTATTTTCGGGGTCTTATTTTCGGGGAAACATGGTATCTGGTTCTAAGTCATGTAGGGCTTTGAAGGTGACAACCAGCACCTTGAATTGGATCCAGAAACAAATTGGCAGCCAATGTTGCTCCCTCAGGACAGATGATATATGAGGACATCTAGGCCTGCACAAAATGATGCAGGCCACCAGATTTTGAATCAATTGAAGTTTCCAGATAGTTTTCAAGGGCAGCCCCATGTACAGTGTGCTGCAATAGTCAAGAGAGGAAGTGGCTGGGGAATGAGTGACTGTGGGCAGGGATTGTTGCTCCAGGAAAGGGAGTAACTGGCACACAAATCACAGTTGTGCAAAGGCTGTCCTGACCATGCTGCTGCCTATCCCTCGGGCAAGAATCACGAGTCGAAGAGAATCCCCAGATTATGTACTGGGACTATTTGGGCAGTGCCACCCCATCCAAAACCAGATATGGCAATTCTCCATGGACCAAAGAACCTCAAATCCAGAGCTATTATGTTGCCCTTTTGCTTCTCAGATGGCCATGAATAAGTCTGAACAAGAACAGATTTATGTAGGAAAATTCTTCCTCTTGTCTAGCAATGTGCCTTTTTGGGATAAATCCATTTTTCCCATTTTAGATAAGCAACTGAAATATTCAGAAAGCGTATGCTCCAGTATATGGAACTAGCCATGAGTCTCTTCTGCATACCTTCTACCCCTAAAGACTTTGGTTTCCTTGATTTTTCAATGTTGCCTCTGGATTATTCTCCACAAGTGTCTATTCTAACGCACTCAGGAGATGTAGTGAGACCAGCATCTTCAGTAATGCATTGCTTTAGGAACTTGCAGACTTCATGGCATTAACATCTCATTAAGCTACTGAAGAGTCTGCAATGCATGCTGGTTTCAGGAGTACCATGCTAAGATTGTGTCCCTTTCCGTGACAGAGAATGTAAGTTGCAAAATAAAGGAAAGCCATGTCTGCTGTATCTCAAGACTATTGTCCACCAAGCTTTGCAACCAGCATTAGCATACTAATCCTTTGTTGCAGATCACTATCATTTTAAGTAGTAACCTTATACAACACCTGCCAGCACATGGCTGATTATATTTGAATGGATTGATAAAGAAGTTGGAGCAGGTTGTGATGAAATAAAACTGTTAACATATGAACCTGGGCTTTTATACTTCTGTGTGTTTTATACTTATATTTTGTGTTCTTGTTATTTTGGCAACAATATAGGTGTTTTTGGGAAATATATTGAACATATACATTTTAAAATGTTATCTTTAAAACATTTCTACATACTGAGAAACTAATTTGAATAATTAGTTCCGCAAGAATAGGCTTCATTACTTTTAATTTCAAGAACTTGAATTGCATCAGACTCAGGTTGCAATTTGATGCATATTTATTTCATAATAAATCCCAGTGCCCTCAATGATATTTATTTGTACAGTATAGTAATACTAATCAGCATGGCCAATGGTGAAGGATAGTACTAACTGTATTACATCCAATAAGGAATCACAAGTTCCTTATTTGAAATAAAGAATATCAAAGAACTATTTGAAATAAAGAACTAGTATGGAGGTGGCACACTTACCTAATAATAAAATCATCTGGTGGAGATTGACCAATATCGATTATTAATGGAGAGAATACATTATCATTTTTTTCAAGCACTGCGTGGAAATTAAATAGCAATATTTTGTGCCTTGAAAAAACATTTTTGGGCTAAGCACTGGACTTCCCTCTACTTCATAGAGTCATAGGGTTGAGCAGGACCTTAGAGGTCTTCTAGTCCAGCCCCTTGGTGATTCAAATCTTCCCCAACCTGATCATCTTCAGATGTTTTGTGTGACTGCATTAGCTCCACTCAGCACAACAAATGTTTAGGAGAGTTAGGAACTGTACGGTAAAATCAGGGAAAACCAAGATCACATCTAATTAGAAGTTCATAAAAAGCATAGAAGGAAACCTCTAAGCACATTTTTAAATGAATTTGCAGAGCTGATACATCCTTTTCCACACCAGCTGGCTGAAATGAGAGAACATCTTCTTTCATTCTCAGCTAAAAGCACTTTCTTTTTAAGTGTCAGCAGGTGGGCAAGCAGAAAAGAATGTTTCACAGCAGAACACAAGAGATGAAAACAGCATAATAGTCTGTTGCCACAGGCAATGGCAATGCTGTCCTCCATTTCAGGAAGAGGGAAGTGATGGGGCAATTCAAATTCGTTAAAATATTAAAGCTATGTATGTGTGTACACATACACTGAAGGGCATGACCAGCTGGTTGGCATTGTGTACAGGAACATCTGCACAGAATATGAGCTAGACCCTCTCAAGTCCAGTTGGGAGATTCCACAGAAAGTCTTGGAGAATAACCGGGCTGAGAGTCTGTGGGACTTCCAAACCCATATGGATATGAAGGTACTGGTAAACCAACGAGACACTGTAGTAGTAGACGAGGACCAAAAGACAACAGTGGTGATAGATGCAGTAATGCCAAGTGACAGCAACATCAGGAAGGACTATGAGGAGCTGGAGAAGTACCTGAGCCTGAAGAAGGAACTAAAAAGGATGTGGAAAGTAGAGGCCAAAATAGTCTTAGTAGTGGTGGGAGCACTCAAGGCTATGACTCCTAAGCTGGGAGAGTGGCTTCACCAGAGCTCTTCGTTCAGAAGAGTGCAGTGCTAAGAACAGCTAAGATACTGCACCCAACTGTCAAACTCCCATGCCTCTGGTAGAGGACCTGAGCTTGAGGAACACACATATCACCCATAAAGGTGAGAAGGTAGGCAGGGAAGGATGCAGATAGATACACACACACAATTCCATTGTGACATAGTGTTTAAACCCTTTCTTTGCATGCATCATTAGTGTGAGACTGAATGGTTCAGTCTTTAGGGCTCCTACCTGTTTACCAATTACTTAAAATAAGCTGGACAAAACCTTGAACTGTTGCAAGCACCAATCCCCTTCACTCATTCTACATCATCTTTCTGTTCTGTGTAGTCTTTGGATGCTCACTCAGTGTTATGAATAGACTCCGGTGTCTGAGAAGTTTGCCTGACCCGCTTTACACACTTCTGAGTGATAATTGTAACATCTGGCCACCAGAGGTCAATATCTTTCCACAGGAAAGTGGATAACAATGTAAATTATTTAGCCCATTTAAAATACTGGAGTCCTCAAGCTAATATTTTGGATAGTTGAATAACATTTAATGTTTTCTTTGTGCCTTTGAGTCAGTTTTGACTCCTAACAACCATATACAGTAGATACATCCTTGCAGTTTCTTGGCATTATTTTCAGGAGTACTTTGCTCCTCCTCATCCTTCATCCCAGGACTAGGAGGGAGTGACTGGCTCATTGTCACCCAGTAGGCTTTGTGCCTTTGCATTAAAATTTCATGCCTTTAACCACTACACCAAACTGTCTCTGTAATAGTTCTAACCAAAGTCAAAATGTGACCAAGCAAAACAAGCTCTACTTGATCACAAAACTAAGCAAAGAATGGTTAGCTTATATTCATAAATATGCATTTTTTTGGGGGGGGGGAAAGATTCAGGTCTTACAATATGTTAATTTATGTTTTATGGTCTTTTTTTTTGCATTTTGTGTATTGCAATTACCAATTTAGTACACTTTTGCCTAAGTATGAATGAAGTTCAACTTAATTAAATAGGCATGATCCATTTATTTCACCAGGAGAATGAGGCATATGTCTAACTCCCAATGAAATAATAGAATGTTTTAGTATGATTGCATATTACCCTTTGGATTTACGCATTTTGAAATGCCTAATTAGGTGGTTAAAATAGTTTAATGAAGATTACAGTTTCAGATTTCTATCTGAAAAGAAAATGAAGAGCAACATTAACTAATATTAACAAGAAATTAATTACTACATAACAGCTCATACACCATATTCTATTAGCTGAAATCAAACGAAATTTTAAGTACCTTTAGAATTTAAAAAGAAAAGTTTAAATGTAAACTTTATTAATATTTTTATATAACCCAAGACAGATATACAAAGGCAAAATGTCTAAATTGTAAACTTAGATCAGTCATGTTAATTTACATTTTATTGATCAAATACTGAAAAGAGATGAAAAAATATTTTCAGGTTAAAAGCAAACAAGTGAGTCACCTAAATACGAAGTATTTTTAACTACAAATAACTTACTTAGTAGTTTAGAAATAATTACTCAATAGTTTAGAAATAATTCAAAATACAGCTAATTTGCTTCTAAAATATACTGTAATAAATCTATAATAGAAGAAACTTTAGTACCAGAATCATTTTCTTTAATAATTTCATTACTTGACATCAAAAAAGGAAAAACAGTTTCATGCCCATCTTGCATACCTACCTTTCTTCAACCAAAGGAGCATGTTTTCTCCTGTCCATTACTAATGTTGCAGGATACATAATACATATGATGCATCCGATACATCAGGATCCAATAAATGCATAGGTGATAAATCCATCATTATTCTAAATATCAGAGTGCCAAATTATTATGGAAAGCAGAAGTAACCCCTAGCAAACCAAAATTATGTTTCAGGATTCAGCATATTATGTAGAAGCAGAGAACACATTAATTATATTCATAGATGAGAATGTACACCTTTGCTTTCTAAAATTCATGAGTCTGGAATTCTGGGACAGCAAAGAATTCACTACCAGATAGACCATCCTCAGGATCAACTATGCTCACATCTTTTTTGTACAGTTCTGTTTATTTCCACATGCAAGGGTAAGAGCTGATTATTCCCATATTTCAAATCTAAATCTAAATTAAAGATCTTAAGAGTTATAAGATTTTTTTTTTTAAAGTGACTGTACTCTTTGCTCATTCTATTCAATATGAAGAAGTTCAGAGTTTTAATGAGAATTAGTTGAAGTATTTAAGGTACTATTTTTTTATTATCTATTTATGATACCATAGGTAATGCTCACTTACAGATCAAAAAGGACATGAGCAATTCTGCCACTAAGAGATACAATCACAAAGTGAAAAATCGAGTTGCTTCTTGTGAGGTGGGCAGCCACATAACTGTAATTAATAAATAAAAATAAAAATAACATGATTGTGCCCAACGTATGATGGCAATTCCAGCTGAAGTTGTTAGCAAATCATTCATAGTTGTTAAATGCAATGACATGTGGCTACAACTTGCAACTTCTTGCCAGCTTCCATACTGATTTTGCTTGTCAGAAGACAACTGTAAAGGTCACAAATTGCAATCACATGACTGTGGGATGCAGCGACCATTATAAAGTTGCCATGATTGCAATCACATAATTGCAACGATGTTGTGAGAGCCAGAATTTTGAGGACCAGTTATAACTCTCCTTTTTCAGCACAACTATAATTTTGAACAGCCATTAAACAAGCAATTGGTTAAGTGAGAACTATCTGTATTTGGTCAAGTTGTTTCTGCAGCAATGGGTAAAATGAAAAGTGAACTGTATCTCACTAATGAGATCTACGATGCACAATGTTGAAAACATTAATGACATAACATCTCCCATTTAAAGGAATAATCTGGAGGGGGGAGGGGGGATAAAGGTAAGAGGGCAGACAGGAACAGATGCCAAGTACATTTCTTAAATAAATAAATCTGGACGCAAACCGACAACCAGTGAAGCTTGTGCAACGTGAGCACCTGTAGGAGCCCCTAAAACTGTGCTGCTGCATTTGGTGCCAGCTGAAGCTTCCAAATATTCTTCCAATGGTAGCCCCATGTAGAGCACAAGGCTGAGTGCAGGGCTTCATAATCCAGGAAAGGGCACAACTGGTATACAACAGAGTACCAAGCCCTGAGCAACTCCACAAAGGAACAGATGTTAGCTGGACTTCTCACTCCCTAGCAATATTGATTGAGATCGACCTTGGAGAAAGGAGCTGAACCAGCACAATACCATGCCATTGTGATGGCCTGCAACAGCACAGGCAGGGAGGTTGTTACGCAGCAGGGAGATTGGTATAGTAGCAACAATCCCATGATCCCATCCCATGAGCCCAGTTTCAAGAGAGGGTTTTACAAGTGGAAATTTGTGGAGCAGGGCACCTAAAGGCCAAAAGAGATTCTCGGATGACTATTGTTGCTCCACCTTGTCTACCCTGGGCCTTGACTAGTGCAAAGCCCTAAATCCAGCTGGACATATGTCTAAGAGGGGAACTCCCCCTTCCGGAGTCAGCCAGGTTTTGATGATGAATACCAGGTCAGCCTGCTCTTCTCCAATGAGACCGTAAATAAAGGGAGCCTTATTATTAACTGACCTGGCATTGAATGCTTGCCATATATACCATGTCTTGCTTTCTCTAGGCAAGTGAGTAATAATAGGAGCAAGAGAATTAACAACTGGCTGAAACTCTAAAACAAAAAATAGACCAATTGTACTTTCAGTGTTCAGTCCCTTAACTCTGGATTCTTACATGTTTAGCCTGAGATTTAGTAAGTGAAAACTGGTGGCAGTTTACCCACTACAAAGGAGATTTAGCAGCCTGTTCTATCTTGCAAGATTTGAGGAGCGGATGTTCCTTTGTTCTGCCAGCTATAATAAAACAATAGGAAAAGTAGGAAAGGGCATTTTCTGGGCAGTGCTAACTCCATTCCCTCAAAACACGATAACACTGTTTCATAGAATCAGATATTTGAAAGCAACAATAAAGCTGTGAATTCTAGTCCTGCCATAGTCACAAAAGCCGGCTGGATGACTTTGGGTCAGTCACTCTCTCTCAGCCCAACTTACCTCAGAGGTTCTTGCTGGGGGGGAAAACAGGAGGAGTAGAGGGTATTAGGAATGTTCACCTCCTTGAGTTATTTATGAAAATAATAAAGGTGGGATTAAAAAAATCTAAATAAAAATAATAATACAAAAACAGTACCTTGAATAGAGGCATCCCATTCTGTTTTCAACCCTGAGTAATTCCAAAGTAATTGAAAAGCATGAAGTAAATTAAGGTAGACATAAAATGTAAATGGAAACTGCCATTTTTTAAATGCTGACTCCAGTTCATTTTTATAGGCTGGCCAAAGGCATTATGAGTCTACCTTATATGTAATATAAGC
Source organism: Azemiops feae (assembly GCA_023970755.1). Lineage (NCBI taxonomy): Eukaryota > Metazoa > Chordata > Lepidosauria > Squamata > Viperidae > Azemiops > Azemiops feae. Next base: position 520,938 of record JALGBA010004223.1, read on the forward strand.
AGCTGTTTAAATAATACATGAGAAGTAAGAAAATTATATTACTCAATCTGGAACACACAATTTCAATAATTAAGGATGTATTTGTATGAGGAAACCAATCATAAATGAGGCCATTAACCCATAATAATGGTGTAAGAGGAGCCTGGGTAGTTAATCGATCTTATCTTTGGAGCCCAACTATTCATAAATATATCTATAAATTCAATTATATTATTCACTGAACCATAAAGTCAATGTGCTCAACGTAAACCGGATGAATTTAAAAAACAGATTATGAAAGCTGAACCAAATTAGCAAGGAGGGAAGGCATTTGGCATTCCACAGGATTGTGCAAAATCATTCAGATTCATTCTATATCACCCTTCCAGATGGTTTTTACGCAGCCGTAGTTTTTATGCTGATGTCAACCTTCTTCTCCATATATGCTATTTGAATAGATCCAGATCCAGAGTATTTGGAAATATAATTATGGTGAACAGAAACTCAGCCATGAGATTCTTGCAGTTACAGAGTTGTTGAGATTTTTTTTTAATAAAGAAGAAATAACTAGCTGCTGGCAATTTTTGCATGTTAATGAAGATGAGTCAAAGTGGAAGAATCAATGACATTTCATTGCTTAAAAATATTGCTTTGCCATGATAAAGTAATTGCTTGTAATATTGAAATAGTAAAATAATCATACGTACAAAAAAACCCCTGCTTTGCTGCAATTGATGCAGCAAAAACTGAAAATAAAGAGTTCATTTTATTCCTCTGCAGAAACACTAAAGCAGTGTTTCTTAACCTTGGCAACTTTAAGATGTCAGGACTTCAATTCTCAGAATATCCCAGCTAGCACACTGTCTGGGGAATTCTGGGCATTGAAGTCCACACATCTTAAATTCTCCAAGTTGAGAAACACTGATCTAAAGTAACTGAATTATATCAATCTGAACATCACCAAGTAAGCCTACTTGTTCTACTACTGGTATATACCAGTACTGCCAGGGTACACTGTAAATGATTTCCTAGGTCCGTTCACATCGAATGCTTTGGTACCGGATCTTCATTTTCAGTCTGACCAGTCATTTTCATCACATTCTGATTCATCATCCGAATCGCTGTATTCCACTGCGATCCGTCGAGAAAGAATTGTGGCCACATCATTTCCAATTGGCTCACGCTTGGCCTCCTGTTCACGTTGCTCTTGCACTTTTTTCAGCTGGATTCCTGAGACAAGCAAAGAAACACAACTTTTTGTGCTCATTTTCCCCTTAAAAACCTTAGAAATACACAGGACTCAAGCATTCATGAAAATGTACCAGAATTAACATAATTAGTAATCATTTATATTTACCAAGCATGAAAATTATAAAAAAAGCCAAATGTCCCTATTGATGTCTTGCTTATTTATAGCCAATGATTTATTTAGTATAATAAAATCTTCAACGTCTGTATTTTTAGAGAGTATTTTTCCTATAAGCATATGTGGTATAAACAGCTCAACATTCATCTGAATATTATTCTATGTGGATAGGGGTAATTATCTATTCAAGTTAACAATAGTAATAACTTGGGATTTAAAATAGTTCCTAATACCTATTTACATAAAATCTACATTGTTCATATGCTTTCTGATACTTTCAAATGTAGTTAAATGCATAATTACAAGCTCATACGTTGGTCTATCCAAGACAATTGGCTACTTATAGTATCCATGGATGTGCATGCACCTACAACTTCCTTCACTTATACCCACCATGTATTTTGTGCCTCCCTGTCTCCCTGGGCTCTCCTAAATCTCAGGGACCCTATTTATGTATACTGCAGGGACCACTTTTTCTCCTCACTGGGAGAGAAAAGAAACCATCGTATCTCCCTCTTTCCTTGCTAAGAAGCAAGTTAACATCACTGCATTTTTGCAAGATGGCAGCAAAACAGAAAGACTGACTCTCCAGAAGGAAAAAGATTCCTCTAAGAAAGAACCAAGATAGAGACCTGTGGCTGGAGGGTGTAACAAAAGAGTTGCAGCTAGGAAAGAGCTGCAGGGGAAGAAGAAGCAAGACAAATGACCCTCCTAAGTTCCTACACAGTATGTTGACCTACCACATTCATCATTTACCAGACGGGCTATCCAAGTGGTATGGTCCACGATGGACAAATTACATCCAGAAGATACACGTTGAGAAAGATTGGGCAAGCATTTAAAAGCAGTTCAAGAACAACCACACTGTACTTCTGTGGCTGATGACTGTTCATCAAAAGAAAACTATAAATGCAACAGAAAACAAGAAAGCTGAGATACAGCTTTCAGCCTAGAACACAATGTGGAACAGAGATCTCTAGTTACATTATGCAATTATGAAGACCCAAAGCCCGTCATATTTAAAAGCCCAGGTCAGATATTGGAAGTCTTACCCATCCGAATAGCAGCAAGAAGATCACTTCGAGCACCACTGATGGGTGACTGGATAGACTCCTGCCTTTTAACCTCTGCTACTGCAAGAGTATGCAATGGAGAGGACGAAAGAGAAGATCCTGCAGCAGAGGGGCCTGGAGGAAGAGGAGGTGGGCCAGGAGGAGAAGGAGCTGTAACAATATGCCCGGTAGAAGGAAGATGAAGAGTAGCAGAATACAGAGTACCAGCCACTAGTCCAGAATGGGTAGGTAGCACAGGGATCTGGAGAGGACTAACAAAAGCAGTCTGTGCAGAAGGAATCATAAGTGGTGATGCAGAGGGTGGTCCTCCTGAAGGATTGTAATAATCCACCATCATCCTATACATAAAACAGAACAAAATACTTGTTAGTTGGAAGTATCAAGTAGGTCAGCAAAGTAAGAATCTATTAATGTTCTATTTGATTTGAACTTTAAAAATATTCACTTCACTTACATTTCCCCCCAATATATACTAACTAGAACATTTATTTACAGCACCAATGTTTTCCAAGTTGGCTCTTATTTAATCAGGAAGGCATACATGATTTAGGCAGAGGTTTGTCCTCCGAGCTTATTGCTTGGCTACCAGATGTTTCATTACGAAACTATAAACTATAAACTAAACTTCCCCCCAAAACCCTGCTGAAGATGTTACCAGGTTTGGTAATGAAACGTCCGGGAGCCAAGCAGCAAGCTTGGAGGACAAATCTCTGCCTAAATCTTCAACCCGAGCTATAAATATTCCTTACAATTTCTAAGGCACAAATGATTTAGAACAAATTACACACTATTTTCCAGCCTCAACATAATTTTCCCCATATTAAATTTTATCTCAACAGCTTCAAAGTATCACTGGGAAGTAGTAACTTTTTTTGCTTAGATATTTTATTTAAGAACATAAAACCTCTAACAACATGCAGTTCAGCATACAATCCACACACACCACACCACTGATACTTTGAACATTCATCATGAGCAAAACCTGTCCCTATCTTGTTTGTTCTTCATGATCCAGAAGCTATTACTATGGCACTCTTGAAGAGCAGGAGAAAAATGTTTTAAATAGTTAGGCTCCATCAAGTCAGATACAGCCACTTATGATTCGACAGATGCTTGCCATCTCAGCCTGCCCTCCAGGTATTAAACACAGCAATTCCAAAACTATTGCAGTAATATATTTGATCCCATTTAACCATCTGAGTCATTGTCTTCCTGTTCTATTTTTTCCAAACTGACAAGAGAAAATTTTCTAGTCAATCATCTAGTTGCATCATATGTTTACTTATGTTTGCTGATCACTGTCTAACACAGGGGTCCCCAACCCCTTTATCAGGCTGTGAGCTGTTCAGAACCAGGCCACGTGAAGCAGGGGATGAGTGCACACACACGCATCCCCACTTGCCGAGCAGTAGGTGAGTGTGTGCACTCCATTTGAGCGAGCGGTGGTCATACAAATGGAGCTGCACACATTTGCATGACCACTGCTTGTGTAAACCATCCCCTCTCTCCCCTCCCTCCACCAATCAGCAAAACTGGAAATGTTGGGGAACTCTGGTTTAACATAAGGACAAAACTATCTATTTACCCATAATCTGCTGGTATCAATGCAACAGTACCCAGAGCACCATCTAAGATTTGCGGTGGGGGTGGGGGTGGTTCTTGAGGCCTATTCAAAGTAGCATGTTGCATTGCTGTAGAAGATAACCTATATTCATGTTCAAGGCCCTGTTTTGCAAGCATAAACTGAGATCCATCTCCTGTTCCACATGAAGGCACATGGCAAAACTGATGATGGAGTGAATGATTTGGAGTAGCAGGATATGAATAACTGGTAACATCTGAAGCATGGGATCTGAAATTAAAAACAAGAATAAGGGGAACCATGAACAAAATATAGTAGGCTCACTCAATTTAAATGATCATTTATTTAATATTTTACAGTTTGTTAGTAGATGAGTTATTAATGCAATATTAAATGTTAATGCAACATTAAATGTAAGAAGCCACATTCACAAAAACAACTTTTCTCTAATTTTCAAATTATAGGATATATATTCCAAAACATATCAAGGCAGACAAGGAACATCAGCAAGAAAGATCAGAAGATGAAAGTAAAATTACAGATAAAGGCAGATTATTGCATTTTATCAAAATCAAACCCATTGCAAAATTTTAACTTTTTTTTAATATGGAACTTTTTCCTGGGATTTTTTTTGGCATAAAATTAACTTTATCTGATGAGAGAGACAGAGACAGAAACACAGAGAGAGACAGAGACACACAGAGAGAGAGAGAACTGTTAGCTGGTCACAAAGCTTAGAAAACAGCAAACCTTTTAGTACTTAGCAGTTAAAACCAAGCAACATTGTCCTTGCATCCCTATGCTGCAGAGAAGCTAAATTAGTAAAACAAATTACGCCATATTGTCACATGGTTAAAAATAAGTGAAACAGATGCTTATCATCTTATTCAGATGGAAAGCCAGGAAGTTAACAAAGCACTAGAGCTTTCAATAAAAAGAAAGACAAACCCTTTGGGCATCTGGGACTCTTTTGTGCCTCCTGCCTGCTCTTGTTTCTTTATGTCACTTATGAACTCAATGCCCATTTTCTTTCTCTCCCACTCTTCTCTTCTGGACCTTACTTTTCTCACATTAACTTGCTGATGCCGGCTTGAATTCAGCTTGTGAATTCTCTGAATCATAATGGGCACAATATAAATCAAATATAACAAAAAGGATTATGTACAGGATGGAAACATGAGAATTTCATATGCCAAGAGTTGCATTAGACAGGCATATGTTACATAGAACAATGTTACATATGTTTTCCATGCAAAATACAAAAAACAGTTTTGAACCTAGGTGTGCTTATTTTAATGGAACTGTTGCTTATTACAATCTGTTTACAACAAAGCAAATCAAAGCAAAGCAAAGTTTTTATTTTGCTAAGCAACAAATAAATAAAGACAGGCAGAAAAAGACAGTAGAACAAAAGGCTTGAAAGATGTGAATTAACTAAGATAACAGAATCAGTAGGATTATAAAAGAAAGTTAGAAAAAGGTGACTCTTTCAGATGGAGAAATCAGAACTTGTTATTAGAATATAACACAAAATATTAGAAACTGAAAAATCTCTTCTTAATGCAGACAAAACAACATATTGGCTAGAAATTCTAGAAATAAAAAAAAAATTGTTTTAAAACTTGATTATGCAATAGTTAGTTACAAAAACCTCTGCTTTTGTATGCCCAAGCTTTAAAATGAATACAACATGACATAAGCAAGCCACAACAGATGTTAATGGAACAGTGAAGTTCTTGGGCTGCACTATTTGTTGTATGTGTTCCTTTCTTCAAACCAAGTAGCAGAACAAAAATGAAATAATGCCTGACCAATCTAATTTAAACACTGTACTTGGAACATCGAGGCCTCTGGCTAAGCTCAAGGACAACAATACAGACATCTCATGAGTTTTTTTAACACCTTTGCTTTAAGTACATAGTGCCTGACACAAAAAGGGGCCATTTCCTGTCCCAGGTTTCTACGTTACTTTTTGCTGCAACAGGCTGCTGCAAAAACAAAAATCTTTTAAAAATAAGTCTTCATGGTTAATCTAATTCAGGAAAATGCAGACACCAAATTCCCAAAATCATCCAATCTAAAAAAGAAAGGTAAATCTCTCTTATACAAGTGGAAGTTATAAATCTGCACAGATGAAGGATACTAAGCACCACTGAATATATAAATCTTATTATCAACAGACCTAGTTTCAGGGGACAGAGACCCTTCAGAAGATGCTCCAGGGTAAACATTCTGAGACAACCGGTTATCTGGTCTAAGTTCTTTGTCATAGGCCATTATATTCCACTCTTGGCGCCTGTTCCTTGCTTTTCTAACCTTTTTCACCTCACGAGTTGTGCCATCTATACGTTTTTGATCCTGATGTAATATAAAAAGCGATAAAGCATGCAAAAGAGAGAAACAAGGAAAGAGCAAGTTTAATGCTGTTAAGAATATGAAAATAAGATGTGCAGGTGAGCCAAGCATAATCACTAGCTTCCATTGATTATTTATATAAACAAACTATCAGCTATGTTTCAACATTTATAGGATATGGACATCTCATGGTCACATATTCACTTTTTTCCCTCCAATGAAAGGATTCTAATGTTATAGTTTGCAAAACTTCCTCTATATGATAGTCCACGGGTCGGCAACCCGCGGCTCCGGAGCCGCATGCGGCTCTTTGAGGCATCACCTGCGGCTCCGGAGCCTCCGCCGCCATTTTGGGGAGCGCATGCGCACGTGCGCATGCGCGAACGGGTGCGCATGCGCATACGGGCATGCGCGCGTGAACGGGCATGCGCGCGGGCGCGGGTGCGCATGCGCGGGCGGGCGCGCATGCGCGGGCGGGTGCGGCTCCCAGGGGTTTTTTTTTTTAGGGAAACGGGTCCGTGCGGCTCGTTGGATGTTTCGGCTGGCCGACCCATGATCTAGTCAAAGCAATTGGACTAACAAATCAATAGTTTTTCAATACATCACATTAAGTATCTTGAAAATATTTTCTCATTACATGCTGTGAGTCGGTACAAATGTACCTACAAATAGCCTTTTGTTGAATTGTCTTCCAGCTGCAAATTAAGCCTATTCAACTTTTAATTTTGTTCCTCAAATGAAGCATGTATTTATTCTGAAACAAGCTGATTTCCACATTTCCTAAGACTGAGCCAGGCAGTTTGGTTTTGTTTCTCTCAAGCATTTCTCATGTTAACTGATTAGATACTTGTTCAATAGTTTAGGAATTTGGACAGTTTTTTTAAAGCCAAATCAAATCAGTGTTTTCAAGGTTTGGATGCATATAACTTTCAAATAGCTTCTTACAGTATAGGCCAGGGGTGTCAACCTCGCAACGTCACGTGACGTGTTGCGATGTATAGCAACTTTTTTTCCACTGCCAGCAATGGGGTGGGCGCGGTTTCGGCATGATGCATCCGGCCTGCGGGCCGGCAGTTTGACACCCCTGGTACAGGCTGTCCATGTTTAGAGACCTTGTTTAGAACTGGCAACTTAATTGTTAACCGAAAACAGTCACTAAGTGATATCAAGACTGTGCTTATAATTTTACTGCAGCTTTCATTTACTTTACAGACCTGCAAAGGTCGTAAATGTGGGGACTAGTTGTAAAGTTACTTTTTCATCACTGTGGTAACTGTGAATGGTCACTAAATGAGAACTAACTTTTCAGATTTACAGAGTGCTGATCATTTTGAATAAGTGCTTACTCCCTGCTTATTACTGTCATAGTAGATAGACAGACACCGAACCAGGTGAATTTATCAAGTGCTGCCTGAGGGGTGACGACACGTTCTTAATCATATGGATCACCATAATAAAACAACCGACTCTGAGAGAAATTCATTGGTTCTTAATAAAGAGGGTCCTTGACTTACAATCGCAATTGGGACTGGATTTTTCATCCTAAATTGTTACGATTGTAACTCGAGGGACCTATGTGACCACACCCCATTTTATGACATTTTCTGCGATGGATTTTCAGTGAATCACCACAGTTGTTTAGCAAATTCACAGATGTAAATGCAAAACCATTTTTCCAAATGGGCATTTTTTTTGCTGGAAACTGGCAACAAACATTGCAAATTGCAGTCATGTGACCGCAGAATTCTACAACTAGTCATATAGGTGAGTCAGTTGCCAAGCACTTAAAATGCTGTCACATGACCACAGGGATGGGTGTGACATATTTCATGATGGTCAAAAGTGCCTTATGGGCCATTAAGCAGCCACTCTGGGCCCGTTGTAATTTTCAAAGGGTATTAAACGACCAGTTGCAAATCAAGCACTTTCCGTAAATGTAGTTAAGAGGGGGAAATTCTCAGCGAAGCAGTTCAGAGTTCACAAAATGAATACCATAAAAAACACTGATAGCACCATCTGTTAGATTTGTTTTTCAACCCACATTTCTCCATAATGTCCTATCAAATCCCTGTTTCCCACAGTTATTACATCTCCTTTACTATGTGCTTATTGTTTGTGTCACCACACTGACAAAATGTAAGTTCCTCATAGAAGAAAAACAATATAACAGGTCACCCAATCACTGCAATGTGATATTCCTGTTTCCACAGAGCCTCTAGATCCACTAACCTGTCTTTTGTGGCACAGTTAAAGAAAAACAAAACAAAACAAGAATTACTCTTTTAATTCTGTTGCTTTTTATGCATTACCTGAGAGTTTCAGTCACTTAATTAGTTTCAGAGCTCCAGGGATTGCTCACATAGTACATATACACATTTATTTCAAAACGGATGCTATCAAATTCCTGAATTTTATTACAACTCTATGATCCGAAAATGGAGAATTCAAGCAACATTTCTTCATGATCTCATTTATATGCGTTCACATTTCAAAGCAGCAAACTTCATTCCTCAATCTAACCATTATTTATGCAGCACAGCTATAACAGAACTATGCTAATCCTTCAAAGTTGAAGCTTAAAATAATGGAAAAGTTCTTCAATTTGCATTAGACAGAAACTCTGAAGGATTTTATGAAATTTTTGTAATAATCCAAAATATCTTCCAAAATGTAGTTTTATTGTAAAACTAACTGGGAGTTTCTCTAAATGCTCCATTAACAAATCTCCAGAATATTTTTCTTTTCAAAATACAAATAAGAAAGCACACATTTAAGATGAAAGGTAAAGGAATAGTTTGAAATACAGAACAACTTTGGCTTTTACAACCATTCCTATGTCAGGAACATTGTTAAAATACAGTATAAGCTATTTATCCTAAAATATGATTGATAAATTATGTTTATTTTTTTAAAAAAACTGTTTCGATTTACCTTCTGTCGTCTCTTCTCTTTTCTCTTATGCTCTGTATCTTGTAACATTTTTTCTTTCCAGAGGTCAAAGAAGTAAGAAGGATCGGTATAAAATTTTAAGCCATCTTTTTTATCATCTCTGTAAAAAAAGTGGAACAAAACACTATTTTAAATGGCCACTCATGCTCGACTCAGAATGCTAATGCAGATTTCACGTAAAGCAGCACATAAATATTTATTCTGAAAGGGTAACGGGTAACTATTACCTCTCCATAAAAAAAAGTTAATTTCCAATGGAAAAGATCCTTGAATACCTTTGGAGAGCTCTGCCAGGCATAGCCTAGAACCGTGGTGGCGAACCTATGGCACGGGTGCCACAGGTGGCACACAGAGCCCTCTCTGTGGGCACCCACACCATCACCCCAGTCCTCGGCCTTCAGCTGAGTTTTATAAAACTTTTTCGCTTTAGGCCTCCGCCACCGTGTGCAAAAAAAAAAAAAAAGTTCAATCAATCAATCAATTTCAACTTTTTTTTTTTTTTTTAAATATATTTTATTAGATTTTATAGGGGTGCAGGGATAACATTAAGGTGCTTAGGAACCACCATGGAGGTGGGTATATTAAACATCCAAAAGAAAGAAAAACAATCACAGATATATAAGTCAACTCAAGTCTTTTAAGCTTCCCTCTCTAATTCCCTCATTTAATTTTACATATTCAAATTAATAAATTCTATATAAGTTTCAAACGGTCCTATCAAATATCAGTTACATTTCAATTCTAAAAAATCCAAATCCTGTTTTTAAGCTTTACTAACTTACAATTACTATATTTCAATTAGCCTTAAATAGACATGTTATTAACACTTCGGGTGCCCTTTTTTTTTTTTTACATAATTATATCTGGTATATTGTTCTTACAACAACATTCTCATATCTTCTTCATTGATACCATTTTTTTCTCTTATCACCCATCCCTCTTATTCTCCTTTTATTTCCAAATAATTCTCTTAAAATAAAGATATCAGGCCAACAAATAAATTTCTATCTAATTTAAATATATATTCTATCAATGCCTCTATATCTATAAAAATCTTTTTAAACCAGTAGATAAAGTTTACTTCTCCAATATATATCATATCTAAAACAGAGTAATATTACAAAGGGTATCCTCTTAAAAATTTCACGTATTCCATTAGTTGTTAAGTCAGTCCAGAAATCAAAGCCTTTTTAATCCCATTAAATAAAACTTTAAAATACATTTTTAAATCTAACTCTAGGCTTCTTTCTATGCCATAGTGGTTTCCATAGTGAGGTTCCTACATAATCAAACCACACTATTAAAAGGTCCATATTCTTTAACGCTTCAAATTGGTCAAAGTTCTCTTTCCTTTCTTCTAATAGCCTTTGGATGGTAAAAGCTGTTTTATTCCATGTTATATTTGCCAATTGTTTATCCACCTTTTCTCGATTTTCAATAAGTTGTGTCTGAGTGTCAGTCTCTGTTGATGTTGGTATTGATGCTTCAGACATCTCTGTTGAAGTTGTTGTATAGTCATCAGACTTCTCGATAGGTTGTGTTGGAAGTTGAATAAAATTAGTTTGTTTTGTGGTTTCCACAGTTTCTCTCAGTGTAGAGAAAAGGGATTGAAAGTAAGAGCTCACATCCTTTGCAGCTTCTAAAATTGTTTCCAATATAAGTTCATAGTCCAGTTGTGTATTAAGTTCCATATCGATAATAATAAGGCTTTTTAATCTTTAATCTTTAAGAAAGGCTCTGCTTCATAAGAATCAAGCAAGCATTCACCTTCAATTTTCAATAGGCCAGCTGCATCGTTATCTTGTAGTTATGACTCTTTCAGGGTCATAGCCATTCCCAGTCATAAAAAAAAATATAGTTGCAGTACCACTTTTCGACACAAGATGTCCTCAGCAAACCAAAAAATCCTTTTTTTCTTTCCAAATAATAGATTTTTTATTTTTCGTATTAAAAAAGATGAAGAAAGGGTTCAAAATAATGAATACGTAGTTGTAGCAATAATAGTCAAAAATAAAATGTTTTCAGGTCCCCTCAGTATTCCAAAATTTAAATAGTATCAAAATTAACTGGTTTTTATTTATATTTTTTTTTTTCCAACGCTGTTTTTCCCCATTGCTCACACGCTGCTTCCTCACGACAGGGAAATAATTCAAAGAAAGCTTTTAACAGGAAAGTAGTTAGGGGAAAAAAAAAGGGGGTAGGAAAGGTCTCACCCGGATTCTCCACGGGGGTTCTTTCGCTTAGATGTTCTTCTGGCTTTCAGCTGGTGCGACGAAGTGACCGTCCATTTTGTAGGACGATCTTTTCCTCCGGCGGCCCTAAGGAGAAAGCTCGAACTGGGGAGAGCCGCCGCTCTTCCCCAGTCGAGCAGGAGCCTCCTCTAACGGTGGTCGCCTCTACGGGGCGACTTTCGACCCGATTAAGGGTCTACCGACGGAGGGAAACCAGCCGGTGGGAGAGAGAGATCTCTCCGTGCGACTGCTGGTGTCGCGATCCGGAACCGGAAGCCCCAATTTCAACTTCTTGCGGGGAAAAAAAAGATCTCGCAAAGTTGGAATTGATTGATTGAACTTTTTAGTCCCACCCAGTCTGCCATTACCACCGAAGCCACGCCCACCTAATGGGCCACGCCCACCTAATGGGCCACACACACCCAATGGGCCACGCACACCTGGCACCCGACGATACATAAGTGGGTTTTGGATTACAGTTTGGGCACTCGGTCTCTAAAAGGTTCGCCATCACTGGCCTAGAAGTTACTGGGCATACTTCATATTTGCCTAATGAGCTCACAGGAGACCTTTGGGTCCAACCTATTTCCCAGAGTTGTTACTATGGGGATAGAATTATGGGAGATCCCCATGTATGCCTCCATCAGATTGTAGTGTGGATGGGTCTTACTGGGAGGAATGAGTGAAGAATGCTGGGAATGTATGTGAAAAGCATCTAACCTTAGCAGAAACACCCAAAGTCATCTAAGTTGCCCAGCTAAAGCAAATAGGCACCTATATTGGGTAGCAGTTATGTAGAAGATTATGTAGGTAGATGATAATCACTTCAGTGACAATGGGAAAGGTATATCTTCATACTGCAGAAAGCAATGGTAATCCATCCTATATTTTGCCAAAAATACCCCACATGGATAGTATAATAATAATAATAACAACAACAATAACAACAACAACAATAGAGTTGGAAGGGACCTTAGAGGTCTTCTAGTCCAACCCCCTGCTCAGGCAGGAAACCCTATACCATTTCAGACAAATGGTTGTCCAGTCTCTTCTTAAAAACTTCCAGTGTTGGAACATTCACAACTTCTGGAGGCAGGTTGTTCCACTGATTAATTGTTCTAGCTGTCAGCAAATTTCTCCTTAGTTCTAGGTTGCTTCTCTCTTTGATTAGTTCCATCCACTGCTTCTTGTCCTGCCTTCAGGTGCTTTGGAGAATAGCTTGACTCCCTCTTCTTTGTGGCAACTTTATTATGACTTTGTTTGCTTCTAGTTATTCGCAGATTTGTTTTTTGATTATCTTTTATAGGATCTTCCCAGGTATTGATGTTAAAACTGATTGGTCTATAGTTTCCTGGGTCCGTTTTTTCCCCCTTTCTTGAAAATGGGGACCACATCAGCCCTTTTCCAATCTTCAGGTACTTCCCCGGTGCTCCAGGATTTTTGAAAGATGTGGTGCAACAGTTCTGAGATAACATCTGCCAGCTCTTTCAGAACTCTGGGATGTAATCTGTCGGGTCCCACTTCTTCTCTATTTGTAAGGATTAAGTCCAATACAGCTTTATGTCTAGTTCCCTCCTCCACCTTTGAGTGACAAAGTTGTCGGCTAGGTTGGTTAGGAATCTATTTGATCTCCCGCTCACTGCAGAGTTTCTCTCCCAGTTGATATTTGGATAGTTGAAGTCTCCCATTACTACTGTGGTATGCTTCCTACATGTATTTGTTAACTGGATAAATGTAGAACATTTTTTCTCTCTTGCAAAAATACATGACAATAGGAAGGAAAACTTCATACCCAGCTATGTCAGATTTATCCATTTCAAATTACAATACCTGTATGATGTGAGAATATTCAGTGGAGGTGGTTTGTCACTCCGATTATAAATATCAGCAACAGGATTGGGAATGCTGCTCTTTGAAACAACCTGTTGATCCTGTATTGTAGAACTTTTGAATGCTTTCTTCATATTAATATCTTGCAATGAAACTGTTAGCAAAAAGAAAGGAGAGATAGCCACACAGAGACTGAGAGTAGCTATTTACAATATGCAAATGAAATGACTGAACAAAAGCAATTAAAAGGAATGACTACAACTGATGCATCTCATTTTGTATGTACAACATGAATTGTGTGCTGCACATATGAGTCAAAATTGTGAACAAAAACAATCTGTTCTAATTAAAATAGGGAGTTATTCAGATCAGCCTTTATGTATTGCTTTTATTGTTTACATTCCATATTCTTATATATATATATATTTCTATCAGTATTATTTCTTTTCCTTTCTCTTTGACAATTCTTGTAAAAACAAAAGAAAAAGACAATATAATAATTTTGTTAGTCTCACTGATTATGATAGGTATATAATGCATTTTATAGGAACAATCATAATTGTCATAATAGGATAGCTTATTTCTTTAATGTTATCATTACTTTTTTAATAGCAATACTTCATTAACATTCAATGAATAGTTTCTTCCCATTAAAGTAAAAACATTCTAGCAAAATACTGAATATGGATTGTACAAAATGGCCTAAATGCTAAAATCTTGTTAAAAGAACATTAAGACGTATTCTAGAATATTTTTAGATGAGGACTGGTAAGCCAACTTGGAAAGATCCTTCTCAAGCAATATAACAAGCACATTGCAAAAAGAGGCAGGGAAAGAATTTATTTGTCAAAAAATATTAAGAGATTTTATTAAAAATTGATTAATTTGCTGCTCCTATCCCACATACAAACATGGGTCTTTTTCTGAAGCAGATACTATTTTAAGCGATCAGTTACACCACAAAAAGTAATAATTGCTGTACAGTTAACTACGTCTTTTTGTCAATAGCACTTTTGGCATAATACTTGCATGAAACTGCCTACCTTCTTCCACAGTTGAATCCAGTTGAGTAACCTTGACAGACAGACGGTCAATTCTGTCTTGAAGAGAATTTGCCCTGATGTAAAAGTTGTTGGCTTCGTTAAACAACTCACCAAATATGTCTTCAGCATGTTTGCCTAGAGAGAAAAAATAGGATCATGTTCCCCAGCTTAGAAATAAATGTTTTTATTTATTTATTTACAAATATTTTATAATGCTAATTTACCAGATCCTGTGACATTTTTAAAGAATATTATAAAAATTCTTCAAGTTATTGTTTTTACTGTAATCCTGAGGGCTTTTTGTAAGCAATCCTATATAGAATCATCCAGTATCTTTCAACTTGACTGATGACTACTGCTTAAAAATACAGTTGAACTTCCAAAATAACATTGCAATTTATAACCTCTGAATGGCCAGGACAGCTACAAGTCCCCAGAATGATATGAAAAAGCAACAGCTATGAAGCAAAAATAGATATACCCAACCAAACATCCTTATATTTTTCCTGCTGTTTTTAACTTTATCTATAAAAACTAGACATTTAAAATATGGAATTATAGGGTAAGGTACCCCAACATATGAAGTTTAGAAGATTAGAATCCATCCCACTTCATTGTCTCCCTTTCACAGCACATGTGCTTCTCTCCCAAAAAATTAAGATAAACTTGAAAGATGCCTCATGTTCCTCAATTTGCCATATAAAAATAGGAAGAAAAAATAAAGAATAGCATTAAAAAACAACTCAGGGAACTTACTTAAGCTGCTTAGCTGACGTATGATGGCAGCGAGAGTACTATTGGTTACACATTCCAATTCACTAGTAATTCGTTCAGGTAAAGTTCCTTGGCAGAGGTGCCGAGGTTCAATGTTCCTTTTGATTAATGGCATGTTTCAATGTCTGTAAAAAGAAAGAACAAAACATTATTTTCATCCTTCTCCAACATAAAAGAAAGAGTTAGTATAATGTAGAGTGAGAAATGAGCCCACGTCTCACAGAGAATGTGACAGTGCATTTTTGGCTAATTATCTCAGGAAGATCGTCCATGGAAAGCATTTTTTTAGTTGTGGCACCCATTTATTGGAGTGCCTTCTCTCTCCAAATAAGCACAGTGACCTTGCTCTAGTTCAGGCATCTACTAAAAATATTCCTATTCTTCTTTACCATTTGAGAGCCCAAATATTGCTGGCAAATTCATCACTACCACTGTTATAATTTTGTATTTTATTGAATTCAAGTGTACTCTTTTTTTTAAATAAATTTTATTAGTTTTTATAGTGTTAGGGATGAGGTGGGATCGGGATTTGGGTTCGGGTTAGGATTAGGGTTGGGGTTAGTTTTTTTCCAAATAACATTCTCAATATTTAGCAAACAGCATAATGTCTGGGTTCATGCATTTAACAAGAAATAATAGATAATAGTTTATTATCATAAACAATATGTTAATTAATCGCTCGATAGTCTTCTTCTTACTAATATATATTCAAGGTTACATATCACATTCCTTTCTCTCTAACTCATGTTTCTAGCCATTAATAGAAATTATCCCATGTTCTAAAATACACTGAGTCTTCTTTCTCTTTTATCTTTAAAGTCAATCTGTCCATTTCCGAATTCAAGTATACTCTTAATACTGTGTACTGCATGTCAGGAAACATATACTGTATTTAATTAAACGATCTCATGAAACTTGCTATATAGTCTCTTCCTTAATACTGAAAAGGAATTAACTGTATTCTTTCTCTGCATAATTTGTGGATTTGCAAGTCAATATCATATCCCAGAACAAACATTTTTGTAGGAAGCCTTCAAAAAAAGAACTAAATGAATGTGTTCATCAAAAAGATTATTAAAACTTCCTAATGTATGTCTGGTTCGACATTTTAGATCAGGCCACACTGTGAGCAAATTACTTAAGAGGTTTAGAAAACTAGGGCCCAAACCTGCTTCCAATTTTCCAACAGCTGTAGTAAGAAAAAAGTGTAGATAGCAAGAAGACAAGAAGCAGCTGACATTTGGTGCTGAACAGGAAATGACTCTTCAGGATTTTGTACTTGGCAGTCTAGCTCCTCATGAGAAAAACAGCAGGAATGGGAACGACTTAACAGGATCTACTTGTTACCTTTTCTGCCGGCTTCCCCATTAATTTTCCTTTTATGGGCAACCAGCAGGAAAAGTTGCAAATGATGATCATGTGACCTCAGGATGATGCAACTGTCTTTAGTGTGAACCAAGCACCCAAATCATGATCACCAAAAGTTCTGGGATGGTGAGAACTTTGAGGATTGGTCATAAACATCACTCACTCACCACCTGTAACTTCAGTCTCTGATAAAGTGATCATTAACCAAGGGACTACCTGTAGATTTATTCTCCATGGTGCCTGAAAGCAGGACAAGAACTAATAGTGGAAGCTTTAGAAAGAGCTCCAAACTTGAAGTAAGGAAGAAATCCTGACTCTGTGTGCTCCTAAGCAATGGAACAGCCAGCCTCTTTCTGGAAACATGGAACTCCATTACTGGAGGTTTCAAATAAAGGCTGGACAGTCATTTGTTTGGATTGGTCTGAGGATTCCTGTCCTGGGCAGAATTTTGGACTGGAAGACCTCTAAGATTCCTTCCGGTCCTATGAATTTATGTTCTTGGAAACATCTAGTCTTAATGTATTTCCACAAATTTCTGCATCATTTAGAAACGTTTTTTGTAGCAAGCAAAACAATCTCAGCATGTTTATCACAAGATTCTTCACTTTGGGTTTTCCGATATAAATGCTAATATAAATGATTGCATAATTTGCATAATATGCTAAACAGACATAATCCCCTCTAAGATAAACGGATTTGTGTTATCACTGTTTTTGATTTGGATGCTACAAGTTACATGTTAACCTTGAAACTCTTCAAGGAATAGCTCCCATGAGCAAAATCACTTGGGAATTTTACATTAAGGTTGAAACAAAGAAGGATAAGAGAAAATAGGCTGTAATACCTCTGTTCCTAAGTTAATATCTCCAAGGTATTTGATCATCCCCATACCTCACCAACAGAAAATGCCTATGTGGCATTTTTATGCCTCATAGGATTTTTACATGCAAATACCTTTATTTCAAAATGAGCCTGGAGGAAGGGAGGAGATGAAGCAAAAAGGAAGCATATGAAGTAGTAATTGTCATGTTTTGATTCTTAGCTACAGAAATCAGTACCAGAAATAACATACATACATACACATACATGTATGTATATATACTATACTTCTATATTCTATGTATACTATACTTCTATATTACTCTATTCTAATTTCAGTTTAGTAGTGACTACAATCTTTGGAATGTAGTAATAAATTACAACTATTCCAGAAAGTTTCCACAATAAAAAAATAATTCTGATAAGTTGCCTCTTGACATATTACAGGTAATCCTTCATTTACGACTTAATTTCCTGCTTTCAAACACCATGGAGAATAAGGTAGTCCATGATTTATTATTACAATTGAGTCCAAAATTTCTGATGCTAAGTAAGACAGTTGTTAAGTGAGTTTTGCCACATTTTACAACAACATTACTTGCCACAGTTAAGTGAATCATTGCAGTTATTAAGTTGGTAACACAGTTAAGTGAATTCGGCTTCCCTATTGACTTTATCAGAGGTCGCAAAAGGTCATCACATGACCCCAGGACACTGCAACTGTCATAAATATGAACCAGTTTCCAAGCATCCAAATTTTGATCATGAAACCATGGGGATACTCAGAGAACGAAGTGTGAGAAACTGTCATAAGTCACTTTTTTCAGTGCCATTATAACTTCAAATGATCACTAAATGAATGGTTGTAAGTGAAGGACTACCTGTATTCTGTCCAGCTAAGGATTTCTAGCTACTGTTCTACCAAAACCTCTCCTTTCAGCATAACACTTAAGAACAAGAAACAGAAGTGAGAGGCATCTGTACTGAATACCTATTAGTCACAAATGCAGTTAGAATTTATTGGCCAAAATACTAGCTTATCTTCATATAAATTATTTAAAGAACGCAGGAACTCAACTTACCTATATACAAAGTAATTCTCTATATCTCTCTCTTAATTCCTTAATTGGCAAGATTTTTTTCTTAGGGTTTTTATGCATTATCTTTATTGCTAAATGTAGCAAAATTTTGCTGATTGCATTTGATTGCATTTGTTCTTTGAGTATCATTCCCCTCTGCTTTTCAAAATTTCAAGTGTTGGCTTTCAATTGTGAGATTCTTATGAGTGTTATCTCAACTCCACTTATCAAGTTCTACAAAATACTATCCACCTGAGGGGAAAAAATAAATCACAGCATTGACCTTGCAGGAAAATTACTTCTTACCCAACAGGGACTGATAATATGGCAAGTAATTCTGCTACTTCTTAGTCATTAGCACAACTGTAAGCATTTGTACTGTAATAAGTAATGGAAGATGTAGTGCAATTACAAACTCTTGAGAGAAAGATGCCTGCTGTTTCTTGTATGAATCACTGCTACGGGTATGTCTCCTTCCTATCGGAAGGTAATGGCTGATGACTTACTGCTTGCTCCAAGATCAAAGTAATCAGCTCCTTGAAAACAGGCAACCCTCGTGCTAATAATTCTAAAAGCCAACATTTGCAAATGAGTGGGAAACATTGCTCCAATTCATAATTCAAGAGTTCTATAAAAAAAAAAAAGTGCTGTAATCACAACTGATATTCTGAATTCAAATCTCCCAAGGTCAGAAATTTGAGTATATGGGAAGTTAGCTATGTTTGTGACCACCATCGCCACACAAAACTGGGTACAATCCAAACTCTGGATGCCAGTGTGGTCATTCTGTTGGAACAGCCAGGTCATAAGGTGAGGAAAAATGAAAGTAAACATTCTGTTGCAGCTCTCCCACACTTTTCCATCTTATGATTATGTTTCACTTGTTATAGTTTTGTTGCTTCTATAAATAAGGGTTAGGTTAGGCATTAGGTTAGAGACTAGAAAAGAATTATTGTCCTTTCACAACAATGGTTAAGAAGATTTTAGCTTTCCTCCTAATAACCTAGTTAATGTAAATCTGTCACAGCCTTGGAGGTAACCATACTAGGTAGTGAGCACTATTACACAATGATTTTGTAATTCGGTTAGAAATGAACAAGCTTCCTGGATGAGAAACAAAATGTTATCAAAGAAAAAAAAACCCACCAAGTTTCGCTTTGGAAAACGCACCTTTGGGACAACCATGACCTGAATGATTGAGAATCTCCATATACATTGCACAATGTTTATTCTAAAATTTAAAAAAAGTCTGCATGATATTTCATATTAGAATAGAGAAGTCTGATGAGATGTGATTATCTACTTTTATTGTAGTTATGGGGGGAAAAAACAACGCAGCACATTAAAACATTACAGAGATGCAAGAGAAACAAAAACACCATGGGTAAAAACAAAACAAGCAACAAACTACCTATCACCCATTTAAATAGTTCATAAGAGCGGACATCTAAAACATACACTTTAGGTAGCTATTCTGTCATTTATCTGAGACCCCCCCCCCAAAAAAAAAGTACAAACAGCTTTTTCAGGTTCCATGGCCGCCTTTGTTTGGATTGAAGCTATGTGAATAATCCAGATTTCTCCATATTAGGGGCAATACAAGAGACCATATACCGATGACCTGAACTTCATCCCCTATAGGGATGACATTATTTGAGTGGGGAATTTTTCAGAATGAGGGCATGACATCAAGCCAAACTAAAACTCTTCAAATGGGATTGGATAGAATAGTATCTGGAATCCTGCCCTTTCTCCATCTTGTGTCAATGATTTTATTCAGTTTATATTGTGATTTTATTGGGTGTGAGAGGTCCTTGGTGCTCTCTGAGCTTGGTTGTTTTCTTGCAGACGTTTCATTTCCCAAACTAGGTAATATCATTGCTAGATGTTCCCTAGTTTGGGTAATAAAACGACTGCAAGGACCTCTCATTTCAGATCCAAGCTACAAATATTCTCCTTTATTGGTTTATTGGGTGTATATTTATATTTGATGATTTTAATGTTTTTATGTTGTAAGCCACCCAGAGTTGCCTTGAAATGAGATGGGCAGAAAATAATAATAAATAATTATAATAACAACAGCAATTTTCTCTTCCAATAAGAAACTTTTCAATATTAGGGGCAAGCTGAGGTTTCTGACATTCAGTGGGCCTCTTCTTCCTTTGTTTAAAAAACATGTTGCCTGTATCCTAAGCAAAGTTATTGGGTAAAAATCCCCAGCAATATCCTATTTTAAAGATTTCCACCATAAAGCAATAATAGTGTCTTGAAGAACAACTAAGATTAATTTATACCAGTAATTAGAATGGTTTTAGGCCTTAATTGTAAATATTCCTGCTTCCAACTGAAATATTACATTTCATACAAAATATTGCAAAAAATATCTCTTGGAAATCTAGACCAGTGGCCCCCAACCTTTCCAGCTTTGCAGACCAGCGGGGGAGGAGGGGAATGGTCCCATGAGAACAGCAGGCGCACACACATCTCCATTTGTGCAAGCAGCAGGCACTCGTGCACAAGCATGAAGCTCCATTTGTGTCAGCAGTGGGCACAAATGGAGCTTCACACGCCCACGCAAGTGCCCGCCTCTCACACAAATGGAGCTGTGCGCATGTGGTCGCCCTCCGCTTGCACGGTCTGGTTCTGAATGGGCTATGGCCTGGGGGTTGGGGACTCCTGATCTATCTAGACTGAAATCTTTCCAATGGGCATAGTATTTATCAGTCCAGATTTGTGAGGAATCTTAAAACTTTTAGTAGTCCTGAAATATAATCGCTCTTTTTAAATTTGAAATTGACCAAGAGTTGCTAATACATTTATTTGGCTCTTTTATTGATCAAATTCATTTGGATAAAAATGTAATTGGAAAAGTTACTGCTAAGTATTTGGCTACTGTATTTTAATATTTTAGAAATAGTGCAAATTATTTCCTTACAGGTACAGTAACAGTCTCAGAGTCCAAGCTATTAACTTTCGCTATAAAGAAGTTTGATCTTTAGTATAATATACTCCTAAATACCGTACCAGTTGATGAGAATAACATATACCACTGGTTTATGCAGAAGTTGGCTATACAACGTCTGCCAGTGTTAACATTGCCACAGGTCATCATCTGAGGGTCAAACCACAAACTTTAGTGAACTCACACACAGACAATCACTTTGCCACATGACTGCATTTATTATTATTTTTTACAGAAGATAACTTCACTGGGGAATATAATGGGACTTGGAGGCAGAGATAACCACAATCAAGTGAAATAGAGATAACCTAACTTGCTAATGCACTGAAGCTGCAAATCCTGATACAGAATCAATATTGTCAGCTCCCAGGAGAAACAAGGCATATTTTGGTTTACTGAAAGTAAGTAGCAAGCTTATAGAGAAGACATACCCACATGCCGGTAATTCTTTTTCCAACTATGGTTTTTACAGAATCTCACTGGCAAGAATTTATTAATTTATTAAGAAATAAGGGTTCAGGTTACACGAATTCCATTAACTGGCATATTTCCTGACATACTGTATATCCTCAACAACAATTACAAAGGAGTCTTGCTCATTTTCTTACTGCCTCTCTATGACCTGGCAAACTGGTGAGTCTCTTTACTGATAACAAAAGAGCTTGTAAGTGGCTGTTTACAGTGTAAAACTATATCCTGAATTTTCATCGGTTTGGAAAAATCATACTTAACTGTCTCAGACAATTATCAAACCATTTTTAGGCAGGTTTGTTGAAAAAGTGATTGGGCTTTAGTCACAGACTTTTTTTTACTGAGACAGATTATTTGGATCCTTTCCAATCAGATTCATGTATGGAATAGAAATTGTATTACTCACATGTGGATGACCTGTGATAGTAACTGATTAGGAATCCCACATTCTTTCTCAGTGGCATTTGGTAACATCAATCATGGTTTCCTAATGGCTACCAGCAAGGGTTAAAGATTGGAGACACTGTCCTATAGTGCAGGAGTCCCCAAACCCCTGTCCATGGCCCAGTACTGGACTGCAGCTTGTTGGGAACTGGGCCGCTCAAGCGATGGGCGAGTGCATGAAGCTCCATTTGTGCAAGCGGCAGGTGCATGTGTGAAATTATCCCTTCTCCCCGCCACCGCTTGATCCACAGAGCGAGAAAGATTGGGGACCCCTGCTAGAGTGGTTCAACTTCTTTCTGGTATTACGGGGAAATAAGCCCTTGGAGACTGTAAAGTGGTATACTTTAACACCAGGACTAACACCAAAAAAAGCATTCAAGAAGTAAATCAAGGAACTACCAACTCAAACGATCAGGTAGTAAATGATAGCCTAATGAAGGAACTTCAAAGGAGAAAACACCCTCATCAACATTGATGGGGCAAACCACTATATGTAACAGACAGCAAACTCCACTCCCTTTTAGCACTGAAGATGTTACCTAGACCACAAGGAAACAACCAAGCTCATGGGTCTTGAGAGGGACTCCATAAAGTGGTATACTCTAGAGCTTGGCCTTCCCCCTCGCTCTCTCAGATCAGGCTACTGGGAAAGGCCATCCATGTTTTAGAATTAGAATATTCCTTTTTCCATTCTTGTCCAGTTACCTAATGCCCTGGCGGGACAGTGGTTAGAATGCAGTATTGTAAGCTAACTCTGTTCCCAGTCTGAAGTTCAATCTTGAGGGCTCAAGTTTGACTCAGTCTTCCATCTTTGAGGTCAGTAAAATGAGGATCCATATTGTTGGGAACAGTACGCTGACATTGTAAACTGCTCAGAGAGTGCTGTAAAGCACTACAGAGTGGTATATAAGTCTACGTGCTATTGCTATTACCTCTTCCCTATATCTCATTTGGATTCAGTTTTTCCCCAGCTTTTCTCTTTTCTTCCTAATGCAACCATCCTTTTGTCTCATTGCACCTCCATCCTGCTCTTTTCTCCTTTCTTCATGTTTATGCTAGAAAGAATGTGTGATTATGCTTGTCTGTCAATGTGGTTTGTCCTTGTGACAATGCTTGATATATGTAAATGGACAACTTATTTTTTATTAATGTATTTATAATCAATTTTAATCCTTAATTCAATACACTCTCATTTTTTGTCATTCTCTTGCCCTTTGGAGGGTGTGTGCATGCATATGTGTGAATCTACCAGGAACATACACCCCCCCACACACACACATGCATATATACATGCAGTTTGGAAAATACACTCATTTATTTATGGGGGAAATCTTTAGGATTGTTTTCAGGTGAGACTAATAGACCAAATTAACAAGTTTGGGGAGTTGAGCACAGCACAGGATTTTTGTATTTTTAATTTCTTTCTATTTTTTCTTTAAGCAAGGATCATGTGGCAAGATGGGTGAAAAACAGATTTAATAAACAAATAAAAACTTGAGGACCTTTTTTGTGAATACAATGCTTCCTAATACTAAAGAGAAATAATAAAGCAGAAACAACAACAGTAACAACTATGTTATACAATATATTCCTTATAATCACTTCTGTAATTACCACTACACTGTGCAATTAATAATACAGAATTAAAGTCTGTCAATTTAGGAACAACAAGATGCATCTGAAGTATCAAAAGTTAAGATAACTTATTAGTCATGACTGAGGAAGCATCAGAACATTTGTGTCAGCAGACTATAAATGTACAGTATAGGTCTCATTCTTTTATGATGAAAAAACACCAGAGTTAAGGAAGAATGTTTTTAGAACTAAAGTAGTATATTTCTGTGACTAAGTTCAATATGAAGGCAACTTATGAAAATTAAACAAGTTGCTTCAGGTTCCTTTTTCTTCTATTAATAACAGACTCAGGATGTGTGTAATTCATATTAACAAAACAGATAACCAAACACATACAGAAAGCAATACTGAAAAGGCTGATCTGTATGCACCCCATGATTAAGAGAAATTGTGAAGCTAATATGTAGCCAAATATGCACAAAGGCTATTCAGCAGTGTGAACAATTTGTCCAAGTACTTTTCAATTAGTTATGTAGCTCTGAATAGAAGCTTCCTCCAAATGAAGAGAAGGCACCTGTTAATTTTATTTATCTGATAACAACAATATACAAACACACATGCACAAAATGAAGAACATGTTTCACAAAATTTCTTCATGGGTTTACCCAACCTAGTACCCACTTCAGCTAAATATAAAAATAAAATGCTTTAAATCATATAAAGTAACATACTCTTGATATTTTGGATTAGATAGAACACATAAAAAGCTGTTGTGTGAGATCACTGGCCAGCTTAGGTTTGGTATAATCTGGGGAGTTCCCTGATAAATAGGTGGGTGAAAACGTTGAAGGCCTAGCTTGCTGCTGGTATCATGCAACTTGGGCCCATGACAAAATCATCCCCCTGAGTGGTTTGCCTCTGTAAGCCAATTCCAGATGGTTCCTGGGATACCTAGACTCTTTAAGAAATAAAGCAATGGAAACAGCATCTAGAGCAGACATGTCAAACTCGCGACGTCACGTGACGTCACGCGACGTATCGGAGCTTTTTCCCCATTGCCGGCAATGGGGTGGGCGCGGTTTCCTGGTGACGCGTCCGGCCCGCGGGCCGGCAGTTTGACACCCCTGATCTAGAGTGTCAGTGGATCAGTAAAGCAATCTGAACACAAGTATGAGCCCATGTTCAGGCTTAATCTGTAGCAATAAGAGGAAAACACTGATTGTTTCTTAATTTGGTGACTTGTCATTCATGTGGCCATGTTTCAAATGGTCCATTTTCTATTAGAGAAAAACCACACTAAGATTCCTCCCAGTCAGGACAATCAACTACTGACTGTGGAATAGGGTGCTGCAGACATCTCAAAGGAAGCTTTGGTAGTCAGACCTCCTCAAGAGGGCCTCTCCGGATCTGAAGGTACTAGGAAATTACTGGCTAGTCTCCTACCATCACTTTTGGTTGTTGGGATAGAAACAACTACAAAGCACTTTAGAGTAGAGGTCTGCAACCTTAACAATGTTAAGACTTGTGGACTTCAGCTCCCAGAATTCTGGGAGCTGAAGTCCACAAGTCTTAAAGCTGGCTGAGGAATTCTGGGAGCTGAAGTCCACAAGTCTTAAAGTTGTCAAGGTTGCAGACCCCTACTTTAAAGGAAATGGATTAGCTATCACATTATGTTCAGGCCTGGAGAGGGAATAGAGATGGCATTGGCTGCATTAGGTTTTGTTGAGAACTGGACTGATATGTCCACCCCAGTCTTTATACACTTCTCAGGCCTCTTTAGGATTTTGATATCCTTCTGGACACTCTGCAAGAGCTGGAGCACTGTGTGGCAATGGTTCTATTCCTTCCTTAGCAGATGGTTCTACTTAGCCTGATAGGGCAGGAGAAATCTGAAGCAATTTAAAAACTACATAGCTTGGTTTTTAGTTATCTAGAGCAGTAGTTCTCAACCTGTGGTCAGTGGATCCTGGGGATCCACGATGTCACAGGGGGTCCACGAAGGCTTGAGGAAATGTTATGATTTAAATCTTGAGTTAAGGCTTGGTGGGCCGTGGCCATGATCTTTGGCCACGAAAAGTATTTAAAGAGGGTCCATGGTGAAGAAAAGGTTGAGAACCACTAATCAAGAGGACTGTTTCTCTTATTAGAATCAACCTGTCCAGTTTAATGTTCCCAGTATAAACTACCAGCAGTGTCTCACTTTAGAGAGCTGAAGGATACTGAGACTTAGCAGTTCTGTTCTTTTGAGGGGCTGGGTCTTCTAGTGAAGATCCAATCATTAACCTGCCTTCCAGAAGCTTTAATCAATGCTTTAAGAATTGATTGGATTAGGTAATTTGGTTTTATTAATTTTATTCTATGTTTTCTTTGGTTTGACATTTTAATTCTATACTTTTACTGTATATGGTTTATGGTGTATTTTATCTTGTAAACTACTGAGAAATCTTAGGGATTGGTGGTCTATAAATGTTATAAATATTCTTCTAAAGCCATAAGAGCTATGTGAAAAAAGGCAGATTTTCTTTTAAAGGTCTGGATTTACACAGTTAAGTTTAACTATGTAAGTTTAACTATTAAATTTATAACTGGTTATGAATTAAAGTATTAATATCTGTCTATCACAGAAAAAAGAATCTCTATTATATTCAGGTGAAAAATACTATGTAGCACTTCCTGAATATCTTGAGCCTTCCTGATATGTTGATTACCAAACCTGAATCTATTTTTTGTGAGATCACAATACAATCTTTTGAAAAAAAAATTCTATAATAAAGCTGCTAGAGATATTGTTGACATATCTGTAGCACTGCTTTGGAAAATGCACTCATCCATCTATAGCACTTGTGAGCTGGATCATCCATCATTCTGTGAGGTCAGCTATTAATGTCATTTTCAAGTGTGATTTATGCTTCTGATTCTAATCAGCAAGCATATCCATTTTGTAGTTTTTATAGTATGTTAATTTGATGCTGGTGTATTTAAAAATACATCAACATTCTAACTACAGAAGACATGGATAATCTACACTGAATGCTCAAAGTCTCAAAGGTGTATTTATGCCATTAGTTGTATTTAACTGTAGAAGCAGGCAGCTACTTTGGGTGTGTGTATGTGTGTATACACACACACATATACACACTTATAATGTATACTATCACTGTTGTCTTTTAGCAATGCCTAGATGTAGCGATGCCAAATGATAGCAACACCAGGAAGAAGGAATATGAGAAGTTGGAGAAGTACCAGGGCTTGAAGGAGGAACTAGAAAGGATGTGGAAAGTAAAAGGTAAAGTGGTCCCTAGGGGCTGTGACTCCTAAGCAGAAGACTGGCCCCAACAGATCCCAGGAACAGCATCAGAGGGGTGCATCTCTCTCTCTCTCTCTCTCCCTCCCTCCCTCTCTCTCTCTCCCCCTCCCTCCCTCCCTCCCTAGAATGGTGACATATCAGCCAGTAGAAGGAAATATGAAATTCTGGTGATTCGGTGCTGAAGAAAAGGCAAGATAATGGCTCAATTCGAATATCATAACTATGTGTTGAGCTACTCGTTGCTCAGAATCCAAACTAAGGTGAA
The DNA here is from genome assembly GCA_023970755.1 of Azemiops feae. Lineage (NCBI taxonomy): Eukaryota > Metazoa > Chordata > Lepidosauria > Squamata > Viperidae > Azemiops > Azemiops feae. The sequence goes on from JALGBA010004223.1 coordinate 548,410, forward strand.
AACAATTTGTTCTCATTTTCTATCCACTCAGCAATTGCATTCCTAGCTTTCTCTGTAGATCTCTCTACTTTTCTACATTCTTTGGATGAAAAACACTAATAATTATTCTGACTTATTAATTTGGACATCACCTGAAACCAATTTGTATAAATGAGGAGTTACAAACAACTTTATGCTTTCCAGTTGTGATCTGCCAACTTAAACAAAAGAGGGTTTATCAGTTGTGATACTATACCTATGGCAGTGGTGGCGAACCTATGGCACGAGTGCCAGAGGCGGCACTCAGAGCCCTCTCTGTGGGCACGCGCGCCGTCGCCCCAGTCCTAGGCCTTCAGCTGGGTTTTATAAAACCTTTTCGCTTTAGGCCTCCGCCGCCGTGTGCAAAAAAAAAAAAAGGTTCAATCAGTCAATTTCAACTTCTCGTAGGGAAAAAAAAAAGATGTTGCAAAGTTGGAATTGATTGATTGAACTTTTTAGTCCCACCCAGCCTGCCGTTACCACCGCAGCCATGCCCACCCAATTGGCCATGCCCACCCGGCACTCGAGGATGCATAAGTGGGTCTTGGGTTGCAGTTTGGGCACTCAGTCTCTAAAAGGTTCGCCATCACTGACCTATGGTTAAGGTTCCCTAGTTCTTATTAGGCATGTCTAAATTAAACCAGAAAGGTTAATCAAAATAAAACATTCTGTTTTCAGTAATAACTGTAGAAAGAATGCACCTGTGACTGTCCAGTCGCATAATCATAATCATGGATATGAAAAGCACTTAAAAGTACTGACACTGTACCATACACAACCTTGTTCTGAAATAACTAGAGTTCTGTTAAAGCAAAATATCTATTACTAGGCAATTTAGGAGTGACTAATGTATTAATACTCTTTTTTCCCCACAGTGCTTTAACTTTTCATCAGTAACCATTCCTAGTTTATGTCTTTTAACATTTTATAATTGAAATTTACATCTACTATAATTTATTTATTTTAGCACTGGGCAGCTACTTTTCCCATTCCAATACACAAATTAAACCTATCTATTAAAGATACCATCATCTCATCCATTAAATAAGCATTACAAGGGAGTTACTGTAAACAGAAATAAAAATCAAAAGTATGTGTGGCTTTGTTTACAGCTCAGGACAGGTACTGAAAACTGGTTTTGATAATTTAAGATTCCCCATCTTCACAGCTATCGAACTTTTCCCGATACAATTTACTTTCCTTTCAAATTTAATCCCACCCAGTAACATGCTTCCATGCTTTTAACACCTGAAACATATTAAAAAAGCAAGTATAGATTTACCTGCTTCCAGTACTAGAGATTTTACAAGCTGGAGGTGTTTAGCCGAGAGTATTTGCCCGGTTTAACTCAAAAGTTTTGAGGAAAAGAGCTCCAGGTTGGAGTTTGAGAACGCATAAAGAAAATGCTTAATTCCTTCCTCGGAAACGTAGTTGCAGAACCGGGAGGCAGTACGCATACCGGGCCACAAAAGCCCTGGGGGGCGGATCTTGAAGGCATGGGAAAGCGAGGCTCCTGGGCGTGGGGTGGAGTCTCTCCCCGTCTCGTCCCCCCCCCTCCTTCTGTCCCATCGCCGCACTTTTGTCTGAAAGCGCGGAGAGTCATAACTCTCTTTCCACGAGTTGCGACTCACCCTTTACGAAGCGGGTCACAAGATCGGCAGCAAAGCCCCGGTCGGGGGGAGACTGACGACGCCAGCGCCTCATTCTACGCGCGCCAAGAAGGGGGCTCCGACGAGCGCTTCATCCCTCGCGAGGGATGCGACGCGCGTTTTCAATTTGCGAAGAGGGCTGGAGGAAACGGGAATTAAGGAAAAAACCCCGCACACACACACCCCTCGCTTCCCTTCTGAGAGGGAGGGGCCAAAATAAGAGAAGAGACACCCCCGTCTGTCTCAACTCTCTGCAATTCCAAACTCACAGAAAGAGATTGGGAGGGGGGGAAGGGGGCAGAGACACTCGCCGCTTCGAATTAAAAGCCCCTATCGCCCACCTCGCCTTTTCCTCCCCGGAATCACGGTTAGCGAAGAGGACTGCGCATTTGTCCCCAAAATGGGTTTCGGGGCTTTCTCCCCCCCTCCCCTCCCCTCCGCCCCCTTCTCTCTCTCTCTCCCCGTCTCTCCCCTCCCCCACCGCCGACCCCCGGACTTACCCCGCGCCACATTCCATCTGCCTGGTCGGTCCAGCGCGCGCATGCACAATCGCGCGCAACCGCTAGCCGTGCTTGCCGCCCAGCCTGTCCTTGGGCGAGGATTATAGTAGTAGAAAGCCGCTCGGCTGGGCTCGGGAGCCAGGCAATCCCTTCCCCCCTCTCGCGCTCCCGAGTGTACGAGAAGCTAGCCCCGCCCAAAAGGAGGCGGGCGCAAATTGTTATTAATAATAATAATAATTAATAATAATGCTACGGCCGGAGTTGCTTGGGGGGCGATTAGGATCTCTCTCTCTCTCTCTCTGTCCGAGCCGCAGAACTGATTGGCTTTAGCGGTAACCAGTGAAGGAACAGGGAGAAGAAAAAAAATATCTTTCCTTGGAGGATTTAAGGAACAATAATAATAAAATGCAGGATTGGTTTGATCCCGAGCCAGATTCCTTCACTCCTCATCTTCTTGGTAGCTCTTTAATTACGAATTTGAAGTTTGCCCCTCCTCCAGAACAAAACAGAATAATGGCGATGCTCTTACAAAGCGAACTGTTTTGTTAAAAGCATTGGAGTTTTGAGAGAAAGTTGTAATCAGGATCAACCGGGAGTTTGAAAGGCGGAAAGGATCCGCTTCTTGGGTGTGGGCAGACGAACGTCTATCGTAAAATAGTGCGAAAATCTGTTAATTCGTGGGAAGAATTAACAATTTTGTGATCCAAATCTTTTTCCTCTGTCACCTGTCCTATTTTCTCATGCTCCTGCCTTCCTAACAATTTTGCCTTCTTTCCCCAACCTATTGGCAGGTACACATGCCAACAGCCTCCGTCTTCATTTCGTTCAACAATAGCATTATTAATAAAGTTATTAAAAATTGGACATACGCTCTTGTATTCATTCGAACAAAATATTAAAACTGTTTATACTTGGTGTGTTTTGCATGAAAGATAACTAATAGCAGGAACTTCTTTTGTGTATCCTTTTTCATAGTTTCCTACTCTTAATGATTTACAAAGCAAATTCTTTAAAAGAATAATGACAGTAATCGATAGATTAAGATGTCCTTCCTCAGGCAACAGAAGTTTAATGTACAAAAAAGCAGACACCCATTACATTTGCATATTTGTATGCTGCATGGTTTACATACTAAAACTGCAGTTCCAAATGTCTGGAAGCCATCCCTTTTGAAGTGGGTGTTTTGGGACAGTTTTTTTAATTTTGTTTTTGAGCAGGCACAGTATTGCTTTTTTACACCAAGGCAGGAAAAACCAAAGGTACAAGTACAGATTAAGCGAAACCTGGCTCAAAAACAGTAACTGTGAGAGGGACCTTGAAGTCCTAATGGACGATCACTTGAACATGAGCCAGCAGTGTGTGGCAGCAGCCAAAAAAGCTAATACAGTCCTTGGTTGTATAAACAGAGGCATAGAATCAAAATCACATGAAGTATTAGTACCGCTTTAGTACTGCCTTAGTAAGACCACACCTGGAATACTGCATCCAGTTTTGGTTACCACATTACAAAAAAGATGTTGAGGCTTTGGAAAAAGTGCAAAGAAGAGCAACTGAGATGACAAAAACATGTGAAGAACAGTTTCAGGAATTGGGTATGGCTTGTCTAGAGAAAAGAAGGACTAGAGGGGACATGATAGCAGTATTCCAGGGGCCACCACAAAGAAGAGGGGGTCAATTTATTTTCCAAAGCACCAGAAGGCAAGACAAGAAACAATGGATGGAAATTAATCAAGAACAATTAACTGGTGGAACAGCTTGCCTTCAGAAGTTGTGAGTGCTTCATCACTGGAGGCTTTCAAGAAGAGACTGGACAGCCACTTGTCAGAAATCAGATAGCGATCAGTTATTAATTCCTATAATATTTTTTAAGATTAGCTTTAACTGCACCGGTGCCGCCCTAATTAAGCTGAATATGGATTTTTAAATAATTGTGTTTTTCTTTAAATACATATATTCTTTTCTTTTTTCTTTATTTGTTCCCTGGTGTATTTCTCTTTTTAAACCTTTTGTTTGACTAAAAGAATTTTTTAAAGAAAGTATAATTTACAACATCGTACAGTAATAAATGGTGCTTATAATTATCATTAATAGAGCATTGATGTATACATTGTGAATTTTATGTTGAATCGATGCAATGAAATAAATTATTTTTCATTTATTTCAGATTCCTATTCCGTTATTTCAGAATGGTTTCCTGTCTTTTGAATGAGAGGAATAAAAAGAAAGTATAATAAAATATAAATTATTTCTTGCAGAGGTAATAATAACATTATCAAACAGCATCATAATAATTATTTTTCAACTCCTGACTTTAAAAATATTAGAAGTTTCTGAATTCCATATTTACAAAGGGAAAAAAAAGGATTATATTGCATGTAATGTACGAGTATGGTACCTTTTAATTTGCTCTAAGTCTTTAAGAAATAATATTTTATTTTTAAAAAACTAAAAAAATATAGAAAATTAGTCAAGTTTGGGATCTTTGATAGATGAGTGATCCATTAAAAAAGCAGAATTAACTGAAAGCAGTTATAAGGTGAACACATGAAACAGCCTAATACTGAAATTCCCTTTCTTTGCTACAGACTTCAATTATTGATAATCTGTCACTTAACACAAAGCCAGATATCTCACAAACACAGCATTGTCAGTCTTGGCTATTTCATCAGGAAAGGAAATCTATTTTTAACCAAAGGGTGTATTCACTTGACATTGTAATAACTTTTTTTCTCTGACCATTAAGAGGATGTCACAATTACAATTTAACACTTAATGTGCTTCTTCTAAGAAATTATATTAGATTGCTTTTTGTTTTCAGTAATTAAAATATATTTCTTTTTTCATTTGCTAAGAATTTAAGAATAATCCGTAGTCTTGTAAATCATATCTCATGGAATCAGAAAAGAATGAATCTTGTGCCATTTAGAATCAAATGAACTGATAACGGTGTATGTCTTTCTAGGTTAAATTCCACTTAATCAGATACATTAGATATTCCCCTAGCATTCATACACTTATTAAGTATATCCCTTTATTTACATTTTGGAACTTCTCAAATCATGTTAGACAACAGAAAGTTTTGTTTCTTGTGTGATGAACAAATTGTATAAAACTGCAAAAATCTGAACTGAAACAATGGTTTAAAAAAGCATATAGAACTATGTTTCTAATAATATGATGTTGATTAAAAAGCTCAATAGTTTATATAGAATTGCTTTTTTAATATTATTAATCATTTTAAAGGAAGCAAAGAGTAAATGAGCACGCAGGGAAAAAGTAAAAAAGAAAAAATAAGAAAAAATAGTTGATACGGAGATAAAATAACAGTAAGTGGATAAAGGAATTACTGAGATTGTTCAGGCAATGCTCAGTATATTGTTTAATGAGAAATTAACCATAAATGTACTATAAATTATTTTAGGTGGAATTTTTTATTCAGTTTTATTATTTTTATTTCAATCAATGCAATAGATTATGATATAGATTATGATATGATATATATCTGAATTGGTCTCTCCACACATCATCCTTAGTGAAGGGTGCAAACCAGCATCTGCATTTCCTGCATCGGATGAGGAGAGCACATCTCTCTCCTTCTGTCCTGGCCACTTTTTACAGAGGCACAACTGAGAGCATTTTAACAAACTGCATCACTGTTTGGTTTGGTGGTAGCAGTGCCTCAGATAGAAGGTCCATACAGAGTGGTAAGGACACTGAAAAGATTCTAGGAAGCTCACTTCCCGTTATTCAGGATGCTGCTTATCAGCGCTATGCGCTTAGACGAGGTCAAAGCATTGTTTGAGACCCCACACACCCACTTTATGGTCTGTTTCTATGGCTCCCCTCTGGGAGGAGGTTTCGAAGTATTTCTAGCAGGACTACCCGATTCTGTAATAGCTTTGTTCCCTATGCCATCCATCTGGTAAACTTGCAAGATTCGTTTTTCTCACCATGCACATGTATACATAACCTGAACTAGACTGTTGTTTCTCTGTGTCATATAATATATGTGGGTATGTGCATAATTCTGTGTTTATTTATTTATTTGTTTGTTTGTTTATTTATTTATTTATTTATTTATGTCATATTTATGTAGTGTATATTGGAGGTGGTGACCCTTTGAGAGCTGTATGCAACGAAATTTCCTTTTAATATATGCCGATTAGTGTACATTCAAAGTGACAATAAAGTTATTATTCTATTATATTCTATACTGTAAATAAATTATTTACACCATAAAATATTCATCAGTCACATGTAGCTAGCTATTATTGTTAATCTATCAATGGTTCAAAAGAGTAAAAGATTTTAAGTAAACGAATTCTACAGCTCAAATATAAATTGTAGTTCCTAACAGTGAGAACAATCAACCAGTGGAACGGTTTGCCTTCAGAAGTTGTCGGTGCTCCATCACTGGAGGCTTTTAAGAAGAGACTGGACAGCCACTTGTCTGAAATGGTATAGGGTCTCCTGCTTGGACTAAGAGACCTCCAAGGTCTCTTCCAACTCTGTTATTCTGTTACTTTGCCTTCATTTATTCTGATAGTTTAAGTCAAAATCAATACAGTAAATATATGAGTAAATAATAAGTAAGTAAATAATTATTATTCTACAGCAATTTGAAATTCTTTTTTTTAAATTTAAATTTAGAGAAAAAAATTACATTAACTCAAGAAAATATTAGAGAGTAATCCTATATATGTCTGTTGTACAACCACACTGTGGAGCCAATTACATTTTGGTTAATATCTTCTCTCATTTTTTGGGTTTTTCAAAGATGAAACATAATTCCAGTAACCTTGGTATATCTCTAAGGGATCTACTGGTTTTGCTGTGAACTCTACATCCTTTCCAGATTTAGAAAAACTCTATTTTTGTTATTTATTTTCTTATTTATTTATTACAAATAAATATTTATAGATACAAAGTAACATGACTTGGTGGAGTGTGAAGAGTACATAAAACAGCACACTTTTTAAAAATAATGCTTGAAGAATGAATTAAATTGACATTTAACATGTCATTTTTAAAACATGGTTAAAAAGATTTCATTTTAATTTTAGATTTAATTTAAAACTTAGAGTATTTTCTGAAGTCTCACAGCTACACCACTCCTAATATTTTTATTAGCTAATTATACATATATCCCATCACAAAATTAATACTTAGGATCCTTTTTTTCAGCTCAGTAGTTTATTGAGACTACTACTCCGTTTTACAATTGATCTGGTTACTTTATATATTGCTGAGCTACAATTCCCCCAATCCCAGCCAGCATGGCTAATGAAGTGGGAATGCCCATTCAGCAACATCTTCTAGGGCACAAAGGATACTTGTCCTGTTTTAAGGTTTGAATATTCAACACATATGTAGTTATTTAATAATTAAGGTGAAAGTTAAAATACTGTACTCACGTTTAGTCATCAGCTACATTTATTAAAATAAGGTTTTAAAAGATGCTACTTGTCCCAATAATTTTATGGGTAGCATGAAAAAAAGGGGGGAAAGATTGGAATATTCCCAGGAAAACTGAGATTGGCTATTGTAAAACATTATTATTTTGGATTGTTAAGTTTTACCAGATTTTCTTAATCAGAACATTAAAAATATTTGTACTGTACACAATACAACAACGCATGGCACAACATTGGAGAACAAACCCATTAGGACAAGATTCAGCAGTCCAACTGCATTTAAAAGACAAAGGCCATTCTTTGGACCGAGAGGACCACTGGTTTGAAAGAGGGGTCAAAGAGGCCATCTATGTCAAAACTGAACAACCGTCTCTCAACAGAGGGGGAAAGATATGACATCATCTATCTCCAGTCTACAACACAGTACTTTCAACAGTTCCAAGAAGACTCCACATCCATTTGCGTTACTCAGGAGTCCCTGATGACACAGATAAACCTCCAGGTGTCCTCAACAACTCTCTAAAAGAATGCAAATGATAGTTGTCTGCAAGGAGTATAAATTCTTCCATTCCCCACCATCTGTCAGAGCTGAAGAAGCTTCTTGGATGAGAAGTGAAATGTCTTCAAAGAAAAACAAGAAAGTCCAGATGCCCCATGAAAAAACATATTTGGGACAGCTATGACCTGGATGACTTAGAGTCTCCATAGACTGTACACAAGTAGCTTCCTTTAGCTTTCTTCATACTCTTTATTAGTCTGGATATGCAACATTTTTTTTGAAGTCAGTTGTAAAACTGATTTTAATGTTACTTGGCACAGAATTTGAATATATTTAAATCCACATATTTGTTTATGTGGTAAACCTCCAATGATCCAAAATAATATATATCTTATCTTTGCTTGTTACTGAGTCTGTGTGATTAATTGAACTACAATACAATCTTAATTACAAATAATAAACTGACATTTATTAGACCTGCATTTCTTTAACTAGTCATGACTGTGAATTATCCACACTTCTGTTGGATTTATACTAGTTGTTCCCAATAGGATTGGGCCTTTTCTATGTTACTGTGCATTCCTTTCATTTATTAATAAGTAATAATTCAACATTGTAGTGTTGCTCTGGAAATTGTTCAGTACCTTGGAGAGCACCACATCTTCTTGTAGAGAAGCTAAGAGCAGGAATCAGAAGTACTGTGCTTGCCTTACTGTTCTATATTCTATCAATGAGAATACTTGCATTTTCAGAATAGTTAGAACTAGAATTAAAAGTGGGTGTCTTGGGTGTCTTCCCTCTGTTGACTTCCTTTCCTTGACTTCTTCTCCCTTTTTTTGCTCAGAACTGATCAAATCACTGATCTTTTGAGAATATGCCAACTCACATCACACTTCTGAATTGTTATTCTCTAATAAAGGGGGAAGCTAAAAATGTTTTACTGTATAAGGAGAATACAGAATTAAACTTGATCATGTTCCATCTTCCATGTTCACTCTATCAACAGGACTGTCTTGAATGCATTTGGGTCAATATAAAAGGGGGGGGAAATGACATTGCCATAGGTGTATACTACAGGCCACCCAACCAAACAGAGGAAATAGATGAACTTTTTGCTAGTCAGCTAACTAAGGTATGTAGGAAGCACATCACAATAGTAATGGGGGACTTTAACTACCCTGACATCAACTGGGAGACAAACTCTGCACCAAGTGGAAGATCAAACCGATTCCTTGCAAACCTAGCAGACAACTTTGTCTCCCAAAAAGTAGAGAAGGGAACTAGGGGATTAGCCATTTTGGATCTAATTCTCACTAACAGGGATGAAATGATAGAAGGTGTTGAAGCCACAGGAACCTTGGGAGGAAGTGATCATGCAATATTGGAATTCAACATTATGGAAGCACAAGCAATAGAACACAGTCAAACTAGAGTCTTGGACTTTAAGAGAGCTAATTTCAATAAACTTAGAGAGGGTTTGGGAAGGATTCCATGGATGAGAATCCTCAAGGGGAAAACAACTCAAGAAGCTTGGGAAATTTTGAAAAGTGAGATAATAAAAGCCCAGTCTAGCACAATACCAACAAAGAGGAAAAATTACAGCTCTCAAAAGAAACCAGCATGGCTGCATAAAGAACTCTCTGATAAATTGAAAGATAAAAAGGACAAGTATAGAAAGTGGAAAGAGGGGCACATAACTAAGGCAGAATATCAGCAAATAGCCCGAGCCTGCAAAAATGAAATGAAGAAAGCTAAGGCTCAAAATGAATTAAGGCTTGCGACCAAAGTCAAAAATAACAAAAAAAGCTTCTTTCAACATGTAAAAACAAGAAAAAAGTGAAGGAAATGATTGGTCCATTAGTGGGGGAAAGTGGCAAGAAGGTGACAAGCAACAGGAGAAAGCAAAACTATTTAACTCATTTTTTGCATCTGTCTTTACACAAAGGGAAAAAACAGACCAACCTATCAAAAATAGTGCCATAAAAACAGAATAGAAACACAAGTTAAGATAGGCAAGAAAATGGTAAGTGAGCACCTGTCCAGCCTAGACGAGTTCAAATCACCAGGACCAGATGGATTACACCCCAAGGTTCTCAAGGAACTGGCAGATGTGATCTCAGAGCCACTAAACTATATTTTTCAAAGATCCTGGAGCACTGGGGGAATTACCGGAGGACTGGAAAAGAGCTGATGTAGTTCCCATCTTCAAAAAAGGGAAAAAATGGACCCAGGAAATTACAGACCTATCAGCCTGACCTCAATACCTGGGAAGATTCTGGAAAAGATAATCAAAACAACGAATCAGCGAACACCTAGAGGCAAACAAAATCACTACTAAAAGCCAACATGGGTTTGTCAAAAACAGATCATGCCAGACAAACCTTATTGCATTCTTTGACCAAGTGACAAAATTAGTGGATCAGAGGAATGCTGTGGATATAATTTACTTGGACTTCAGTAAGGCATTTGATAAAGTAGATCACAACCTACTACTTGATAAAATAGAAAAATGTGGGTTAGACAGCATCACCACCAGATGGATTCGTAGCTGGCTGACCGGCCGTACTCAGCGTGTGGTCCTCAATGGAACCGCATCTACATGGAGGGAAGTGTGCAGTGGGGTGCCCAGGGCTCTGTCTGGGGCCAGTGCTCTTCAACATCTTCATCAACGATTTGGACGAGGGGATAGATGGGGAACTCATCAAATTTGCGGATGACACCAAGCTGGCAGGAATAGCCAACACTCCAGAAGACAGGCTTAAGATACAGGAGGACCTGGACAGACTTGAAGATTGGGCGCTATCTAACAAAATGAAATTCAATGGTGAAAAAAGTAAGGTTCTACATTTAGGCAAGAAAAACCAAATGTACAGGTATAGTATAGGGGTACCTTGCTCAATAGTAGTAACTGTGAGAGGGATCTCGGAGTCCTAGTGGACAATCACTTAAATATGAGCCAGCAGTGTGCTGCAGCTGCCAAAAAAGCCAACACAGTGCTGGGCTGCATTAACAGAGGGATAGAATCAAGATCACGTGAAGTATTAATACCACTTTACAATGCCTTGGTAAGGCCACACTTGGAATACTGCATCCAGTTTTGGTCACCACGATGTAAAAAAGATGTTGAGACTCTAGAAAGAGTGCAGAGAAGGGCAACAAAGATGATTAGGGGACTGGAGGCTAAAGCATATCAAGAACGTTTGCTGGAATTGGGTATGTCTAGTTTAATGAAAAGAAGGACTAGGGGTGACATGATAGCAGTATTCCAATATCTCAGGGCTGCCACAAAGAAGAGGGAGTCAAGCTATTCTCCAAGGCGCCTGAGGGCAGGACAAGAAGTAATGGATGGAAACTAGTCAAGGAAAGAAGCAACCTGGAACTGAGGAGAAACTTCCTGACAGTTAGAACAATTAACCAGTGGAACAACCTGCCTCCAGAAGTGGTGAATGCTCCAACACTGGAAGTTTTTAAGAAGAGACTGGACAGCCATTTGTCTGAAATGGTATAGGGTTTCCTGCCTGAGCAGGGGGTTGGACTCGATGACCTCCAAGGTCCCTTCCAACTTTATTATTATTATTATTACCTGGTGTCTTATAAATTGACATGTTTCTGTAAAAGTACAGTAACTATTCATACATTCATTCTGCAGCAAATCTATTAAAGTTTTAAAGGTTTAGACCAATGCAGCATTAAAATAATTTAAATTCACAATTTGTTTAAAATTAGCATCTTCATGTATTTTATAACTGCAATTCTGATTAAGATTAAAATGTAGATCAATAGCTTCCTCCACATTATGCCAATATTGTTTGTTTGTTTATTTAGTTTCTATGACCATCCACTTAACAAATGATCCTGGGCTGCCAACAATCATAAAATAAAATTTAAAAAATGCATGTGGTCTATGACCTCAATAAAAAAAAAGTCTTGATTTGAAAAACAAATTTTCATCATAATAAAAAAATTAAAATACACAGAAACCACTTGAGAGTTTTACAATCCATGGCTGTTAATACAATTGGGGGATGAAGCCTTCATACACTCAGGATCTGAGGCACACAACCAAGTCTTTAGTGTCTACAAGAGGCCAGCAGCATCAGGGCCAGCCTAATCTTCAGAGAGAGGATGTTCCATAGGGCAAATGCTACAGCAGAAAAAACACAATTCTTTCCCCCCACCAGCCAGCATTCCCTGGTCAATGCCCCTTCTTCCAGAATGGATTGGACAGGTAGAGACAACTGGGAAAAGACAATTCTTTGGGTAGCCTGGTCCCAAGACATGAAGTGCTTTAAAGATGGTAACCAACACCTTCAATTGCACCCAGAAACAGACTGGCAACCAATGCAGCTCACAGATAATGGTGTTACCTTTGTTACCTGTGCAGCTGCATTTTGCACCAGTTGAAGCTTCCAAGTTGCTCTTCAAAGGCAACCCCAGGTAGCGCTCACTGCAGTAATCCAGACAGGAGAGCATGAGGGCATGAGTGACAGTAAGGAGAGTCTCCCAGTCCAAGAATGGATGCAACTGGCACACAACTCAAAGATGCCCAAAGGCCTTCCTAGCTATGGCTTTCACCTGCTTTTCCAACAGAAGCCATGAGTCAAGGAGGACCTCCTGATTGTGCACCAGGTCGATCTGAGGCAGTGCCATCCCATCCATGACCAACAATGGAAAGTCTCTGGCACCGAGGCCATTTGATTCAGTTGAGAAAAAGCCTGTCGCATTCCATCCAGATCCCCAAAAGTTCCAGACACTGGAACAGAATGTTCACAACATCACCCAGGCAGCTTGGGTTCAAAATACAAAGCTGGTATCATCAGCATACTGGTGATACCTCGCTCAAAACCATCAGATCACCTCACCTATGTCCTCATGTAGATCTTAAACAGGAAGAAAAAAGAACTGAGCCTGTGGCACACCACAAAGTAGGGGCCATGGGCTAGATCTATCCCCTCCTATCAACACAGTTCCGGAGGAAGGAGGAAAACCAACACAATACAATGCTGCTCACTCCCAACTCCCAAAACAGGTCCAGAAAGTTACCATGATCAATAGCAGTGAAGGCTGAATTATAGCTAACTAAGATTTCTGTAGTAAATATGTAATATAAATATTTAATAATTATATTTGGGGTCCAGTAATAAATATATATATAAGTTATAAGGCACTAATAATTTTGCATTGCACAAATGGCACATTATGCTAATAATAAACTCGATTGTGAATGCCAATAGGATGGCAGCCAGAATAGCACCATTTAACAAGAAGAAGATGTAACCATGTTTGTGAAAATCCAAAAAATGACAGAAGCCCCATTTTTAAATCCTGGAAGGATATGAATGGGGGGGGGGGGAATCTGCAACCCATTTAGGATTATATAAAATGGCAAGTATCTACTAGGGAAGACAGAAAACCAGAGTGGGGTTGAAATGGAATGGGAGATGGGATGGAATACACTGCAATTTTACATATTGCAACAATTTATTGTAATTCATTTTTATATAATTTCCATCATGTTTATGTCTGTGAAAGAGTTCTCTATTGAGGAGATCAAAACAGACAAGATGATGGTTGCAGCACCATGATTAAAGCCCTCACCCCTCCAGTATGTCATACATCACAGGCAAAGGGTCAAGATTCTCTCTCTCTCTCTCTCTCTCTCTCTCTCTCTCCCTCTCCCTCTCTCCCTCTCTCTCCCTCTCCCTCTCCCTCTCTCTCTCCCTCTCCCTCTCCCTCTCTCTCTCTCTCTCACACACACACACATAAAGACACACCATCCCTATGGATACTGCCAGACTTTGGTTGATCCTACAGTAACTGCAAGCTTTAATACCAATATAACAAAAAGTAAAAGTCCAAAACCTAACACAAAAACTTTCATTAATGGATAAGACATGCATTTTTTTAAAACAACAACAACAACAACATGGATTCTAAAGTACAAATTGCCTCTGTTCCCACAATATGCTTAACTAGGTCAATGGGAGGGTAAGGCATCAAGATAACATAAAGGTCCAAATAATCCAGTCAGATGAGATAAAGCAGCTTAAATATATCCCAGGACTGTCCCAGTATGCGCATAGTGTTAAATTAACTCTCTACTGTCAATTATATCATAGAAACATATAAGCCCTGTTAACCAGCCTATCTGGTATACAGCATCCCTAAAGGCAAACGAAAGAGCATCTGAAGAAGAAGCATGCCTATCCATTAGAGATCCTACTCTGCAGCCTAGCAGTACAGTTACACATTTTTCAAACATGATGGGCTGCAGTAATGCAGTGGAAAAGAGGTCATTTTCTAGTGCAAGGATTCATGGGATATCAGGCACTTCCTAGAGAAAATGGGTAATGCTTCAATAACTTCAAAAATTGGTGATTTTTGAGTCAATACTTGGTGCCAGAGTCATGGTTATGGAGATTGAACTGAGTTAGTCACTAGCTGGCTCATGTGTATTGTAAGAATAATGGCCATTATTAATATCTCATCTGAAAACTCCTTGGACATGTATTCCAAAGTCATCTTCCATTTCACTTCCCCATGCATTTAAAGATGCATTCAAGATTCTCCAATCATTTCACTATTTGCACATTTGATTAGTATTGTCCTATCATTCACAGGTTTTCCTAAGTCACCCCTTGGGAAAATATGTCCTGTTGTGTGACACAAAGGTCAGACTTTATGGCACATCTCATAATGAGCTTTAGGCTGCACAGATTTAACAGCTAAAGCTCATTATATTGCAAGTTGTTGTCATGCCCTTCCAAAGGCTATTGTGAAAAGATATTTTTAAAGGAGCTTATCTTGCAGCTCAGAAATCTGTGAATGAGTGCTATAGAAGTCTTGAATTAACTAAATGCACTAAGAGTTGGATAGAGTTCAGTCTTACAAAGAAAAGAAATTCAAATCCTCCTCTTCGAAATGGAGAGCTAGCTGTAATCTGAAGCAAGCAGTACAAGCATTAGTCATTCTGTGAAAACAGACCAAAAAGAAGAATCTGTCTCTTTCTTTCCATTCAGTGGAGACACGGAAACCAACGTGGCTGGAATAGGGTGAAATTTTGGAGATAAAGACATTGATGATTGACAATAACAAAAATTCCACACTTCAATCTTTTGTTAACAAGTCTCAAGTAAATTTAATTTGTTCCATTAATTAAATATTTTAAATAATGTCATCATCATCATCATTGTTGTTGTTGTTGTCATCTTATATTTCCCGTGAGAAATTGGTTGATCTCCAATTTAGCTCAATAGTCAAAGGGTGAATCAATCTGATTCAATAACATGCTCTTGGTTTAAAAGAGCCGTACAATTAGTTTAAAAAATTAAACACAGAAATTGTGTAGAAACCTACTGAAACTATAGAAGACATTAAGCTTTTTATGATATGTAATGAAAATTGACATGTCTACCATTCAAGACAAAAATCCATTATTACTCCAGCATATGTGCCAAAGGTTCTGATTGTACCAATACCAAGAGATCTTCAGATTCTGGTTCAGAATTACCAGCTGCAATTTCCAGTATTTGGGGAGAGGTGAAAGTCTCAAAATGAAGCAACACATTTATTACTGCACATATTAACTTACATATACCATCTTTCCCCTAGTCTTAAATATTTAAACAATGAAGTTATCCTCATCTGGGTGTCCTTCAGATGGACTGTAATCTTGGACTGTAATCCTCATAAATCCCCATTAGCAAATTTTGGACCATGCTGGGAATTATGATCCAGCATTTATGGAAAACACTGTTGGAAAATCTGAATGGGTCACAGCTGCAGAAGAGAAGTTGCAGGCACTCTACAATTTTATTGTCAAACATAGCAGTAAAGAGCTCTGTAATTTATAGAAGCAGCATTGTTGTTGCTCCATTTGTTTTCTGGCATTTCCCTCTTTATAGAGACTCCAAACATGAGGCTTTCTCCTAAGCAAGCTGTGTGAAAATATAATTCACACATACAACTTGCTCAGAAAATTTGCTCAAGAGATAGATAATGTTGGGAGGGGGAGGACTGTTTTATGGTGGTTCTCCTCCTTCCTTGGAGGCAAGCTCTAGTTAATATTGGGAGAGGAGAGAACTAAACCTAGAGCTAAACAAGGTTCTGCCTCTTTCCCTTTTGACATCTACAACTGATACCCAGTTGTACATCTCTGCTTGTTCTTTCTCCCACACCTACTGCTGCCTCAGGAATTCTTTCAGCAACTCAACTTTGGTGTCATCTTACTGATGTACCTAGATCCTCAGGGTTTCATTCATGACAGTGGCTTTGATACTCACCAGACCCCAACCACCCTCTTTCTGGCTATTCTACAGTCTCTATTGGACTTAGAGTGGAAACTTCTATACATTATGAGGAGCTTCCAGGTCTTCACATCAGCAACTTTCATGTCCTTCTTTGGCCAACTCACTATACAAGCAGGTTTTCTGTTTACTGTCAGAGCATACATGTTAATGGCATGAACTTTGTTCTTCCCATTGAGCTGGCTCTTCAGGACCTGTCTGATCCTTTGATGGTACTTGAATGTTCCTTGCCTCTTCCTCATGATTCCCATGTGATTTTGGTATATCAAGGTACTTGTAACTGTCTGTATGGCTGCTATGTGACCCTCTGATAGTTCCACTCCGTTAGTCTTAACTACTTAACTACTTAACTATTTTCCTCTCTTGACTACCATCTGGCTACACTTCTCTAGTACAAATAACATCATGGTATCCATGGTAGATGGATGTGTTAAATGGATCAGCGAGTTACTGTCTCGTTCATTCTTTGAATATAAATTGATGTAGAGGAGGTGGTTGATTATAGGTCCACACTTAAACTTGTATTTATATCCATTCTTTGTGATTATTTGGCTATGCAGAACAGCAGTGGTGACAGTATATCACCTTGGTATATGCAGCACTGGATAACCACTTGGGTGAGCTGTCTTGAGCTGACTTCAAGTATCTTCCACAGTCTCACTGAGTTTTTGAGGAAGATTCTTAGTGTCTTGTTAACTTAGCATATATCAGTTCATTGGTTTGTTATCATGGCAGTAGAGATTGTTGTCAAGGCCCTAGTAGCATCTTCTAGCATACTATTCGATGGCACTTCTTTGCTGAACCTTGATAATCAGTCTTGAGGGTTGATTGGAGCTAGCTTATCCAAGATCCTATGCCTCATATCAGGAACTGTGTTCTGTAATGAAGAGGGTGGTAATGATGTTCCAGCTAGGTGTTGAAAGCACATCTAGTTGTTCTTCTGGGTCTTCTTGAGTAAAGGATGTAATACGTAGTTGGGCTATCTTCAGTTGTGATAGCAATTTCTTCTTCACTATGTTGAATAATTAGATAATTAGCTGTTTCTCAGGGCAGATATAGGTCTTCTCACCATCCATTGTTTTCTCATACACTTCATATACCCTTTCTCTTTGGGTCTACTGTTGTCATAGCATTCCATCAGTTCTAGGTTCTCTTGTCCATATCTGGTTTGTTTGTTTGTAGCCCACTTATCATCAGATGATCCTGGTTCCTTAACATCTGATGGAGACCTTGTTAATCTGGGCAACATCAGAACTGGCATATTTTGAGGTAGGCAGATGAAATGTTGGGGGGGGGGAGCCTTTGCCCAAGGACCCCTACTAGTAAGTTAGGTACCAACCGGGATTTGAGCCCTGGTCTCCTGCAGTGCTCTAACCACTACACTATCCAGTGGCATATAATCTTATATGAATAAATTGAGAGACAAATAATTGTATTTATCTGAAAGTACATTATAAAATCTGAAAACAATAGTACAGCAGAGAGGCTCATATGATGATTGCACTTGGGTAAATAAAACTTTAGGTCTGGACTTGCATTGTTCTTTCTGTATACTCCATTGGGAATCTATTATATTCTATGTTTTATATTTTACCCCTGTGTTCCTTTTTACTGAATTATGATGTGAATAAGCCATATGATAAATAAATAAATAAATAAATACTCAGTTAGGGAAGGCAAATTGGTTTCCATTAGCATGAAAGTAACTACAGACACTCCCTTGGTTTTGCCAGGTTTCCTACGCTATTTGACCAACTTTTCTGCCCAGATTATTTTAATTATCCAAATTCCCATATGTTCCTAGTGCAACTCAGTGGGAAGGAAAAATATCAAATTAGGAAATTAGGGCTACTAACATTCTAAGCCTGATGTTCTCCAGACGCAAATGATTAACATTTATATAAAATTCAGTCAGATGCTATTGGCTGCTAAGCATGTGTATAGTTGCTGTCAAAGGGAGATCTTCTAAACAGAATTGAAACATTTCAGATTCTTAGGCATTAATGTGAATATTTTAGGAATCTGAGAAATATTCTAATTTATTGGAATTATTCTGTTTTTAATCTAGCACTGTATTTTAGCCATACACACAGATATAGCCAAGAAACAAAATTGCGCAACATTTCATTGTTCTTTTTATAATTTCTAGATTCCAGATTTTGCCAATATAACGTATTAAAGGCATGCGTTTTGGGTTTAGCTAATTATGCACAGTCCATACTATAGTGAGCAGAACCAGAAAATATATTAATTAAGCTCGTTCATACTTACCTAGTGAATGAATAACTAAGAAAAATACTTCTTTCAATGAACTGTTATAAGCATTTACTTACAATTGAATGAAGTTGAAATGAGATTAAATAAAAGAATTGTTTCTTACTTTCTTCAGGTAATTTTCCTCCAAATTAAATCAAAATTCCAAATTGCAGAAGAGCCATTCTTTTAAAAATATCACTGTTAAATATGATCAAATTCCCACACAAATATGGACATGCCTGGATATATGTGGGTAAATGTATGTATGAGAGACAGTTTGGTGTAGTGGTTAAGGCAGGGGTCTGCAACCTTGATAACTTTAAGACTTGTGGACTTCAGTTCCCAGAATTCCTCAGCCAGCTATGCTGGCTGAGGAATTCTGGGAGCTGAAGTCCACAAGTCTTAAAGTTGTCAAGGTTGCAGACCCCTGGATTAAGGCATCAGGCTGGAAACTAGGAGGCTGTGAGTTCTTTGGCACAAAGCCAGCTGGGTGAGGTTGGCCAGTCACTTTCTCTCAGCCCTAGGAAGGAGGCAATAACAAACAATTTTTGAAAAAAAAAACCTGTAGAAGATGACCAGGATGAGCCCGAGCGAGGGGTCAAACCATGTCCCTGCACGCCCGCAAGAGAGCTAAACCCAACCCACCTTGAGTTCCTTCTTAACTCCCGCTAATTTCCCTTGACCGTTAGTAGTTCAGATTCTTGTAGAGAGCTTAAGCTTGCAATTAATCTTTATACTCATTTGAACTGCCTGAATCTCCTGCTTTCCCCAGCATTTGACAAAACCTTGCCAAGAAAACTGCAGGGACTTGTTGTCCAGGCAATCTCTAAAAATTGGATATGATCGAATGGATTTTTTTTTAAAAAAAAATTATACACATGCTGAATATTTGCATGAATGAATGCATGCATATCCAGAGAAGTGGAGGGGGTGGAAGAAAGAGGGCAGCCTTAGAGAAAGCTCAATTCTCTGAAGCCAAATCCAGAAACACAGAGACCCCTTTTATTCCATTCCTCCAGCTTTTTAGCAGTTTCCTTGCTTCCCATCTGTCAGTGTTTATGTAGCACTTAAAACTAAGCAAGAACGGAAGAGAAAGAAGTTATTGAAAAACTAAGCAGGATAAATGCCACAAGAATCTCCTGGGGTACCACAAGCTCTCTTTATAATGTTGGACTTTGCAGCTTTTGGCTCATCATATTATCTTCCCCAAGGGACTGTTGACATTCTAGTGTGTTTTGTTCCTATACTAGGGATTTTCTTTCCAATCCTCTCGCAGAATTATGAAAAAAAGTAATAGCACACTGATATTTTCCAGAGGCCAAATACAGAACAGTTAATGGATGGATACAGCACTATGGCATGTCAAAAGTAGAGTGGATACCATTTGTAACTTTTTTTTTAATCTCTGGATTTATCACCCAGTTATAACATACTTTGCCAGCTCTTTTCTTCATTCAAATTCTTTACAAAGAAATGCTTACTTCCAAGATGTCCTATATAGATCGCCGGGATATTTTTTCCAAACAGCACTATTTGATTAAAAAAAAAAAGAATTTGCAGTCAAAATTACTTTTAAAAGAGAAGAAATACTGGTGAGATTCTTGTGGATAGAATGTGGTGTACAGTTTTTTATTTTCTTTAAAAAATAATGTCAATTCCTTCGTTATCCTTTCAATATATTCCTTTTCCTTTAAGATTTGGGGATTTAGTGTCCATCTTTTAGTTTTTGTCCTTTGGCTTCTCCATTTTATCTCAAGGGGATTATGATCTGCCCACGTATTTGGGGAGATCTCAATCTTTTCTATTTCTATAGCTATTTCCTTATTCATCCACAACATATCAATTCTAGACCAAGATGCATGGGGGTTAGAGTAAAATGTATATTTATTAACAAACCTATGGGACACTATGAAAGCTTATATAAGGGGAACTTATATGGCAAAGAAAAATAAGGAAAAATTGAAGCAACATAATATTCTAAAGGAAGAAATTGGAAAATTGGAGAATCAACTCCAAACAAAACCAGGAGATGAATTAGTTAAAGAAACTTTGACGCTTGAGAGACATAAATTAAACATACTAGAGCAAGCAGAGATTGCAAGAAATTTAAAATTCTCTAAACAATTCTTTTTTGAACAGCTAATAAGACTGGAAGATGGCTGGCTTATAAATTGAAGAAGGAAAAAGAAGGATGGATTATTCAACAATTATATGATGAGATGGGGACCTTGCAAAACAATGAAGAAGAGAAAAAGAAAATTGTACAAAATTATTACGTGAACCTTTATAAACAAGAAGAAATAGCAACAGATAAAATTGATAATTATTTGTTGGAAGAAGGGATCATACCATTAGAGGAGGGAAAAAGAGCAATGCTAAATAGAGAAATAACGCCAGAAGAATTGAGAGGGGCAATTTTAAGACTTAAGAACAACAAGACACCAGGACCGGATGGCCTCCCAGGGGAAATTTATAAAAAAATGAGTGAGATTATGGAACCAATATTGTTGGAAATATGTAATGAAGCACTACACGAAGCGAAAATACCGGAATCGTGGAAGGAGGCGTACATCACCTTAATCTCGAAAGAAGGTTCAGATAAAAATCAAGTCAGTAACTACAGACCAATATCCCTCTTAAATGCAGACTATAAAATATTTATGAATATAATAGCAGACAGGCTGAAAAGAGTATTGAATGAGATAATACATTCGGATCAAAATGGCTTTCTTCCAAATAGACAAATAAGAGATAACACAAGAACAATAGTAGATATACTGGAATATTATGAAGCCCACCCAGAGAAACAAGCGGCCCTTGTTTTTCTGGATGCTCAAAAGGCTTTTGATAATCTAAATTGGCAATTTATGATTAGGCAAATTAGACATATGGAAATAAATTCGAAAATATGATAGCGACAATATATAAGATGCAGAAGGCTAGGGTAATAGTAAATGGGGACACTACCAACACATTTCAAATAACCAAGAGGGTACGTCAGGGATGCCCACTGTCGCCACTACTCTTTATTCTAACATTAGAAATACTACTAAATAGAATTAGAGCAAACCGAGAAATAAAGGGAACGAAAATTAAAAGAGAAGAGTACAAAGCACAGGCCTTCGCGGACGATATGGTATTTATCATTGAAGAACCTTTGGAATCTGGTCCCATTCTAATACGAGAAATAGAAAAATATGGGGAAATATCTGGACTTAAAATTAACAAAAGGAAAACCAAAATGATAGTTAAAAACTTAACAACAAATAAAAAAAAGAATTAGAAAAGGAAATGGATTTACAAATTGTTAAAAAAATTAAATATTTAGGGATATGGCTGACTGTGAGGAGGACAACTATATGGTATTAGTCCAACAAATAAAGAAAGATTTGGAAAAATGGGGGAGGCTACAACTATCGCTTTTAGGTAGGATCGTGACTATCAAGATGAACATTTTACCCAAATTATTATACTTATTTCAGACAATCCCCATATCATTAGACAAAAAGCTTTTTGGAGAACTCAATAAAATTACTACAAAATTTGTTTGGTTAGGAAAGAAGGTGAGGATAAAATTACTCTCTCTCCAAGACAGCAGAAGTAGGGGTGGCTTTGGACTCCCGGAGTGGGAACTCTATCACAAGGCAGCAACTCTGGTCTGGATAAGAGATTGGGTTAACCTAAATAACAGAAGAATTTTAATATTGGAAGGGCCCGATTTACATAAGGGGTGGCATGCCTTTATTTGGGATAAAGGGAACAGGACACATTCATATTTCTATAGACATAAAATAAGAGATGCATTGTTACGAACCTGGGATGATATAAGGAAAAAACATTATATGAAAATTCCTGGTTGGCTATCCACCATGGAGGCAATGATCCACCCCAATACATTAGATAAAAACAAAATGCCCAGATACTCAGAAATTTTAGATAAACAGGGAAAGCTTAAAAATAATCAGGTACTAAAAGAACAGGGAATATCTATTGATTGGTGGCCATATTTACAACTGCAATCTAGATACAAGAAAGACGTGGAAGAGTATGGAATTGACACGGAACCAAAACAACTAGACAAACTATTGATAGGCCCCGAAGGAAAATTAATATCCAAAATATACAATTATTTATTAGAATTTGATAGAGTAGAGGAGGTGGTGAAAGAACCGATGATCGCATGGGCAAAAAACATAGGGCACAATATAGAATTAGAAGATTGGGAAAGAATTTGGAACAAAAATTATACCATAACAAAATCTGCTGCATATAAGGAAAATCAGTATAAAATGCTATATCGTTGGCACCTAGCTCCAGCAAGGCTGGCCAAAATGTATCCGAATCAAAGCCCAAAATGTTGGAAATCTAATCATCGTCAAGGTACCTTCTTTCATGCTTGGTGGCTGTGTCCTGAAGCAAAAAAGTATTGGACTAAGATACAAGGGTGGCTACAAGAGTTAACAAAATGCCAAACAGAACTAAACCTGGAAACATTTCTCCTGGGAATACTTAAAAAGAAATTTGACAGGAAAATAAGATATTTGATTTTACACATATTAACTGCGGCAAGAATTGCGTTCGCGCAATATTGTAAGGAACGCAATATACCACCAGAGGGATTGATCATTCAGAAGATATATGAATGTGCCGAAATATATTAACTCACGCTAGAACTAAAAGAAAAAGACGATTCGGAATTTTACACGGTTTGGGAAAAATGGTATACTTGGATAGATAATAGAAACAAAAATTGGAAATATACATAAGGCTACTGTGTGGTTAGATATTGAATGTATATAGTGTATATATTGTATAGAATGCTGATCCGAAGTATATAAAAATGACACAGTCTGCTGAATATGTATTAGAGTTGTATAAAGGAAAATGGTAATAAAATTATTTATTAAAAAAAAGAAAGAATGTGGTGTACAGATAGTCTTCGGGTTACGACCACAATTGAGCCCAAAATTTCTGTAGCTAAGTGAGACATTTGTTAAATGTGTTCTGTTCCGTTTTACAACCTTTCCTGCCACAGTTGTTAAGTGAATCACTGCAGTTGTTAAGTTAATAACACGGTTGTTAAGTGAATCTGGTTTCCCCATTGACTTTGCTGGTCACAAGGTCGCAAAAGATGATCCCATGATTCTGGGACACTGCAACCGTCATAAATTTGAGTCAGTTGCCAAGTGTCTGAATTTTGATCAAGTGACCATGGGGATGCTGCAACGGTCGTAAGGGGAAAATTATCATAAGTCACTTTTTAAAGTGCCCTTGTAACTTTGAACGGTCACTAAATGAACTGTTGTAAGTCAAGGACTATCTGTATTTGTCCTTATTCATAATGGAGATGGCCAAGAGGTGTATATCAGTTAACTGCCTTCTTTTTCATCCAACAGCAGTTTGCAGTTTCAGTGGCATCCAGCTCCCATACTTCTGTTAAATCTTAAGTACTGTAAAGCCATCGTGGTAGGGGTGGGGACTGGTGAGATCATTCGGTATCATCTATGCTTCCCAATTAGAAGGAGGCAAGATTTTGGAAATTCTGGTTCAATTACCATTCCATTCACTTTTGGGATAGCTGTGTTGACCAAAACACAAATGCAATGACTGGTTAGTCCTACAATCTCCATCTCTCTCTCTGGACATAAGAAATTGCTTTCTGCTTATCTACTAACGTCTAGCTAATTTTCAAGAAACTAGGAGCAACTGTGTTGGCTCTTCATTCAATTCTTTGTCAGTGAAACCAAGTTTCACTCTTCTAGGAGAGCAAATATATGAAACCTTAAGGCAGATTCAGAGAACATCACTTTTTTTCCCATAACTCTAAGCATACTTCACTTACCTCTAAATGTCACAGAATATATTTTCCCTTTCTATCTCAAATATTTTTTCTATTAACTTTTGCCTGATTCTGAGAAAACTTTGGAACAGAGGGTAATCTACAGACTCTGTGCATTCCTTTGTCTAAAAAAATAATAATAATTCCTGGAGCCTTTTCCATTACTGAAAATCAGTAGAGTTTAAGATAAGAAATACATAAAAATGATTGCTTCATCCCTTACACAATTGCTCATTTCTAAGCACAATTCAGAATGTGATTAATAATCTTTCCAACACTTCCTTCACACTAGCCTTTACAATTTCTAATATCTGAAAGTGGGCCTGCAGAGGTATGATTGATTGTTGATGACAAGGAAAAGATTCTTCTCAGTAGCTATGCTAATCTCTAAAATCCCCTGCATCAAAAGACCAGATTTCAGTGTCAACACATCAAGATCTTCCTTCATATGAACTTTGTTATATTTCCTTCCTTCTTCCTCCCTCCCTCCCTCCTGTCAGTTTTGACTTCTGGTGGCTGCCTGCATTTTTCTTGGCAAGATTTCAAAAGTAGTTTGCCGTTGCCTTCTTCTTCCTAAGGCTGAATGAGTATGACTGGGCTGGCTTTGGGCCTAAGCTGGAACTAGAATTCGTGATCTCCCGGTTTCAAGCCTGCTGTTTTAACCATTACACCATTTGGTATAAACCCCTTCAGGTACATGAACGATGTATTTCAAAAGAAAGAAAGAAAGAGAGAGAGAGAGAGAGAGAGAGAGAGAGAGAGAGAGGGAGGGAGGGAGGGAGGGAGGGAGGGAGAGAGAGAAAGAAAGAAAGAAAGAAAGAAAGAAAGAAAGAAAGAAAGAAAGAAAGAAAGAAAGAAAGAAAGAAAGAAAGAAAGAAAGAAAAAATGGCAAATGCCATTCTTGATGTAGTCTTAGTTACGTTGTTTTAGTGCCTGAATCCCCACAGCTCTTCACCTCCCAAATGCTAAATTGCCCACTTTCCAGAAGAATATCCATCTGTTATAGAGAAGTGAGAGGGATTGGAATTATGCATTTCATTAGAGTTTCCTCTGCCATTCTCTACATCTCAATAATTTACACATGGTAGTTCATGCTACTTTCCTGGGTGGGTTTTTTTTTTTGGGGGGACATTCTTCTTCCAGACCCCTGAAGCTACTAAAGATACTGTACACTTACCTACCCTAAATTCCAATCTGACAGCAGAAACTATCTTGAAGATGGTGGGGAATTCTTTGCAAATATTATTGACTTAGCTAAGTTACTGCTGATAAATTTCTTAGAGTTATGTCCTTTGACCTTAAAAAAAAATAACCTGAAATTTGATCTCTAGTGAGTGTAAAGTAGTTTAAAAATCTGGATTTAAAAAAACACACAGTAATATTGATATTTGCCCCCTAGTGGATTCAGGGAAAAAAGCATCTGGAGAACTTGAAATGAAAATGTGAAGGGAACATGGACATCATTGCTTAGGGTTCCTTCCAGGTTCATAATTGTAAGCTTACTATGGAAATCTATGTATGAGAGAAAAACCTTGGTTGGATAATGCTTTCCCCTTTACCAGAGGCATAGATATTTTAGAAGAATTTGTAGGAAGAGAGATATGTTCATTATGGAAGCAAACAATTGGGAGTCTGTACCCCTGATCAACACATTTTATTAAAATGTGTAAACTTTTTACATCCTACCTTCAAAACACTTAGTAAGTACCATGTTGGGGAAAGCTGGATATAGCACTTTGAAAAGATAAAATTTCCTGTTGTTTTTTAGCAGGAAATTTAGCACCTTTTTAAAAAACTGGCTTAATCTTAACTAACAGATCTAGACTGTTGAGCTTATTCTTTCCTTTTGCCAGTGGGAAGAGAATCCAATTAATCCATGGGTTTTACTCTTCCTCAGCCCAATTTTTGTTTATAATATTCCAGTCTAGGAGAAGGGGGATTTCTAACCCAGCCCCTGGATGCTATATCCAGGGCACCTTAGCCTCAGTCTGTTGCTATAGGATGCCAGATATATTTGTAATAAGGTCATGCTCTTTTGGTAGAGGAGCGAACAGACCTGGTATGTATTACTAAGATCTGGTTGGGTGAGGATACTGTTGGGAGCAGGTTCAGGCTCCTATGGCAGGACTAGGCCAGTGGCCAGCCTGTGAACCAGGAACCTAGGACAAAGAAGTAACGCAGTAGATAAAACCCTGCTGACTAAGTAAACCTTAAGCTGCTGACTAAGTAAACCTTAAGCTGCTGACTAAGTAAATCTTAAGCTGGCAATGAGGAAATGACAAGATGGGAGAAGAGAAAAACATGACCATAATAGGATATATGATTGGAAAAGGTTTTAACCAATAACAATAGCACATGATAACATTATGCTGAATATAATCAATAATAAGTTACCAGACTTGTTGCCTGTATTACCATATGCCTTCTAAATAAAAGGGTCGCTCAGAACACGCCCTGGGCTGATTCATCCCGAGGAGAACCTGTGTGTTGTCTTTACTTGCTTGCCAAGATTCATGAGTAGCCCACCCTGATGTGGCAAAGCAAAAGCCACATTCTGGTGACCCCGACGTGATCGTCTCGGACCGTCCTTACTCATTCGCCTGAAGGAGGCTGCGCGCAACTCGTCCCGTCTGAAACACGGCTGGATTCTCGTGAGTATGGGCGGAAAGTTTTCCCAACAACAGGTGGCCCACCTGAAGGAATTGGGAAAGCTAACCGAATCATCTATCAAAATTTCCTCAAACGGTGGAAGAACACTTCCTCGTTTGAAAAAGAAAGATTTAGTCTCTCTTTTATTGTACATTTGGCAACAATGTCCTTCTTACCCCGAAAAAGGCACCTTAAAATTAACCACGTGGACCAAACTTGGGGAATATTTCCATGCAGCCCCAAGAGCCCCAATACAAATTTTAACTACTTGGCGCGTGGTAATGGAATGCCTTATGATTCATCATAAATTTGATGTTCAACAACCTGTGGACTCTCCTCCTCCTCCTTATGAATCCACAAAAACCATCCCAAAAGCCTTCTACCCTGTAATGCAAAAGGGAGAAGGCAATGATCCATCTGCGCCCCTGTGTCCGTGCCCCCCTCCAACGCAGCAAAGTGTGGGGGGAGACCTTATTCGGACTATGATAGAGGCACGGAATAGGGGTGAATTAGACTCTCAGGAAATGGAGGCTTGTGCTGCCTTTCCACTTACTTTTGTTGTGCCCGTGGGAGCAGCCGCCGGGGCACCTGCAGTCCCGGTACACAATCCTATGTCCATGAAAATTATAAAAGAACTAAAAACTGCAGTATCTACTTATGGCTTGCAATCTCGCTATGCTCAAGGCTTGTTGAACTCTCTTTCTACTGCTACTACTGTGATGCTTTTGGCTGATTGGCAATTGTTGTTTAATATGTTGTTAACTCCTGCTCAATATGTGATATGGTGGTCAGAATACCAAAAACAGGCAGAGATTGATATAGCTGCGGGTTTGCCCAACCCAAATATCACTCGAGATCATATTTTGGGTACTGGTACTCTCACCACCATAGCAAATCAGGCTCAAACAGACCGTGCTGCTTTTACCATCATTGGTCGTTGTGCCATGGCTGCTATAAAAAAGGTTGATGATTCATCGCCTACTCAGACCCAAACCTTTTCAAAAATCATTCAGCAGCCCACAGAAAATTATGCGGATTTTGTTAGTCGTTTGCAATTGGCAATAGAGCGACAAATTGATAATGTTGCAGCTCAGGAAGAACTGTTGATTAAATTGGCATATGAAAACGCTAATAAAGATTGCCAGAAGGTACTGCAACCTCTGGCTAATAGACCAGGTATCACTATGGCAGAATTTTTGCAAGCCTGTCGCATAGTGGGCACAACCGGATATAAAATGGAGGCATTAGCAGCTGCACTACAAAACAACAACTCATTCCCTCCTTCTTCTTCCTCCTCCTTTTCTTCCACCTCCCCCTCACCTTATTCCCGCCCAACAGGAAACTGTTTCAATTGCGGGAAACCTGGCCATTTTAAATCACAGTGCCGCGCCCCTGGGGGCGGTGCTAACAAAAAGGGAGGTCTTCAATCAGCAAAACCTAAAACTGTTTGTCCAAAATGTAAAAAGGGATTTCATTGGGCTAATCAATGCCGTTCATTTCCTTTAAATTCTTTGAACCCCCCGCAATCGGGAAACTAATTCAGGGGCTTTCAGCCAGCCCCGCTATAAAGGTTGAACCCCCAGATAATGAATACTTATCCCATTCCTTTGAAATGACAGCCAATGAAACAGTTACCTATACTTTGCCTGCTCACGTTTATCTCCTTTTTATTTCACCTCGTTTGCCATTGAATTTACCTGCTGCTTTACCTGTTTTAATTTTCCCTCATCTTGACCTGGTGGCACAAGGTGTCATTGCTGCTCCTTTTTTGCGCAGTTGTGATTCCTTTTCAGATTTGGCATTAACCATTATGGTAAATTCTCCAGTCACTATTGACAAAGGAACAATAGTGGCAACTATGATTTTGCTTGAAACTGCTTCTGATGCTTTAGCACTGGAACACACCGTGCAAGGACCTCGTCCTACTGCAGAGTTTAAACTCAACGGACGTATTTTTTCTGGTCTTTTAGACACGGGAGCTGACGTCTCTGTCATACGATCTACAGAATGGCCCGCCCATTGGCCAACTGATGACGCCCCGTCCGTCAGAGGGGTAGGAGGTGTCCAGCCAGCTAAAATTAGCACTAATTGGCTTCCTGTTACTTCTACCTCTAGCACACTCACTGCTTTTATCAAACCTGTTATTCTTCCTTTGCATACTAACCTGTGGGGCAGAGATTTGATGTCCCAATTTCAGGCAAAATTGTCTCTACAATAATGCCTTGCTCATTTACATTACGCCTAACTTTGACCAGTCACAATCCTGTTTGGATAGATCAATGGCCTTTACCCAGGGAAAAGTTGGAAGCTTTAAGATCTTTGGTTAAGGAACAATTAGACAAAAATCACATCGAACCTTCAGTCAGTCCGTACAACACTCCAGTTTTTGTCATTAAAAAGAAATCTGGTAAATGGCGTTTATTGCATGATCTTAGGGCCATCAATTCCATCTTGCAACCCATGGGGGCGCTACAATGTGGTCTTCCAAATCCAAATCTCATCCCTCAGGATTTTGACTTAATGATAATTGATTTAAAGGATTGCTTTTTTTCCATTCCTTTGCATCAACAGGATAAACATTTATTTGCTTTTACAGTGCCTGAGTTGAATAATTCTCAACCAACTCAGCGCTACCAATGGAAGGTTTTACCACAGGGCATGCTTAATAGCCCTACAATGTGTCAGTTTTTTGTTTCCCATGTTTTGCAACCATATCGAGACCTTCATCCCTCTTTTTTGATTTACCATTACATGGATGATATTTTGGTCGCAGCACCAGGCCCAAAGGGTACTGTTTTTGCAACTTTGCCAACCCTCACAACAATTTTGCAAAAAGGAGGTTTGCACATTGCTCCTGACAAGGTCCAAACCTCCCCTCCTTTTCAATATTTGGGCCATAAATTATTGGCCTCCCATGCTGCACCACTTTTTCCCTTATTAAAATTACCACACCAACCAACTTTACTTCAATTACAGCAATATTTAGGTGCTATTAATTGGATTCGACCTTATATAGGTCTCACCACTTTTCAATTATCACCTCTTTTTTCAGCCTTAACCAAAGGCAAACATCCTGCAGATGTTATTCCACTGCAGGACAGTCATTTAAAAGTGATTCAATTGGTCAACCAAGCCCTACAAATTCAGTGGGTTGACCGAATGACCCCAAACATTCCCTTTTCTCTTTTATTGTGTAATACTATTTCTTTACCTACATGTGCTATTGTCCAAACTATTCCCTCCTTGTTGATTCTTGAGTGGCTTCACCTACAACATACACCTCGCTCCACCATTACTACAAAGCCTTCCCAACTAGCTTTGTTAATTCAAAAGGGACGTTATAGATCCAAAGCCCTTGCAGGTGTAGAGCCTTCAATCATATATGTTCCCTGTTCTTTAAATACATGGGAGAATCTCCTGTCCTCCAGCGAACAGCTCCAATTTGCTCTTGCCGATTGGCCAGGAACCTTTTCTTGCCATCCACCCCCAGACCCAAGAATACAATTGTTAAAAACAGTACCATTCATTTGGCATTCTCCCTATGCATCGTTTCCTATTCCAGACGCCATTACTGTATTTGCTGATGGCAGCAAGAAGTATGGTGCCTGTGCTTGGCAGTCAAATGGGGAATGGTGTACAAAAATAACACCACCCCAAACTTCTGCTCAGCGTGCAGAACTCGTTGCTTCAATCCTTGCCTTTCAAACCTTTTCACAACAACCTTTCAATTTAATTTTGGATAGCTTGTATGTTTCTCAAATTGTTTCCTCAATATTTCAAGCCTATCTTTCTCCTTCTATAGAACATAACCTTTTGTCTCTTTTTCTCACTTTACAACATTTGATTTCTGCACGATCACACCCTTTTCATGTTTCTCACATTCGAAGTCATCAGCCCTTCCCAGGCTTTCTTCAGGAAGGCAATGATACAGCTGATGCTGCGGCGGCTGCCGCTTCTTCTCCTTTCCTTTTACCTGTTACTCATTTTCCAGTGTCTTCTTTGACTCCATGGGAAAGTCATTCCTATTTTCATCAGAACAAGAAGGCGCTTATCAAACAGTTTGGCATCACTGCGGGGGAAGCCACCGCTATTTTACAGCAGTGCCCCACATGTAGTAAACAGGCACATTCCATCCCAATGGGTGTCAACCCCAGAGGATTGGAATGTTGCCAGATTTGGCAAATGGATGTAACCCAGTATGCATCCTTTTCTCCATGGAAATACATTCACGTTTCCATTGATACATTCTCTGGGTTCATCATGGCCTCCCCCCAAAGGGGAGAAGCCACCAAACATGTCATCAATCATTGCATTCGGACCTTTGCAACGCTGGGACGCCCATTAGAACTTAAAACTGACAATGGCCCTGCTTATACTAGCACCGTCTTTGCTACCTTTTGTCAAAAATGGGGAATCATCCACAAGTTTGGCATTCCCTATAATAGCCAGGGCCAAGCAATAGTAGAGAGAGCGAATCAGACATTAAAAACCTCTCTTGACAGACATATTGAATCAAAAGGGAAAGGACCCCCTAGCCTCCCAGCTGTGCAAGACATTTTAAATCTTTGTTTATATACATTGAATTTCCTTAATCTTACTGGAACTCCACCGACGTCTGCAGCAGACAGACATTTTTCCTCTCCTCCCATTACCCCCTCCCGCCCACAGGTCTGGTATCGCCAACTCCCAGATCCGAAGTGGAAAGGTCCAGTTGACTTGATCACTTGGGGACGTGGCTACGCTGCTGTTCAGCTTCCTGACAGAGTTCTGTGGGTGCCGGGTCGCCATGTTCGCCCATATCATCCCAAACCTGATCCAAAAGACGATGTTCCTAACAACGCTTTGCCTACTGGCAGACAGACAGCATCCTGACGCCTTTCTTGCCCTCCACAATCCTCACCAGCCCCAAACCTTAACGTGGGTGGTGTTGGACATCCGCGCAAACATCCTGAACTCCACTTCGTCCGTGGCAGTGCCGGGATCCTGGTTCCCTGACCTGTACTTTGATTTTGGCATAATGCTGGGGGCCACCACCATCACCAGCCACCAATGGATCAAGAGATGGCCCCTTTATGTTTGCCCTGGCTATAGGAAAGACATAATATACCGGAAGAAATGTGGGGGGGAAAGCGTATACTTTTGTGCAAACTGGGACTGTGTCTCTACGGGAGAAATAACATGGGACCCCCCTCTCAAAGATGATTTTATTACGCTCAAACGGACTGGCGAGAATGTTAAATGTGAAAAAGACCAAAGACACTTTAACTGTAATCCGGTTAAGATTTCCTTTACCACCCAAGGAAAAAGGCACGGGGGGTGGCAGGCAGGCGTTACTTGGGGAGGTCGCGTTTACGACAACAGCAACAAGCTAGGGAATATCTTTACCATAAAACTGATACAAACCCCTATAGGACCCCCGGTATCGATAGGCCCCAACAACATATTAACTGACCGTCAGGCGCCTCCCCCACAACCCACCGATATTTCTGAGAAAAATCCGCCTACTCCTATTGATCATTCTTACTCTCCTTCACAGAGCCGCCCTGGGAACCCTCTTTGGGACATTGTTACTGCCGCCTATCGCTTGGTAAATAGCACCCATCCTAACCTTACTACAGCCTGCTGGTTTTGCTACAATGTTCAACCCCCATATTATGAGGCTGTAGGGTTTGTCTCTCCATACAATACTTCCTTGGATGATAAGGTATGCAGATGGAAACATGGCTCACAAACACTGCAGTCAATGTCAGGTAAGGGAACCTGCATTGGACAGGTACCCACGCAGTATAAACAATACTGCAACATAACACATAGTGAGATTGACACAACACTTTTTTACATACCACCTAGGGAAGGATGGTGGGCTTGCTCTACAGGCCTTACAGCCTGTGCCCACGGCCATGTGATAACCACCAAAGGCTTCTGCATCCTTGTCCAGGTCTTGCCACGCATATACATTCACACAGAAGAAGAAGTTTACCACACCTACTCAGGGTCAGGACTCATAAGACACAAGCGAGAACCTATTTCCACTCTCATAGTAGCTCTTTTGGTAGGACTTGGCCTAACCGGAACAGGAACTGGCATAGCTTCCTTCGCACATCAGTATACTCAATACCACAATCTTAGAGCAGCCATCGATGAAGACCTAGAGAGAATAGAAACTTCTATATCTCACTTACAAAAATCTTTAACCTCCCTTTCTGAATTGGTCTTACAGAACAGAAGAGGACTTGATTTGCTTTTTCTAAAAGAAGGGGGGTTATGTGTGGCCTTAGGAGAAGAATGTTGCCTCTATGCAGACCACTCTGGCATAGTGCAGGACTCCATGACCAAACTCAGGGAGGGCCTGAATAAACGAAAGAAGGAAAGGGAGGATCACCAAGGATGGTTTCAATCCTGGTTCAACTTTTCTCCATGGATGACCACCCTGATAAGTGCCATAGCAGGACCACTGATATTGTTACTCCTTGCATGTATATTCGGCCCTTGTATTTTATCTCGCTTAAAAAACTTTGTGGAAACTAAAATAGGTAACTTGGAAAATATGGTATTAGAACATCACCATTATCAACCAATACAATCTGGAAAAGTTATGGAAAACACGTCCCTCCTCACACTAGACTCTGACTATGAGTTGGAATTTATTAATTCTATACAATTACGTAGGTCAATGCTAAACCTTTCAGACGCCAAACACCTTTTTGTTATGACCAGCAATGAGGAGGATGATGTCACCCCACCCTCTCTTGGTACCGACAATGCCGACCCTACTTCAGATGTTGGCAGCTTAAACGGTACCACACACTTCAATGGCAAGTGTTTTCCTGATAGACAAAATCTGATGACAAATGACACAGCTTTATAAAAGTAAAAACAGAGGAGATGTTGGGAGCAGGTTCAGGCTCCTATGGCAGGACTAGGCCAGTGGCCAGCCTGTGAACCAGGAACCTAGGACAAAGAAGTAACGCAGTAGATAAAACCCTGCTGACTAAGTAAACCTTAAGCTGCTGACTAAGTAAATCTTAAAGCTGGCAATGAGGAAATGACAAGATGGGAGAAGAGAAAAACATGACCATAATAGGATATATGATTGGAAAAGGTTTTAACCAATAACAATAGCACATGATAACATTATGCTGAATATAATCAATAATAAGTTACCAGACTTGTTGCCTGTATTACCATATGCCTTCTAAATAAAAGGGTCGCTCAGAACACGCCCTGGGCTGATTCATCCCGAGGAGAACCTGTGTGTTGTCTTTACTTGCTTGCCAAGATTCATGAGTAGCCCACCCTGATGTGGCAAAGCAAAAGCCACAGGATACGAAGAGGACGCTTATCTGAAATTTGCGAACTGGGAGCCATGATTCCAAGAATGAGAGGACTTTATTGAGACCTTGGCTAATATTAAGGGAAGGAGCCCATCCACCATTTCAGAATAAGATGTAATTATTATGACATTGATACTCAGTTAGATTTTTGCTCCCCACGCTGGACAGAAGCTCTAGTAGGAATTCATATCTGAAATCTGGAGGCAATGAGAAACTAAATGGGATGAAATAATTTGGGGGGAAAAAGTTGGAGGTGTTTGTGCATGTAACATTACATGGGTTGTGAAGCCCTTCTCTAGCTCAGGAGAGGAAAGAACACATTCTAGAGGAGCAGGTCCATGGTATGGGATTCATGAATCCCACTGGATCAACCAGTGGTGACTATAGCCAGGTGTGCTGGACTATCAGTTATATCCTTTTTTAGAGTGGGGCCTTAGCAAGAGCAATTCATGCCATTATAACTGCATGATCAGGTTACTATATCTGGACTTGTTCTTGAAGACCATCCAGGAATTGCAATTGTTGCAGAATTAAGCAACCTAAAGGCTGTCATGAGAGACGCAATTCATTAGGAAGGCCTATACAGTATGACGCAGGTACTGTACTGATTACCAATAAGTTTCACAGTGCAAGTCAAGTTGGTGGTGTGGATCTGAAGGCCTGCGGGGCTTGACCATTTCCTTCAAACAGTATCTGCCCAATCTGTTCTAATCTGGAAAATAAAGGAGAGAGAAGAGAAGAGTCAGATTTCCTTGGTGATCATTCTGGCCTTCTGGAACAAATCTCCTCTTGTTGTTAGAAGAGCTGCTTTGATTACATTTGGGAAAGAAGTAAAGATACTGCCCTTTCAACAAGCTATTGGAATTGAATGATCATCTGGAGATAAGGAATTGCTTTTAACTGTTTTAACCAGAATTTTGCTGAGTAATCTGTTTGGTACAGTGTTAATATTTTAGTAGGTGCTATACAAGTTTTATAAATGAATAAATAACCTACCTAACCCAAGTGTAACTATTTTCAAAGATGTCCCTTCACACAAGTATTTTCTCATCTCATTTTAATGCAGGCAAAAGAGAATTGGATGTGAACTCTACAGCTTTAGAAATATCTTACATAATCCCCTGCAAAGTAATCTCCCAAAACATTTTTAGATAAAATTGCAGTAGATGACCTTTTCAGCCTAGTGTCCTATTTCACAAAGATCAGAATAGTTAAAAGTGGGGTCTTTCTAGTGGCAATGCATAAATGCAAAAGCTGGACACAGAGAAAAAGCAAGAGAAAGAAGATAAGAGACTTTCACACTGTAGAATACAGTTGCTTAGTATTATGAACTGCAGGAAGAATTATTCAGTTCATCCTGGATAAAATTAAGGCTGGCTACTCTCTGAAGACAATAATACACATACAGTACAATGGATATGTGATGTGAATAGATGATGGAACTAAAAAAAGTTGAGAGGAGACAATGGATGCCAGCCATTAGGGTTGGCATGCTTTGGATCTCTTCAATTAAACAGTGACAAGTTTTTAGGACTCAGGGGGTGCACCTTCTCAATTATAGTACCTGTACTCTGGAATGAACTGCCCTGAGATCTGACATCCTGTTTCAGAGGGCCTTAAAGGGCATGGTTATTCTTCCAGAACTTGAGCTAGGGTGGTGGGTGGAATGTGCACCTGGAGAAGCAGTAGGGGAGAGTTTTGGCAATACACAGCTTTCCCAAAGAGAATAAGAGACTGCATAATCCTAAAATGGGGGAGGGGAGGGGGGGGAAGAGGTTCAGGGTGCCAACCCTAGAATCTTTCAGGATATATTTAGTAGGTTAGAAGTTTGTAGCTTTAGTTTATCAAGATTCTGTCCACTATGTGTAAGCAAATAAAGGAGTGAATTTGATTGGACTTCACTGTGTTGTTTCTAAGCTTGATCCCGACAGGTGGTTGGAGAATTTTTCAAGCTTTGTTCTTATATATTCTTTGCATTGTTGGCCAGAGTCACCATCTTGTTTTCTATTTTGCTATTTGTTTGGCTCTGGTGGGTTTTTTTTAATGCATTCTACATTATTGCATTTTATTCTTTTATCATTGTGAGCTGTCCAGAGAATGGTTAGTGCCTAAATCAATTAAATTAAATTAGTGGGTGGCCAGAATCAAAAGGACTACCGCATTGTCCTTGGATGAACCATGAATTATTTGCAGTCACCATGAATTGAACCTGTCTTGATTATGTATGATTAGCTATTTCTACCAAATGCTTCCATAAGGTACACAAGCAGAGTATGATTGCCCGTGTACCTGGTATTCAAAGATAACGAAATTTCTAAGTCACCTGTAGCTATTAACTGTACATGCCACTAAATATTGCATTATCTTTTGATACTAATACAAGCCAATTGCCTCAGTCAGGAAAGATTAGCATTACTCATTCTTGAACCCTTCATGAATGTGTTGGCTGTGTTCACTCTTCATCATTGAATGCTTTTTAACTGTAACCCTTGGGACTGCTGACTTTCAGGCATGACCTTACCACAATGAAATAAATCACTAACTCATTAATTTTCCTCTATTAAAAGCACATCAGGCATTTTGCTCATAACAGAATCAATATATCAGGAACCTTGTTGCCTAAAGTGGCAATTTATCCTGCCTCCATTAAACAGGAACTCCAAACTTCTCTTGAGCAGCAAATATCACTGAAGTGTGGTTATCTCAAATATTTATTAGCAGTAAAATTCTCTCCATGACATTTCAGAATGAAAATCCCAAGCCAAATTCCAGGCCTGTCTCCAAATGCAGTTGAAGAAATTGAACAGAAAATTATTTGTTCTTTCTACAGCTTTAAAAAGTTGTATGTGGGATGCATGTTAAATGATTATGGCTAATTTTAACACAGAGACTGTAAAACTGTAGCAATGAAATGAGCCAATATTTTATCACTGAATGTATTTTGGTATAATATACCTACCTTGGTTATGTGAGGAAGTTTATGCTGGTTTGTAACATAATCTTTAGGTTGGTGATTCTAATTTGCATAACCTAGGTTAAAGCTGGCCTCTGGTTGCCCTTAAGGTATACTGGCCAGAATTTGCCCAAAATATCTGATGTTGTCTTTACCACCAACAGGAAAAGGTGCATATGACAATTAGCATGCCTCAACCCGATAACACAATTTTCTTTTCCTCCTCACTATGTGAAAGCCTCAGTTGACCAAAAGCATGAATGGTGGCAAAGGCCAATATCTACGAGCCTATCTGGTGATAATCTTTTTTCTTTTTCTGTTTTGTTTTTGGTGCCTTAACATCATTTTTGATTCCTGTTGACTGCCTGCAGTTTTTCTTGGCAAGATTTTGTTAGTGGTTTGCCATTGCCTTCTTCCTAGGGCTGAGAGTGAATGGCCCAAAGTTAACTAGTTGACTTTGTGACTAAAGGAGGACTAGAACTGTCTCCTGGTTTCTAGCTTAATGTCTTAACTATTACACCAAATCCCAGCAAATGGGAAAGATAAAACGTAAAAGATGTATGTATGTATTCAATGGCATAGCATATCAACTGTATTCAGCAAACAAGAAGTTTCCTATTATATGTACAAATCCACATACAGATTAAAATGCACACATGGCTATTGTATTGTAGTATTTGAATAATTTGGATTACTACACCTTTAGTAGATCTCAATTATTCTTGCTCTAGCTGGTCTTTTACTCTAAGAAAAAGCAATGCTTTCTTTTGCTTAATATGCTCCCTGACTGCAGATATTGTCACTTATAAAATATTAGTTATGATATATTTTGCTTTAATATGGTCAATTGTGGTTTGTTCAATAGCAAACAATGTTTTACTGTAATGTATAGACTAAACATAGAATAGGATCTCGACAATAATAAATAAAAAGGCTCTTAGAAGAGGGGATTTCTCCAATTCAATGTGCAACCGATTTAGGATGTTTTGTTTACTTTTGCTTTTGATAACCATGACCTTATTGAACAATGGCTTCACATAACAACCAGAGGTTAACCATGGTGATCTGCTTAACTACTGCCCCAAAAAGAGGTAATAAAATTGACTTGAGTCACATGAACCGGTTTACAACTGTTGCAACCTATGACCATCATGGACAAGCTCATTAGTTGTAAATCGAGGACTATCTGTATATATTGCCTTATGCTAGCAGAAAGTATTTCTGACTGCTGCTTGTGTGTACAATAACCAGCCTTGTTTCAAATCCTGCAACCCAGCCTCTTAAACTACACATCTGTTTTGACAGAATCTCTTCAATTTGTTTGACATTTCTATCCCTATCATGTTTAGTTAATCTTCTGTCATATTTTGGATTGCTCTGTCTGTTAGCTGGTCTGCATTACACCTTATAGAAGCTGATTTTTCATTATATCAAAAATACAAATACTTTTACAGGTATCTTCCATAACCCATTGAACCAAACTCAGAGGTTGGGGCATGTACAATATACCTTTTTGGGTGAAAAAGGCACATGTATATACGTGGCTAGTTGTTGACAGGGCTAAATTGGTGAGCAGAATATTTATTTTTCAAACTTCTATAGCCACCCATCTTATATATAGCTATGATTCTGTCCAGCTAGCAATTAAAATATAAAAACAAGATAAAGGATAGAACAATTTAAAAACAATACAATGTAAATACAGCTCATAATCCCATTTATCGGAACAATCAGTAGATCCTCTGCACTGGCTCCAGCATATCGCTGGGTCCCTGTGTCCATTGGCAAAACCATGTCTTCAGGGCCCTGCAAAAACCCAGCAAGGTCGAGGCCAATCTGATCTCTGGAGGGATGATATTCCATAGGGCAGATGCCATGGCAGAAAAGGCTCCTTTCCTGAGTCT
The DNA here is from genome assembly GCA_023970755.1 of Azemiops feae. NCBI lineage: Eukaryota > Metazoa > Chordata > Lepidosauria > Squamata > Viperidae > Azemiops > Azemiops feae. Next base: position 587,731 of record JALGBA010004223.1, read on the forward strand.
TGCTACATGATACACTCTGGCTGATGGGACCTGCCACATGCTCCTCCTGCTCAACTGGATTGGAATTGGTAGATGTTATTGGGGAGAGGTGGTCCTTCAAGTAACCTGACTCCATGCCACGTATGGTTTCAGCATCAGGAATTTCTGACGCCAGGAATTGAACCTGGAACAAATTGACAGCCAATGAAGCTCATGCAGCAGAAATCTTAACATGTGCAGATCATGGAGCACATATAATAGTTTGTACAGCTGCATTTTGAACCAGTTGAAATTTCTGAATGCTTTTCAAATCCAGACCTAGGTAGAGCACACTGAGTAATCCATATGAAATAACTGAAATATCAATGATGATGATGAGGATCTCCTGATCTAGGAAGGGGCACAATTGGTACACAACATCTATTACTTTTTAAATGCTTTTGGAGCAGAAAACAGGTAGGATTTTCATAAGGTAGTCCTCATTTAGGAACTGCCTCATTTAGCGATCATTTGCACTTATGGTGATGAAAAAGTAGCTTTACAGCCATTTATGACCTTCTCAGGTTTATTAAGCAAAGGAAAGCTGAAGTAAGATCACAAGCATAGTAGTGGTGTCACGTAGCAAGGACTTCACTTGAGTTGCTGGTCCCAATTCTAGTCTCTAAATGAGGACTACTTGTATTTTAATTTCTAGGCAGAACAAATTGGTATCAACTGATAAAGCACAGATAGAATCATATACAGATTTATGAAAAATATTTTTATTACATAACACCTTGTTTTTAACAATGTTGATTTCTTTTAAAATTCAGAATACCTGCATCATTCATGTAAAATAGCTTGATACAGTACATGGTATAGTTTTTCCTCAAATTCTAAGTTCTCCTAACATCATAATCCTTTATTAAGGGCGACCCCCCCAAACCAGCCTTTCCCATCCTGGGGGGCCTCCAAATGACCAACTCCCCCAGATCTAGCCATGCTGGCTGAAAACACGTGGAACTGAAATCCAATTCATCTGGAAAGATCTAGGATGAGGAAGAGTGCCCTAAACAAATGTGCGAACACCTTTAAAAATATTTAAGAAAATTTAAAATCCACTACATCAAGCCAGCTCTCAAAAAGTCATGACAAACATATCTGGATGAATGCCGCACTGTTTTTTTTGTTTTTTTTTTGCAGGGGAACATCACTCATGCTTTTTTAACTTCCAAAGCATGCTCACAAATCAGTTAACACCAAGAGGGGGGAAAAACATTGCCTATGACAATCAGTATAGTTTGCTGAACCAAACAGCTTTATCTTAATAACACACTCATTACTATCAAATAGCAGCTTTAATACCAGTCAAGTCATAGATCTGAGAACAAAATAAACTTATGTTGAAAATTAATCTTTGGGAAGCTTGTAAATCTGCTGGAAAAAAATGTTTGTTTCTTTTTATTATGTCTTTAAAAAAATCTCTGCAGCAAACTTGTTGGTCATAAAACATTGCTCAATGTGGAAAATGGATCAACCCACAAAGAAGTCACTAAAAATCAATGTATATCAAAATTCTCTCAATTGAAGCCATAGATAGTTTGTTTTCATCTCATTAACACATACTGTATACTTCAAATACCAGTTAAGAGATTTTTGTGTGTGTGTATTATTGGTCAGATAATGTTGTCAACATCAATAGAATTCACAACAACAAAAATGCTTGCCCCTAGCACATTTCACAGTTTCAACTGCTACAGACTGTCACTGAAAACAATGCATTGGTCAGTCTGAATCATGTCAAGTAAACTATGGAAGTAGCATATCCACAACACAAACTGTGCTAGTACTTTCTTTTCAAGTCTCATTCCATCAACAGGTACAATCTGAGGGAGGGACTACTCCCAGCCTGTGAAAAGTAGCAGAACGTGGCTATCAGACATTTTGACAGTTCCAGTACATTCTTGCAGCCCAAAGCCAGGTTCCAGGCAGACAGCAGCACGGCCAGTCCTGCAGTCTTAGCAACAGTGCATTGACTTTATTCAGGTGCAGCTTAGTACCGGTGTGTCTGATGAGAGTATTGTGGAGGCTGCTGGGAGGTAGTTGAATATCCCATGCTACTCTGGGGCTGTGATGTGCTTGGTCCAGGGTTAGGGTAGGCAGCATGGGGGTTGGAACGCTGAAAAAGAATCACAACACAGTTGACATTGTATACAAAGTGCAGTTCATTTTAAGAGATGACAAAACAGGCTTGATCCAAAGCTTATTAACCTTTGCTCCCTGCGACCAACTCAGATTGGATCCTGCAACATTATCCTGGGACACACATATTTACTTTTATTCGCAAAACATGCTTGCTTTGATTCATTCTTTAAATATTCACAAGAACACTGATGCCGAAGATTAACCCCCCACCACAACTAGATCTGGTTTTCATATATACCAGGGGTGTCAAACTGCCGTCCCACGGGTTGGTTGCATCATATGGAGGCCACACCCATCCCAGCTCCTGCAATGCAAAAAAAGTCGCGATACGTCACGTCATGTGATGCGGCGAGTTTGACACCTGTGATATATACCAACACAATGGTATATATTTACATAGATTAAAAAAACACAAATTCTTGCCTATCCTCTTTAAGCAGTCTTGATGACAAACGGGTAACATTTCAGAAATACTTTGTCCATGTAATGAAACTACATCGAGTACACTTTCCTGCTCTGGAGCATATGCTGAGTGTGGTAGAATGTGTCCTACTTAAAACCATGTATTTACCATGTGGGAGCATAAAAATGCATTAGAATATAGAAAACTTGAGAAATGACAATTGAGTTGGGTGGCATATAAATTTAAGATATTATTATTAATTTGTCTTCATCTTTTCACACATAGAGCAGATAAAGTAATTATTTCAAAATTTCCCCCATGCCATTATAATCAGAAGTGTTTAAGATAGCAGGCTGAGACCTTGAGCTTCATTATATTCAACAACTGAATAGGAAAAGGTAAATCCTCTTTGATACAATAAGCCAGTGGTGGCGAACCTATGGCACACGTGCCAGAGGCAGCACTCAGAGCCCTCTCTGTGGGCATGCGTGCCGCCGCTGCCAGCAGCTTGCACAGGTCCATTAGGCCGCTGCCCGGAGCAGCAGCCCCACCCAGCACAAAGGAGGCGAAGCGACCAGCTAGCAAGCTCGAGTAGAGGTGGTAGAGCACACCCACGCTCAGCAAGCCAAAGGCCACCCCGAGCAGGGAAAGCCGGATCCCCATCGGCGCCATGGCCCCCCAGTCCCAGCTAGGATTGCGTGCCTCCCCCCATCTATGCTGGGCCTCCTGCCCACCGCCCCACCCGCCAGAGATCCCCTGGATCTCCCCCAACCCTGCCCGGCCCCCCATGAGCAACATCGAGGTGGCCCTGCCCACCCCAGCCATGCCCACCCAGTCTGCCTTGACAACCTCATCCATGCCCACCCAGTGGGCCACGCCCCCATGCCCCCCCTGAGGGCACACAATGCTGATGCGGCCCTGGCACTTTGTGATAAATAAGTGGGTTTTGGGTTGTGGTTTGGGCACTTGGTCTCTAAAAGGTTCGCCATCACTGCAATAAGCTATTAACTCAGGAGCTACTGGTTTGGCTCTCCACAACAGTCCCAGTTCCTCATGAGAAAATGAATTGCCTGCTCATGAGCCTTCTCCAATAGCAAAGTTCAAAAGCATTAATAATCTTCCTATCCTGCTTCTTGAAAGCCCTACTTTCACTTCCATGGAATATCACAGGAAAAACCACTGCCTGCACGATTTTGATCTTTGCAGGTCACTGTGGCATCTAATTATGTTTTCCAGAGAGTCTTTATTGCTACTCTATCAAGGGCTAATTTGCCGGGCATTTGTCTGCTGGTTCCTTTACTTGTGATAATTGATTGATAAAAAGCAACAGTTGTCCGTATCTTCACTGGGAATTCATTTCATTTTCATTTCTAATGGCTGTAGATTATTTGCACCTGTAGCTATCAATACAGAACTGCAGGTTTACACAAATGCACACAAACACATACCTCTCTTTACTATGCTATGCTAATTGACAATATTTTCAAAATACTCAGGAAAATAAATGCTAGATTAGAAAGAGATCCTGAAATGTGGTTGTGAGTGTTTATTTGAAAAAGTAAATTATTTAGATATCTCCCAGGAAGCCTACTGAACACGATAGAATTGCAGATATGTAAAGAAATATATTCATTTCCTCTTTATTAAAACTATGAAGTTATACTCCATGAATGACTTTAATAATTTAAAAATAACAGTTAAAACTGGTTAACCTTATGATATGAAAAAATTACACATTGGACAAAATCTGCTTTAATACTGTACACTCAATAACCATATTTGTCACATATGACTTATATGCATGTTTCTTCTATTGAAAAATAGTTGCGTAAGGTTTTTTTTTTTTTTTTACAGAAACAATATTTATAGAGGAATATTATCATGGATAAAATGCGGCTCATTAATATTTTGTTTGAAACCCCAAAGCTCATCTTGTTAAGGTTTTTTTTGTTCACAGGGAAGATTCTACACCTTTTGACTCTTTTATGTACTTTCATTGATTCCAACATTTTTATTTGACATAAGGTTCGCAGATGTGTGACAGTCTGAAACAGAAATATCCATTAAATGCCGGATTGCAACATAGCCTTGTCCTTTAGTCAGAATAGAACAGCCTGCCACAAATGGCACATTCTTTTCATAAGAAAGCATATGACTTCTGAAAAGCTGAGCCGTGGCCTTCTTTTGTGCGCCTTCTGCAAATAACTTCTACTGAACAGAGACCAAACCCAAGGATATGCTAGATAAAAATACGGTGAGCAAAAGCAAAAAGAGTCAGGTTCTAATCTGCCTACTAAATACATGAATAAATCAATCGCCTAAATTGTCAAAAAGATTTTAGCATCTGAATATGTAACCTGATTTTACTGAATAATACACTGGATAATTTTTTTCTCTCTCAAAAGCTTTGATTCCTGAAAAACATTTGGTTGATTGTGAACATATAATTTCAGAATGACTGTATCAAGTGGGGATCTTGAGAAATAGGAAATTAACTTTTAATGACTGTAATGTATTTAATTGCATGTTTCCGACATGCTGCATGAATTCAAGAGGGCTAAAAGTGTTTTGTTGCTGATTTTTGTTTGTGCTCAATGTCCGAGGCATCTCACTATAGTGTACAAGAACAGTCAGTCAGCACTGATGGATTCCAGCTGCCCTGATACTGTTTTTTCTATTGTCCAGGTAAAACCTTTAACCATGTTGTCATTGACTGCATCTAGACTTTCAGGAAAAATGTCCCAAGCGTGAATGGAGAAAATGAATCTTTAGTGACATGCTGCAATTCACGATCTTGTATGCTGTAACAAGTTTATCAATCAGCTGAATGTAGTTTAGTGCCTTGTAATTGCCAAGAAAATTCTCAGCAACATCCTTAAATGCTTTCTAGGTGATTTTTATCTGGCCCCACTAACAGATCTTCGAATCAATTGTCACTGATGATGTATCTGATCTGTGGACCAACAAAATCCTTAATCTTGGCATTAGTTACTCTTGGAAACATGTCTCAAATAACATAAACATTCACTTTCCTAGTTCATTGCTTTTATAAAATTTTTGCAGAAGTATTTTTGTCGGGTCAACAAGTGGTTATTGTCCCACATTTTTCTGTTCTGGAATCAAATTCCTACAGAGTAGCCATTTCTTTTTAATGTAATGTGACTCTCTTGCACAACTGTCCCATTTACATATGTAACAACTATGTATCTGAGCTGCATTCCAAGCAGAAGAGGTTTTATATTCCAGTTGTACTTGGCGTACCAGATGTGCTTCAGCAACAGTTCCATGTTTTTATATGTTTCATGTGTGCAGCATAGCCAACAAATACCGAAGGATGTACATTGCTATTGTGTAAAAACAAGAGATTTCTATAAAATGGTTTGTGATATATTAAATTCTAGGTTATTTTTCATGATTGGCAGCCAAAAATCTATAAGACACACCCAAAAGTGCTCATGAATCTTGGCAGGAAGGCAATATAAAAATGAAGACAGTTTATGCACCCTTTGTGGTATGCAGGTTTCATTACTAATCTTTTTTAATAATAAAAGTGGATTCAAACAGATACATGTCCAATGATTTTCTTGAAACGTGTGATAAAATAAATATTTCGCAAAGTAATGCAACAAAGACTAGGAAAGAGAAGTGAAAAGGGCATACCTGATAATCTGAGGTCATAATAAGTCCACCTGAGGTAGTGGTAGGAGGAACAACTCTCACTTTTTTCAAAGGAGGCCCTTGTGTATGACTGTTGTCTTGATTCCCTGGATGACCAGTTCCATTTGTGTGGTTATTGCCCTGCTGCTGCTGCTGGTTCTTCTCAAGTGGTTAAAGAAAAAAGAAAAATACAACTCAGAAGCAATTCAAATGCTGGCAATATGAAATTCTCTGTAAGGTCAATGGGACACCAAGGTGATACTAATTAAATCACTGCCTAGATCTAAAGCAAAGACAACCTATCAAAATATTTACTCAGCCTATCAAAAATGTTTACTTGGAACTAAATTGAGATTATGTGTATAGGTAGTACTCGCTTATCAGTTGCTTAGCAACCATTTGAAGTTACGATGGAAGTTACAATGGACTTTAAAAATGACTTATGACTTATCCTCAAAGCTACAACTGCTACACCCACACCCGGTCACATGATCGCATTTCAGGTGCTTGGCAACTGACTTGCAAATATGACTGAATGCATGGTCACATGACCGTGATTTGTGATGTTTTTGCCAGTTTTCAGAAAAAACTTCCCACTTGGGAGAATGGATTTGCTTAACAACCATGTGCTTTGCTAAAAGACTATAGTGATTTGCTTTACCATTCTCATAAAGACAATCGTAAAATTGAGTCAGGCTGCATGGTGACCTACTTAATGACTGCATCAACTTACAACCAAAATTCTGGTCCCAATTGTGGTTGTTAAGTAAGGGCCTTATACTAAGTAAGCATTTAGATTTGTAGCCATAATTAAAGCTGAGTAATAAGAAAAGAATTTCTAGTCCTGTGCTGCAGGAGATAATCCTTCCTGTCCTCCAGGAGATAATCTTGCATTGTATTGTCTAAGGCAGAGATCCCCAACCTTTTGGGCACCAGCGACCAGTTCTGTGGAGAGAGGTTTTTCTACAGACCGGAGGGTGCGTGGTTTTGTGTGCTCCCTGCATCTCGTGGACGGGGCTTTGCTTGTTTGTGCGGACCGGTTGCTGGCATGCCACGGCCTGGTACTGGTCCATGGACCGGGGGTTGGGGACCCTTGGTCTAAGGTCTTCTATTGTATAGCAAAGCCCTGGATCTTGTAAAATTGCACACTGCTGAGATCCAATGTTATTTACAGCTTTGTAAAAAGCAATTGTTTTTAGATCTGTTTAAGATTCTTGCCACATCTCATCACCAAGCTGGTCACATTATCAAATGGTCATGCAGTAAAGATAATTATAGTACAAAGTGAGATTACAAAATTCAGTCCCAAAGAGGATTGTTCCATAATACATGCCCAAAATTATTTCTGCAACTCTTAAAAGGTTTCATTTTATTATTGTCCTTTGTTCTTGTAATAGTGAAGTTTGTTTTCACAAAGATTTATACAATGGCTGTGAAGTCTGCTACTCTGCAAATACCAGTAGTTCAAATCACATCCAAATTAGGTATCCCCCGAAATATTTAAATAAATTTGTAACTCTACAAATTATGTGAGTTGTCAATCTCTGACATTAAGCCTTTCAATATTTGGTAGATGTTCTTAAATTTCTCACTGTAATGTTTAGTACTGGAAATAATAGTGATAAATGTAATGATATTCCCATATTATCAAATATTCATTTTGTTTCCACAAGTGACATTTAATTCTCATATTCTGACAAGGAATAGTTCAATAAAAGTAATGCCCCTAAATATACATAGAAAAATATACTTCATGTCCTTATTATGTGGTCTTCATATACTAAACGATTTTAAACAGAACTATTAATACAATCTAATTCTCCAAATCATAGACAAGTATAAAACTGTACAAGATGGGAAAAATTCTAAATGTACTTGTTTTGTCATAACCCTTGATGTGATACTTACTTTGTCTCCTTTGTCATCAGGCTCTTCTTCAGTTAAAAATTCTCGTTTTGGATATGGGATCTGACAGCCTGCAAACACACTGCAAAAGTCCATTTATTTAGTGTGTTAATGAAGAAATGTATGAAGGAAGATATCTGTAAGTACAGGTAGTCCTCACTTACTTTCTTATTTAATGATTGTTCAAAGTTATTATGGTGTAAAAAAAACCAAAAAAAACCAAACAGCTTTGTGACCAATCCTCATATTTATGACCACTACAGAGTCCCACAGTCATGTGATCACCATCTGAGCACTTTGCAGCTGGCATGTATTTATGATGGTGGTAACGTCACTTGATCGCCATTTGTATGCTTCCCAACTGGTTTGTGACAAGGAGAATTAATGGAGAATGTGGAATGAAAATCATAAGACCGTGCTTAATGATTGAGTGGGAAGTGATACTGTAAGTCTCACATAATTTGTGGTGCTTAGCAATAGATTTGCCAATTAAATAGCGGTCACTGGGTGAGGACAATCAGTATTAATTTTCTTCTCTATAATTTGTAACTTTATCTTAAGAACAAGTTTCACCCCATGATTAAAAATGGTAATAAAGTATTTTTCACTTTGAACTAAGTCCTGCTTCATCAGTTCTTTGCAGTTTGATTTTAAGGATTTTGTGTAATCATTAAGTGTTCAATGAGAGCTTTGGGGGTGGAGGTTAGCAGGCCTGTGTTCGAGATCCGAGTGCTGCTGCTTGACATGGATATGAAAACAGCCCCCATGGGTGTCCCCTGGGCAATGGTGATGTCACTGGCTAACCCCTTCAATGGAAGTGCCTTAAACGATGCTTCTGACATGAAAGAGACAGGACCCCACCAAGGCATCCAGATACTGGTTTATGTCTAGCATGGCTTCTGCTGATTTACAGCAGAACCATGTAATAGAATCATTGTCAACCAGCACAATTCTGTAACCAGAAACCCCAGTGTGGCACACTCACAACAATATACTCTGAATCTCCAGATGGCTCCCCCAATTGGCTTTGTAGACTGGCTTTGAAATATTGGGGCAAGATGGTAGCTTGTGTATGCCTTGACATAATTGCCAGAAAGTTGAAAAATAATCACTCAGGTGTGGTTAGCCTTGCAGATTGTCAGTTTACAGAGGTGATCCAGTAGTTTACTATTGTAAATTATATTAAAGTCTAAGGCTGTACATTACAGTGCTTCAGGTCTGGAGGGTGTAGATGTAGCATTCATTAGAAACTCCTTAAGCCAAGAGACTCATTCTCTAGGATTGTACTTTTCCCTCTGAATTCAAAGTTCTGCACCTCCTTATTAAAATCTTTTACAAGACCAAAGAAGAATGAAAGAGTTGTATTATGTCATTCTCTCAATAAAGGTAATCCAACAAAATGACTAAAATCAATTCAGTCCCAAAATCACATCTCAGATCAGACTGAAACCAGTGTATTCCAAGCACGTCTTCCACCATCCTCTTCAAAATCTTGCACAAAATATCCATACTTTCAAGCCATACAAGCCCTGAGACAGGACAAATAGCATGATACTCCATCTCAATCTATTTTATTTACAGCCAAAATGTCCCAAAGCAAATTAGAAACATAATCTAAACTTAACATCGGGTAAAACAATTTAACCAATAAAATATTTAATAAATGCTACATAATAGACTTAAAATCCCAGCTCATTGATTTGTTACCAAAAGCCTTGTTTTTTTTAGCTGTACTTAAAAATGTGGCTGTTGCCACTGTAATTTTAGTATTTTCATCTGCAACTGAATTACATTTGAACACTCAGAAACGTCTTTTAGATTTAAAATATATAACTTCCTGACAAAGACTCTTACAATATTCATGATATAATATAATATGATTCATAATTTCATGATCAGAACCATTATAGGGACAAAATCTTTCAGAGATGGGATTTTTTTAAAAAAATTACCATATAGTATATTTGATGGCAACATAAATCTGACTTTTGAAAAGGCTGTTCTGTATTTACTAAAATATCAGCTAGTCAAATATTTAGAGAGTTGAAAAATATAATTAATTCCAAATGTTGTAGGAGAACAGGATATTTTGGCTTTGGACATTAATTCCTGTACTGAATTATCCCATAGTCTTTTGTTTCATACAATGAATTGCTGATGTCATATTCCTGGAGTATACATAATTAGGATCAATGTCAATCTGACTAATGTTTTGAGTTACCTTGAGATACTTTATCTGCAAACTCGTGTCTAAGTCAGCATAGAGAGGACTTGTTTCATCTACGAAGTCCTCAAACTTGTTACAAATAGTTGCTAAATGTCAACATCCCAATCAGCTAGCCAAAATTCATGTATGTTGCTGCACAGAGTCACTTATATGTGATGGTGATATAAATTGAATACATTCATTAAAAAAAATAATCTCAGGACCATAGAGAATGCTTCTATTTATAGATACAATAGAAGCAATGAAATAAACTGCCTGTATTGCCTGCTGTAGATGTAAATGTATGTTTTAGTGCTGAGGTCCACAATATAATACAAGGGAGACTGATATGCCTGTGAAGACAATTTTAGCTCCTTGGCCCGTTAAATGGCTTGTCTTAGCAGGATGAGATGGTTCATCAGGTAGCCTGGACCTATGCATCAAGGGCTTTAAAGGTCATAGCGAAACCTAGAGCTGCACTCAGAAGCAGACTGGTAGCCGGTGAAGTTCACTGATATGCTCCTCATGGATTACCAAAATCGCATTGCATACTGAGTAGGCATGCTCTTACCAAAGAGTATAGAAGCACTCCTCTTAGCTCATCAAATGGCATGCTGTTTGGAATATCTCAAGAATGATTTTTTAATGTGGCCACACTATTTGAACTCATACAATTTGCAGACACCAAGCTGGCAGGAATAGCCAACACTCCAGAAGACAGGCTTAAGATACAGAAGGATCTTGACAGACGTGAACATTGGGCGCTATCTAACAAAATGAAATTCAATGGTGAAAAAAGTACATTTAGGCAAGAAAAACCAAATGCACAGGTACAACATAGGTGATACCTTGCTCAATAGTAGTAACTGTGAGAGGGATCTCGGAGTCCTAGTGGACAATCACTTAGGTATGAGCCAGCAGTGTGCTGCAGCTGCCAAAAAAGCCAACACAGTTCTACGCTGCATTAACAGAGGGACAGAATCAAGATAATAACAATAATAATAATAAAGTTGGAAGGGACCTTGGAGGTCATCGAGTCCAACCCCCTGCTCAGGCAGGAAACCCTATACCATTTCGGACAAATGGCTGTCCAGTCTCTTCCTAAAAACTTCCAGTGTTGGAGCATTCACCGCTTCTGGAGGCAGGCTGTTCCACTGGTTAATTGTTCTAACTGTCAGGAAGTTTCTCCTCAGTTCTAGGTTGCTTCTCTCCTTGATCAGTTTCCATCCATTATTTCTTGTCCTGCCCTCAGGCGCCTTGGAGAATAGCTTGATCCCTCTTCTTTGTGGCAACCCCTGAGATATTGGAATACTGCTATCATTTCACCCCTAGTCCTTCTTTTCATTAAACTAGACATACCCAATTCCCAAACATTCCTGATATGCTTTAGCCTCCAGTCCCTAATCATCTTTGTTGCCCTTCTCTGTACTTTCTAGAGTCTCAACATCTTTTTTACATCGTGGTGACCAAAACTGGATGCAGTATTCCAAGTGTGGCCTTACCAAGGCATTGTAAAGTGGTATTAATACTTCACGTGATCTTGATTCTATCCCTCTGTTAATGCAGCCCAGCACTGTGTTGGCTTTTTTGGCAGCTGCAGCACACTGCTGGCTCATATTTAAGTGATTGTCCACTAGGACTCCGAGATCCCTCTCACAGTTACTACTTTTAAGATCACATTAAGATCATGTGAAGTGTTAATACCACTTCATAACGCCTTGGTAAGGTCACACTTGGAATACTGCATCCAGTTTTGGTCACCACGATGTGAAAAATATGTACTCTAGAAAGAGTACAGAGAACAGCAACAAAGATGGTTATGGGACTGGAGGCTAAATTGGGTATGTCTAGTTTAATGAAGAGAAGGACGAGGGGTGACATGATAGCAGTGTTCCAATATCTCAGGGGTTGCAAAGAATATCTCACGGGTTGAAAAGAAGAGGGAGTCAAGCACCTGAAGGCAGGACAAGAAGCAATGGATGGAAACTAATCAAAGAGAGAAGCAACCCAGAATTAAGGAGAAATTTCCTGACAGTTAGAACAATTAATCAGTAGAAAACTTGCCTCCAGAAGTTTGAATGCTCAAACACTGGAAGTTTTTAAGAAGAGACTGGACAACCATTTGTCTGAAATTGTACAGGGTTTCCTGCCTGAGCAGGGGGTTGGACTAGAAGACCTCCAAGGTCCCTTCCATCATCATCATCATCATCACTATTATTATTTTATGGAACAATTTAAATGAATCTAAGAAATTTGATAATATTAACTCCTTGCCTTCATACCCTATTAATGCTTTTATCTTTTCTATCAAGATGCTAAGAAAGAACACTACTCCTTGGGACTTGAGTGAGTAAAGACAAGAAGTTGTCAAATTAGGATTATAGAAGGATATGAGAATCAAATTCAGTATTGTTGAATGTTCTTACAGCAGAAGTCATTGTTACTTCCAGAAGTGAAACTATCACCATCTGGATGCAGTGCAACAAAACCTCTTCCCTTGGGTTTTATAAGTTAAGAGAGAAATAAAAAAACCCTTTCCAAAATCCCACATATATCAGGCTGTTCTGTTGGGGTGACTAAAATAGCTTACAATTGACTCTAGATGTTCGCCTATCCATGAAAGTTATAATCTGTGCAGGTCCTTAGTTCCTGGTGACAGGTACATAAAAGCTCTTCAAGAGAACTCAGTTTTACTTGGTATTATATATGCAAGTAATACTGAGATATAAAACACAGTTTCTTACCCTGTCAATATATTCTTTTCACCTAAATACAGTACAAAAGGCTGTGCTTTTTCAGCTTTTAATTTCAGTCCCCGTGAAGTCAAACATTACAGAATTGTTTATAACTTTTAAAAAACAATTCTTAACCTTTCATTTTATTGTTATCATTTATATCACTATTCAGAACCATTTTTTCCTCAGGATATAAAGACCATATGTCAATGTTACATTCTTGCAGTCTTGAATGAAAAGGCAACATATAAACCTAATAAATCAATCCTTATTCTTTAAAATACAGGGCTCCATATAGACACAGCTCTTAGGGATTGGAAAGAAAAATTTCTGTTGAGGTGGGGCTGGTCCGCCACTGAAGTGGGACAAGACTGTTATAGTCAATAAACAATAACACTTCTGTGCTGAAAAATCTATGAAGTCTATAATACCCCAACTAGAAGATCTCAGAAAACCTGAGCTAATGAACGTTAAGAATTATTCATTTGGCTTCAATTATTCTCTTTCTACTAAATTGCAATTTATATCACAGATTTATAAAGAAAAGATATACTAATTAAATAATATCATTTTACATTGAAAGAGGGAGGTCTAGCAGGCACTTGGCTGATGACTATATATGACGTTATAATCAATTTGTGAATGAATAAAGGATTAATGCTACAAACTAATGGAATCAGGGACTCATAAAACAAAAGATTAATAGGACATTATTTTAAAATGGTAAATGGCATAAAAAGACATGTTTTGTTTGTCAAGAGTGAAATATTATTCACTGTTATTCTCAGGAATCCCAGCTCCACTCCCTAATCTTCTCCTAAACATTTTAAGCATTTTAATATCCTTCCTAGTTTAAAATATTTAGGAAGCATTAAAGAAATATGAATTCTGTATCACTTACTCGGATGTCGGAAGTGGATCTTCTAAGAAATAAGGATCCTGCATAGCCTGTTCTGAGGTAATTCTCTTTATTGGGTCCATAGTAAGCAATTTCTGTAGCTAAGTACAATTAAAACAGAAGATCTTCAGACCCAGAAAATATTCCACCACTCTGTGAATATATGAATCTTCCTTTCATGCATCTTCAGAATCAACAAGCCATCCCTGTCATCCTGTACACCTTGCATACAGAGGATCCTAAATTCAGTCCCCAAGCTCTGCTTGAAACCCAGGACAGCCATGGTAAATCAATCAATAATATGGAATTTTTCATTTCCCCTCCCCATCTGAAGGTAAACAGAACCAGCGCTTGTTATTGAGGAGAAAAGCTTGCCTCCAGTTGTTTACAGATACAATTTGGACCTAGCAAAACTGATTGCTTGTTATAACGTAAAAACAAAATTTACATTTGAAGATTTCATTCTCATTGTTCTTTTTTGCATAATCTCCTCATACTTAATAACCAAAACTTGGAAATAAGTGTATTTATGAAAAACCTACTAGGGGCACTTCAGATTACTTTTCTAAGGCTTCTATCACTTTGCAATTGAAAGCAAATACATTTAACTCTATAATAAATACTCTTCTGCAGATGTAATGAAAAGCACTTGAAACATCTCATATGACTGTTTTTGGAAATTATGTAGGAATTCAGTCCTGAGTAATCTGTCATGAACTTACCAAATGGAATGCTTTACTATCCGGCTTAACTTTATGTTTTTCCATATATTTGATAAGGCTGCAGTTGGTATATCTGAAAGAAAATACTGGTTCATAATAATCCTGACATTAAACTGAAGATAAAATTTGTATAAGGGGATGTTATAGAATTAGCAGAGCTGGCCTCATTCAGTTTAATTGCTATGAGCAGTTTATCTGTATTTTAAAATGCCAGAGCTCTGTGGAAGAAGCCCAAGGATACACATTCCTTTATATGTGCCAGATGGAAATGGCTTCCCATACATATCACACGAAATAAACAAATACGAAAAGTTGTTAGCAATTATTTAGTATGTCTCTTGTACAAAATTTAATTCACGTTTCTGAAGGTGAGGCATTTGATAATGGCTTCTATCAAAGCCAAGTCGTTTACATTTTATATCTGCAAGCTAAAAAGCTATACTTTTGTATGCAACAAATAATTTCTTATTAAATCAAAGTAGCTTCAAAGTTATACAAAAAGTGGGCTAAGCAGATACTATTCCATCCTGATACTCTGAATGGTGACCCAAACAGGAGTTATTTCCCTTCTGATCATTTGATATGGCTTAGTATCCAGACCAGTGTTTCTCAACGTTGAGAACTGATGTGTTGACTTCAACGCCCAGAATTTCCCAGCCTATCCTTCCTACCTTCTTCTCCCCACTGTTATTTTGCTTACTTTGCACTGGGCAAAGTAACCATCTTTGTTTTGGTATCAAGGGGAAAGGCCAATCATCAGAGTGTAGAAAAAAGTTTGCCAGAAAACCAGTTTAGTGAGTGTACAAATTCATGACGTTGTAGCATTGTCAAAATTTCTTAAATCTTCACAAAACTTACGTATTTCTTCTGAAATCTTTCATTAAAGTTGAATGTTCAGGCATCTTTTTAATATCTTCCCAATCTTTATCTATGAAGTGAATATCAGTATAATTTCATCCTTCTTAATACAGAACCAGGGTACCATCACCTAAGCACTGAAAATTATTATCTTCTCTATCCTCTTCAGTTTTCACTCTGGGTAAACATCCTCTTCTCATAGTTTTTATTAACACAAGAACATGAATTTTATTTTACTTATTTACACTGTATACTTTGCCTTATTAAAAAAGCACTAAGTACTGTACAGTAAATAAACAATATACAGGTAGTTCGACTTAACAACAGTTCATTTAGTGACCCGTTCAAAGTTACAATGGCACTGAAAAAAGTGATTTACGACCTTTGCAGGATCCCCATGATCATGTGATCAAAATTCAGATGCTTGGCAACTGATTCATATTTATGACCGTTGCTGTGTCCCAAGGTCATGTGATCACTTTTTGCAACTTTCTGACAAGCAAAGTCAATGGGGAAGCCAGATTCACTTAAAAACCAGGTTGCTAACTTATCAACTGCAGTGATTCACTTGACAGTTGAGGCAAGAAACATCATAAAATGGGGCAAAACTCACTTAACAAATGTCTCACTTAACAGGAGAAATTTTGGGCTCAATTGTGGTCATACGTTCAGGACCACCTGTAATCCGATATAATTTGCAAGCTGTTATACTAATTCCCTTAAAAGTTTTGAATTGATTTAACATAAAGCTTTAAAACTAATGCAGCAGTTACCGATGACTTCATTAGCTTCTTGATTACTATATTTTAAAGTTTAATTTGGTTCCCAGGTTATATAATTTTGTAATATTAAGAAAGTAAGATTGAAACATTTCCAAATGGTATTGATATTGGAGAGAAATAAATAGATGGGAGCCCAATTTTAACTCCTACCTAAATCACAGGAACTTTTTCTTCTTTTTTTATCCGTTTTTACTCTTTACTGAATTCTACTCTCCTTCCCTCTTAAAATTAAAAATACCAGTCATGGCTTTAGTTAATTGATCATGGTGAAATGCAATCAAGACCTTTCCTCAACTGCTGATGATAAATGAACTGCATCACGATGAATGGGGGAATTAATGTGATATTAGTTCCTGGGAGTTGGGTGGCATATATACTTAAACCTGAGCATTGACAAAATTTCTACCTGTCAATTAACTACAAAAAGCCACACTGCTTGGATCCGCATAGATACTATGCCAATGCATTAGGACATCCTAAGTTCTTTGGAAGAACTCGATGCAAATGATGGCCAACATGAGCTGTGATTTCATTTTGTGGTATATGTAATAGTAATAATATATTTACTTTAGCATTGCTTTTTGTTTCATGTCTACCATTTGCAACGTATTAAAACATCCACAGTGGTATTGTTTTAACCATTTGAAAGCCAAAACATGTCTAATTTACATACATCAGCAATAATAAAAAACAGAATATATACCTGCAGGAAATCCCATTACATTGAATATTCTGTCTAGCTGATCATGATGATACG
Organism: Azemiops feae; assembly: GCA_023970755.1. NCBI lineage: Eukaryota > Metazoa > Chordata > Lepidosauria > Squamata > Viperidae > Azemiops > Azemiops feae. The sequence goes on from JALGBA010004223.1 coordinate 604,817, forward strand.
GATTACTAGTTTTTATATCCTCTTGTCGGCAGTGGAATATTGGCTCTGATGTTAGCAGCTCTGCAAATATACACCCTATAGCCCAAATATCTTTACAAAAAACGAGGGAGGAAAATAAAAAAGGCATTTAAAAAAGAAGAAATAACGGTTTATAGATGTGCTCACAAAGAAATAATTATACTTCCAAGCATTCCCAACTAACATTTCAGTTGTTATGCTAATGTCAAAGATTCTCCTGCATTTCCATATCATCTATTACAATTCTAGTTATAACAGAAGAATAGACAATTGCTCACCTAAGCAACAACTAGTACATTTGTAACCTGTAACTAATTAATGCATTATACCACTTTGTCTTCGGTTAAAATATTAAAGCTTTCAAGAGAAAATTCTCAATTACAGCAAACACACTGGAAGATGTTTTAAAATGCCATTTTTAAAAATAAAAATTCCCATGACTTTAAACTTTGATAAAGTATCAAAAATTGAACAATTCCTTAAGGAGATTTCAAAACTCACTTTTAAATATTATGGGCTATAACTAATACAATTCTATTATTTGCAAATTCTCAAAACTACTTCAGAAGATCTTCAATCTTCTGTAATGGATAGCAGTATGGGGAAAGAGATCTATTATGTCAGATTTCATTCACTCACACAATTAGTTATAATTCATTACTATGCAAAACTGAACTGACTGGGGATAATTGACAAAATTTTATTTTTTTAAATGAATCTCTTCAGTAAACTTAGCAATCATAGGATAAGAAGTCTAATTATGGATTAAGAGCCTATGCCTGAGAGCATGAGTATGACAATTCTCATAGATAAGGCAATGAGCAGTACCCAACTCCAAGAATTTTCAGTGCTATTTATGTTTGTAAATAGGGTTCCAGATGTCATCAGATTATTCAGGACAGAAAAAAATCTAAGCTGTGTGAATGTGGAACTGAATTAAAGGTAACTAACAGGTAAAAGGCAGTTACCATTTAGTTTCACATAGTTAAAAAAATAATGAAAAAGACAAATCCCTATACTAAGAATATTTGGAAGGGAAGGGAAATAAGCAATACTGCCTTGTGTTTATTTATAAAGTTACCTCTTTTGATAAATCGGTTAGAATTCAGAAACACTTGGTAATAGAAATTTTTAGTAATAATGTAATTAAAACTAAATATATTATTTTAGCTCCAGGAATCATTGGCTCCAAGGTGAATGATTGGAGCAAGGGTGTTTTTGCCTTCACTATTCCCCATCAAGTAACTTTTACCTGCATTTGAGGGAACATACTACTATTGTTTAGAAATCTGAGGAAACTAAATATCAGCATCCAGTTTTTGTGGATTTGAACCACTTTGATCTTAAATCTGGATTCAAGGCCAACAATCTCCTGTCCTTGTTCTATAACACAAGTCAATTTAGGTGCTAAATGTTAGAGGCATTTATTTTCAAAACATGGAACATAATCAACAAATTAAATAGGGTTTTTGCTAATTAAGTGTGAAGAACATGTTTAGGCAATTGAAAGAAGTCTATATAAGATATGGCATAGTCTTTCTATGCAAAAACAAATAAGTGAGTCAGACTTAAATAATACAATATTCCTAACTTAACAATGACAATCATATTACTTACCAATAGCTTTGGTATAGTGTCTTGCTCCAAGCAGTAATTCTGGAGCTCGATACCAGAATGTAACAACTACTGGATCCAAATCGGCTAAAGGCTTCAAAGGTGAATTAAATAGTCGGGCAAAGCCCATGTCAGCTGTAAAATGAGGAGGGAAATTAAATTTTAACATATAGGTTGCTCAATACAAACTGATTTGAGTTCAAATAGGCAGAAATTCTATATAATTTAACTTCTGAACATATTGAACTTATTTTGAAAGAATTGTACAGAGTGTGTTGTATGATTAAATCACACTAATATGAACTCTTTGTCATGCAGGGTATCACCCATATTCTGATCAGTTCTTGGGAGAATTTGGAAATCTGGAACTGAATCACTGGAAAATGGTAAGAAGATTTTAATGCATATAAAAATATTGATGCATGTTAAGACTTAAAATATTTATAATACCAAATTAGTAACCTGACAGAAACAGTTCAATTTATAGCAACCAAGGCAATAAAGCAACTAGCAAATTAATAGAACCTACTATTCAAGGTTAGCAGGATTCTTCTTAAGCTAGGAAAACATATCTGAATTCCTGGTGTGTTCACTTAGTTACCTAATTCTTCTCTACTGTGATGGATTTATCATATTAAAATAAACTATGCTTGTGTGTATTTAAACAGCTACAGATTAGTAAAATATATCATTTGCATATTGCATAATGCAAATATAATGCATTTTTCAGTAGAAATTCCAATAGAGCTGAGAATCTGAGGTTGTAATTATAGGGCACACAACAAACAAAAGTTTTTAAAAAATATGAAACCTAAGCATGTTTCAGGAGGAAGGTACCAGATATTTGGATATTCATTAGAAAGAAATTCCATTCATTTGCTCTATAATATGAAGGCTTGTTTAGCTATATGGAACCCTATTTAAACTTCTATTATATTTTATTTTAAAAATTAATTTTGTTCTGCATTAGAAAATGAACATTAGCTGCCGAGAAAAGCAAATGTTGACAGAACACCTTTGGCTGCATGGAAAATGGGGAGAAAGAGAAGGATAGTGTCAGAATATAAACATCTGATTTTTTAAAAAAAACTTTAAACAGCAAAATACCAACATGATTATTGTTTATCAATCCTCAACTTTATCACACTTTTGAAAGGCAGACCTGCTGTTACTGGCATTGGATGACTTAACTGAATTGGAAGAAATGCTCTTTCAAATCCAATAGTAATGTGTAACTGTTTGGGGGACCAATAATATTTTTCAGAATGTTGTAAACAGTTCATGTTTGCAAGAAAAGTAGGTGTCAATTTTGAAATAATATTTGATAGGTTACCTGCATCACAAGAAATATCAGTGCAATTAATGTTAAAAGTGCCATCTGTCCTCTAAATCATCATGTTTTACTGACAAGAGGACTTAAATCTGTTAGTGTTAGTATAATTATTTATTTACAGATCTAAGTTGACTGAGTGTTCAGTTTTAGCCTAATTCTATTTCTTTCTAACTGAAATATACATTGGTTTCAAAGAGGACCAGCTATTTTTAGCAGACTGCTGTTCAACAGTCTAATCTAATGAAGATCATGTTAATTCCATGTAAATTCATCTTAGAAAAGGAATTTAGAGAAAGCAAAATTAAATATCTTTAAACGTTCTGCAATAATGTCTGGATATATCTGCTTAAAGATTCAAGATGCACATTAGGCATTTGCTGATGCATACATGTCCTCAGGACATTGACATGCAGTCATAATATGCTTGATTATAACATGTTGTTTTACTATTATATTAGATGTTGTTTTAATATCTTGAAAGAACTTTTTAAATAGAATATAGAATTTCCAGATTACGAAAAGTAGTTTCACCAGAAATAAAAATGATACAATTTTCAGTTTTTTCCTATTAAAAAATATGCAGTTTTTCCTTTGTTTCCTGTGGCTGAGGAATTAATTTAGCTTTGCATAAGTACTTTTCCAAATATAACTGTTAAATTTATTATTAAATGTTAAAATTACTGAGGAAAATTACAACATTTTTAATGAAAGCAGAGCCCAGTTTAGGTTCTCCCAGCCTATAACCTGCTCTAATGTTGTCCAACATGAACATATGTTACCTCTCTTTATTTGATCTGTGATCTGGTAGATTTTAATAATAAGTATTGACCTATGCACTGTTAGAACATTCTGTCTTAAATGCTACACTGAGACTTATCAAAGATATAAACATACCAATTTTTACTCTTCCTCGCTCAGGACCTTCACCCATAACTAAAATATTAGCAGGTTTCTGTGGAAAAAAAAAATACACAATGCATATACCAAAGTATACCTAAACATTTGTGGCTGAAATTAGCTTTACTTTTCCAATTTTAAATCAAAATGCAGTGGAATGTTAAAAGTGATAAAGCCTGTACATTATTAGTTTGTTGTAAGGCTATGTAAGCAGCCAAATAATTTCCTTGACCATTTTTTTACCTCTTGTGTTCTCACAAAAGCTCCTCAGATGGGAAGCTACGTTCCAGAACACAGAGAAAAACATGTTTCTCCTGCCTCCAACTTCCAACATTAGCCAAATACAGAAAAGCAATGTACATTTCCTCCCAAGAAACAATGTAAATATAACTATACAATATTTTATATACAACTATGTGTTATTCTAAAATTAATCTCTCTAATGAGCATTGTGCTACCCGTGCCTTGCCTCTGCAGATATTTCATTTTTAGAAAAACGGGTGCTAGTTTGATATTTTAAAGGCTTATTTCATGGAGTTTGTTTTTCTTCCGATGTTTTTTTAATCTCATCTATTTGCCCAATATATTTTCTTTGACAATATTTTTAGAAATTCTTGTAAACAACTTGCGCAATTGCTTTTAAACTGTTACTGAGCTATGCCAATATTAAATTGCTATTTTTTTATTAAAATATTGCTAAACCTATAAAAAACCCCAATAATAATTGGATTATATTGGTCCTAATGGTGTAAATTCAGTTCAAACTTTTATCTCTGAAATCGGTTTAAAGAAATGACTACTGTTCATTCGAGAAATCTGCCAGGAAAAGATACAACCCCTTGAAATTCACTAATATTTCAACATGCATGAATATTGTCATATCAGTGAGGCAGCTATATGGCAACATATGAATTTTAAGATACATATTAACAATTAAATGTTTACAAAAATATACGACAATAATAAAATTTCCTTTGACAGGAAAAGATATACAACAGATTTGAAAAGGATTATGTATGACTCTGCATATTTATGCAGATATTCAAAGAAGACTGCAGGTGTGTGCTAATATCAAAAGAATGGTTGTAATTATCACAAGGCACTATTAGACTATGCAGCTCTAGTAGTGACTGATATAATTATAAAGAAATCAAGGAAGAATACGTAGAATTGCTATATTGCCTTTCTACTATATATCAGTGCAGAAATAACAGGTCTTTGGTTCTCCCTGAGCTTGATTGTTTTCTTGCAGACGTTTCATTACCCAAACTAGGTAACATTATCAGTGCTAGCAATACTATCCCTAGTTCAGATAATGAAACATCTGTAAGAAAACAACCAAACTCAGAAAGCATCAGGTCCCCTCATTTCAACCCTGAGATACAAATATTCTCCTTTATTGGTAGAAATAACATATCTCTTTATAAAGGTAAAAATATCTAAATGTAAAATATTAAAGTTAAAAAAGCTTTATCTTTACTTTTTTTTAAGTCTGAATGCTGGTGTCTACCATTGTCATCATACCAATCTTATGATTTCATATGTTGGAAAATTCTTTTGAGCCGCTCATTTTTACTATTTCTATGCATAATCTTCATTAAGTTCACAGACATGGATTTTCCTTCCATTTTAAAAATAGAGAAAACAATTGATACAAACGTTTGAGTAAATAGTTAGACATAAAAATAACAAAAGGTTTTGTGATATCTGAATGACTATCCCATGTGCTTTCAGATACATGCATAAAATGTTACTTTCTATCAGATTTGTTTAATCACCAGAAGTAAACTTGGATGAGGAAAAAAATCATAAACAGTGAGAATTATAAACAAATGAAATACACATGGAAGTCTCAGTTATTTATTACCGGTTATCATTCACGGAACAATGGCAAAACTGATTTACATATGTCATTAACAATCAGAAGACTGTTATTTTCTGTTCTCTGAAAACTTTTGGTCCTTTAAATTTATATATTTATAATCAACAAAATCCATTAGCTATATATCAAAAGATTTTTTTGAGGAATTAATGAAAATAGTTCTAAAATACATCCTAACAAATTTATGAATGTTTTCATAAATTTGAATCCTGGAGTACAAAAGGTTTAATTTAGATTAGAAATGAATAATCCTGAAAAAAATAACAGAGCTTCACTTTGCTAATTATTTACTAATTGTTCTCTTCCACATCTCCAAATTCAAATTCAACACTGACTGTACATTTTGGGTAAGAAATAGACAATACAAGAATTAGGGTTTATCTTCAGCAATAATTCAACAACAATGCACTTAACAACTACACCATATGCAAGGATATGACATTATTCACAGATGATTAATTTCTCCCTTCATGAATAACATAATTTGATTTTATTTTCAAAGCCTCCAACTTTTAATAATTTCTCCTGCATAGCATACACTTCATTTCCAATTCTGTTTGCTATTCTATCTTATTATAGTTAACAGATAGGTTTGCTATAGCATTTTATACAGCTTGTCATCTATAATGCCTGATCATAAAAAGGCAAAACCATACAAAGACATATAAAAAGAAAACTCTCAAAGCAAGATTTCATTTCTTGCCTATTATCCAGAAGAACCTATGAGTCTTGAAGAAATGGATAGGATCCTCAGAGATTTAGCTTTGTCCATTCTAGCTGGGCAAGGTCTCCAAGAAAGTGATCAAGAACTGAATTCAAAAGGTTACCTAGCTACAAAAGACAAAAAATTATTTTTAACGTTTGATTCTAAAGTCTTCAACTTAACATACTATCAAGAGAATATGGATGAAGATCAGGAAAAAATCCTTTCCATGTTGAAATCAATACACGAAACCATCCTTTCAGCTTGTGACAAAATAAGAAGCAACACAAAGGAACAATGTACTAGCTTAAATATACAAACCCAGATTTTGACTACAAGCAAAGAACAAACAATGCAGAAAACAAAACTAAACACTAAGACAGAGGACTCAACTGACCAACAGACCCAGCCAACTGAAAAATCAGAAAAGGGAGTGACAACATTGAAAATGGAAAAGACTTTTTACAAATTAAGAAATCAGAATATATTTGAGGAAAAGGAAGAAGAACAGATTGAATGGAAGATGAACCTATCAGGACAATTGTGGGAAATTGGAGTAATAGGGAGGTGATTTAATGAATACCAATGGGTTCGTCCTTCCAAAAAAACTTCAACCAAATGGTCTTTCTTATTCCAAATAATATATATAAAAATAGAGGGAGAACTATTTGATGATTCAAAGGCACTGACATGGAAGGTTAGCTGGCAAAGGAAGAAAGCCAGAGTAAGGCTGAAGAAAATAATGGCATTGACCTATTAGAGGGGATATTATATTATTAATTAGATGGTTGAATATGGTGGAAAATAGATAGCTTTTAGAAAATAGAGTAACATTATAATTAAATAGGTAAGATGTCTAATTAGGCTATTAGACTTTGGTATGAAAAGGGAAAAAGGGAAAAGCTGAGAGAAGGGAAACTTTTGGTCACTTAAACATAAAGTACTTGGAAATCATAAATAATAGTGTTTTCTTGAATATTGATGGGAAATTAAAGTTTGGGGGGGGGAAGCAATAATAGGACATTGTTTATATAAGGATATTAAGTGCAAATGCAATTAAGATATATATAGGCTTGAAATTATTGATGAATGTAACAAAAATGTTTCTATTTAGTTGAAAATAAGAATTTTGTTTGCCCAATATGAGATAATAGATATTATTGGAAAGAGAGAGGAAGTGTTTGATGTTCTAATATTAGACTTAAACTAAAAATTTATCTATATTACTGAACTATTGGTTAACCCAGACAACACCTATAATGGTTTTGACCTATTAGAGGGGATATTGTATTATTAATTAGATGGTTTAACATGGTGGGAAATAGATAATTTTTAGAAAACAAAGCAATACAATAACCAAATAGGTAAGATGTGTAACCAGAATATTAGACTTTGCTATGAAAAGGGAAAAAGGGAGAAGTTGAGATAAGGGAAACTTTGGTCACCTAAATATAAAATACTTGGAAATCATAAATAATAGTGTTAATTTGAATATTGATGGGAAATTAAAGCAATAACAGGACCTAGATTGTATACAAGGATTAAGTGCAAACGCAATTAAGATATATATAAGCTAAAAATTACTGATAACTGTAACAAAAATGTTTTTATTTAGTTGATGATAATAATAATAATTGTACTAGCCCAATAGGAGATAGCAGATATTAATGGAAAAAGAGAGGAAATATTTGATGTTGTAATATGAGATTTATACTAAAGACTTATGTACGCTATTGAACTATTGATCAACGCAGTCAGCACGTTGCTTTTTAAATACCCAATTGTAAAATGAGAAAATCAATAAAATATTATATATAAAAAAAGAACTGAATTCAAATGGTGATTTAATTTATCCTTGAGTGATGGTATTCCCTTGCTTGCCTTGAAGGAGACAGTGATAAGTCCCCTGATTGCTAGATGCAAAAACTGTTGTATCGAAGGAAGTAGTATAGCAACCCCAGAGGAACCTGGAGAAAACAGATGGCTCTTTGATGAGCTTTGGTTGGACCAAGATTGGATTTGATTCTCCTGGTCCTACTTGATTTCTCAGGAGAATATAATATCACCAATAATGTAGCCTTCTGGGCAGCTATGGAGACTTGAAGTGGGAGCACTGTACTGTACCAGTTCTCTTCCTTCTTCTGAAGTGGTTTCCAGTTGGTGTTGGTAGGTGGAGTTTTAGCCCAAGGCCTTTGCTAATTCAGAGTTTCACAGTTTAATGTCAACATGAGGTTGCTAGGTGAGATCATCCATCAGGATGTTATTTCCAGTACGCAGATGACACTGAGCTTTACATGTTGTTCCCTAAATGAATAGGCAATGTTGCATAACTCCTATCTATTGCTGTAAGTATATGGATGGAAAGGAGCAGGCTTAAGCTCAGGCCTACAAAGAATGAGTGGTTTGCTTTCAAAGTACTTCCAGTCTAAGGGATTTATCTTCTTGAATTCCTGATAAGTTTGCGTTTTTCCAGCTGGCACTCTGAGACTCCCACTTAATGAACAGATGGTGGCCATGGCCATGAGGATCTTTACACTAATCAATCTTGCATTCGAATTACAATCTTTTCTGGACTGGGATGTCATGTTCCAGTTTGGACAACTGCAACATACTACCTTTGATAATCACTTGGAAATTTCAACTGAACTAGAATGCAATTGTATAAATAACTGTAGGCATTCCACGTTTTGTCCATGTAGTATCTCTGCTCTTGTGCACAACACCTGGCTACCACAGGACTTCAATGTGCAATTCAAAATGTTGATGGTTACCAATAAAGTCTTTCATAGCTTAGGATCTGGTTACCTATGGGACTGCAGTTCCCTTGATATTTTTGCCTTAGCAGTAAGATCTGATAGAATTGTATAGCACTGTCATCTCATGGGACTTAGGAGAAGCACCTTCTTTGTAGCTACACCTGCCTGTGAAACAGCATTCCCTAAGGCCCATATGGCTCCACCCCTGCTGTGCTTTTGTAAAGTTGATTAAGCAGGCTTGACGTGATCCACTCCGATAGCTTATCTTGATTTTATGACTGCAAATGACTTATCATTTCCCTTATGTGCTAAACAGAACAGAAAAGAATAACAGAGTTGGAAGGGACCTTGAAGTTCTTCTAATCCAACAACCCCCTCCGCTCAGGCAGGAGACTCTATACCATTCCAGACAAGTGGCTGTCCAGCTATCTTAAAAGCCTCCAATGATGGAGTACCCACAGCTTCTGAAGGCAAGGTGGTCCACTGGTTAATTGTTCACACTGTTAGGAAATTTCTCCTTAGTTTTAGGTTGCTTTTCTCCTTGATTCGTTGCCATCCATTGTTTGGAAAATAGGTTGACCCCTCTTCTTTGTGGCTGCCCCTCAAATATTGGAACACGGCTATCATGCCACCTCCCCAGTCCATCTTACATTATCTATTATCACTCTTTTATATTATATATTATTATATCACTCATAATAATATATACCATATGATAATATATATCATAATGTATATTATATATTTATACATGAACTCTTGAGAGCTATTATGGTGTCCTATTCATAAGCCTACTAGGAAGGTGGATCAGGATCAACTTTTCTTACTGGAATTTACATTACTAAGAAACTCTTTCATAGGTATTAGCTCCCCATTTATCTCATAGAAAACTGTTAGGAAAGAAAATGAAAATATGCTACTTGGGAGGGTATTTGGGAAGGATGGGACTCTTACAAAGGCAGCACCACAATCCAAACACACACAAAAAAATAGAAAGATTTTGTATACCTTCTATATTTTACCATCAATTCTCCATATTGTATTATTTTTACAGGTCGCAAATACTGAATTTGCAACCACTTTATAATGCTAATAAAATATCCCCATGCCACAATCTTGTGTTAGAAACCGCTCAGAAAAGTCTTGTTTGCATTATTTGCTAGTATTTTATATTATAAATCATATGGGATTGTGTTTTACTCTTTCTGAAAATAATGAAATGCTTATTATTCAAAATAAATAAAGCCTTCAAGTCCACAAGTAGCATTAGTAAATTATGAACAATCTGCAATACATATTGTGTAATATTTTAGACAGTGAAAAAATATCACGATAACATCTTTGTAAGGTAGTAATTATTCCCACATTTCAGATCAACTCATACAAAAGGGTTTAAGAAATTCATTTATAGGTGAGAGTATTTTTATACAGAAAGCATAAGAGTATTAAGCTTTTATTCTAAGTGCTGCTTATTATTGCATTGCAAGACATATCAATCCCCAATAGAAAATTGATCAGTGGAAAGTTTTTTTATATTTGAGAAACATAAGGAGGAGGAACATAAAGACATTATCCAAGATTTGACTGCTATTAGCTGATTGCTATTAGCTGTTTAGGTATAATTTAAATCACTAGTTTGAATCTCTCAAACATTTAGCACATAGTCTGCACATTTTACATGCAGATTTGACAAGACAAACTAGAAACACTGCTTTGTTTAGGATTGTATGCAATTCAATATTCCTGACTTATTTTCCCCTACTAAGCAGTTATAAACCCAAATGATAAACAGGAATCTGTTATGTTCAATTATTGCCACAGGTAGAAGGAACCAAGAGGTAGCAAGCCAAAAGTGTGCACAAACTTATCTGTTGAATAATGATTTTATTCAGTTCACCCTATTTTATTTATATATTTAGATTTAATAAATCTAAAGCTGTCTAACTCAACTCTCTAACAGTGATTCTGGATGGCATACAATAGAGAAGTGATAAACCAGAAAAAAATCCAAACAACATGAAACAAACACTATTGACGTACTGCTTCCCACTAGAATCCTTCCCACCATCCTGGCAGAACCTATGAAGCCTTTTGGATGAGAAGTGAAGAAAAAAACCCAAGAAAGTCCAGGTGCCTTTTGAAAAAGCACCTTTGAGACAACCATGACCTGGATGACCGAGAATCTCCATAGACATTTTCCCACTAGAAAGTAGCATATGCTGAATGAATATTTTACTCAAAAAACCAAAACAAAACTAAGTACTTGTGGGCCAATCACGTACTCTCAACCCATTCTACCTTACAAGGTTGCTATTTTGGCAGATATAAGAGGGTGCAGAGTACAAATCAGATTTCAGACTTTTAGATCATTTATGAAGATTATGCAAGTTGAGGAAACAATGCTTTATATCTCATACACTTGCATTAGCTTTTCACTTCTCATTATGGAATAGTTTTTATTCTTTGATAAACAGACAAAAAGCCCTTTGAATGGGTAAATAGCAGAATCAGTTATTGAAATATTAAATAGTTGAAGATGCCAAACATAATCTGGCAAAATTGTAATCAGCAATAAATACTAAAGAAGGAAACTTAATCATTATGCTCTCACAAGCCGCAGTATAGTCATTACAACTGCTCTTTACTTAGTGACTCTTAAAGAGTTAATACAGAATAGAGAATTTTGGGATCAAACAAAAGAAAAAATGAATATAGCCAGTGGTTCAAATGCACTCTTAAGTGTGTTTTATCTATAAATCCAAAATAGTAGAGATTTGAATGAACACAAAGGATTCATCATCTATTTATATGAAAAATGTTACATAAATAGATGGTTGTGTTTATTATTCAGTTAACATATAGACAAACAAGATTGGATGACAATGAGCAGGGCCTCCCTGTCCAGGAATAGGACACTACCCGAAGGTGTGCAAAGGTTCTCCTACCCACAACTGCCTCCTGCTTTTCAAGCAGGAGCTGCGAGTCTAGGAAGACCTCCAGATTGTGCACTGCGTCTGTCTGGGATGGTGCCGCCTCATCCAGAACTAGACATGGAAAAACCTTGTCTCTGGATGGTCCAAATATCCATAGCCACTCCATCTTGCTAGGGTTGAGTTAGGGCCATTTTGCCCATCCAGGCCTGAACAGCTCTAGATATTGGGATAGGACACCCACAGCATCACTCAAGGGCCTGGAGTAGAGGTATAAAGCTGGGTAGAATCCACATGTTGATGATATCTCACCACAAACTGATGAATCATCTCACCCAGTGACTTCAAGTAGATATTAAATAGGAGAGGAGAGAGCACCAAGCCCCGAGCATGGGTTGGATCTCTTCCCACCTATCAGTAGCAACTGAAACTGATCTGGAGAAAAGAGGAGAAGCAGTACAACACAGTGATACTCATCCCCAATTTCTCGAGCCAACCCAGAAGAATACCATAATCGATGGTATCAAATCCCTCTGAGAGGTCAAGATGAGTCAGGATGGATGCACTATTTCCATCCTGCTTCCATCAGAGGTTACCCATAAGTGCAATCAATGCCACTCAATCCCAAATCCTGGCCTGAATTCCAACTGAAAGTGGTCCAGACAATCCCATTCATCCAAGGTCCAAGGCTGTCACCCACAATCCCTTCCTTGGGGTCTTGGCTAGTACCAGACCTGGAAACCAGCCAGCCAAATCTCAAAGAGAGGAAATCTGCCCTCCTGTCCCAGCCAGGTCTTGGTCTAGCTATACATCAGTCAACAGTCAGGTTGTGGATCAAGGTGGCTTTATTACAAGCTGATCTAGCATTTTCCACTATTAGTCAACAGCCGAGGACCTTGACAGCCTGCCATCTGGGGCCTGGGGTTGAGAAAGAGAGACTGGAATGTGTCACAGAAATACAATATCTGTGGCTCAGTCTCTCCCATCTCCCATCCTATTTTTCTCCACCTGTCATTACCTTGATTTTACTGCTTGCTTCCATCCTTTCAGAGCCTTCCTCATTCCCCTGTCCAAAGAAATACATGCCCCGACCTCTGACTCTCACCTCATATATACAATCCAAATGAGGTCTTGCTGCCTAAAGTGCTTCTGCTTAGCAATTAGCAACAATGGACAATCGAGAATCCATTTCATCTTCTAATTACAATCACATACTGCTTCTCTCACTGGACTGTACCTCATCGTTCAAACCTGCACATGCCTGTGCATGTGCGCGCGCACACACACACACACACACACACCATTCACAGCTCACATGTGAAGAAAGGCTGCTCCACCCTCTAAATCCTTCAGCTAGACATTAACACTCCAGCATCTTCTTACAGAATCCCTTTACTCTCCTCAGTTATTGAATAGACCATGTGGAGATGTCTATTCTACTGTATTCAACAATTGACTGGGAGAGAGGAGCTGGAGCTACAGGACTCTGGTACCAGTCCAGCCCTCTCCTGGATCCACCACAGCAAACCTCTCCCTAATGATCTTAACAGGTAGGGAGTCCTCATCCGTGTCCCAGTTCTGTAGATTTATCATTTCTAAAGTTTATCTTTTTATGCAGATTGGCCTGTTGGATACTAGTCTGAAAAGTAATGAATTTGCAGTTGCAGGACTATATCATAATGAAGTCTTCAAGTTCCCTTGCAGCTGCCCAGATATAATTTGAGCTTATCTCCAAGCATATAGATAAGTAGAGAACCAGTGCTGATAATATAGCTTTTCCTGCCTTGATTCAATAATTGCCAAATGCAATGGAGGTACCTAGATGAACTGTGGCTGCTGATCCATTTCAGAACAGTCTAATACCCTTAAGTAGAACAAGTTGCTTAATCTACACTACATTCAGAACTGATTTACAAGGTTCTAATAAATTCATCCATTTATTCTATTATTCAGTGGGGGTGGGGTTGACAATAACTGCACAGAGAAAAATTATTTTGAAAGAAATAGTTTCTCCTTTCCATACTATTTGAACATGAAATTCAAAACAAAATGTGTAGCAGTAGAACAAAAATGTAGGCTTCAGTTCAAAAGCAACTTTGAATGAATTCCAAGAATAGTGTGCCAAAAGCTCTTCAGGTATTTTATTTATTAGCTATTATTTATATGCCATTGAGTTGAGCAACACTATATGCCCTGCAAGGTGCAAATAAACCCATTTATAAAATCAGTATCACATTAACATCTTTAAAACCATATAAGTATTTGTCTTCAGCTAAGGATTTCCTTCACTGAGAGGCCCATGGAAAAGGACTATTTTAACCATCTTCTGAAACAATAAAACAGCAGAACCTAACATGATCTCAGGAGGATAGTTATTATAAAGTGAGGGGGCTGGCAATAAGAATACCATTCTCTGGGTCCTGACCCCGCTCACCCTAGATAGGCACCGGCAGTACCCTTTTTTGTCTAAATCAGTGTTTCTTAGCCTTCACAGCTTTAAGATGTGTGGACTTTAATTTCCAAATGTTCTAGGATAGCATTTTTGCTGGGGAATTCTGGGAATTGAAGTCCACACATCTTAAAGTTGCCAAGGTTGAAAAACACTGGTCTAGATTGTGTAGAGCAGGCAGATTCTGAAGAAGATAGTCCCAAAAATAAGCATTTTTTTTCTTTAACTTTGTAAGAGTTCTTTAGCAAACCTGGGTTTTAGAGCATTTGTTTTACTTAAAACATTCTCCATAATGTTATTCTGAACATTTCTATAAACATAAAGACCGTGCATCCTCATTCATACATGTGCGCTATCTGGAATTTGATGGGCAAATATATTTTCCTACACTAATGTTGATTGTACTGAAGGAAACCATATAGAAATGAGTTGCAATGTGAAAGTGATTTGCAGCAAAGGAAGAACAAGTATTTTTTGAATGAAGGTTGACTTCGGGTAACTACACAGATATTTTCATAGAGTTTTAAATACTGAAGTGATTTGCCATTAATTTTCTTCAACCCAGCCTGGGATTTTCCAGTTTCTACTATCCAAGTACTAAGCAGCTCTGACTAATTAAGTGTGTGGTTTTCTTAAAAAAAAAATCAAAAAAAAAAAAAAAATCAGTTTAGATGCTGCACTTGCTGACAATTTGTGCCGGATCCAGGCAAGGGGAACATTTTCCTCATAAAAAAAATAAATCTTAATACCATAAGATGCACTAATGATCGTTAGCTTAGACAGAAAGCCAAGTATGAACACCATACTAATGGCTATTGAGCCCTAGTTCTAATTAAGTGGTGCCAAAAGCAAGAATGAGTATTACGCTACAACTGCTCGAATGCTATGCCAGCATAGCGTCAACCCATCTGGAGAATCTGATAGGGAAAGCCTGGACATATTTTTGGACTAATCCAATAAGGCAACATTCAAAAGCATTCACAGAAAGTAAGAAATGTAATTTAAGCAATTGACAAGTCAAATATGCAAGTTATATTGATATGGCCCTACTCCTTACCTAGTAGATTTTGCCTTTTTTTAAAAAATAAAGAATACAAAAGCAGCTATGCTGTTTTTCTTGCCAAATATTGAAAAAAAATGACATATGAAATAAAAACACATATTCAAATAGACATAAGCCTGCTAAGTTAAATTTGAAAATAAACTATTAATACTTTATATCTAATATATTGTGCAAAATATTATCACTAGATAAAAGCCTTATATCTATTTCTAATCCCCACTGTAGATCTACTTACCAAATCCCTGTGTAACACCCAGTTAGCATGTAGATAATGAATGCCATCTAAGATCTGATATAATAGAGATTTCACCATTCCCCGAGGTAACTGAACTGGCTTCTTGTTTGCCTTAGAAGCTCTGTGAAATTTTATTATGTGCTAAAAAACAAACATGATTAATCAGCATGGAAACAGTTTGATTCAATGTTTCATTATAGCCAAAATGTCTACTGTATTCATTATTGAGTTGGCATTTCTGAGATTAGAACAAGAATTACGTATATCACTTTGTAAGTGTTAATCATCTTCCTTTTCATTTAACTTTGTACTCAGCAATTTTGTTCTTAAATTTGCTTTATATATATAGTTATATATAATACATTACAAACTATAAGCCTTTCCAACAATACTTTCAAAGAATTGTTTCTAAATTTCTAAACTGTTTCTAAATTCCTTATGCACATCTAGAAGATATGGATATAATTACATCAAACAACAGGAAAACAAGAGATTAAAACAATTTATTTCATAAGATGACATATGTTCAATGTTTTCAATAATGGTATAGTTCTATTTTTTCTACCAGAAGATGAGGATATTGTTATGGCCATGTAATGTATCTAATGAGGCACTGTTGCCTTTCATGCATGTCTGAAATATTTTAAACATTTTATCTCCCACAAATGAGCTGCCATTTATTTTATCCAACTTATGTTAATTTAGGGAAGAAAAAATATTTTCTTATCTGCTACGTTGCCCAGTACCAATATAGAAGTGTATCTAAAAAAACATCTTGTGAAATCTTTAAATATCTTACAAAAGAAAATATTTGCAATGGATATTGCAATGAATGGCAATGGGGACTTCTAGCCACTTGAAAACCGCACCTAATCCAAACTTATTTATTTAGAATCACATCCTTTCCATTGTTTTTATACTCAACATTTAAAGTATTTACTATAAATGTTGGCTATAGCAACGATTAGGGCTCAGCAGCTGTCATTGAAAAGTATAGGGAAAAACTGACGAGAATTGAGTTTCATGTTTAAGAATTATGTATTTTCAAGTCTCATCAATGGGGAGGTGTCCATAACAGGGGTTGCAATTGACAATTGAAACTCTACCACTTAATAGGACATACAATACTGATGAACATGCCAAGGGCTTCCATTTGTAGTTGCACTTGCCATTTTATTGGCTAATCCATAAACGTTCTTACCCAAAGATCATGTTCCGCATAGTCAAAGAGAAGCCATACTTTTCTGTCAGCATGAGACAGAAACACCTTTTGCAGAGAAATTACATTTGGATGCTTGAGTTCCCGCAACAGCTGTAAAACAAATACCATCTGCTACAAAGATGTACAAACCAAAAATACAAACTGTCCATTCTTTTCATAACTTTAAAACAAATAAGCTTGTTTTTCAGGCTTAATCTGAAATCTTTTAATTCACAAAGGACAAAAAAAAAGCAGTGTGGGATTCCTTTTAATTAAGGAATTCCTACCAGGTTTTTAAATTGGACTAACAGCTGAGTCAAACATACCTCCCTTAGGATGCAGATAACACTATTGAAATTTGAACTGAAGGGAACGTCCACAATTTAAAAAATGATGCAACTTTAGCCTAAAACTAAATGACATATAAGTAAGCTGAATACTTATATGTATGCCTGGATCTTTTATGACTTTTAAAATTATGCATGTTAGTCATAGAACCATCTCAAGAATCTGACAAATTGCTCAGTATATTATTTTTTATTAATCTGTAGGATTCCGGCTAGAAAGATATGTAAAGTAATTTATTTTCTCTATCACAAGTCATGCTTTACAATTATTCTTTTGTTCAATTGTCAATATTTATCTCTGTATCTGAAAAATCAATTTGTTCCTTATAAAAATGGATTTACAACAATAGTAACTTTAAGCTAAAAGATTTAAGATTACTACTGAATGCTTCATAATTGAAACGCCAGAGTTAGCACATGTTTAAAAGGTCTCTTTTAAAAAATAGCCCTGTAAGAAAATACGTATGATTTTTCATAAATTTTATTTTAAAATTATGGCAACACAGTGATACGAACAGAGCCTCACAAAAGCCCTATATCAGTGGTGGCGAACCTATGGCACAGGTGCCAGAGGCGGCACTCAGAGCCCTCTCTGTGGGCACTCGTGCCATGCCCTGGAGATGGCAACCATCCTTCTTCAAGCAGCTGCCCGCTAACTTGCCGAGGTCCCACATGGCCAGATGCATCCCAGCACAGCTGGTTTCCCTCCCCCCCATCCCATCCCATCCCTCCTGGCCTCGCATGCTCTCCTTTTCCCGGGCACGACCCACTGCATCGCCTCCTCAGCTGTTGGCCGGCCGTCGAGCTCAGAGGCGGCTTCTCTGAACTGCTGGCAGCGGGCTGCATAGCCCTAGAATGCGCAGGTTGAGGGGCCAGCAGGCTGTGGCTGCTGACAGACACCATTGGCCCCCATGCACTCGCTGGCCTCTGTGTGCGGGGGCCGATGGTGTCAGGCAGCAGCCGCCCTGGCCCCTGCATCGCCTTGCCCTGCGACAATGGCACCCCCGCCTTGCCTGGCCTCACTCCACAGGACGAGCCTCCTGCCCACCGCCCCACCTGCCAGAGACCCCCTGGATCTCCCCCAACCCTGTCCGGCCCCCACAGGAGGGACATCGAGGGGACCACGCCCACCTTGGCCACACCCACCCATTCTGCCATGACCACCACAGCCACGCCCACCCAGTGGGCCACGCCCACCTGGCACCCGGTGATAAATAAGTGGATTTTGGGTTGCAGTTTGGGCACTCGGTCTCTAAAAGGTTCGCCATCACTGCCCTATATCATTTATATACTAAAAGCCCATCCCTCCACTTGTTCTTTGTTCAGTGGTAATAAAGCTCTGTCTGTTTACTTTTTTCCTTTGTTCTTATTTTATTCTGTAACCAAGGGAAAACAAAGTAGGGCAATTTACAAACAGAAAATTGCATAAGAGTAATATTCCTTCTATTATACTTATAATCCTGTTCACATCTATTCAAAGGTAATCTAAGGAAACAGAGGGATGATGATAAAGTACTACCATAAGAAATCTTAAACATGAAGATTAAGAGGTTTTTCACATAATACAATTTTACTACTTTTAACTCAAGCAAAGGTATCTTACCTTAAGTTCACAATCTGTGTTTGCTCTCATTAATACGGTTTGTTACATTCACCATCTATTTATGTAATTGACTCCAATTACAACTCAACTGATGTTGAATTATAAAATTAGATTTTATCCTAAGCTTATTTTGAAAATCTCTTAAGATACTGACCATTGTATTTTAACGACAATTTACCAATTGCTATAGTTTGCTACTATGGATAGCCCTTGACTTATGACCACAGTTGAGCCCAAAATTTCTGTTGTTAAGTGAGACATTTGTTAAGTGAGTTTTGCCTCATTTTACAACCTTTCTTGCCTCAATTATTAAGTGAATCACTACAGTTGATAAGTTAGTAATCTGGTTAAGTGAATCTGGTTTCCCCATTGACTTTGCTTGACAGAAGGATGCAAAAGGTGATCACGTGACCTTGGGACACAGCAACGGTCATAAATATGAACCAGGTGCCAAGCATCCGAATTTTGATCACACGATCACGGGGATGCTGCAAAGGTCGTAACTATGAAAAATGGTCATTAAGTCACTTTTTTCATTGCCATTATCACTTTGAACGGTCACTAAATGAACTGTTGTACTCCTGAAATAGAAATAGCATTATGATCTACTTTATGATCTATTTTAAACAGACTCTTTCCATCCTGTCCAAACACATTTATGGGCTGAGGTGCAAGATGTACAATATCACAGTAACTGAATTAAAGTTAATATGAACACTAGTTTTGAACTGAATTTACTTACAGCTATTTCTCTGCATGCAGACATAGAAATCCCAGTACCTTCTATTTGCTTCAGAGCATAATCTTTATCATCTTTCCTATGATACAGAAGAAAAAAATAGTATAAAACTGCATTATAAATTCAAAAGAATCCTTATAAGCACCATTTAAGGTGACACTCAGTTAAATGTTCAAACTATTTAGAATCGTAATCCAATAAATGTTTGAAAAAAGATAAATGCTAGGCAGGTTCAACCAAAATATAATTCATATAATACATAGCTGGCTATGTGGATTAGAGCATGACCTTTATACGGCACATTTGTTTTATTTGCTGTGCACAAATATAAGTTAAATGTAACTGAATCTTTGAGAACGTTGAGAGTTCGTCAACATTTAAGTACAAATTCCATGAAATAAACAGCTTGAAAGTTATTTTTAAATATGCTATCGTCATCTAGAAATAAAGATATAAGATACAGAATCTAACAAGCTAGACAAAATGTATTACTAAATATATGTCTTTATGTATCTTCAATCTACAATTTATCTTCCAAATATATCATAAATGGATATATCATCAAAATAGCTAAAATGTAAACTTAAATATTTAACATGAATGCATAAGACTATACAACCTATTTTCCCATTTCAAAATATAAGTGATCTGTCCAAAACTGCCTTGATAAGAAGAGACTAGACATTCACCTGTCTGAGAACCTGTATAAGTTCTCCTGCTTGAGCAGGGGGCTGGACTAGAAGACCTCCAAGGTCCCTTCCAGCTCTATTCTATTCTAAAAACAAAATTATAGATGACTGATTTTGAAAACTAAAGTATAAAAATTACCGTAGCAAAGTAAATTTATTTTTTCCACTGTAGCACTCAACTTTTAAAAGTACGACCGTTTAACCTGACATAATATCACATGAAATGTGTTGCATTTCAGCACCAAGGGCAGGGAATGCAATCTAAAGGAAATTATCCATCCATTTTGGGAGATTTGTATGCCCAATCCCATTTCTTTCCTACATGTTCTCTGCGTAAAGAACATATATACATCAGTCTCAATCTAGAAATATTATATCTGACAATAGCACCGATACTTTCTAGCAACACTACAAAGATGAATTAAAGGTTTCCCCAGTTCAGCCGTGAGTGACTCAAGGGGGCAATGCTCATTTCTGATTTTCAGCTGAGGGAGCCTACATTGTCTGAGAGAAGCTTCCATCATCATGTGGCAAGCATAAAAATGCAGAATGCAGTAGTAACCTTCCCACCAAAGTGGTACCTGTTTATCTACTTGCATTTGCATGCTTTCAAACTACTGGGTTGGCAGGAGCTAGGGCAAGTAACAGGAGCTCACCCCATCATGTGGCACTCAGGTCTCAAACCCAGTGTCTTAACTGCTGAGCCATTGCGCAATCCCAAAGAATAGAAGGCTATAAATAATTCTGGCAACTGACCGTGAGGAAAAAAAAAATCAAGCAGAAATGTTTAGACAAAATTAGGTAACATTCAACAGTGCTTTGAGATCTCTCACTGATATCCTGTAAGGGATCTCCTCTCTTTATTGCAGAAATCTAGGTCCTTCTCACAAATCTGCTGGAGGATTTAGGAGATCTTCCATAGTGTATTTTGACATATATGGAAAAACAACAAGAATAATTTCCTTCCCCATTTTATTGACATAATCTTTCCTTTAGCAGAAGTTTGTATGTACAAGCATAAGCTAAGTCTAAACTGTAGCAAAATGGGAGTACTCTAAGACTGGGAAACTGTTCTAGGTGACAGTGTACTTTAAAGTAGATCGTCCTTGAGTTACGACAATAATTGGGACCAATAATAATTGGGACTCTTTGCTAAGCGATGTGGTTGTTAAGTGTGACATGTGATCAATCAAGAGCAATCCTGGCAGTCTCCACTGCCATCATTAACCAAATCCAACCAGTCAATAGGCAATGGCCCACCCCAATCCAAACCATTCCTGATTTGGTCCCTCTCAGACCAGACTCTTGGTAAGATAAGGAACTGCCTCTCTTCAATTCCCCTCATCTGCCTATCTCTCCCTATCTCTGTCCTTTGGCCACCCTCCACAGAGGTACATCTTGGTGGCAGCGTCACTAGGGCTGAAGTAGAATTCTGAGGCCTTCAGCAGTCTAGAGGTTAAGGCACCAGGTCAGAAACAAGGAAAATATGAATTCTTGTTCTGCCCTAGGCATGAAAGCCAGCTGGTTGACTTTGGACAAATCATTCTGTCTCAATCCAATTTACCTCATAGGGTTGTTGTGAAAAAATAGGAAGAGGAAGGAGTATTGAGGTTGTTCATCACCATGAACTATTTATAAAATAATAAAGGTGGGATAAAAATATTGTTTAAAAAAAATCTAAAAATCAGTCTCAGCCAGCTATCCCCACCCCTAGGCCTCTACTTCAGCCCCAATGCCTAAGAATACTGCCTCAAATCCTGTGCCATGACCAGCATAAAGCCCCGACCATCCCTGCCAACTCTGCATTCCACAGATTTTGCTGCACCAATCTGACTTTTGCCATTTTCCCACAGCTGACAGGGAGTACTCGGGCTGGCCCAATATCAGGCAACTGCTAGTCATGGCAGATCTTCTTTCTGAAGCCACTCACATCATTCTCCATATATGTCATTCTTGTGATGCTTCGGAAAGCCTTCAGAAAGCTTCTCAAGCCTGCATATTTAATATGTAAACCCGGACGACAGTCTGTTTGCTAAAGCGTTGATTTATTGTTGGGGGTAACCCCATTATTGTATCTACCCCTACCCTTGGTTTAATCCTTTTTTTTTTTACCCTATGTTATACCTTTACCTACCCCTCCCTTTCTACCCCTATAAAAATAATAAAACATATTTAAAAAAAAAAAAGAAAGCTTCTCAAGCCTTATAAAGCATTGCAATATTGTTGCACCCACCATTCTACAATGTGCATGCCGTTCTCAGAGTGCAGTTAGTAATCTCAGTTGTATCATTTATTTATAAAGTTCACTAGAAAATAAACCTAAATCTGTCACTGGGATATGGAAATGGATGATTGGAAGCAAGCTATTAAGATTTCTAAACAAATTCCTTCTGATTTTTGGCTACCATGGATACATGCCCGTCCTTCTACAAGTACAATAATCATGTATTGATTGCAAGCAAGAAGCAGGATTTTGAGTCCCATATACTTGTTATGATCAACCTGTAAAATCCTGCCCAAATGAATGAAGCATTAAGATTCATCAATGGGTTCCACAGTAATGTGCCACACCCAATGCAGCCTGCAAGGCAACCTTGAGTCTCCACTTGCAGAGTAAAGGGCAAGATTTTATGTGCAATAAAATCTACTTTCCTTCTTATCTAAATGTAGCTGTAATCTTAGGCTCCCTGGAACTGGGTGAGAATGATCTTTTGCATAACAATGCATCTCACATTCTCTCCACTTTGTTAAGTGCTCAGCAGAGAATGAGAGAGCCATTTAGAACACATTCTGTGCAGTTAACAACCCTTGTCCAATGAGTGCTATTCTGCCTGCAGAGGTTTTTTCCCCCTTGACCTGTTATCTTGGAAGTCTATTCCAAATTATTGGAGCCAAAACCAAATCTCTTAACCACAATTTCCCTATTATGAACACAGTAGAACAAAACAACTCTGATTCAATTATTGAGTCAGGCTCCCAGGTACCAACATCTTTCTTGAATTCTCAACTAATATAAATGCTGGTAATTAAAAAAGGTAGGGGCAAAATAAGGAAGGTCAAAAATAAATATAGCATTCTTCTTACAAATCAAGAGGTGAAGTAAGGTCTTGTGTAATCCAGCCAATTGAATGCTACAATAACCTTATGTGTGACATCATGAGGGCATGAGGCAAGAGCTTGGTCATCTCAGTTGTGAAAAACAACAGATTCTGCAAAAATCTATTTATTTTCAGAAACCACTGAATCTCCCCTAGAATGCTATATTCCAAAGGGGGAATAGAACATACAGTGAGGGAAAAAATTATTTGATCCCCTGCTGATTTTGTACGTTTGCCCACTGACAAGGAAATGATCAGTCTATAATTTTAATGGTAGGTTTATTTTAACAGTGAGAGACAGAATAACAACAACAACAACCAAAATTCAGAAAAATGCATTTCAAAAAAGTTATAAGTTGATTTGCATTTTAATGAGTAAAATAAGCATTTGATCCCCTATCAATCAGCAAGATTTCCGGCTCCCAGGTGTCTTTTATACAGGTAACAAGCTAAGATTAGGAGCACTTTCTTAAAGAGTGCTTAAATCTCATCTTGTTACCTGTACAAAAGGCACCTGTCCACAGAAGCAATCAATCAATCAGATTCTAAACTCTCCACCATGGCCAAGACCAAAGAGCTGTCCAAGGATATCGGGGACAAGATTGCAGACCTACCTACACAAGGCTGAAACGGGCTACAAGACTACCGCCAAGCAGCTTGGTGAGAAGGTGACAACAGTTGGTGCGATTATTCGCAAATGGAAGAAAAACAATCTCCCTCAGTCTGGGGCTCTATGCAAGATCTCACCTCGTGGAGTTTCAATGATCATGAGAACGGTGAGGAATCAGCCCAGAACTACACGGGAGGATCTTGTCAATGCCCTCATGATGTCACACTTAAGGTTATTGTAGCATTGTCAATGATCTCAAGGCAGCTGAGACCACAGACACCAAGAAAACAATTGGTAACACACTACGCCATGAAGGACTGAAATTCTGAAGCGCCCGCAAGGTCACCCTGCTCAAGAAAGCACATGTACAGGCTCATCAGAAGTTTGCCAATGAACATCTGAGTGATTCAGAGGAGAACTGGGTGAAAGTGTTGTGACCATATGAGACCAAAATCAAGCTCTCTGGCATCAACTCAACTCGCCGTGTTTGGAGGAGGAGGAATGCTGCCTATGACCCCAAGAACACCATCCCCACCATCAAACATGGAGGTGGAAACATTATGCTTTGGACGTGTTTTTCTGCTAAGGAGACAGGACAACTTCACCGCATCAAAGGGACGATGGACATGGCCATGTACCATCAAATCTTGGATGAGAAACTTCTTCCCTCAGCCAGGGCATTGAAAATGGGTTGTGGATGGGATTCCAGCATGGCAATGAGCCAAAACACACGGTCAAGGCAACAAAGGAGTGGCTCAAGAAGAACCACATTAAGGTCCTGGAATGGCCTAGCCAGTCTCCAGACCTTAATCCCATAGAAAATCTGTGGAGGGAGCTGAAGGTTCAAGCTGCCAGACGTTAGCCTTGAAACCTTAATGACTTGGGAGAGGATCTGCAAAGAGGAGTGGGACAAAATCCCTCCTGAGATGTGTGCAAACCTGGTGGCCAACTACAAGAAATGTCTGACCTCTGTGATTGCCAACAAGGGTTTTGCCACCAAGTCATGTTTTGCGAAGGGGTCAAATACTTATTTCACTCATTAAAATGCAAATCAATTTATAACTTTTTTGAAATGCGTTTTTCTGGATTTTTTTGTTATTATTCTGTCTCTCACTGTTAAAATAAACCTACCATTAAAATTATAGACTGATCATTTCTTTGTCAGTGGGCAAACGTACAAAATCAGCAAGGGATCAAATAATTTTTTGCCTCACTGTATTGGAGTTCTTGGGAATTTCTGGTGATTTTGTGTTTTTCTAATTTTAATTTGTATAAAATACAATTTAAAATTGTATAAGCTATCTAGAGAGGCCCAGTGTAACAAGCAATGCAAAAATATTTTATGTAAATAAATTCAATGTATGTGATAAAAAAATAAAATGGACACAACAGGTGCAAGTTATGGTGCATATATGAAATAGCAGCTACTATAATTGATCAGATTTGGAGCAGATTTCCTTTAAAAAAGCGACTAGACTGCAGACCAGTCTGCTTCTGGGTGTAGTTCATCACAGCCTGAGTGAAATTAAATTGGTCCTCTGCGTAGTGGGGAAAATAAATACAATGAACAAAATGGAGGTTGTACCCTTTTCTTGTCTTTTAGATATGACCAAAATCAAATCTAGTCCATTTCTTTACCTAATTGTATCAGACCCAAATTGATTCTTCTTGCCCTCAGATATCTGCCCTGCAATCACATTTAAACCAAAGCATAGAAGCTTCCTCTCCAGTTCACAATATAGTCTAAGGGCAGCCTTTGCAAGAAAAATGCAATCTTAATAAACCCTAACTCTTCAGTCCTCCATTAGGTGATGACCTCAATATTCTGTCTCCTTGGACTTCCTTACAAGGACATGGGTAGCTTCCCCAAACTGGCCAGCAAACCATATCCCTGGGCTTTTCCACTTTGTAGCCCTCAACATCTATAAAAATCTTTGTTTTTCCATTGTTCAGGATCCCTCACTGTTATTATATATAATTAGATACCCAACAAAATGTGGTTATTCTCAGTGTTGTTCTCCTTTTTCAGACCAAATCCATGACATAAACACAAAGAGATAGCCCTGCATGGAAATTAGTTCTTCACTCCCTAACAAAAAGAACATTCCTCTCTAACAGACTGGCCTTGTTATTATACCTCTGAAGAAAGGAATCTCAACAAGGGTGAGACTAATCTGATTCCATAATATTGACCAAAGAATTAAAAACTGCACAAAATTTACTTTGCTGTCTTCTCTCAGCAAAACTATTTTTAAGAACATTGTAACTAAGAGCTAATATCTATTTCAGTTATTTTTTTCTCCCTTTATAATAGCTTTCACTTATATATCATAAATTTTAGATTTTAAGTCTAAAATCAAATATTATTAATCTTCTAGTATTTTGGGACATTCGCTTATTTGGCTAAAGAGGAAATTTAATCTGGATGTAGGGTTTAATATAGTCTACCAATCTTAATTATATTTTCAAAATTTGTTCATTTTTGTCTACATTCTTTTTTTTTTCTTCAAAAAATCACATTTTGTTAGTATAGTGGTGCTTTGATATTCATTATTAATTGGTTCCAGGGGTGCGATGAAGACCAAAAGTGATGAGTGCCAAACAAAATTTTCCCATAAAGAATAATATAGTAAGTCACAAGGCAGCTGACATTAATAACTTCTAGCTTGTGCGTTGAGTACTGGGACAAAAGTTTCACATCAAAATGTGTTGAGTTGCAAATTTGATGAGTTTCAAAGCAGTTGAGTACCAACTGTATGTGATATGCTCATTTTTTTCCTCCTATTTATTGCAGCAACTTTCAACTTTGGATTTTGTTCCCTTTTTACAAAAACTTTATATTGTTATTAAGTCTGAGAAATATATGAACATGTATTATACTTTAAAGCAGGGGTCTTCAAACTTGGCCCTTTTATGACTTGTGGACTTCAACTCCCAGAATTCCTTAGCCAGGGATACTGGCTGATGAATTCTGGGAGTTGAAGTCCACAAGTCATAAAAGGGCCAAGTTTGAAGACCCCTGCTTTAAATAAATAATCCAGGACACATCACTTGTATGTAAGTGCTAGTACAATAAGAAAAGTCTGGAGAAAAGTAAAGCATGGGGGAGGGGAGAATTGAATTCAGCTATAGTGAGATAATCCTACATTAAAAACAACAACAAAAAGAAATAACATACTTCCAAGCAACTGCAGCTAATATAAAGGAAAATGGAAAAAATCTGTATTACTTTCCTTGTAATTACTGTATTGGCATCCATGTAGACCATGGATGATCAATTCAGAAGAATTTTATATTATATTTAACTATTATCCTATTGAACAAAAGTCTTGAAAGCTTGTGCTTCGTACACTATGTAGTGATAGTTTATTAGATAAAGTCTAATTTATTATTCATTCAATTTATATATCTATCTAACCATAAGGAGTCTAGGCAGCTAAGTATAGTTTAAAATACAATAATATAACAAACATAAAGTAGAACTGAGAGATGTTAAAAAAAATCTACCAGAAACCGAACAAATTCATGGATTCTAATTGCTTGAGTGAACATTCTATATTAAACCACATACAAAAAACAATTCTTTGGCTTGGTTTGCACATTATATAAAACCACTGGAATTGATTTTTTGTAATTCTTCTGAACTCATGCATTGGAGTGTTGGCTGGCCTTTTGGAGCAGTCAGATAATAATTATAAAGGAAGTAGCCAAAACTGTTTCTTACCAAATTCACTGATGGAAAGCTTTACTGGAGCAAGTGGACACAATTATCAAATTCAGTCATTAATTATATTTACAATAATTCTTTTCTACTGTGGTAGATTTAAATTACTAAAGGTTTCACTCCTAAATTATGCATCACTCAGACCTTATGAAATGATCTTTAGAGCCAAAATTGGTCCTCAACTGGCAGTTTTGTCAATAGTGTGTTTTAAAATATATATTCACATATTCTCAATCTTAAGAACAAAACTAATTTGTCCTGTCTGGCATCAAGCTGCACAGCACTTCCCAAATTTTGTTCATTGTTATCTTACTTATTTCCAATCTCAATTCAACCAAATATGTTTCCAAGCATTTTGTGTGCGTGCCTTTCAAGTCATTGTTGACTCCTGGTGACTGCCTGGACCAGACCCTGCAGTTTTCTTGGCAAGATTTCAGAAATGGTTTGCTACTGCCTTCTTCCTATGGCTGAAAGAGAATGATCTGCTCATGATCACCCAGCTGGCTTTGTGCTTAAGGCAGAAGTAAAACTCATGGTCTTCTGGTTTCTACTCAGTGTAAAATTTAGCCAAATAGGTTTGCAAGCATATTGAATAATTTGTAAAGATCATTGTAGTTTTTATGTTTATTCCTGCTACCTTTACATGCAAGAATAAAGAGAATTTTTTTTAATCACCACGCAATCATTCAGCCTTTACACATGTTAAACAAGTCACATAGTCATATCCTAACCTAGCTTTAGCTATATTTTAATAATAGCCAGTGTACAACTTACAGTTGTGGCCTAACCATTTTTTAACACTCACTATATTTGTGACTTTTTGTCACCAGTTTTTTCTTGAATACTAACATTTATAGCATTCTTTCAATTTAATGTTTGATATATCACAATCATTTCCATTTAGATCTCTAAAATAATGATTTAATATTTCCTCATGTTAGTATCATTGTAAATTATAAACATCTTATTTTGAATTTAATTCATTCGAATGGTGGATTCTTGTTTAACTTTCTTCACTCATTGTCAAAACAATTATGTCCATCAACAGTTCTCAGTATTTTATTTTCCTCTTTTAATATTAATAATTTCTTGTTCTCTTTGACTATATTATCTGTACTATATTTTACTTTTCCCTATATTATACATTATCCTCTAATCATTGTTTTTGCAGCAATTTTTCTATTGCCCACACTTTTTCATCCAAAACTACTTTCAACTTTCTGTTCTACCAAGCATCCTTTTATATATATTCCATTAGTATTACTCCACTTTTTTCTGGCAGTCGATAAAATAATTCTTTCTACTTTATCCCAAGCAATTTTCACATCCTCTATTATGCTCAAATGCCAATCATCCCATTGGGAGATCACTTTATCCTCTGCTATTCTTTCAGACAGAACTCATACTTATTTCTTGTCACAACTGTTCTTTTTTTTACGTGAAACATCCCCTCCCACTTCTTTCATGTTCATTTCACTCAGGAATCACTCTTGGCACTACCAAAAATGCTTGATCCCACATTCAGAACCTTTCATCCCCCTTATAATCTTCATTTATTCTCTAAGCCTTCTATCATAAATAATCATGTATTTGCAATATTTGTAGGCTAGTCTACATCAGATGCTGCCAGAACTTGCAATAAAATAAAAACATGCATACAAAAATAGACAAGGAAATTCATAAAACTAAAATCCATCATAATCAATTATGCTTTTGAAATAATATTCATTTTATACTCACAAGATACATATTATAGATAGATAGATATAGATTTGCTTTCCGTGCTAAAAGGGAAGAAAATTATATTAATTCTCTCTCTCTCTCTCTCTCTCTCTCTCTCTCTCTCTCTCTGTGTTAAAAAGTCTCAATTTTCACTTGTTCCTGGATCTCTAAATGGCCCAATAATTTTTCTGCATTGTCTCATCTCATTTCCATATATCCATTCATGTTGCTTAATGAATATTTTATTCCACCAAATTGTTCATTCAGAATGTTGAAAGAAAGTTAACATTTGAGTCTTACATTATCATTTACTAGACTCTAACAACCTATTGATTCTTATTTTTGTACATACTCATAAAACTTAAATATTTAAAAAAACATAATTCTTTTATTCCTAATTAAATCTATGATTTCAATTTTCTGGATGTCTTTGTCAACCACAATCCACAAGATAACTTCTTTAGATCAACTACATCCTTCCTGTTTAGTGACATGACATACCTAATTTATTTCAGTATATTCATTAATTCAGGCTTTTTACCATTTATTCCTATTATATTCCAAGTCACAATCTTCCATATGACATGTCTATCACTAGCTAAGCCTACAGATATTGACTTCTGCAACCAAACAGGTTTTGGTCAATTGAGGCTTTCATATAGCACTTTTAAAAAACACTGAAAAGGTATAGATCAGATTACTACTCTTGGCCACAATTGCATCAGACTTAATTTTCCCTGCTAAAAGTAAGAATAGTACAGGTTAGTTTGGGGACTTTTTAACCACAAATATAATAACCAAAGCTGATATTTATTTTCTGCAAACTCATGCTATTCGATGAAAGCTAGGACCCTTAAAGACTATCTTGTAAGCTAACATCCTGTTGTCCACATTTTAGAACTATAAGTGTATATATTGTATTAAGAAAACTTATAGGTTATTGCTTTTTAAAAAGTATGTCACTTGGTAAAATAATATTTAACTACTGCTTGAAATATGTTAAAGTTGAATAACAATTCACATTAAAAAAAACACATATTTGTTATGGTAGCTGAAGCGATATATGTAGCCAGCATGAAATTTTACAGCAACACAATATTGTATCTTAAATTAAAATAAAAAAATTAAATACAACTTACCCCGAACTGACATAATAGTTTTCAAAATGTTAGCCACCATATTCAGCAGGGAGCTTTTTAAAAAAACATTATGCTGGCTGTTTACTGAAGATCTGTATTAATTAGGATGTTATGTATAGTATAAGATGAAGAGTGCAGGAAACACAACAAATAAAACCATAATCGTTTATGATACCAGCTATGAACACATGAATGTGTTACTAGTAGGATAAGAGACAAGAGACATCGTTAGCGTAAAAGCCAGGGAAACGACCATAAG
Organism: Azemiops feae; assembly: GCA_023970755.1. Lineage (NCBI taxonomy): Eukaryota > Metazoa > Chordata > Lepidosauria > Squamata > Viperidae > Azemiops > Azemiops feae. Next base: position 635,828 of record JALGBA010004223.1, read on the forward strand.
AAGGTAAGTATGAAGACAGGCTATGTTCTGGAAGTTATCTGCTATCTCATTTTAGTGGTATATTCTTGTCCCACTATCCAATGGTTTATTTATACTTGCAAACAGAAAAGCAATTATAAAGCATGATAGTGGTGGGGAGCAAAGGGAAAAGACTTAATCAGTTGATGATAATTATGTCAGTAATTAAATCCAACACTAAATAATATTGGATTACAACCAAGAGAATGGGAAGAGCTTTGCAAAAAGCTAGTTGGGGAGGACAGTAAAATATTTAGAAGAGTAATTATAGGCAAGATATATATATATATATATATATCTAGTCCTGCATTGTTTATGACTCTAGTAAACATATATATATATATATACATACATATATACATACATACATACATACATATATTAAAAACAGATGTAACAGGCTTAGTAGACAGGCATGTTTCCATATGGGGAAAGGCATAACATAGTCACTAAGCATGTGTTTTGCCTGCACAAACACCCAGCATGCATAAAGAATCAGGTAGTAGATGATGAAAAAGACCTGGCTTTGCCCGAGATTGTGAAGAATTGCGACTAGAGTCATAAACAATGCAGGACTAGATGCATAAAGCAATGCAATTCAGGATAAAAATCCTCTCTCTGCTTCCTAAATGCAAAGAAGGGCCTTCTCCCAATGTGCTACAACCACCCCATTTGTGACCCATCCTATTCGGGAATGGCGAAGCTGCAATCGAATATATATATCTATGGAATGAGAAGGGCTAAGGGTTAACTGCTGCACAAGCTTCAGTGGACTACCATACCCTTTTTCATACGTTGATGTCAAGGCATTATACAAAAGCAGGCTCAGAGAAGAGGTCTGAGCTCCACAGGTAAGCGCTTCCGCTCCCCAAAAAGGGCAGAGCAGTGGAGAAAGTTACGGCGTAGCCGTCAACGCCCAGGAACATACCTCCGGAGAGGACCGTAGCGAAGCAGACTGCGTGGCAGACGGAAGAGTCCTCAAGGAGGGCTCCAGGGCAGAGAAAAAACAGGCAGCCCCGACCCCAAAGGGAGAAAGAGCAAGGCGAGGAGGAGAAAAGGGAGAGAGGCACTGCGGCAATCTTTTCCAACTTGGCGACCTCCAGCCGTGTCGGATTACAGCCTAAGCAGCCTGCCCAACGGAGAGTGATGGGACTTGTAGTCTGACACATCTGGAGGCCAGCAGATTGAGGAAAGGCGGCGTCCGAAAGTCACGGGTCGGGGGGGGGAGAGGGCGGCGGCCCAACCTTCGCGAGGCGTCCCGGCTCACTTACCCGTCCTTCCGCTTGGCCTTGTAGACGTGCCCGTAGGTCCCCCTCCCCACCTTGCAGCCCTCGTACTCGAAGAGGTCTTCCACGCGTTCTCGCTCCCCGGTCAGCTTCACCTTGAAGTCATAGTCCATCTTCATTCAGCGCCCGGGCTGGCCGCCTCCTCAGACGGCACCCCACCCTGCGAAGCCCCCGCCCGCCACCGCCGCCGCCGCAGGCACCAGGCAGGAGGAGGAGGAGGAGAGGAGGAGGAGGAGGAGGCCCCGCCGCCGCCGCCGCGACGCGGACCATTCAGGTACAGTGGGGAGAAGAGGGGAAAGCGGCTGCGAGAGCGCGTAAGGCAAGGCGGAGCCCTCTATTCTTCCGCGCCCTCCTCCTCTTCCTCCTCGCCTTCCTCTCCGCCTCCCCGCAGCCGGCTCGAGAGCCACCCAGGCAAAGCTGCTCTACGCCAGCCGGTATCTCGTTACTCGATATACGGCAATCGCGCCTGACCGCGCTGCTGCAAAAGAAGAGCGTCGCAAAGCGTCGCCTCTCTTTTTCTCCTGAGTCTCCCCTCGTCCTCGAGAGTGCACCACGTGGAATCCAACCGGCTCCGAAGCGGCCCCTCCTCCCCTGGCAGTTTCCCTCCCCGACATGCACCGCGCCATAGCTGCCAGCTAAAGACTTTGGCAGTGTCGCTACGGGAAATCAACACGGGCCGCATTAAGAAACGTGTATTCTAAGCGCCTTGGGAGCCGTCGTTACACATTAACCGGATATGAATGTGATGTATGCTGGGAGTTGGAGTTTACCGGCTGTGATCGGAAAAATTGAGAAGTTTCCAAGTGCATGCTGGGCGCTGTAGTTCACGTATGTGTTTGGAAAGGAGGAGGGTGTCTGGTTTCCATGGAAACCTATTTCTGGAAACTGGTTTTGGGGTCTGAAGTGTCATGGGCTCGCGGTAAAGATTACCTCTTTAAGATAACTGATATGTAACATTAACCCAGGAGCTACAGCATTTTTCAGAGCTGGCGTGGCATTAGGGCAGAACTGTGACATAACCCAAACAAAAATCCATTTGAGTTTTATTTTGGGGGACAGGGGTAATAAAGTGCTGATAACTTAAAAGATGCACTAGTTGAAGACTTGACAAAATGTCTCCATCTCTAATAAGACTGTAGAAACAAGAGGAACTTCTTAACTCCTTTTATAAGCAAGGTACAGGTGATGCATCCTGTTTACAATGGCAATGTAATTTGGACTGGGAATTCTGTTGCTAAGTGAAAGCACATCACATGAATGCACTGACTTACAACAGCAGTTCTAGTTGTGGTTTTAAGCAACTTTCACACAGCCATTAAGCATGATGTGACTTGTGAGTTTCTGTTGGCTTCTCCGTTGATTTTGCTTGTTGGAACCCAGCAAGGAAGGTTGCAAATGGCAATCACATGACTGCAGGATGCTGTGACCATTGTAATTATTAGCTGGTTGCCAAGTGTCTGAATCATGATCATATGACCACAGGGATACTGCAACAATTGCAACTTCGAGAATCACTCATAAGACTCCTCATTTGAGAACTATCTGTATCTCCTGTGTGAGCTTGTGAAAAACACTACCTAAGCAGAGAGGTTTCTTCCATCACTTTTAATGGACATTTTTAATGGTGAAATCACAGTACTAGTTTGTCTCAAAACTTATTATGCCATAAATTGTGTATTAGAGAGCTCTATCACTGTAGACTGTCTACAGTGATGTGCTAATTTTTTACAGGGTCTTGCCACAGGCTGTCAACTACAAAAGTTATGCCTTAGCTGAAGAAGAGCTTTTGGTGCAGACATGAGCAAGCAGTAATGTTAATTACAATTCAGAAAAAACACTGCAGGGTGTTTTCTTTTTCCTCTCTTCTACTTGTCTGGTCAGTTAGATAAACATTTCATTGCCACTGTTTTTCAAACTGAGGTAATTTTTTTAAAAAAATCATTGTGACTGAGAATTGAAAATCCTAAAACTAATCATGTGAATTGCTGATTCACTAAACTGCAAACTTAATCATCTTTTTATGGTCAGTTAAATAATACCTTGACTTTATATAGGCCATGCATATAAAGTAATTATTGATAAATGGGCAAAATTATCTATGACAAAAGTAAATTGCAGTGCCAAGCAAACGATTTCATGGAACCATTACAAGTTTATTTTTGGAAACAAGCTTATTATGCCAAACCAAACTGTTCTATTTTATTTTATTTTTAGTATTTTCATCATGTTTAAACAACATTTTTTGGATTAATATCAATAATATCTATTTCTGTTAAATTTTTGTAACACAGCCTTTCCCAAATTGGTCTTTCTCAGTTGCAGTTCGACTACAGCTTCCCAGACTTTCCAGGTTGGAAATTCTTTTTGCAGAGTATCTATGATTATTGAGATTTGCTTTATTATTTATTGGATTTCTATCCTCCCTTTCATTGAGGAGTTTGAGGCAACATAGACTATCCTCTCTCCAAAATAACCCTATATAGTAGATTGCTTCAAACAAGAGCAGTGTTATAAAGAGAATGAAATATCTTATTTATTTTTTAAATATAAAAGTTATAAGTAAGACCACACCTAGAATATTGCATCCAGTTTTGGTCACCATATTATTAAAAAGATGTTGAGACTCTGGAAAGAGTGCAGAAAAGAGCAACAAAGATAATTAGGGGGCTAGAGGCTAAAACATGAGGAACAGATATTGGATTAGATATCTCTAATCTAATGAAAAGAAGCACTAGGGGCAACATGATAGCAGTGTTCCAATATCTGAGGGGCTGCCACAAAGAAGGGATCAACCTATTTTTGAAAACACCAGAAGGCAAGACAAGAAACAGTAGATGGAAACTAATCAAAGAGAGAAGCAATCTCGAACTAAGGAGAAATTTCTTAACAGTGAGAACAATTAACCAGTGGAACGGCTTGCCTCCAAAAGTTATGGGTGCTCCATCACTGGAGGCTTTTAAGAAGAGACTGGACAGCCACCTGTCTGGAATGGTATATAGGGTCTCCTGCTTGAGCAGAGGGTTGGACAAGAAGCCCTCCAAGGTCCCTTCCAACTCTGTTATTCTGTTAAGTATCTCTGATGTAATTAAATTGTTGCAATTTCTACAAAATAAAATATTAGTAGAGACCAAAGTATTTTATTGTATTCATTTCCCCAACATATTTAGTGATTGCTGTAATGTTCTTTCAGTTGAAACTCACTGGTTATGATCACATTGTATGTTTAACCCAGTCAGTTACTACCTAATCTTTACTGTTTTGATTTAGAATAAATATACTAACTGGATAAATGACAATCATTTCGGAGAATGTGGTTCCGTTTTTACTTAAATGTCTTGTACCAGAAAGTACTGTCAAAGTATGTACACAGCCCCTTCCTCACAGCCAGGCAGGTAGCAGCAGACATGGCTTGAATACTGCAGCTTAATGAAGTCCTTCAAAAACATGCTCTGTCATTGTGACGGACAATTTTGTTTAGCAATGTTATGCTTAAATCTCATTTCCAGACAACTGACTGGGTAGTACAAGACCATTAATCTAGAATTGGATTATTATGAGTAGTACTGACTTGTCTACAGAAAAGTACTTCTAACAATTGATTTAGGATGCTTCAGTTTAAAATAATCTGAAGGATTATGAATTTGCACAACATGCTGTTTCTTGAAATGATCTAGTTATGTATGAGGCATGAATGCAGCATGGCTATTGGTTATTATGACTGCAAGCAATTAATAATTTGGCAGGAGAGGAGTATGTGAATCTTCAAAATTAGTTGGATATTGACTAAGGCTAAGTTAGTTTTGGGATCTGAGAAAGCGTTCGTTACCACTGAGCATGAGGAAACAATATATCTAATTGTAGATATTGTAATACTATTCCCCATTTTAGGGTCACTGCTTGCTTTTTGGTGTTGGGGTGTCTCTCTGGGACAATACAATTACTTTATGGTTCATGTGAGTTAAAATAACGCATTATTTGATTTAGTATGAATTGTAAACAGATGCCTGGTTACGTTTATTGCAACCCAAAATTCAGCTAATTCAAGGCTAGTGTGTATGCAATTGAGGCAAATGCCTGCACAGTTGCATTTGAGATTTCATATACTGCTAATCTTTATGTGCAAAATGGAGAAAAGGAAGATTTCATCAGAGGAAAGCAGTACAATTTCAAAAAAGAATAGGCATATTATTATATAAGAACAAAAATCTGACGCAATTTAATGACATAAACATGATCATAGCATAAAACAATAACTGTTGAACTGTATGAATCTATGGTAGATTGGTAAATTTAAATTATATTTTTATGCTTTACTGTAATATTTAAGTATATACAAAAAATATTTTAAAAATTGTCATTGCCTATTTCCATCAAGCTGGAACCAATTGCAGTATTTTCCATAGAAAATATTCCAATTTTCCACTTCAAATAGGGCAAATTCAAATAATGTGACCATTTTATGGAATTCATTAACTGCACTGAGATCTGCCTGTCTTTTCAGACTTTTATATAACATACTAAATAAAAAATAGCTTACTACACTATTGCATTTTGTGTTATATGAATCATAACTGATTAATTTCTGGGTTAGGTAATTAACCATTTTATGAGCATAACAAGGGTTTATATGCAGATCAGATACAAAGAAATATGAGTTACCCTCATGGAAACTCTGCAAAACAAATTAGTATGATCTCGGGTACTTTCACGAATATTCCATTGATCCAATCTTCCTATAGAATGATGAATAATATAATTTTAAATTTGCTACCTATATAAGTAGCTTGCTATTGTTTTCTTCTACTATTTTTTTCCCGTTTTCCCAGGATGGAAAATACCTTCCTGAGTGGCCTCCTATCCGAGGATTAATCAAATCTGATCCCACTTAGCTTTCTTGCAATCAGTCAAGGCCTTCTAAATACTACGTAAAATATTGTATCACAAAATAAACAAAAAAAAATCTGCTCTCTCTTTCTCTCTCTCTCTCTCTCCCGTGCTAATACTTAGTAAGGCGCCGGCCCATCCTAAGACTGTCACAGCGACTCGGTTTCCGGTGTACTTTTACAAGAGAGCTGGCAGGAAAAAGTACTCGCCGGTTCGAAAAGCCCGTCACTCCTTCCGGTTTCGCGAGCAACTTCAGTGGACGAAGGAGTGTTCGCGCGTGCGCATTTCCCCTGGAACCATGAGCTCAGGCGTCAGAACCCGACGGGATTGCATTGGTGCCGCACCTCAACGACTGGTAGTTGGTCTTGTCAGTTTCTTGGAAGCCGCTGCTCAGAGAAGATTAACGTGGACTATGATGGGTTTGTAAGAAACTCAGCCTTCGGCAGGCACGGGGAAAGAAAAAAAATAAGTAATTGCCGGTTAGCCTTTCCTGGTGAAGCTGTGATCTCCGGGCAATTGCCTGCTACAGAAATTTACCTTTAGACTACCGGCCTAAAGTAGTCAATTAGATGCTAATTAGCCCTATTTCATTCTTCAGTGGATGGCTGGTTGGTCGTGGTATTAATCATTCCCCTCCTGCTCCTCTAAGTCTCCAGGTGAGGAGGGAAGAGATCAGCGCCACAGCCAAGACGGAGAGCAATCCAGACTGGTAAAGAAAGGAAGAGGAAACCCTAAATTGGTATGCTGTATACTGTAGATGCCTTGGGAAAGGATCAGTCTGCAAAAGCTTATGCTACAGTGAAGTTGCTAGACTGTAAGCTCCTTTGTTGTAATAGATTAAAAATCTGTTCCTGGGGAATGTGTCTTTCATAGTCGGAGGAAGAAAAGAGTCACATAATCCCGAAGTTGCTAGGATCCTTGTACAAGGTATTTAATAGTCCCTTTCCAGTTATCAATGCCTATTTATTTGCTGTTTCCTGAAACTAGTCCTTGGCAAAGGAATAAGGCTCTTCATTTCAACTTGCTCTTAACCCTGTTCACTGGGAGTTGTGTAGGGCAGGAAAATAGTAGTAGAATGTCAAGTTTAACGAGTTTTGTGGATTACTCGCATATTTTTTTGCTGGGATAGTGTCCCAGCCTTTCTTATTCCTCGATCTATTCACATAAGAGATAGGGTTGTCAAGATTTAATATTGTTAAATGAATATCTATCAAAAGGAGCATCAAAAGGATGTTTAAGGCTGCAGTCTGATATGAGTGATACTGCTTTATGCCATGGCAGGTTCTTATTTCTAAAACTGTAGGACTTGTACAGATATGATATATCTGCTGTCATTGCATTTTTTAAAAAAAGTAGTCATGATAACATGTTATAAAAGGTGAATCTATAAACAGAGGAGAGAAAGTCTGATTATCCTCTTGATCAGTATTTTTTTGCCTGTTATCACAAAATATTCAGCACATGTTTTTATTTTGTCATGAATAGGATTTATATATAATCCAAATTCAATTCCCTGTTCAAAGAACTCTGGAAAACTGAAAATGCCCTGTATACCTCAGAGGATTATCAACATTACACAGTGTTAAGATCTTCATCATTTTCTCTCCTTAGGAAAACAGAGTAAAAAAAAAGGTAATATTGATTTGAGAACTGCTTTAACAGTTGATTCTTCATTCATATGAACTTTTATTGGCTTTTAATTACCTGAATGCATTTATTTTTTAAATAAAGTATTTCAATTCTGTAAATGAATAAATCTTACCCACATTTAATAAGTTCTTTACTCTCTTCTTAATTATTGAAATTAATTGTCTAATATTTCTGTGTAGTATAATTTTGGTATTTGACAATCAGTAATGGCCATATTACCTAGTAGCTAAGCAAAGATTTTCACAATTCTTTAAATGCAAAATGCATTTATGAAACCAATTTTAACAGGGCTTTGCAGGATATGTAACTGTTGAAGGAATGAGTGATGACCAACTTACATTTGAAATTAAACGTGCTCCTCTGCATTTATAATAGATTGACATACAGTGGTATAGTTATTAATAGAGGGTCTGCTGAAAAATCCCTTGTGATATTTGCAGACAAAGAGTGACATGGCAGATTTTATCTGTAATAACCTCCAACTTATGGAATAGTCTCCCTGGAAGTATATGTAACCCCATTTACTGCAGTTCTGCAAACAAGTTAAAACTAGCATTTCAGTGCAGTTTCTAACCCAGCTGATTAACTATGGAAGCCTACCATCTGGAGTTTTATTTTTGTTTTCTATATATATATTTGCTTTTGATGCTATTCTGATTAGCTATTACTAACTTTTCCTTTTTGACTGATGTTGAAGATGCCCCCCAAACAGATAGATTAAGAAAAATGTAATGGTATGTAGCATTTATACTGTAGCATAATAGCATTTTGAACTGTGGATTGTTATCAGTTGTAACCTGGCAAAAAAAACCAACCTTTAATCTCTAGCACTCTAATATCAATTAAAAACCTGAAATTCAGTTCTACATATGTTTAATGTGAAATAATTTATATTATGTACCTTGGAACTTACTCCACAATTCATGCTATGCCACAAAGAAATTAAGTGTACAGTTCATTGTATGCATATATCGAATTGACAAATATGTGAACATGTGTTATTGTTTCTTCTGTAGTAAGTTTAAAACCATATGGAACATTCAGTTGATAAATCACTTGATTTTTTTTTCTTCCCTTTTTTAAATAGTTTATTTTTTCCAGAATGGCTTGTTCCAGAGCTTGCTCAGGGGAAAATGGAGAACAGGCCACTTCGCAGAATAACAGTGGTGATAATGAGAGGCAATGGCAGCAGGAACGCCTCAACAGAGAGGAAGCTTATTATCAATTCATTAATGCACTTAGTGATGAAGACTACAGGTTGATGAGGGATCGTAACCTTCTTGGGACTCCAGGTGACTCTTGCTTTAAAATACTTTACATCTAATGTAATACTGAATTATCTGCAGTTTGATAATTAAAATGAATTCAGATAATACTTGTATGTTCAAATTGCACACAGAATTTACTGTATCATGTAGCATGATAGGTAAGTGGTACCATTTCTTACTTACATGCCTTGAAAATGAGTGAAAAATACATTTATTTCTATTTATTTAAATTGTATTTCATTTATTCTCCTGTTATCAGCATTTTTAAACTACGTATTGCAAATTCTGTTCATTTAATCTTTTTTGGTTGATTTTGGATAATGCTTACAGAAAATACATGCAAGGTAGAGCAAATGCAGTTTCTTAAATGACTTATAATTGCAAGGAAAAGTTATGAAAGTTTTTTTTTTTGCAGTTTATGCATATTACTAGGTTTTTTTTTACCATTCTGATTTTACATTTATTTCTTTAAAAAAATCTTCAGTTGTAGTAACTATTGTTTTGCCTTATCATGTGCATTCAGATAATAAATAAAATTAACAGTGTAAAATGAACTCTTTTAGGGGAAATAACAGCAGATGAGCTGCAGCAACGTTTGCAAAGTGCAAAGGAAAATCAGGCATCCCAGTCTGAGCCAGAAAATAGAGAATGGGAAGGTAATCATGCTAGATATAAACTAAATCTTTCTCTTTCTTTCTTTCTTTCTTTCTTTCTTTCTTTCTTTCTTTCTTTCTTTCTTTCTTTCTTTCTTTCTTTCTTTCTTTCTTTCTTTCTTTCTTTCTTTCTTTCTTTCTCTTTTAATTAATATAGTTCTGGGGAAAATGCAAATTATATATATGGTTCAGAAAAAAATATTTATTAGAATCGATCAGTCAACATGCTTCATGGGCTTCTCTGAGGCTAAGGAAGAGGACTATTTCTGGAGAACTGTAGAAGGGAATTAAGGAAAACCAGGGTTGGAATTTTGAAAAAAAGTGCTTGTTGGAAAATGTTTGATTATTTCTAGGGCAAAAGCTGCAAAATATCTATGCTGTTGCTATAGTTGGTCCATTTTTTTATTTCCCCCCACCTTTATTATTTTTATAAATAACTCAAGGCAAACATACATAATGCTCCTTCCTCATTTTATTTTCACCAATACAAGAACCCTATGAGGTGAATTGGGCTGAGAGAGAGTGACTGGCCCAAGGTCACCTAGCTGGTCTTAATGACTAAAGCGGGACTAGAACTCACAGTCTTCTGGCTTCTAGCTTGGTGCCTTAGCCATTAAACCAAAATAGATCTTGGATGTGGCTGGTGAATGTTTAGATGGAAGGTGAAGACTAATGAGCATACCTTGTTTGAAAGGATAGATATTCTGTATTTTCTCAGAAGCGTTAAGAAGGCATACTCTTAAGAAAAAAAATCATCTGAAATAGATTGTAATTGAAGAATCTAGGGATATTTCAGATCATGTAAATCTTTTTATTTTTCTCTTTAACTGAAAGCTAATGCCCTCTCCATCTTATTATGAACATTGCTGATTATGGGATGGGATACCATTTTGTATTCTTTCTTTTTATACAATGGACCAAGTAACATCTGGTTAAAAACTTCAGAGAGTACATGAAGTTAGTCAGTTAATGAACATGAAATTTTACAAACTCTTTTATTATTTTAACTTTGAAAAAAATACTTATTCAAAACATTGTTGATAATAAAGAATACATAAATATAACTATATGCCTATAATCTCTACCCTGTTTTTGGTAATTGACATAGCTCATGTGTTATAGTATTGAAAGCAATTATCGACATGAAAATAGAAGTTGTGTTTAGCTCCCTATGGTGAAATAGTATAGAAAAGAATAGTATATTGGATTACACTTCATATTATTTCTATAAGTAGCATGTGTTTATATTATCAACTGACACTCATACTTAACTGCCTTATCGAAATGAAATCAAACCAAAACTCCTAAAAATGTATTTTTTAAATTATTCACAGATTCAGAGACGCTTGGGGAAAACATAACCAGCAACTCCTTGCTTGAGTGGCTGAACACATTTCATCATACAGAAAATTCCACACATAGTGGTCAGAGTGGAAGCCAGACTTGGAGAGCTGTAAGCCAGGCAAACCCAAGTAGTGGAGAATTCCGGTTTAGTCTTGAAATAAATATAAACCATGAACAGAACAATGATAATACTCCTGGGGAACAACTGAATGAGTTCTTATATGGCCAGTCCAGTAGAATGCATATGGAAAATAGACCTGTAATTGCAAATAGTCCAGTAGCCAGCCGAACTAGGAGCAGGACATTAGCTAATTCTGTTGGCCATGGATTTGTCTCATCAGGAATTGGAAACGTCGGTGGTTTGCTGACTCAGAATGCTGAAGAAAATTCTCGATTCTTCTCTGGTAGACTTGGAGCTAGAAACAGAAGTTCAGCAAGTTCAACACCTAACAGCCTTTTAGATGACAATGAACACAACATCATTAGGCAAAGGAGAACACAGAGAGTGACTCCAGTAAGATACTACAGAGGGAGAGCTAGAACTCGAAGAAATTCAAGGCAAAGGACAGAAGTTTTAAGATTAAGATCAACTTTTAGAGGCCAGTTCCAATCTCTTTTGGAAAATGGGCAGCCAGTCAGTATGCAACAAATGCATGCAGGAACTAATGGGGCACACACAACCCAGCCTTCTCCAGAACAAACTGAGGAACAAGCAGCGTCACTGGGTATAACTTTGGAAGAGGAAGAATCTGTAAGAGCTGCATCTGCATCTAGAAGGCATCCTAGTATTACATTAGATCTTCAGGTAAGGAGAATTCGTCCCAGAGAAAATAGAGATCGTGACAGTATTGCTTCTAGAACTCGTTCAAGAGTAGGCATGGCAGACAACTTGGTGACTCTTGAAAGTGATAATGAAGGATTTATTCAGAATGTTTCACGATCTGAATATGCAGGTATACGGACATATGTTAACACTATACGGATACCTCTTCATAGGGCGTCAGATACTGGGCTTGGTGAGTCTTCATCAGTGGCTGTCAGATCAATTTTAAGACAAATTATGTCTGGATTTGGAGAGCTAAGCTCCTTAATGGATACAGAAACAAGTTCTGAAACTGAGAGCAATAGTCAGCACTTGTCAGATATACCGCCCTCAATGCCTAACTTCAACACTTTAAATAATGAATTTAATGCAACTTCGCCGAGGGATAGATTAACTGATCAAGATAGCATGGAAAGGCAGGGAGAAACAAATTCTATCCAACACCATCAAAATAGTAACACCCCAAATAGCAGAGCATCATTTGTTGAAAATGGAACACTTCCCATCCTTCGCCTTGTACCTTATCTTTTATTAGAAGAAGATTCTAGTGACAACTTGAGAGGATTGACCAAAGACCAGATTGATAATCTTTCTACCCGGAATTATGAGAATCCCCATTCAGAAGATGATGAAATAAGTAAGACGTGTAGCGTGTGCATTAATGAATATGTTGTAGGAAACAAGCTAAGGCAATTACCATGCATGCATGAATTCCATTTTCATTGTATTGATCGTTGGCTTTCTGAAAATTCCACTTGTCCAATTTGTCGGCAACCTGTAGTAACTTAATATTGCAAGCAGTAGTGAAATCCTCAAATCCGGAGGCCACTTTTTTTTACTGACTTTGAATAATAAGAGGTTGTTTTAGATAGGTTTAAAGTAGGAGAAAATCTGATTATTTGCTAAAGGATTTACCTAACTTCCAAGTACAGGTATAAGAGTAAATATTCAAATTACCTTAATAAAATTATATTTTTCTATATAATTTTGTTATGCACAGCATTTGTGTAATTCAGAAGTTTATGTTATTAATAACATACTTTTTATTGAGATTTCCATTTGTTTTATGCAGTTATAAAATAATGTTATTGTTCTATAAACAGTTCCCTTTTTAAGTTGCCAAAGAATTAACATTGGGGCACCTGGCAAAAGGTACTTGCTAGTTGAAGTGCTTTTAATATACAGTGTATATTTTTATGGACTACACTGCACATTTGGCTTTATTTAAATGTTTTCTAGGAGTTTTGCATGCTTTTTATACAGTTTCTCATTGACACATTAAGGTTTAAATTTTAAGATCAACTGAAATTTAATTCAACTGATTTGGACAGTCTGTATTTTCGCATATTCAGCCATGAGATTAGAGTGGATAATTGCTAATCCATACTTGCCATTTCTCTGGTCATTTCAGAACATTCAGAAAGGAAAGCATATATTTAATGTGGCTGTGTAGCACTTTGGATACAAAAGGAAAATGATGCTTTGGAATGTGCAGGAGTGCTCATGCAGCCCTTGGCAACTTCATAAAAGTGTGGTGTCTTTTCTTTGGTCATACACCAATCTTTGTTCCAGATTAGCATAATCCCAGTTTAGCCCTGGGAAAGAGGCTTTGGTTAAACGATTTGTCAAAAGATGATTGATATCTGAGCGCAGCCCTGTTTTCCTTTCAAATCCAAAGCAGTGCCCACCCAACATATTTAATGCATTTGACAGACATAAAGACAGACTGATTTTGAAAGAATTTTAATTTGTACATGAACAAAGGCAGTGATCAGGACTTCCTTACACCGTGCATGGTTCCTTTTTTTTTTAAATAAGCAATACTATCAAGTTTGCTGTAAACAAAAAGCATGCAATTATTGTTATCTTAAAATGGAGAACTTCCAGAGGATTTTGTTGTTAAGAGAAAATGTATGTTTACTGTAATATATCAGAAACATCCGTATTCTTGGGTTGAAGGCATATTATACCAATTCCCGAAAAAGAAATAAAACTACAAAAATGGAAGAATTGTGAATCATTTATGTCATCTAAAATATGAATGAGAAAACAGATGTCAAATCTAATAAGAAATGTACTGCTTGTTTCTTTCTTGCAGCTAGTTGAACCTGCTGAGCTTGGTTTGTAGTAAATAGCTTAAAGACAGGTGTATATCAATGTCTTGCATGTTGTTTCCCCATAGAATGGGGTGAACAGCATTTCCTGAAATAATTTTTCTCTTGAAGTAATACATAAAGAATCCTTTTTGATCATGGCATACATGGGCCAGCAATCCATTCCAGATGTTAAAATGATAAATAGCAATAGCACGTAAACTTATATACTACTTCATAGTGCTTTACAGCCCTCTCTAAGTGGTTTATGTCAAGGACATCTGACAGTTTACAGTCAACATACAGAGGACCCCAACAATCTGGGTCCTCATTTTACCGACCACAGAAGGATGGAAGGCTGAGTCAATCTTGAGCCGGTCAGAATTGAATTCCCGGCAGTCGGCAGAATTAGCCTGCAATACTGCATTCTAACCACTGTGCCATCACGGCTCTAAATGTTACATTAGGGTGCGTTTAACAAAAGCCCAAGGTACAAATCATGGGGGAAATTATTCTACTCTTTTCTGTCCTAGTCAAAGCCCATTTCAACTACTGTGCCCTGTTTAAGCATCATTGTTCAAAAATGCTCCTAACCGTGAAGGCATTTCCAGAAGCCCTTAAAGATCTGGCTATTCTCCCAGGCCTTGGGGAAGGTGGATGGAATCTCTTGTGACCTGTGTTTGTCATATCTTAGTATGTTTTGACGTTTGATTTGCCATTTTGTTTATTTCCCGTATTATATTTTTATTTATATTTTATCTTATTTGTTTTTCTACATTGTGGGCTGCCCAGCAAAGGAATAGAGTTGGGTGGCACTGAAATTAATTAATTAAATAAAAGGACAGTGACAGTTGGAACAACTTCAGAGGATGGTTAGCAAGATAGTGAAGGATCTGGAAACCAAGTTTTATGTTGAACAGTTGAAGAAACTGGATACATTTAGCCTGCAAATATATGACTTGGGAGAGATATGCAACTCTTTAAATATCAAAGGGTTGTTACAGGGAAAACGGGATGACATTTTCTATCACTCCAGAGAGTAGGATCACCATCAGTGTGTTACAACTGTAAGGAAGCAGGTTCAGAATAGACACTGGGAGGAATAACCTGATCATATAAGCTGTTAGCCAGTAGAATAGGTTTCCACATGAAATAGTGACTTCTTCATTGGAAATCTTCCAACTATAGGATAAATGGTCATCCATGGAGACACTCCAATGGATCCTGCACTGAACAGTGCATTGGATTGCATGTCCACTAAGACTCCTTGAATTCTGTGATTCTGTATTCATTGATTTTGGACTAGAGGGTTAGCTATACTGGATGTAATTCTTACTAATAGAGATGAAATGGTTGATGGAGTGGAAGTTACAGGAACTTTGGAGGAAAGTGACCATATCATGCTAGAATTCACCATAATGCAGGCACACGTAACTGAACAAAGATGAACTGGTATTTTAGACTTTAATAGGTCTGTCTTCAGCTAAGAATAGGAAGGATTCCATAGATGGAAATCTTAAGAGGAAAAATACAGGATGCTTGGGATACTATAAAAAATTTGTTCGTAAAAGCCCAAACAAAAACAACATCACAGAGAAAGAAAAACAAGAGACTCTAGACAAGATCAGCATGGTTGCACAAACAGCTCTCTGACAACTAGGGACAATTCAGACAAGTATAAAAAATGGAAAGAGAGGCTTATAACTAGAACAGAATACCAGCAACTAGCCTCATCTGCCAAGCTGGAGTCAGGAAGACTAAGGCTCAGAATGAAGTAAGACTTACAACGAATGCCCAAAATAACAAAAAAGTTTATTTTAATGCTAAGGAGCAAGAAGAACGTCAAGGAAATGGTCGGTCCACTAATGGGAGAAGATGGCACAAAGGTGATGGGCAGCAGGGAGAAAACTGAACTGCTTAATTTCTTCTTTGCATCTGTCTCTACACAAAAGGAAAAAAGTAGCCCAAGTTATCAAAAGCAGCATTCTGGGAGACAGAACAGGAATACAGGAATTGTTAAGAGAATATCTATCTGCTTTGGATGAGTTTAACTCTCCGGGACCAGATGCTTTATATCCCAGGGTCCTGAAGGAGCTGGCAGATCTTGGAAACACTGAATGAAATATTTCAGAGCTCCTGGAGCACGGGGAACTTCCAGAGGACTGGAGAAAAACTGATGTGGTTCTAATCTTCAGAAAGGATAAAGTGGATCCAGGACATTACAGACAGTTTGACATCAATACTTGGAAAAATCCTGGAAAAGATCATCAAGGTATGGATTCATGAGCATCTAGAAATGAACAAGGAAATTATTGGAAGCCAGCATGGGTTTGTTATAAACAGATCATGCCAGACAAACCTTACTGCCTTCTTTGATTAAAGTGATTAAATTAGTTGATCAGGGAAATGGATCCTTGCTGTGGGTATAGTATACTTGGACTTCAATAAGGCATTTGACAAAGTAGACCACAGCCTATTTCTTGGTAAGATAGAACAATATGGAATAGACAGTACCACCACCAGATGGATTCAGAGTTGGCTGATGATCCACACTCAGGATATAGACCTGAATGGAGATATATCTATGTTGAGGGAAATATGTAGTAAGGTACCTCAAGGTTCTCTCTTGGACCTGGTGCTCTTCAACATCATAAATGATCTAGATGAAGGGACAAAAGAACTCATCAAATTTGTAGACAAAGCTGGGGAAATTTGCCAACACTTTAGAATATAGTCTCAAAATTCACAGGGATCTTAACAGACTAGCATTGAGCTCTGTGCAACAAGATGCAATTCAGTGATGAGAAAAATAAGGTCCTGCACTTAGGCAGGAAAAACTAAATGCATAGGTATAAAATAGAAGGTACCTGGTAAATAGTAATAACTCAGAGGGATCCAGGTGGAACACTGCTTAAGTATGAGCCAGCAGTGTGCTGCAGCTGCCAAAAAAGCCAACACAATTCTAGATTGCATCAACAGAGGGATAGCATCAAGATCATTGGGAAGTGGGCTACTGCTCTATACTGCACTAGTGAAGCCATATTTGGAATATTGTATCCAGTTCTGGTCATCATGATACAAAATAAATAAATGCTAAGGCCCTAGAAAGAGTGCAGGGAAAAGCAACAAAGATGATAAGGAGTCTGGAGGCTAAATCAAAGGATAAGTGGCTATGGGAACTAGGGATGTTTAGCCTAATAAAGAGAAAGATAAGGGGAGACATGATTACAGTACTCTAATACAGTACTTGAAGGGCTGTCATAGGGAAAAGGATGTTGAACTATTTTCCATAGCACCTGAGGACAGGACAAGAAGCAATGGGTGGAAGCTCATCAGAGGGAGATTCAACCTGGAAATAAGGAATTTCCTGACAGTGAGAACAATTAATCAATGGAATACCTTGCCTCCCAAAGTTGTAGGTGCTCTATGACTGGAGATTTTCAAGAAAAGATTGGACAATCATTTGTTTGGGAGGGCATAAGGACTCCTGCTTTGGACATGGGGCTGGACTAGAAGTTCTCCAAGGTCCCTTCTAGTCCTATGATTCTATGATTTCTAGACTTCAGACTCTAGATCCATGAATATTCTATTCAGTTGATTCTGAGACTACTGACAAAGATAGTCTGTTCCTTTTAGCCTCAGTTCCCAACTTTGGTCTTCTTTTAAAATGACAACAGTTTTCTATCTAGCAAAAAAAAAAGGGGGGGGGGCTTTTAGAGTAATCTCTCTGCATATATAATTCCAAGGCATGCCTCACCCAGAGTTAATTTGATTGAAACTCACACATAGCTGACTTTCAGTGAATATGGGGTGGTGACCTGCCTACACATTCAGTGCAATGCTTTTGCCTCCATTCCTCACTTTTGGGCAGAGCTGGACAACCTGCAAACCTCCAAAAGCTATTTCAAAATTCCCAACTGTTTTTGGCAATATAGCCAATAGTAAGGGATGAAGGGAAGTAAAGCTCAACAACATCTAAGTGGCTACATTTCTGCTCCTTAAAGAATAAAGAAAATGGTTCATACACTGTATAGCTATTTTGTATATACCGTATAAGATTTGTTTCTGCTGTTTCATGAAAAATAAATAAATGATTTAAAAAACACTATGGAAATACTTGGCTTCTATGGCCAGGCATGGATATTCAGTCAAGATGATATATTTGGATGTATTATTTTTTAAAAATAATGATGTAAAACCTAAATAAATAAAGCTTCATTTACATTCATGACTGACCTATTTGCCCCCATGAACATACAACTGATGTTTTAGTCCTGATGTTTTTCTGGACATAATCTGCAAAACCAGCACATTCACAAATCCATGCCATGATTGATTTATGTCCCATCAAATTGGTATGAACTCTTAGCAATTATATAGATAGATCTTCTCCATAATGAGGACTCCCACTATAACATCAAACTTAGCTGTTGGTCATCTTCTTCTATGGTCCCTGCTCAGAAAGATACACTCATAAAAAGTCCATCCTTGGAACTCCCCCCCCCCATCTATCTCTGAACTATTCATCATGGTTCATCATGTTTATTTTTAGTCTGAATGTTCAAGGGATGATTATTTTGATAGCTTCTGCATAAGGTTGTCCAGAGTGAGGACTCCAGTTTTTAACAAAGTGATTTAAAAACAGCGAAAATGTGAAGATTTAATTGAATGAATATTATTCTGACATTAATTCAATTTCTGTCAAGTCCACATTTATAAGTATGCTTTGTCAAAAATAAAATACTATAGCTTTTCAGGCAAATATTTACATCCACATTTCTAGACAATGCTTTAAAGATTGTAAGTCAGAATGATTCCTATATTCAGTGCTTTTTTGTAAAAAAAAAAAAAGGTGCCGGAACTCACACACGTTATACAACCCGCCTTGCCTATTCTACAAGGTTCCATCCAAAAAAGGTGCCGGAACTCTGTTCTGGGCGTTCTATGAGAAAAAAAGCCCTGCCTATATCTATTTGTTCTGGTCACTTAAATCTAAACTATTGGGTTTTATGGATTATGCACTGAATACATGTTCTCACTGCTATCAAAGGCTCCATAGATGCCTTTCAGCAAATAATTATTTCACAGCCTTGACTTCCCTTACATGATATGGGATCAAGCCAGCATCTGACTCAGACTTGTAATCAGGATGATTTAAGTAATGTATGCAGTACATGCTGCAAAATATCAACATTAATACTCCTTTTGTGTTTGTCCAAAAGAAGTTTTCAAACTTTGAATTTTTCCTTAACATTCTGTTAAAAAATGTTTGCAAACAGCACACTTTCAATACCAGAAATCAAATCAAGAAAGGTCCTTTCTTCCATTAAATCCCACCAGAATAGGAAGACTATTTGGTGGGCCACAGATTGTCATTCCTTTTTCTCTCCTTTCTTGTATCTCCAACAAAAATAATGCTCAGTGGATCCCCTTTTATTGTTTCCTCAATTAAAAAAAAAGCATAAACAAATGTTTCCTGTTCTTTATCTATACTGACCTCTAGTGTCTTCAACAAACAATTGAGCATTAAATCTGAATACAAAGTAGAACACGGAAATCCTTGAATTAGTACCTTGAATTAGAATCACAACTGAGCCTGGAATTTTGGTTGTAAGTCATTGCGGTTGTTAAGCATGTAACCTGACTCAAGTTTACAATCCTTTTTTACAATGTTGTTAAATGAGTCACTGTGGTTGTTAAGCAAATCACATGGTTGTTAGTTGTTGCTGTTAAGTGAATCCAACATATCCAATGGGCATTTTTCTTTTTTGTTATCTGATACAAAACAGCAAAAAAGTTGCAAATTGCAGCCACATGATCATGATTGCTAAGTGATCACGGGATATGTGTGCGGCAGTCACATCATCAATGACAGGTCATGAATAGAATAGAATAGAATAGAATAGAATAGAATAGAATAGAATAGAATAGAATAGAATAGAATAGAATAGAATAGAATAGAATAGAATAGAATAGAATAGAATAGAGCTGGAAGGGACCTTGGAGTTCTTTTAGTCCTTTTAGCTACTGGTTATTAAGCAAGGAATACCTATATGTGTGTTGTATATGTATCTGTGTGATCACATTCTCTCCAGCAAAAAGGAATCAAACAATTAGAATTCCTTTGAGGGAAAGGAATTAGGAAAATTCCTCTTGGGAGAGGATGTGAAAGACAGATTTTGCTATTGTTAAGAGGCAAGAGTTCATCTGAAACAACGTGGGAGGTATGCCAGCATTAGCAAATAAGCTTCCTTTTTCCCCCCTGACAATCAAGATGAGATTCCAATATCTCAGGGGCTGCCACAAAGAAGAGGGAGTCAAGCTATTCTCCAAGGCGCCTGAGGGCAGGACAAGAAGTAATGGATGGAAACTAGTCAAGGAGAGAAGCAACCTGGAACTGAGGAGAAACTTCCTGACAGTTAGAACAATTAACCAGTGGAACAACCTGCCTCCAGAAGTGGTGAATGCTCCAACACTGGAAATTTTTAAGAAGAGACTGGACAACCATTTGTCCGAAATGGTATAGGGTTTCCTGCCTGAGCAGGGGGTTGGACTCGATGACCTCCAAGGTCCCTTCCAACTTTATTATTATTATTATTATTATTATTATTATTATTATTATTATTATTATTATTATTATTATTATTATTATTATTATTATTATTATTATTATTATTATTATTATTATTATTATTATTATTATTATTATTATATGATTGATTGGATGCCATCAAGTCACTTTTGACTCCTAGCAGCTGCATAGATTCCCAACCTGTTCTTTCAGGTTCCCCCCCTCCCCCAATGGTGCACTCATTACCACTGTAACAAGAGTCCAATGACCTTGCTGCTGGCTGTCCTCTTCTTCTCTTTCCTTCCACCTTTCTAGCATTAGAGCATTTTACATAATGTGCCTGAAGTAGGTTACTTTGAGGCTCAAGTGAGAATTCTGCTCTGATTTGTTCAATGATCCATCAGGTTGTTTTCTTGGCTGTCCATGGTATTCTCAGGAGTCTTCTAAAATTCATAGGTACTATTCCCCATCCTGCTTTTTTTAAAGTCCAACATTAGGTGTCAAAGGGAATATCATGGTTTGCCCAGTTCCGATCTTTGTAGGTACAGACATATCACAGCATATGAGCGTCATTTCCAAGACCTTCATAGCTGCTAGTCTGCCAATATTTTCAAAAAAACAAAACCAGAATATAATTCCACTCTTTCTCTCGGCATCGTATATGTCAATGTTAAAAGGCTTCTTTTGGAGGAGGGAGAATCTGATACCCATGTGTAAGGTTTAAAGCATCTAGACCAGGGGTAGGCGACCTTGGCTCTTTTATGACTCGTGGACTTCAACTCCCAGAATTGAATTGAATTCTGGGAGTTGAAGTCCACGAGTCATAAAAGAGCCAAGGTCGCCTATCCCTGATTTCTAGACAATTAAAAAAAAAAAAGTAACTTCTTAGAGCATCTGCAAATGGGCACACATGTTTTTTAGAGACATATATAAGAGTTAGAGTAGGAGGGGACTGGGGAAGAAGGGTTCTTCCACAGTCTACACATGATGCTGATGGTGAAAGGTGTGACCAGCTAAGCAAAGGACTAAAAGAATCCAAGGACAAAGAATGGAGGAAGATCAGCAGTCATCTTCAGTGGATTGGGAAGACAGATTTTTTTGGGGAAAAGAACCAAATCAGTGCCAGAACAGAAAAATGCCTAACAAAGGAATCCTGCTTAAAAAAAGTGGTTTGGGGGCTAGCTGGGTTTTTCACAGAAGTTTGAACAGAGAGCAGTCTCTTTCTTTCCCACTTTTGGCTAGTGCAAGGCTTTTCCTCCTTGGAAATACAAGCTAGTTAAAGAGGGAATAACAATAATAGAATTGCAAAGCCTGCAATTAAGCTACTGGGGGAGAAGGGAGGAGGTGAAAAAACTGTGCATTTGACACATAAGAAACTAAGGAATGTTTAGACAGAGGTGTGATCAATGCATGCTGGATATTATTTTTTTGTTAAGTTTCAATATTCACATGTACACACCATATTTAGAACAGGAACAAGATAGTATATACTATATATACACAAGCTCTTTCTGTTCTTTATTGTAATCCTTTGTAAACAGTAATAAATGTCAACTGTGATAAACATCACACCCTGTGCATGTCTGGACTGGTTCTTGTCCTTACACCCCCCCTCAATGGACATATGAAAATCCTATCATCTCACCTACCAAATCTATATGTTTTACTACTTTGCAAACATGTTTTTTTTTCTTCTGAATTCATTTTTCTTTTTTGTACCGGATATACAAATACTTTACAATTCTTACTGGAATTGTTACAAATTTGGTCATCTTAATTACTGCAAATGACTTGTTTTTGTTTATTGTTTATATTACAAACAATAGCATTTGTTGCTGCAATTACTATATAAACTGGTAGAGTATATTCTAAGCATTAGAAATATATGAGTATTAGAAAAGAACATTTCTTTTGAATGGTTACAGTTTAAATTTAGATAAAACAGGACACCAATAAAATATTTTGGGGAGGGAATGTAGTTGCAGCAACAAATGCCAATATGATGTATTTATTCCTTTGTTTGTCTTAAAGTATGTTTATTGCATACTTCTGATAACATTCTAAAAGCAACTGAAAGTTCAAGTTAAAAAAGCAGACTGTCCTTTGGATATCTCAGATTATCTAAAGCAGAAGTCTTCAAACTTGGCCCTTTTATGACTTGTGGACTTCAACTCCCAGAATTCCTCAGCCAGGCATGCTGGCTGAGGAATTCTGGGAGTTGAAGTCCACAAGTCATAAAAGGGCCAAGTTTGAAGACCACTGATCTAAAGTCATGGCACTAAAACACCAAAAGTTACATAAGGCAGATTGAAAGAAAGAAGAAAGAAAATTCAGGTGCAAATGTTTAAAGTTCCAATTCTTCTAAAGACTATGATAGTCTTTAGATGTGATAGATGTGATAGAAAGAGCTTAGCCTTAGATTCTTGATGGAATGGCTGGTGACAAAAGTGGTTACCCAGTAACAAGAACAAAGCTGAGCCAGTTTGATGGAACAGTTCTGCTTCCCTTCCTTCTCTTTATTGCAGGCTATGGATTAGCTATTGTTGTTCCCAGGGCTGTTTGTCAACTCCTCTTTATTTGAAGGAAGGGTATGCTAGACACATTATAAATAATACATAATATTGAGATAGGGAGATATTCATTTCATAATAGAGTTAATAATCTACGACGTGGACTTTGAACAGATCATTACTTCAAACACATCATTACATCAGAGGAAGAACAGTAGGCTCTATAGAAGAATAAACAACTTTAAGAAACTATAGCTAGTATTTAATATAACGAGCTACTAAATCATGTTTCCTTTGTTTGACTTCTGAATCAGAGACCTTCTTCACTGCATAGTTCATCTTGATTAATTCTGCTGTTTTTTGTGGTTTTACAAATGCAATATACTTCTGCATACCTGGACTACAATTGTTTTGGTCATACTTGTAGAAAATTTTGGGATTTAAATCCCAGCATCTGAAGAATGATGAGGAAAGCTATATTAGCATATAACATTACTACATCAATAGCCATAAAACTGTTAAAAGAATATAAAAAAGTGGATGACAAAGCTCATAGAATTACCAATTTGCTGCACCCAATATACGGTATTACTTTCAACATTAGTTAAAAGATGTTCTTAAATGTGAAAGAATTTCACATTTATGGCATCATTCTATGACTTCTAGGAGTATCATAGAGCTTTCTCCCAATACTTTTTAAAAATTCAGTTAAAGAGCAAATCTTGCATGTTGAAGCACTTTACCCAAGATTTTACATCAAAACATCTTAATCAAGTACTAAAACAGCTGATTTAATTTTCTCTTTTTCTTAGACAATTGTCTCTTCTTTGCTTGCCATTTTCCAAAGCCAATTCTCTTTGCCAGTGGGAATTGTCAGTCTTGGAAAGTTCTAAAAGAACAGACTGGGGATTGAAGACTCATTGATTTTAGACCCAGCCCAGCCCTCCACCATGTTTCCAACACCTTTAATATTTAAACCTGCTTTAAAATTGTTCTCCATTTATTCCATGACATTAATTACTATTGGAATAACCTTGCTTTTTTTCTGACAAAAAAGCTTGTTGTTAAGTTGCGAAGTCGTGTCCGACCCATCGCGACCCCATGGACAACGTTCCTCCAGGCCTTCCTGTCCTCTACCATCTTCTGGAGTCCATTTAAGCTCACGCCTACTGCTTCAGTGACTCCATCCAGCCACCTCATTCTCTGTCGTCCCCTTCTTCTATTGCCCTCAATCTTTCCCAGCATTAGGCTCTTCTCCAGTGAGTCCTTCCTTCTCATTAGGTAGCCAAAGTACTTGAGTTTCAACTTCAGGATCTGGCCTTCTAAAGGGCAGTCAGGGTTGATCTCCTCTAGGACTGACCGGTTTGATTGCCTTGCACTCCAAGGGATTCGCAGGAGTCTTCTCCAGCACCATAGTTTAAGGAGTTGAAAATAGGGATCTTCCAACTTCTCTCCCTTTGGTCTGCAGCCAGCAAAGCTTTAGGACTTGTTTAAGAACTCTTAACAAGACCATTGGATTGTTCTGCCTACCACCACATTGCTTAAAATACTTTTCTTTTAAAGTACTCTCACAGTTTACAAATGGAAAGCAGTATAGCAAAGATTACTGAAAATCAAACCCTTGACCTTCTCCTCCAGAAAAATCTGAGTTTTCTGCCAGACATGCCTATAAGATTTATTGTGTTTAGCCCCCATAAACGTTATGATTGTTGATTGCCTATAAAAAGTATTTTGGAGATATAAAAAGCATGCGATAACCACTTTGGAACAAAAATAAGTAGCGCATACTGGATCCAGCTCCACAACATTTAGAATGTGGGTTATTTTATAAAATTCAATGAATATTAATCAATGGCAAGGTTAACATATTTGTTACATAGAGGGGATCACTTTATTTTAACAATCCCCCCTCCTTTGTAGTTATTGCACTATGGCACCAACCATCAAACAGTGCACCCACAGAGTAAGCTGACTCCTCACCCACCAATGGCCTCTTTGTTAACTTCAGCAGCCCTTGTCTTATTGCCTGCTCCCTATCCTGCTCTTGGTATGCTCCTAATGGTAGTAAGCATACCGCCCAAAAAGCCATCATCAGTGTTGGTGGGTAACCAAGGGATCAAATTATGTTGCGTGTTGCAGGACAATATCATGCAAATGCCACAAGTAATTTATGCATCATTATGGTTTCTATCAGATACCTATGGCTATCTTCATAAAAAATATTAACAAATGAGTCCTTGTGATATGTTCTTGTGAAAATAGGTTCTCATGTTTTCAAAAGTAAATAATCTGATACTCCACCAGGTTGTTAGTAAGACTAAAAACAAAAGAGAATCACTTATATTTCTTTATATAGATAGAGCAGGTTGGAAAAAAAGACATAAGAAATCTGAACCCTGATTGTATAAAAAGAGCTTGCATGGCTGCTGGAAATCTTTTGTGATACTTCTCAGCTTTTCTGCCAAAGGTAGATTTTACTTATCAGATGTTTTTTGAATTCCTGTGTGACTATTAAACTGATTACAGTTCAGTCTACTCTGGAGACACCTGACAATGTTCTACTTCCAATATCAATATACTGCCTGTATTTTCTAGCTGGATGCTGTTTCTTTTATCTCCCACTTTTAATTTATTTAGCTGATTATACTTTTTCTGTGTTTTACATAGCTTTACTTGCCTTAAAAAGAAATAGTGTGATGGTATGTATGTATGCATAAAAAAAATGGTCTCTTGGCAGAGATGGGAAAACTGACAAGTCTAATGAGAGAGAAATCTACCGATGCTTTTATTAAAGACTGGAGTCAGTTTATATTATAACAGTAGAGGAAAAACAGCTTCATGATAAAGGGTTTTATAGATTAAATAAGGGAAGATATCCATGCATTTAAATAGTGACTACAATGGGATAAAAGATAAGAGATAGTTAATGGATTGTGGGAACCAGCAGGAACAGGGTCGGTCTAGGATTGCCTAAGAAGCGATTGCTTAGCCCAGCCTACAGGACAAGATGAACCAGGTAGCCAGACAATCTTCCTTCTCAGCAGGGCCTACCGACTCCGGTTTGCGCTGCGTTCTGCAGATAAAATCTCCAGCTGACAGTCGAAATCCACTCAGCACGGGGGCTCCCGAGCTGCTCGGCTCCTGCCGCAACGAGCGGGGAAGCCGGAGACGCCAGCCGCAGAGGCGACGGCGACTTGGCGCTTCGGCGCTGTCAGCTGGAGGGTTTGCGCGGGAGCTGGTCGGCGAGGAGCAGATGGCGAGGCTATCGCTCCCTCCGCCATCGGCCAGCCCTTAGCAGGCGCCGAGCAGAGAGCAGGCTTCCAGCATGACGAACCCCCGCGGCCTCGACAAGGCGCTGAAGATGTCTCTGCGGAGGAAGACCAAGATTCATTCGGCAGCTGGTGGGTGCGCGCGCGCTTATCACGAAGGAGTTTGGGAGGAGGGAGAGGGAGGCTGGATCCCTCCCTAACTCTCTAATCCTACTCAGCGCAGCAGCAGACCCCTGCCGCCACCCCCCTCCATTGTGCATCTTCCATGGGAGGTCATGTTGGGATTTAATGGCAATGTTGCCTTCCCCCCCGCCCCGTCGCTCATTCAGTGAATTCACGTCAAGGTGTGTGTGTGTGTATGTGCGCGCCCGCGTCTCGCCTCCCATTTTCTGCGGTCCGCGGAAAGGAGCGGGAACGAATAACTGAGGGCTATTTCCAGTTTCTCCTTTTAACGCTCTCGAGGGAGCAAGAGAAGAATTGGAATTTCTCCAAGGCTAGTTTAGCTATTGGAATTGCTCAGAAGATTGGAAGCTCTGCCTTTTGTGTGTGTGGTGTGTGCGTGTGTGTGTGTTTACATTCTGTGTTTCACAGCCTCATGAGTTTAATGAGATTTATTCCTAGATATAGATGTGCAGGATTGGTGTCTTAAAAATAGCTGTCCTCTCAGTGCACACAGATTTGAAATGTTGGTAGTGCCTTAGAGCCTGGATAGACTGGATTTTTTCCTTATTGCAAAGGATGGCTTCAAACGGGAATGATGCAAGGAGCCCAATAATCTTCCCTCCTTTCTCTTTCTTTGCATATAGATTAAATGAAAGCAGAACCAGCCTTTTATGTTAAGGGCAAGGATGATGTAATGTCCAATCTAGTTTGTCCCACACATCCTTCAACAACCTATCAAAAAACAAAGATGTATGCATATTCACACAACAAAATTAGTACTATATTTCTGCCTTGCTTTTGATTAGATGTCCCATTTATCCTTTCCAGAGGTGATGAACTACCACTGTCTTCTTCCCCAGCCTGGCTGGGTATGCTGGAAGCACTTGTGATAACACTAGATTGGGTTAATTTCATATTGCAATCCTAAGGCTGCAATCCTGTGCACATTAATTTGAAGTGAAGATCAATTTGGCCAAATGAGAGTTGCTCTTAAGTACAGTTAGCACATAAAGAAGAAAGCTGCACACACTAGACTAGAGATAGCTGAATCAAGCTTTCTGTGGGAATACTTTTTTAAAGCTTAGTTCCTGAACAGAGCTCAATTCTAAGAGGATTAATTCTTTCCACAGCTGGTCCCCAGCCCCAATTTCTCCTGTTTAGAAATTAAACATAAAAAAAAGGCACTTTGTATAAATAGCTGCCTTCTGGATTACATTGTATTGAATTACTAGCCAATTTGATGGCAATTAAACTTCTAGTCATCTGAATATAAAATATGTATCTAATATCTGGGTGTAAGACAAGATTCAATAAAGAAGCTGTTTCCTACAAAAGAGGCTTGTTACAGGTTTAAAGAATTTTCTGAGATAGGACAAATAAAAAAATCAGAAAGACATTATTTGAAAAGACTAAAGATCAAGATTGTTAAAAGTAAAAAGGAGGAATATAAAGTTGATTTATTTGTAGGTATGCTGTTATCTCTGGTAATCCTTAATGGACTTTTGTTGAAATGATGAGGCTTTAAGGATTTGTTTATAGATAAGAAATTGGATATAGGAAGAAAATATAATTTGTTGTATTTTAAGACAAGGTGATAAGTTACTTAAATTGTTTGTTGTGATGAAGGGGGAGACATTTCTTTATATATTTCTCTTCTTTTTCATTGCTATAGTTCTTTTTTCCTTTTACCTTCTACTTTTAAGTTGTATTAGTTTTTATCATTATAACTGTGCCTTTTTATAAGACTACTATTAAAAAAGAAGCTGTTTATAAAGCGGTATTATTACACACTCTAGAATAGATGACTCAGAAAAGGACAATGAATAAATCTGATGTGTTTTTGCCTTCTTCTTCTGCCATATCCATTATCGGATGTTGGCGATCATGTTGGCGATCCTGTTTTTATCAGCAGCCGCACGAAAAAGTGCTGCTGAGTTTTGTCCAAATCAGTCCCTTAGATTTTGAAGCCATGATGTTCTTCTTCTGCCTGGACCTTGTTTGCCTTCAATCTTTCCTTGGAGGATTAAATGGAGTATGCTGTATTTTTCTGAGTGTCGCATCACATGTCCGAAATATTCTAATTTTCATTTTTTAATTGTTTTGATGATTTCCCTTGGCTTTCCCAGGTGGCTTATCACCTCCTCATTTCTGATTTTGTCAACCCAGCTTATACGTAACAGCGGCCTGTAAATCCACATTTCAAATGCTTCTAGTCTCTTCAGATGGCCTTCTGTCAGAGACCAACTCTCTACTCCATAGAGCAGGATAGAAAAAATATAGCATCTGACAAGCCTGATTTTCAGTCTTAGGCTTATGTCGTGACTGCAGAAGACCTTTTTCATTTTGAAGAATGCTGTTCGAGCTTTCTCTATCCTTGTCTTTACCTCAGTGGTCATGTCCCAGCTTTCATGTAAATTAGAACCGAGGTGCGTGATCCTTTCAACTTTTTCTAGTGGTGTTCCTTCTGAATTTACTGGTGGTAAGTTAACGGATTGTTTGCTGACGACCATGATCTTGGTTTTTGAGGTGTTGAGCTTCAAGCCGTATTTTCCAGATGTTTCTGTGACTCTGTTGATGAGTTGCTTTATTTGGGGAAATTTCCTCTTGGAATAATGCTATCTGGTAAAGGCATCTACTCTCTAAAATCACTTCTGTACAATCATATGAGGAAAAAAATAAAAATATCTGTAGTGAACGTTTGTATCTATTAATTTGAAATCAACATTCTTTACATTGTGAGTGAATAGAAATAGAAAACTATTCCATTCTGTACACATTTGAGGCCCATGTGGGAGGTCAATGGCACTTGAGAGAGCTGGATCTGGGCACGAAAAACTGCAAACACTAATGGGAGAATAAATATAATCCAGTCAGGATGACAGATCAAAAAGATAAACTGTCAAGTGCAGAGTCCAAAGGACTATTAGAATCAGGACCATGGACAGCTCCAGTTGATTTTTTTTTTTTGCTGAGGATACTTCTCCAGAGCCTGGTCAGAATTGCTTCCCAGTGAAGCAACTCGTGGAAGTATCGTGCCCTTCCTCTATTTTAAAGAGTGAAGTAAAGGAGTTCCAACTTCTTTGACCTAATGATAAGTACCAAAAGAGGCTCCTCTCCTTTTGCATATTTAGCACTGGATTTGCATATTTGTAAATGAACATGTTGAGTGAGATAGAACAATATGAAATTGCTTCAGGGATATGAATAGTGTGATTTCCAGGGGTGTGAACATCATTGGACTTCTTTGCTGCTCTTATTTTTTTCCTCTCTATTGGAATTCTTTGAATTAATACCCCCTTTTTTTAGGAATTCCCACCCAGTTCAAACACTTTTTCCCAATTAGTTTTTTCAATCTTGAAATCATACTGGTATTGCTTGGAATTGAAGTAAAAAGCATTTCCCTTAAAATGCAGAATTCCAGCATTATATTCCATAATATTTCTGCTACTTCTCTTTCCTCAATTAAGTATTTACTATTAATATCAAAGCCACTTTATGCCTCCAATTTCAAAGATAGATTAATTAAACAACGGAAGCCAGAGTTTTAGATATTTCAGGAAATCTTGGCTACAGTTTCACATGTTATATTTACTATTGTTGGTCGAACTGACTATTTTGCACAATTTGGAGAATTCAAGGAGACACTCCAGGCTTGCAGAGATTTGTATCAATCTGGATAATATAAATCTCTGTAAGCCCTGGGATGTCTTCTTCTCCTTGAATTCTCCAGAGTTTTTATCACTATAATTTTATTATTGCAAAAGGTTAAAAGTATTAGATACATTACTGGAGGATAATTAATTTTACTTAAGTCTAAATGTAAACAAAATCTAATTTAGTTTTTGTTTTGGCTCCAACTACTACAATTGTGAAAGGCCCGTTGTGGCTGTCAGCCCAGAAAAACATGTACAGATATGTCATAAGCCACACTGTACAACTAAAATGTTTGGATTTATATACTACATACATTGTGATTAAAGCAAATACTTAAATGTATTGCTTAGAATTATATAGTTGGAAAGGATCTTGGAGGTTTTATTGTTCAATCATATTTGATGAATGATCCACCGGTCCAGCTACAGCATTCTAAATGGAATGCTGTGTGTTCTTGCTTAAAAAATTTAATTTTTTTCCAACAATTGAAATAATTTAAAATAATAAATTCAGTGAAAGGAGAGTTCTATTTTCCAGTGCTCTACTGGTACATAGTTCTAGCAAATTTCTACAAAAGTTGCTTGAAATTTGTTTCTCCAGTTAGTTATTAGTTCTACTCCTGCAATAAAGCAATAGAGAATATACTTGTTTTGACTGCTGCATGACAGCAATTTCAATATTTGAGGACTAAGGAGAGATTAAGTCATGTCTCCCTCCTTAATTGTTTCTTAGTTAGACAACTATATACAGCTCTTTGAAAAGTGATCGTGATTTCTTTCTTATTTCTTACAATCATTTATTCGAAATGATTTAAATATAATCTTAAATTTGCTTATACTTCAGTGAGCAAAATACCATGTGACTTGTTTTCGGAATGGCAATACCAAAGTTTGCATCCCCAAATGTTATAATCCAAATGATAAGTAAGAGGCTTTTAATTGATTTATATTTAAATTATTCTCTAAGAAGCTTCCCTGTTTCTTCCTGAGTCTTTTAAGTTTACTAAAAATAATCCACCATCAATATCACACTTAATGTTACAAAGTGCATTTTTCAAAAAGATCACTCATGGTTTGCAAAAATCTAGAGGTCAAGCATCAGCACCATTAATATTGATCAAAAAAGAGTGCTGCTGAAATCTCTGTTATCTCCAATAAAAGTCAAAATATCCTTGCACCAAAACAGTAATTAAAGTATCTGTTTTCCAGGTTGCAAAATGGAAATATAAATATTAGATTTAGTGGTGCAAAACTGTAATTTTTATACTTATCTTTTGCCATCTGTCTTTGCTTGTATGAATACTGTCCAAACTTTATGGTGTTCTGTGTCGGCTAATAAACTTTAGCATTCCAGCCTCAAAGTTGGATCTAGGAGCTTCTTTGAGCTTCCAGAATTCCCTTTTCCATTCTGATCTTTTGTGACAGACGAATAGATTTGAGATTTTCCTTTTTGCAAAATTTGGAGTTTCTTACATTACACAGTAATTAATGTGTTGATTGAAAAAAAAAATCATAGCCTAGCCACAAACTGACTTTATTATTCCCACTAGGGAAATGTGGTTTTTGTTCTTTACAAATGTATCAATACAGGAATAATATTAAGACTTTTTGGTCCCCTGACAACCATCTTTGCAGTAAAATAGTTGTCTAAAAAGCTGATTCAGAAAATGTTAGGCATATTTAACTCCTGTTTAAATCAGAAATGCCAATTAATCAATGAGTCAGGTTGGTCATTACTAGCATACTTTTCATGTCTTTTAATAGACTTTAGTGCTACTACTTTTCTTTGGATCAATGATAAAGAAGTGTGTTAGAATGTCAATTTGTAATAATACTTTAAAACATTTTCTTAAATATGTAAGTATTCTTGGTTGATTATATATTGCTTTTGTGGTTAGTGAAAGATGCTCATGTTTCATAATAAGTATTAGTATGCACAACATCTTTGTTGTATTTGATCTAATCATGTTCAAAAAATCATAGCTGGTGATGCAGAGTTATCCAACCAAGGCTTTCATACCAACATTTGAAATTAGTTCATCAGGTTTTGATTTTATATTTAAACTGATACACTCTAACCACTACATGGCTTTGTCCTTGGAGTTTGGGAGAACATTTCAGGATTCTCCGAAGAAGAAAGACACACAATTCATGGAATCTTGGTTGTCAGTCAATGTCTGGCATAAATATACACCACTTTGGACTCTGGCAGGACTTCCTTTTGTTGTCTTTTATGAGACTCCATTTCACAGTGGATGAGTAATGGGCAATTTATATATCTACTTGTTCATTTCCAAGAATTTCCCCAATGTTATGTTACGTTACTCTGTTTCAGCACTTTGTATTATGAAAAGATTCCCATAGCTAAAAACTGTATGGGCCCTGTAGAAATGAGGAGCATCTTAAATCTCTACTTAGAGTTGCCTCCGCAAGATGGGTGCATAGAAATATAATACTCTCTCTCTCCCTCCCTCCCTCTCTCTGTCTCTCTCTGCCTCTCTCTGTCTCTCTGTCTCTCTCTGTCTCTGTCTCTCCTCTCTCCCCCCCTCTCTCTTTTTGAATCAATGAATGTATTATATAGATATTTCTGTGCAATTGATGCGGGCTTTTGTTACCACAAGAATGGCTGTTGCTTGTGAATTTCAAGAAACATTTGGTTGGATGTCTCCTATCCACATGCATTCCTTCCTTGGGATCTGATCCTGAACTTTGTACCTGGAACCATAAAAGAAGCCAACTTGCATATGATAAACCTAATTATAAATCTCCAAGCAGAATGGGACTAGTCATGGCCAACTCACTGCAGCCAACTCGCCATGGCCAACTCGCCACAGCCAAGTTGCTGCAGGACAACTTGACATGGGATAATTCAACAAATTCAACAAACTTAAATTAATTTTGAGAATTTAACAATGACAATAAAATAAAGAAACGTAATTAAAAAATACAAGAGTTACAATAATTTTGATAAAAAGTATTGGTGATCACCAATAATAAAAGTATCTGAATGAAATGATTAATACAATGTTGAATTGTCCTGCGATGAGTGTCTTATGGCGAGTTGTCCTAGACCAGGGGTAGGCAACCTTGGCTCTTTTATGACTCGTGGACTTCAACTCCCAGAGTTCCTGAGCCAGCAATTCTGGGAGTTGAAGTCCACGAGTCATAAAAGAGCCAAGGTTGCCTACCCCTGTCCTAGGCCTATTGCCCAGGGTCATGTGACTGTGAGACGAGCAGCACACAAATTTAATAAATATATAAAATAGCAGAATGGAAATATTAATGGTTTATATAGCAGACATGTGCTAAAAATTGCTCCAGCTCATTTGCTTATTTGTTTATACATTCAATTTTTGTAGCCATTCAGTTTACACTTGTGACTCCAGGTTCAATTTATGTTCCATATTGGTTGTTCCTGTAATTTAAAAAAAAACTAACAAATACAAAAACAGCAAATAATACCGTTAAACCCAAATAAAAATAATAAAATATGTGCTAGGAAATTACAAGTAAATGTGTCAATCAATACAACCTTCTAGCTTAGCTGGCTTCACAACCAGATCACCAAAGAAAAATGACAAAGCCATGTATTCAGAGCCTTTTTAAATTCAAGTAGAGTTGGGGCCATTTTTTTTTAGTTTCTAGGAACCATCAACTAACCAATCAGCATTGTACCATTTTTAGTGCTGTCCATTCATGGCTGTCCCAAAATGACAGCTTCAGGTTTTCAGATATCTATAGGACTTATACTTCGCAGGTTCCCAGTCCATTACTAAGTAATAAAAACTTATCTGGGAGAAAATAATAAAAAAAAAGTTTTTTAAACCTAACCCCTAATTGAAATTTATATACACACACAAACAAATATTTTGCTTATTCGTCTTTTTCAGAGGAAAAATGACTTGCCATAGAGGAAGACAGAAATAGATCAATAATTTTTTTAAAAGCCAATTAATGGATCAAAGACCAGGTTCTGAATATAAGAGATAATTATAGGTAGCAAAGACAGGATTAAAATAGAACAAAAGAGCAAGTATAGAATGTCCTTACAGTCAAAGCAATTCTAAACTAAACTGCTGTAAATACCCCATTTACAGCAGATGATGGGGTAGGAAAAAAGGAAATAAATTTAAAATATGAGCTAACTCAGAATAAACATAGTGATAAGGCTTCCTGGAAACTAATCAAGGAGAGAACTAAGGAGAATTTTCCTGACAGTTAGAACAATTAATCAGTGGAACAACCTGCCCCCACTGGAAGTTTTAAAGAAGATATTGGACAGCCATTTATCTGAAATGGTATTGGGTTTGCTGCCTGAGCAGGAGGTTGGACTAGAAGACCTCCAAGGTCCCTTCCAATTCTGTTATTCTATTCTATTCTATTCTATTCTATTCTATTCTATTCTATTCTATTCTATTCTATTCTATTCTATTCTATTCTATTCTATTCTATTCTATTCTATTCTATTCTATTCTATTCTAATCTTCCTATTGGGTATATTCAGATTCTGAGATTTTGAATATAGTTGTGTTGGAATATAGCCAAAATTGCATATATAAAATGCCTAAGGTTTTTGTGGAAGTTAGACCAAGGTAAATATATCTCAAAATAACATCAGAGGAAAGGCATAGGATTCAGGATAGATCAGAAGGCAAACCTATAGTTAGATATATACTTGAGTGATATTAGATGCTCAAATTAAGGCTTTCCTAATGTATGTCTATGGAGATTCTCAGTCATCCAAAGGTGCTTTTTCACGAGGCAACTGGACTTTCTTGGTGTTGTTTTTTTTTTAGACTAAAAAACAAGAAAGTCCAGTTGCCTCATGAAAAAGCATCCTTGGGACTTTCTTAATGTAAGTGGACTGAGAATTATGGCTGAAATGTATGATGAAAAGAAACTTGGAAAACCTCATTCAGGGTTATTTAGGGCCAGTATATCCTATCAGTTATTGGCATGTTGTTTGATCTCTCACTCAGGTCATGTAGGATACAAGGTAACATTTGTGAGAATACAAAATGGGGAAGGACCAAATAGCTGTTTTGAGTTACCTGAAGAAAAGATGGGATAAATAACCAATAATAGTAGTACGGAAGCAGAAGGAGCACGGTGGCTTGAGTGGTTGGAACCCTGGGCAGGAGGTTAGCAAGCCCATGTTCGAGACCTGAGAGCTATCATGGAGCAGGGTTGAGCTCTTGTCATTCACTCCAGCTCCCCAACTGGGCGTCCCCAGGGCAACAGTGATGTCACCGGCTAGTCCTTTCAACCCGGAAGCGTCTTGGTGTTTCTGACTTGAGTACAAAGTATTGAAACCAAGAACTTTCAGCGTATTTATCTGGGAAAAGCTCTATCAAAGGCAGACAAGAACAGACTTTCAAATAATTGTCCATAGGATTGCACTGTGGGCGGCAATCTTTTGCATGCACGGTGAACCCAATGAGTCTTGTTCCCAAGATAAAATATTTAGAGCACTTCTCCCAATTTGCCACATTCATATGTGTTTGTTTAAAATTACTAGCTACAACTGGCCATGATGGCTAGGAATCCTGAGGACTGTAGACAAATACATTTGGAAGCTGAGAAAGGGTGTCTTGGAGTTAAACTGCTTTCACCTGTGTTGTGGATGAGTGGTACACTAGGCACAAGATTCCTTTTGGCTTCCATTGTCTACTTCTCATTTCTGTTTCTTTTTCTGTTGCCATGCTAGTCCAACTCCCCTTCCTCCCAACGTTTCCCTTGGTCTGTTGCTCTTAGTAAACTTTTTTTTATAACCCTTGTCTTCTTCCTCTTTCCTGCCTAGGATCCTACGCAGCTTTCTGTCCTCTTTCTCTGGGTTCCTTGCTTTGAAAGTTTTGCTAGCATTGTGCATCGCCAGAGCTGTGGAAGTGAATGTTAGTGCTAGACCCATAGTGGATGTACATTTAAGCATTTCTGCTCAGAGGTCCCACTGGGATGCCTCTTCTGTCAAAGCATGATCATGCATCTTCTCCAGAAGCATGCTCCTTCTTTCTTTTCTTTTTGTTGGATTGGCTGATTCTTTGTGGAATCAAATAGCAGCATAGAAAAATTATGCAAATTGTTCCAATGCAATATTTTACAACAGTGTTTCCTAGATCAAGTTGGATTATAAGCCTTGCTATCTCTATTTCTTTTGTGAGGTAAAATGCTGCTTTAGATAAAGATAATATTTGGAATGCGTAGGCCTCAAAAATAAAATAAAATGGAGAAGACTAAGCTATTAAGAATTCCTATACTTTTAATGATGTTGGCCTGTTTCAAATACTACAATATAGTTGATTTAAAAATGGGTTATTAAATAAATTACAGTGGGCTTGGTTTCCATAACAACTAAGACATAAATTATTTTTTACAAATTACAGTGAGGCAACAGACTAAGCATGCATCATGGTTCACTTTGTGAACCTAGCAACCTAGCTGTTCTTAGTCTCACTGATATCATTGATTCATCTATTTTTCAACATACAATATAATATTTAGGAAGAAAATATTTCCTATGGCAGCTTAATGCAATGTTTAAACTGTGTAAAGTTTATTAAGGTATATTAAATTAATATGGAAGATCATATTTGATTTGGATTTTACACTTCATTTGGTTTTTAGGGGAAAATCCTTTTAAAGAGTTTCAGTAGAACAATTTAATTAAATTATCTTTTTCTGCAGATGCTAGTGCAACTCAACATGCAAGAATGTACACAGTAAGGCTGGCTGAGGAATTCTGGGAGTTGAAGTCCACAAGTCATAAAAGGGCCACGTTTGAAGACCCCTGGTCTAAAGCTTGATTTGTGTCATTCTCCCCAAGCAGAACATACTGTGGACTCCTGCAGAAATTCCAGTTTGACAGCAAAAATATTAATAATAATATAGATAACAATGAGTATTAAATTTATTAACTTCACAGCCAGCTTCCAACAAGCAATGTCAATGGAGAAACCTGCAGTAAAATAGCAAACTATGTTTTACTCAATATCCACAAGTCACTCACTTACTAACTATAATAATACGTATTAATTTCAAAACAAGATGTATGAATAGATTATTGAAGGTGGAACTGTGTTTTCTTAAATACAGGTGTTGGATTGTTTCCCGCTATTAAAACAGAATTACTGTGAGGTTTGAAAACTTTATAAAAGATAGCAGACTTTAATGCAGACTTAATCATATGCCTAAAATATCCATATAAACTAATGAGACTTTATGACTTCCATAAAAATGCCTTAAAAACCAAAGGAAATTTAGATAATTATGCTTAGCTGCAAATCTGCAAATTTCAATGGGCCTCATCTAATGACCAACTCCAAATCCAGCTAATCCTCTGTTCTCTGAATTGTGTTCATATAACGGATTTATAATGTGAGTTATTTTGTTTAGGTTTAAGTATGTTGCGTGAACCCAGTCAAGGGTGGTTTAGTTAACCAAACAGTATTAAACTACATTTTATTACTTATATATTAAATTTATATAATGCCCAACTCCTAACAATGCTGGGTAGTAAAACATTTAATGTTGAATGATTATTTCCTGTATTTGTTAAACTTATAACCTAACCTTTCCCCAGGAATTTATGGCAGTTTACTTGGGGATCTCTCTTCATTTTATCCCTATACCAACAACTCTGTGACATGGGTAGGGCTGATGAAGAATCCAAGAGAGAGACTAAAGTTATCCCTGACTTTCCATGATTGAGGAAGGATTTGAACTGGGGTCTCCCCAGTCCTAGTTCAGAATCTCAATCAGTATATTGTAATGTGCCGCAAGCACTTGATTGTAAATGATGGGTTCAGGCAACATAAAATATAGTTTTATGGGTAAAACATCTGATAGTCAAGATTTGGAAGTTTAATTGGCAAAACAGTAATACTGATTATATGATATTAGATTTTCTCATGCCTGACCCTGCAAATGTCTAATAGTATCCTGTACAATTTTTTTGTCCTACCTTAATATTGAACACAAAAAGAATTTAAAAAAAAGGAAACAAAAAACAAACTCAAATGGCAGATTTGATGGATTAATAGGTCCTTTTCTGTCATCAGTTTTCTATCTTTCTATGTTTAACTATTATTTAAGGGAAAATGTAATGTTAATTTTAGATTACTCCAAACTTTGTCTCTCTAATAAACGTGATAAATTAGTAGTAGATATTAGATGTGAAAATAGAAAATATGTTTTTATAGGTGCATTTCATTATTATTTTTTTAAAGTGCATTTTTTAAAAACCCAGCGCCTTGCAATGCCTATAATAATGACATTTTGATCCAAGTTATATGAAGTTCAAATAAATGTGAGAAAATATTCCCTTTTTAAAGATAGTTGAAAATGTATAATATATAAACTTACTATTTTTAACATCTGTTTCTTGGCATCGAGCCTTAAAATATTTACTAGCTCCATACTCACTTCCCTGCAAGGCTTCAGGCTTTTAAACTTTCAGATATTGTAGACTTTTATAAGATTTTAAAAACATATATCACAATGAAATAATTATGTAGAAAAAATGAAGCTTTCCCTTAATTTCACAGCTTTTTAAAAATTCTCTATGACTTTTCTGTAAATTCTATAGATATCCAGGCAGCTTTTTAATGCAAATTCAAACCTCTAGTGAAAGACAGTCAAATATTAATGAAGAAAAAAAAATCTTTTTCCTTTTTCCTTTTAAATAAAAAAGGAGTCATTTGCTACAGTTGCATACAATAGTTCTAGTATAGCTTTCTCCAATTCAGTGACTTTCAGATATGTTGGGTTTCAGTTTCTACAATTGCTAGTCAGTTTGCTGTATTTTGTAAGCTAAAGATAAGAGCTGAAATTCAATGTAAATTACATGGAAGGCCTCTACGTAGGGGCTGTAGAACCTACCTGTTGGTTGATGAAAAATTATGGGATTGTCTCCCATTTTAATTCATTTGATGTGTTGTGATTTTATTATAAAAATATTATTTGAACAAAGGGTGATATTGAAACTTCTGCCTTAATTATAACGGCATTATCTTCATCAAGGATCATTAGTTCAAGAATGTCTCCTCAGGAAATTTCTAGGCACCTGGGATGATCTCACCACAACCAGTTAGATGGTTAGCTTTCTTAGATATTGATTATAACATCTATCCCATTGCAATTCTACGGCTCTGTATTATGGTGATTTTATTATGGTTCCATCTTAATTTAATATATTATCTCCTATATAGTGTTGTCCACATATCCTATCTGATGCTTTATGTAAACTGAATTTGTATATCAGTGATTGCATGACCTCTGTGGAGGCTAAATAAATAAAGATCATGTTTCATTATTTCTATCTAAGCAGCCTTCCATAATCAAGAACACCTCAAGCACCTATGATGAGACTGCAGCTTCCAAAATTTCAAGTCAAAATCATGCAAACGACTTTTCCAACTTGTTAGTTCTGTAAGTTGTAGCCCCAAAACATTTGCAGGGCACCCAAGCTATGGAGCCTGGATATAGACTATCAGTTATTGAATATGAACAAAGGTTTAGATTACTGTTCTGAAAAGGGAATGGTTTCAATTTGCTGGGATTTGAAATCTCCAAATACCATTCTAATGTCTTATTAATAAACTTCTATTCAAGGTTAGGTATCACACTGATGCCAAAATGTTATGCCACAGCCTAGTTTTAATGACAAAAAGAAAAATGCCCTAATAGCAGCACTATGAAAGTCATTCGATTGATTTTATATGGCAACACCCACCTCAAAACAAAAACAAAGCGATGTTCTTTGAGGATGCATTTATTTGTGTTGGGATTTCTCATACATTATGCAATAGTAACTGTAAGAGAACAAATGCACTGCATTATGTTAACATCTTCTGAGCAGTCATAGAGGAAAGATTTAAAAATTCCAATGATTTGGGACATAATGCATGGCCAGGCTATCAAGTGTTTGAAAGATGCTAGCATTTGTAACTTTGCTATTTAATTTACTTAAGTGAAAGGGAGATTCTTGCTTCAGGAATTCTACTAATCCCTTTTCGGTCATTTGCACTTGTCCTTTTAAGGGGGTTGTCATATTTATGAGGGTAATCAACTCGAGAAAGGGCATAGGAGATCATATGGGAAAATGTAATTGTAACAATAATAGTGATATGGGGGAATACAACGTAACAGGAATAACTAAGGCATTCAGGAGCCTACCAAAAACTTTGTCCATCCTTCTACAACTGAGAAGTTGTAACTTCTGAGTAGTCTTCAAGGGCAGGATTAGAGTAGCAAATTAGTAGCAAAAGAAAAAAGAAAATTAGAGAAGAAGGCAAAACATGTCATAAATTATATTTTACTAGAAAGTTGGAAGTCATTATACCTTAATTAGAAATATACTGACTGCATGTTGATCATCCAAACTGGAGAAATCTTATGAGATCTTGCAAGAGAATGGTATAAACTCAGAAGATCAGAGCATTTTTGTGCGAAGTTTTATTAACTTCTAGCAATTTCATGAGATCTTATATATTAAAAGGTTTCACTATTTTAAAATTTATTTTATCTGATGTTGGCAGATAACTTGTACTATGATGACTCCTGATAGATATGAAATATGTTGTTTCCATGCAATCTGAAAAGCTGAAAGTTATTATATGTGTAACACAAGCCACTGATTATTATAAATATGCTAAAAAGAGACTTTATTTGTGACTTTCCCCAAACTAATGCTTCATACATGTCTTTGAGTAGGTGTCCCATTAAGCTAAGCATAATGCTGAATAACATACAGGAGGCCTGTATCACAATTCAAACACTTGGCAACTGGCATGTATTTACAGTGG
Source organism: Azemiops feae (assembly GCA_023970755.1). Taxonomy (NCBI): domain Eukaryota; kingdom Metazoa; phylum Chordata; class Lepidosauria; order Squamata; family Viperidae; genus Azemiops; species Azemiops feae. The sequence continues at coordinate 676,811 of JALGBA010004223.1, forward strand.
TGTCCCAAGGTCATGTGATAATCTTTTGCGACCTTCTGACAAGCAAAGTCAATGGGGAAGTAACAACAGTGCTACTAACTTAACAACTGTAGTGATTCACTTAACAACTCTGTAAGAAAGTTCATAAAAAGGGGCAAACCTCACTTAACAACTGTCTTGCTTAACAATGGAAGTTTTGGGCTCAATTATGATCGTAAGTTGAGGACTACCTATATGCCCAGCAACTCTTCAGCAACAACTGCTTGCAAATTAATACATTTTCAGCAGTGTAAAACTCATCTGAGTTTATTGGCCACAATGTACTTTATTAAAACTATATATCTTCAGTTGCCTGAGCTATTTCAGATTAGTTGCTAGCCATTATTTCCTTCCAGTTTTCTCCTTGTGGCTATCACTCATTCTTCTTTAGGTTTCCTGCATGAGGCTCTTTAATTCCTATATAAATTATTGTAATATTGCTGTCATGGGATTTATTCTGAAGAACAGCAATGAATAAAGCCTTAGAATGCGCTTTTCATTACTCTTTTACTCATCTTTATCATATGTCAGCTGGAGAAGTCTTCATTAGAAGCTAACCTGAACCCTTAAACTCATTTATTTCAGGGATGTGGGGAGGTCTGAGACCTCAAAGATGCTGTTCAAAGGAAGTGAGTTTCATTCCTAAATCAGAGAGACCAAGGACAACCACAACTGCCACAAGGCAGTTGAGGGATTCAGGTTGTTTCAATATGGTTGCTGGGAAGAAAAGTCTTCTTCAGAAGTAAATGGTTACTGAAAAAGAGTCGCCTTCTCCAAGAAGAATTGTTTCCCAAATGGCCTGGATTGGCTCTAGCTGGGCTTGGGCATGACTCCAGGCTATTTGGCTTTAAATTCTTCCATTTCTGGCACTAGCTATTGGAACTGTGTTCATCTCTGGCTGCTTTAGTGCTTCCTTTTTTTATTTTGTCTCTGCAATTTACCTGGGACCTTGACTTACATTCATAGCTGGGCCTGCCTTTGGATCTTTGGATCTAACCCATGATGTGTCTCCTGACTGACTTACAGAATTTTCTGCTTGGTTCTCCCTGTAAAGCTTTAAATAAAAGAAGGGAATAAAAAAACAAGGCAGCTGTTGGCAGGTTAGAACCTGAATAATATCACTGCTGTCATAAAAAAGTTTTTGTTAGTGGTCTCAGAGGGGTAGGTCATAAAAATCTGGGTAATTACTAAATGCCAAAGAGCCACTAGATTTTTTTGGCTCTGATCTCTGAATCCTAATGTATCACCTTAGTAGGCAGTTCATGCTCATTAAAAATAAAATAGAGATGTCTTATATTACTGGGATGCCCAGGTAGAAAGTGGTACAAAATTTTGCAAAGCAAGTCCCCTTTAAGTGAAGCAAGTCCTCTTGTGAGGTTATCTTGGGTGAGATAACAGACTTTCTCTATAATAGCCCCCACCTTATACCCACCACCCAGAAGTATAATCAGCAGTTCAGTAAAGGAGCTGTTTTATCTCAACATACTTTTGCTTCCAGCTATCTGATTGTGGGGGCCTAATTGAGGTTTTATCCTTGCTTTCCCTTGTAGTCACCCTCTGGTTCTGGCATTCATTAATCACTTTTGTTATTTTACTTTGTGCCCTGGAGTTGGGTTGGATTTGAACCACTCTAAAAATAAATAAAATGAAGGCCATTAGAAATATAGCAAAACTGTCTGACAAGTGAGCTGATAGGTTTTTGATGGCAGTTGCGCTGACAGTATTATCTGGGGCTACGCAGGAGAACGGCAGGTGACCAGATGGAGAGGTTTCTTGTGAAGGGGGGGAGGGGGGAACAGGGACTTTGAATCATTCTTGATTCCTGGCAACTGCCTGGACATGCAGTTTTCTAGGCAATATTTTTGGGGAAGAATTTTTGTACTGCCTTCTTCCAGGGACTGAGGGACAGGAACTGGACCAGAGTCACCCAGCTGGCTTCTTACATGACTAAAACTCACCATCTACCTTGATGTCTTAACCGCTACACCAACTAGCTCTCTGACCAGAGACAGTAGGTGATGATAAATAGGTACAAGCACTGCTTTCAATACCTGCTAATTCCCCAAGTACAACACATTTTTTAAAAAAATGTTAAACATTTATAATCTGGAGTTGGCTAGCTATAGACATAATTTCATGTGCTCAATGTACAGTGGTACCTTGGTATTCAACTGCTTTGAAACTCATCAAGTTTGGTACTCAATGCATTTTGATGCAAACATTTTGTCCCGGTACTCATTGTTTGTTTGGTACTCAGCGCACAAGCTAGAACATGTCGCTGTCTGCTGCCTTGTGACCTACCACATTATTCCTTATGGGAAAATTTGCTTGGCATCCATCGTTTTTGATACTCATTGTGCCTCCCGGAACCAATTAATGATGAGTACTGAGATACCACTGTATTTTTTTTCTTTAAAAATATATTACTGTGTGCAAAATAAGGGTTGACTTGGTTTAAATGGAATGCTGCTTAACTGAAGCAAGACCATCAAGTCTGAGATATAGATCTCTGCTTAGAGCAGAGATCTTTCTCTGATTAGAGCAGAGATCCTCAGCTTTTTTGAACTGGTAAAGGACATTTTGAATTCTGGGATTGTGTTTCAGGCTGCTGCAACAACATAGCCATTCATGAGAACTATTCATGCCACTCTCTCTAGCATGCAGAATGCTACTTCAACATCTTTTTTCCCTTTTTCATTTATGGGTAAATTGGCATAGTTTCAACACCAGCACTGGTCATTAAATGCCCATCTTCAAGCCAGAAGATGGAGGGAGAGAAACCAGGCAGATTGTGTATGTCTATTAATCTTCATGTCTTCTATGTCAGAAGGTTTGTGTAGTTGTGTATCAGCTGAAGTATTGGTGCTAAAAGGAAAAAGGGTTATTTATTTGTTATTTTGCTTTTTCTCCAGGACTCTATACATAACATTTCTTTCTCCAATCAAACTTCATAGGTATAGTTAGGTGGAGAGGCAGTGATTTACCAAGTAAGCTTTTATGGTGGGCATGGACTGGTCCTAGAGCAGCCCAATAATCCACTCCCACATTCTCCCCTGCCCATTCAACTCCCTGATTTATAATGATCCCAGAAAGGGGGGGGGAGGAATGAAGTAGGGGTTTCTTTCCAGTCTCCAGACCAGCAGTATATAGATTTTAAAATCCTTGGTTGCAGAGATGATTTCTTTCTAAATACAACATAAATTTTATTGTTATGGGGGAAAAAACCATTTTCTATTTTTTCACATGCTGAGATTCTTTCCAGTCAATTTCAGGTTGTTTTATCAGTTGGGAAAAAGTGTGAAATGAACTTTAAAAGACTCCCTCATCTCTACCTAGTTATGCCTTGCCTTGATGCTCAGGAAAAAGTCGCAAGTGAAATTTAATAGGTTGTTTGCGTTTGCTGTAGAATTCTTGAGAAAATAGCCAAGATATTGCTTTCACGTGAAACTTATCTGAAACTTTAGAAGGCTGTTTATGAATACAAAAAATGTACCTTGTTTATTTGCAGAAAGTTTTTTTTAAAATGTTCATGATCTCAGCTCTGACATTGAAAACACTTTCTGGCTTCAAGTCAAGCAAATTGCTTCATCTTAAATAGTACAGAGGATTTGTAGATTATCACTTGGAAAGATCTGCATTTCCAGAGAAATGTTTTTATTTTGCCTTTACTCAGCTTGTAGTCTTACATTGTTTGGGGTTTATGTAGCCCTGAATCTACTATGACATATCCTGCTTCTTTTACTGGATTAATATAAAAGAAATTAAGCAATGCACAGATATTGGGCAACTCTGGATATCATTTTTCTGTATTGTAGATCATATATTGGGTAATGTTGAGAGTTGAAATTCCAGCCACTCTTGGGAATACACCTACATTCACTAAAATAAACCATATTTTCATTTTTAAAACAGCAAGCACTTAATAATTTCTTTGGTTCTTTTGATACTTTTTTAATTCCTGTATCATTGTCTGTATTTTTCCTCACCTCCTGTTTTGCTGTATCTTTTAAACATGCTTTCTTTGCTGTTAGTGGCCTTTGAAAGAAAGTGTTGGGACTGGCTGCTCATAACTTATAGTACAGTGGTGGCGAACCTATGGCACGGGTGCCAGAGGCGGCACTCGGAGCCCTCTCTGTGGGCACACGTGCTGTTGCCCCAGCCTTGCCTCCCCCTGTGACCCTCTCACCAGCAGCCCCCCCTGGAGGAGAGTCGCCCCCGAGCGTGGCCCACGCGGAGCAGCACAGCCAAGGACATGGCAGCCAGGCAGCGTAGACAAGACTCTGCCCTCACACCCCATCACGCACAGTTGATGCTGCGGGGTGTGGGCAGAGGGTGTGGCCGCCACGGCGCTGCTAGGCTGCCTGGGCGATCTGCGGCAGGCCCTGGAGGCGGTGAGTGGCCCTGTGGGCAGGCAGAGTGGGGGTGGAGCGGGGGTGGGGGCGGGGCAAGGGGTGGAGCGGGGGCGGGGCAGGGGATGGAGCAGGGGCAGAGCCAGTTTTTGGGCACTCAGTCTCTAAAAGGTTTGCCATCATTGTTATAGTATAACCCTACATTATTTTGTTCATAGGTAGAAGTAAAATATACTCTGGTTGGTTCAGCAAAAGATTGTGGCCACACATCTGAACCATGAATGCTATCTCTTAATAGCAAAATTTTCTCAGTATGTCCTCATAATGGCATTCTAGGCAAACACAATCTAATTAACTGGATCCGTTGGCAAATATAGCACATACATAGGCTATGTTCAGCCTGCAAGTTAGAGTATGAATTGGGAATGCGTAAAAATGCTTCTACTGTCTTGTATGAGAGTGCATTACACTATTCGATAAAATTAATCTGTGAATAAAAAAGTAAATAGTAAGTATGCATTCACATTTGCAGAAGTACATTATATCAAACTTTTTCATTCTTGCTTATTTGGGATTAACACCAGACAAACAACATCATCTGCACCATACAGTGTATGGACTATATCAGCCAATATATAAGGAAGACAGGCAGAAGACCAGTAGAGTGCCTCCATGAACACCAACTAGCAATCAGGAGACAGGAGGAAAATTCCTTAAGCTCACAATACATGGACAGACTCACCCATAGTTTTCACAGGGAAATTCTGAGTTAAATAAAAAATACTAAGGAATTCCTGGAAGTTTGGCATTCAGACAAATCAATTATCAATGGACACCTAGAAAGAAACCATATGTACACCATTCAAAAGAGACAAATAAAAAAGCTAAAAAGGAAACAAAAAGACTAGAACACGTCTTCTGCAGCAGCCAACACCCAGATAAGCAGGGATTAACACCAGACAAACAATCAAGCAGAAGACAATACTATAATCAAGGAATTGTCAATGAGAAAACCATACCTCCCCACCAACACTGTCAGGATAAGCTGTTATATATAAATAGAGAGCAAACTCCACACTGACTAGCATTGATGATGTTATCTAGTTGGGTAATGAAATGTCTGCATACAAACATCCAAAGTCGGAAAGTACCGAGGATCCCAGAGTTCAGTCTCGAGCTACATATGGTCTTTTATTGAAAATGGTAATTGCCCATTACTTATTTTATTATTGCTAATATGGCCTTTTGCTATTTATGGCATGATGCCTTCTTTATAAATAGATTCTTTTTAGCTTCTTGCTAAAATACCCGCATTATGGCTTGTACTAAGTGATGGTTGTAGCATCTGCAGGCTAGGAAAAGCTGCTGTGCCTTACCACAAAATGTAATTTGGAGGCTATATATCAAATAGAAGTGCCAGCAATCTCATTGACTTTCATTTTTTCTCTCTTCAGAGGTGAATGTTTTGTAGGGCATATGTGTAGTTTTCATAAGGTTTAGCTCAGGGCAAGCTCAGCTTGAGCCAAACAACAAGAAAGGTACCTACCATTTTAATGTAATCTTTTCTCCAATACAACATCTTATTTTTTCCAATAATTATTTAAAGATTATATCATACAAGTAAGATTTATACATCTACAGAATAAAGTAATATATTAAAAAAAGAAAAAAATACAGAAAAAGGGGAAAAAAGAAAAATTGAAAAAAACCCCTACTTCTTCATCCCAAGCAAGTGTAATCAAGATTAAGAAGTTATCACTAACTCTTAAATTAAAATCAAATTTCCATTCATTCCATATTTGACCCGTTTTTATAAACCCATATCTTTCTCTCCCTATTAAACAACATCCAGTGAAAGTTATTGGAAACAACATAAATATTACAAATTATTTATTAAATTCAGCCTGAATCCTTCCTTTCCTTTTAAACAAACTTCCCCATTTCCTCTCTTCAAATAATCAAAATTCAATCCCACTCAAACAACAATTAAACGTTACCAGAAATAACCATGAATTGGCATCCAGTCCTAACAAAAAAACATTAAAGATCGATCAAAGCAACTCATTATTTCAACCTTGGTCAAATAAATCAATTTCATAGTCTTCTTTCCGCAGTCTTTAAAATTCTCAAAGAAAATTCTAGGATCTGTCTTCTCATACTCTCTTCTCTTTTCTCGAAGTTCTTTTCTTTATCCTCATCAAGTCCGCTTTGTACTTCTAATGTATTTCTTTTTCATATAGAACGTCTTCCAATGCACGTGAAGACTGGAGAATAGTGCAAATGACGCAGACACCTTTATGCGGCACTCCACTATCTTTTTCAATCCAACACCTAATGAGACTATTGTCTTTGCTGACATTCAAGCCTCACTTAGACTTGAGAAATGAGCATGAATCAGCTAATATGTATATGCATTTCAGGTGGCTTTATGTGCTAAAATGGCACACATCTGAAGCATTAGCAACCCCATTTCCTTAACATACTTTGTTTGAGCTGGTTGCTAATGAAAACCCATTTCTCCTATTGAATGTGGGGGCTGGGTCAGATATTTGCCAAATGAATTCAACCTTTAATTATAACTTCAAACATACTTGCTAGAGAGTAAAGCCATTGCTATGTTGTAAATAAAGAAAACTAACAGGAGTTTGCCGGTAGAAGGAAAAGGATGACAAGAAATGCTGAATGCTTTGAGAGACTGAATGATCCGCAGAAAGGAATAAAAATCATCCCTTCAGTCACTATTGCTGCAAGGGTTGTTCTTAGCTGAAAGCCCATTGTTGGTGATTTTCTGCTGAGTAAGCAGATAAAACAGATACCAAATATAAGGCAATAAATTTCCAAGAAACAGAGAAAAAGCAGAAGTTTGATAAAGAGTCTTCCAACATATTGCCTCCCTGTTCCAGTTGATAGCATGTACTAGGCTAGCCTGAGAAGCAAAAAGAGAGGAAATGAGAAAAAAGTTAAAAAAAACCAAAACAGTTTATATGGCGAAGCTGGTAAATTAAAAAATTCTGGATATGTTGAAATACAAAGTCTTGTCATCTCTAAAGTAAGTTAAAGGAAGCAGATTTAGATAATTTGGAATGTATACATGAAATTCAGCTGCCGTCTCATTTTGATTCTCTAAGTTAGGCTACCTGCATTCTTCCTCCTAAGAGATATGGACCTAATAACTCCCTTGCTCTTTAATATGGTTAAAATCTCACACAATTGCCAAATCTAGTAAGATTTTAAGGTTCAAATAAAATGTCTTACAACCTCAAATCACATTGCTGAAACCTCCTGAAATTTTAGCTGTAGACACTCTCTCCCTTGAGTCAAATTCAGCTCCTTGAGAGCACATGGTGCAATTGCACTGTATGTTCAAGAAGCTATAGAATAATGTGGTTTCCCATTTCCAAGGGCAGAGATCTGTCCTCCCACAATGTCCTATTATTATTCATCCAAAGTTGTGTTGTTACATTGGCAAGAATACAGAATCTTTCTTGAGGGATCAGGAGAACACATGACAAAAGTTTAAAGCTGGATGTAGGAGATGACCAGGCTTAGCCCATGAGAGGGATCAAGAGCATCATCAATCATGAGTCCCTTCACATCCATCAAAGTCCAGCCCACCTTGAATTCCTTTGACTCTTATCTACCGCCAATTTGCTTGGACTATTAGTAGTTCAGATTCTTGTGGAGAGCTCGAGCTTGCAATAAATCTTTATACCCATTTGAATTGCCTGGACCTTCTGATTTCCCTGGTACTTGACTATGGGATGCAGTAGAAGAATCTGGAAAACAAAGAACATAAAAAACTGAATTAAAAAAAGGGGGAAAGACTTTCAGCCATGTCGCTGAATGAACTGGGAGGATTGTCCATGATAGATTTGTCTTTTCTACTTATATCAATTATTTAACTATGAGTAAGAAAATATAGTTATATCGCGTAACTTTGTATTATTTACTCCTAGCAACATGAATGGAATCACTGGACCGCTTACATTTCAGGACATTTTAATTCGTTTAAGGAACAGAATGTTCCCAATTATTTTTACCACGCTGAAGCAAATGAGACATAACCTATGATTTATGAAACCTGCAAGACCTGACTAATAGATTAATAGATTGCTGAGGGATGCCAAGATGCAATAAAAACATTTTTGCCGTATTATATAGTTTTATCTACATAATGGCCTTACTTTTCTTTTCCGAAGTACATACGAAGTGTGAAATCTTATTGAATTTATACGGCAGAACTGCATCTTCATGTAGTTCGAGACATAGACATGGAACTTCAGCCTTACTACTTTTATTTCCATATAAAATGTTGGTCGTATTTCTTAATAATTGTTATGATAACTCTGATAGATTTAGGTTATACGGGAACTCTGTATCAATTGATTTTTTTCTCTGGCTATTGTTCTAAGAGTGGTCCTTAAACCTTCTAAAACAGGGGTCTTCAAACTTGGCCCTTTTATGACTTGTGGACTTCAACTCCCAGAATTCCTCAGCCAGTGTGCCTGTCTGAGGAATTCTGGGAGTTGAAGTCCACAAGTCATAAAAGGGCCAAGTTTGAAGACTCCTGTTCTAAAACCTGGAGTCTTTAGGAATAATATTCAAAGAAACTCTAACCACAGGACAAAACATTTGCCAGTCCTGGCACATCTGTAAAATGCTGCATTCTGGCCCATGCATCTTACTGGATTCCCATGTAAACCACAGTGATTAAAGGACTTTTTGGCCTAAAGGGATATAGATGCACAGGTATGATTTGCATACCTTCTCCTAAGGTACAAACCATTGATTCTTTCCAGAGGGCAGGGCACTGCAGATCCTTTTCATCCTTTAAGTCTTAGGTTCAATCTCGGGCACTACTGTAGCAACACTGGAAAACCCCTTCATAGATCTTACTCTGCATAAAAAGTTTATTTCACATCGTTGTTAGTTTTCAATTCATGAAACTTTCCATGCTTTTAAAGGCTGAAACAAGATGTTGGTTGCAATTGTCAGCCACTAGCATTCTTGTCTATATTGACTAGAGACCCTCAAAATAAAAATTTCCAGAACATCTGAAAGGCCCAAACTGGAGAAGTCTGCTGAGTTCACACCTCACATTAAGCTAAAAGCAAGCAAACTTAACATGGGTGAAGCCAATACTGTAGGGTAAATTGTGTTTTATGCTTCAGTGTAACCTAGTCAATTATGGTTACATTAACATACCAGTCTCTCCAGCATTCTTAAGCCACAATACCTAGTTAATGAATACTCAAGTGACACTATTTTACCTGCATGAGTCCATTAACCAACATTTGGGGCTTGGATGCTGTCTGAGACTAAAAGTCCACTGCCAGATTGCCAGACAATGTAGATAAGATAGCAGCACATATTGGTTAACTGGATTTATGGGTTAGTGTGTTATGCAAAGAAAATCTTGAATTTAAAAATGATGCAATAGAATAATAATGGCCCATTATATTTTGTATTCATTTTTTTCATCCTTGCAGCAACTTTAGGCATAGAAGGTTTTGAAGCATTTCAGCAACCAAAGTGGAATCGACAGGCAGGTCATATCAGTGAATGCTCACCTTATATTTTACATGCAATAATCCCTCATTTATGACTGCAATAACAACTCTCTGCATTTTAAATGCCGATAGTCCTTAACTTACAATCATTTATTTAGTGGCCATTTGAATGTCACTGAATGTCACTAAAAAAGTGACTTATGACCGTTTTTCACATTTACAACCATTATAGCATTCCTATGGTCACATGATCAAAATTCAGATGCTTGGCAATTGGTTCATATTTATGATAGTTTCAGTGTCCCAGGATCATGTGATCCCCCTTTGCAATTTTTTGATGAGCAAAGTCAATGGGGAACCCAGATTCACTTAAAAACCATGTTACTAACTTAACAACTGCAGTGATTCACTTAACAACTGTGGCAAGAAAGTTGTAAAATGGGCAAAGTTTGCTTAACAACTTGTGTCACTTAGCACCAGAAATTTTGGGTTTAATTGTGGTCATAAGTCGAGGACTACTTGTATAGTTTTCTGATGGCACATAAATAGCAATAGCACTTAGACTTACCTACTGCTTCACAGTGCTTTACAACCCTCTCTAAGCGGTTTACAGAGTCAGCATATTGTCCCCAACAATCTGAATCCTCATTTTACTGACTTTGGAAGGATGGAAGGCTGAGTTAATCTTGAGCCAGACAGGATCAAACTCCTGGAGTGAGCAGTGTTAGCCTGCAATACTGCATTCTAACCACTGCACCACCACAGCTCTTATAAACTAATTCAACCTGGTGCAAGAAACATCTGTGCTTAAATTATCTAAGCCAGTGGTGGCGAACCTATGGCACGGGTGCCAGAGACAGCACTCAGAGCCCTCTCTGTGGGCACGCGCGCTATCACCCCAGTCCTAGACCTTCAGCTGGGTTTTATAAAACCTTTTTAGGCCTCCGCCGCCGTGTGCAAAAAAAAAAAAAGGTTCAATCAGTCAATTTCAACTTCTCGCAGAAAAAAAAAAGATTTTGCAAAGTTGGAATTGATTGATTGAACTTTTTAGTCCCACCCAGTCTGCTGTTACCACCGCAGCCACGCCCAGCCAATGGGCCACGCCCACCCGGCACTCGACAATGCATGTGGGTTTTGGGCTGCAGTTTGGGCACTCAGTCTTTAAAAGGTTCGCCATCACTGATCTAAGCCAATCACGTGTACTTTAGGACCAGAGAAAGAATGGAAGTTTTAGAAAAGGGCAAAGTCCTTTGAACCTTTGCTGGCTACTGAAAGACTATAACTTTTATGAGATTTATTTAAAATGGACGGCTAACCTCTTAATTTTTTATGGCCAAATATATTAAAGATTAAGAAAAAACTTTATTTTTTATCATAGTTTCTGTAATGCCTTAGTTTTCTACATGGCCAGACCCTGCTGTTTTTCTTCTGTATGCATAGGAAAGGGGCACGGTGGCTCAGCGGTTAAGACGCCGGGCTTGTTGGCTGGAAAGCCGGCTGTCCAGGTTCAAGACTCATGTGCCCCGTAACAGGGTGAGCTCCCATCCTCGCCCCAGCTCCTGCCCACCTAGCAGTTTGAAAGCCTGCAAATGCAAGTAGATAAATAGGTATCACTTCGATGGAAAGGTAGCAGTGCTCCCTGACATCATGCTGGCCATATAACTGCAGAAATGTCTTCGGACAGCCCTGGCTCAATGGCCTTGAAATGGAGATGAGTACTGCCCCCTACAGTTACAACGACAAGCGGAGTAAAAATCCACAGGGACTCCTTTATCTTTTCCTCCTAGGCCATGGGTCGGCCATCCGAAACGTCGGATGAGCCGCACGGACCCATTTAGCTTAAAAAAAAAAAACGCTGGGAGCCGCGCGTTCGCGCATGCGCGCGCACCCGCGCATGCGCGCGACCCCGTTCGCGCATGCGCGCGCGCCCCGCGCACCCGTGCATGCGCGCGACCCCGTTCGCGCATGCGCGCGCGCCCCGCGCACCCGCGCATGCGCACCCGCGCGCCGTTCGCGCATGCGCGCGCCGTTCGCGCATGCGCACCTGCGCTCGCGCACCCCCCCCCCGCACCCGCCCGCGCATGCGCGCATGCGCTCGCGCACCCCCCGCACCCGCCCGCGCATGCGCGCATGCGCTCGCCAAAATGGCGGAGGAGGCTCCGGAGCCGCAGGTAAGGCCTCAAAGAGCCGCATGCGGCTCCGGAGCCGCGGGTTGCCGACCCGTGTCCTAGGCATAGGAAAACACTCTCTGAACATTTACAGTCAAGAATTACCTTTTGACTGATTATCTACCATTGGAAGAGATGCTTTGCTAAAGTTGATCTTTAAAGTAAAGATGATTTACTTACTTTTAACGCTGGCCTTAAAGGTAAAAAATACCATATCTTTAGAGCAAATGTACTCCACTGTACACATCTTTTTGCTGCGGGCTTGATTCTTTTATTTTTCATCACTACAGCCAATACGGCTCCTATTGACCTAGCAGAAGACTCAAGAAATTAATTACTTTGCAATTCTGTGCCAAAGAATGCTTTAGCTAAAGTGGATGGTTTTTTTTATTATAAAATAAAATAAAAAAGAATGTGATAATAGAACAGATACGTTGTTTATTCTAGTTTGTTGCTTGTCATTCCCTTCAGCTGTTCAAATATTATTCTTGTCTGAGAGGCATGAATCTGCTTCAGTCAAAAACAGAACCTTTAAGAGAGCTGGCAGATTGGACGCTCTAAAGGAGTGTGATCAGCAGTAATCATTTAAGAAATAAAACATACATGAATTTCCTGACAGATCTTTGAAGGCTGGGGCGCCTTACTTGACCTGGATGCACTTCACATTCTGCAAATGGGAAGCAGAAAGACAAAGAAATAGACAAAGTCACAGAAAAGCTAAATCCAATTTAAATTAATTGGAATCGAATTCAGGGAAATGCAGGAAATGCAATCCAGGTGTGTTTTTCCCTTTTGTCACCTGAATAATTATGTTTCAGCAGCAATTTGTGGGATTATGTGCCGCCTAATAATATGCTGTCTGCAGACTCCAGGATTTCTCTAATTCCTAAAAAGTTGACTATAGATATCTTCCCCCAATTATGTTGAACTAGTTTAAAAATATGTCCAATTTCTTGGGAGATTCAGCAAGCTTGTCAGATATCGGGTGATTTGGGAGAAGAAGCAGTGAAGGTTGCCTGAATCCACCATTCATGCAAGAGACTATTGTCTAGAAACACAAAGGGGTGGTTCCCACAACAAATGGCTTGAAAACCAAATCAATCACATTATGCCTTAGTAGATACCAATCTTTATGAAATAGAGACAGATATAAATCTTTATGAAATAGCAAAAATCATATAAAATTTAGTATGCATGTATGTATGTGTGTGTATATATGTACATGTACATGTATATGTTCAAAACCATGATAAGTTTGAAGAAAGAAGCAGAGGGTGAGGTTGGGAGGATTTGCCCAACCTTGTTCATTTCCCTTATGCTGAGTACTATGGAGTAGCATATATTTATGAGATACCAGTTCCTGCACAGAAAAAAACAGAAAAAGCCAGGATGGAGCATTTGCATCACATGCTTATCATGATCAGTTTAACCATGCTTGATTCATTTTTCTTGATTCAAACAACATACCTGAACCTTAGAATAGCCACATGGAATGGATTTGCCCATAGAATGGCAGGATTTTTGGAGCTACGTGTAAATATAGTTACTAAGTAAGTAGCTAATGTCGTACACCATATGTTAATGCAAAGAGCATTAGCAAATATTAAGGATTACAGGTAGTTCTTGACTTAGGACCACAATTGAGCCCAAAATTTCTTTTGCTAAGTAAGACAATTGTTAAGTGAATTTTGCCCCATTTTATGACCTAACTTGCCACCATTGTTAAATGAATCACTGCAGCTCTTAAGTTAGTTACATGGTTGTTAAGTCAATCTGACTTCCCCCATTGACTTTGCTTGTCAGAAGGTCACAAAAGATGAACATATGACTCTGGGACACTGTAACTGTCATAAATATGAGTCAGCTGCCAGGTGTCTGAATTTTGATCATGTGACCATGGGGATGCTGCAGCTTTGAAGCCTGGCACTCCACAAGCAATTCCATCAACAGACACATCAACCTACAACCAGCCTATGAACCCCTTAGAATCCAAATCAACCACACAGCCAACCAGAGACATCACTGACCCTCAACCAACCCACACAAGCCCCTTCTCCCCCCCAGCAGTTCTCCTTCCAATGACCCTGAAGTAACCTCCCCATCACAAGACCCATCACAAGCCTCTCACTGATGACTCATACCTGACCCATCACAAGACCCTCACTTGATACACCCACACCTGAAGCCCTTATAAATAGAACACTGACGCTGACATCCCCTAAACTCCACTGAAGATGTTACCTAGCCTGGTAATGAAACGTTTGGAAACCAACCCACAAGCTCGGAGAACGAACCTTCACCCCCTGATGCTGCAACTGTGATAAGTGTGAAAAGTGGTCATAAGTCGCTTTTTTCAGTTGTAACTTCAGTTGTAACTTCAAACGGTAAGTCGAGGATGGCCTGTATTAGGTAAAGTGAAGTTTTCTCATTTTATAAGCTGTCCATAATGACTATTAATTTCCCACTTTACAAAAACAGCATTGTTATTATGTCAGGATTATCAATTTAGTAAACTGAGCACTCCCCCTTTTATTAGCTGTTCATGACTATACAGGAGGGTATTCAGGAGTAAGGACTCAAATTGAACCCAGTGAAGAGGGCAGTGCTTTTTACCTGTATTTGTTTCCTGACAAAAATGGCCATACATGTATAATTGGTATGAAGCAAATATGCAGGTACTGCATTAGACAATTGCATGTAGTCCTCGAATCACAGCCACAATTGTGAGCAAAATTTTCATTGCTAAGCAAGGCAGTAGTTGAGTAGTACTCAATTTTGCGACCTTTTTTTGTCGTGGCGGTTAAGTGAATCATTGCAGTCGTTAAGTAAATCAAGCGGTTGTTAAGCAAATCCAGCTTCCCCCATTGACTTTGCTTGTTGGAAGCCATCTGGGAAGGTTGCAAATGGCAGTCACATGAACCCACAATGCTGCAACTTCATAAAAAGAGGCTACTTGCCAAGCACCCAAATTTTGATCACATGACCGTGGAGATGTTGTGAAGGCTGTAGGTGCAAGGACTGATCTTAAGTCACTTTTTTCCACGGTGCTACTGGTTGTTAAATGAATGCTTGTAAGTCGAGATCTACCTTTTGTGTGTGTGTGTTTTCAAGTCATTGTGGTCCTTCTGACTGCACAGTTTTTTAGCTGAGATTTCAGAGACGTGGCTTGCCATTGCCTTGCTTCCTAGGGCAGAGAATGAGTGACCAGTTCAAAGTCACCCAGCTGGCTTTGTGCTTAAGGCTGGACATTCTCCACGTTTCTAGCCTGATGCCTTAACCATACCAAACTGCCTTTCTATATTTAGATTTAGTGGCTAAATAACAGCTTTTGTTCATTTTTTTTTTGGGGGGGGGTAATATTAAGTTGCTGATGATGATAGATTTTTATTACCAAAAAGTATTTTAAAAATAGAGCTGTGCAGAGATATGGATGTTAACGGCAAAACATGGAGCACAATTTATATTTAATTATTCAGACCATTTGTATCTTGCCATAACGCCTGTGCACCTAGCACCTGTTGGGAATATCTTAAATCAGACCCCTCTTTTTCCAGCTGCCGAGGGCAGCTGCATGAGCCCAAGAAAAGATAACTGCTTTAATAGCTTGTTTAGAGCCACTAGAATTCAGCCAGTGTGAAGGAGTCCTCTGATTTGGCCTGCCTGGATATACTTTTGATGTATTTTCTTTCATCTGCCCTGGAAAATAATATAGATAGAAAGGTGGGATATACACCGAATCACTAACAACGAATCATATTAATTCAGTGAGTTTTATTGCCAGATGTGACTACAGGAGTCACCCTTAAACAGAACACAAACCTAGATGGAGATTTCAGCAAAATCAGCCAGGAAAGACAACAGATGGTGTGCCATTCATTCTTTCCCTAGGACTCTGTAACAGCTGTTTCACTATTGTATGTCTGCTTCACTGGGTCCAGACAGAGAGGACCTTATGGCAGACATCCAAGTTACACTCAACAAACTGTGGAAGAGGGCCCTCAAATGCAATAGGAAAAGCCCACAATTTGTAGTTGTTGAACTAATGCAAACTTCTCCCTGAATTGTCTAAACTGACTCAAAATTACCTTCCAACAGAAGTGTTAACTGAAGTATAAAGGAGAAGAGAAATCCCCTATTCTCTCGTGACTGCTTGAAGTGCATAATAAAACAAATAAAATGTTAGCAAAGATGGACCAACTCCTGAACGAAGAAGCCACTGTGCTAGAGTTGTAGTATCCTGAAAGCTAAAGAAATGTCCAATTCTCCCCCACCCTATTTTTATTTTCAGGATATTGAAAAGCCACTTAACAGAAGTTTCATCCTCGGTGGCCTTAAATCAACTAGGATAAGAGACGCCATTCAGTGGCAGAACAGGGCTGACATGGTTTGCTACTTACCTCCAGCATCAAAACGCTTGGGGTGACCTGCCTGC
This sequence comes from Azemiops feae, assembly GCA_023970755.1. Lineage (NCBI taxonomy): Eukaryota > Metazoa > Chordata > Lepidosauria > Squamata > Viperidae > Azemiops > Azemiops feae. The sequence continues at coordinate 693,288 of JALGBA010004223.1, forward strand.
CAGGCCACTTTTCCAAATGATAAATGCAGGATTATTCATCCTGCATTATTCAGCAGTCAATCTTTAATAGGAACATTAGGAAGGATGCTCCCGGGCAAATATACCAATCCATCTATCTATAACGTTCTTTCATTTCCCCGGGCTTATTCGTCCTAGTTTTCTTTGGTCCTTTCTTACCGTCTTGCCGCCACCAAACCTGAACCCAACACGCGTAATCCCGTCCGCGCTTTTCTTTCATCCATTAAAACAAACCTGCTGCCGCGTCTTTCCGCTAATTGGGGCTGTCGCCGCGCCGCCGGCGATCGATGGGAGGGCGGTCTCTCCAGCTGGCAGCGGCGACGGCGGCAGGACTGGAGGACGCCCCGCCTTTTTATTTGCCACGACTTTGATTGTTGTTGTTTTGCTTCGGCGGGAGTGCGCAGCCAAGGTCCGTGCGTTGTTCTCCTAGCGCGCGAGAGCAGTTGGAGTCAAAGCAACTGCACGCCGGGTTCGGATGGTGCGCGCTTGCACCCAGAGGGCTTTGGGGAGCGAAGGCAGCGCTGGGAACAACAGGGAGGCGGCGGAGGCGGCGACGCTGGGATCCACCTTTCCTTGGGGCTAGTTTACGAAGGAGGTTGTTACAAGCGGACCAACTGAGGCTCTTCGGGCGGCAATTGGATTGATGCATGGCGAGATTTGCGCGTTTTGCAGGCTTCTGGGCCCTTGTCCCTCTCTCTGCTCCTCGCTTTACCTTCTGCTGGCTCTTTCCCCTTGTAACTAATTGCCTCTTTCCTCCTTTCTGTTGCTTTCTGTCTTGCTTGGCTGTTACTGGCAGGTCCCATTTGCTCTAATTCGGGCTACAAGAAGGCGGATGATGAGATGTCCGGGGCCACGTCCACTACAGACCAGGGAGAGGCAGCAGCTCGCACCATTTACTTGAATGAACCTCAGCAGAGCAAGTTCCACGACAACTGGGTCAGGTAAGAAGAGCCAGTATCCACAGTCGAGGGAGGGAAGAAGAGGAAGCTAGATGAAAGTCCAGACTGAGCCCAAAGTGAATTTGAGTGAATTTGATCAGACTTCCAAATACCCAAATAGAAAAGTTAGGCTGCAAGGCTAACTCTTGCTTAGCTGCAGGGATAGCGGTGGAAGGACCAGCCCTCCATTGTCAAAAGTGGATTGTTCATGAGTCTGACTGGACAGCCTTGTTTCATCTCTGGCTGGAAATTGCCACATGCTTTTACTAGTTTCATATCAGGTATAAAACTACAACAGAGCTGAACATAATTTACCCTCATGCTTTGTGCAAACCCTGCTGATTTAAGTTGGTGTGACCTTTTAATCCTGGAAAGTTGGACTCAGAGAGTAAACTATGGTTAAAAAAATCCTGGAAACACAAACTTAAGGCACCAGATTTAGTGAGTCCTACTCTTCTAGATTTCTAAGGAGAGAGAGAACATCTATAAGATCTAGAGAGTATATTCAGTTATCTTCAAGAAACAGGGAGTGATTTATGTTTGTACCTTGGTCAAACAGAGATGTTGAAGCTTGTGGTATCCACACCAGAATGATTTGTTATTTTAGTAGCTGTTAGCAAGAATGATGTCCAAGTTTCTTTCAAAATGGTCCAGTCTTCTAAGCAGTGAAATAGTCATATAAGGAAGTAGATACGAAGCGGTAGGAAACTAGGATCTCCTGATCAGATTAAGAAAGAGAGTGAAGGTCAAAGGCAATAGAAGAGAATATTTTTAGCTTAAGGTTGAACTGTGGAATCCTTGGGCCTCTCTAAGTTTGTTGGTTTTCTTGCAGATGTTTCATTACCAAACTAGGTAACAACATCACTGAGACACAATAGCGAGAGATCAGTTACTCCTGATGTACAGTGACTGTTTATTCAGGATGAGGAGATAAGCTAATAACAGAGAGCATTGTTAGGCAGCAGGCTAAATATGGATGTGTGTAAAAGAAGTTGCAAATTCACCATCCTTTATTTGGTCTCTAAATGGGAAAAAGACAAAATCATGCATGTTAATTCAATATGCATAAGGCACCATGTTTCTGCGAAGTGTGAATGAGTTTTTGTCAGTTCTTGTCTACAGTATTGTGTGTTTGACAGGTGGTTGCTAGGTTATATGTTATGCTTAACCATGGCCTGTTTTAACAAGTTTGTTGAATAAGCCATGTTCAGTATGGTTTATAGCAAGCGAAAACCAAATAAGAAAAACACACTAACAGTGCATTTTGTGAACTCAGCCAGTGACTCTCCCAGTTCTTTCCATTTCCTGAAACCTGACCTTTTTATTTTGACACGGCCAAGGATTGAATTTGTGTATTTAGGCAAATATTGATGGATGTGTTTTGATACACCACTGATGTGGAAAGTCAGACAGAAACCTGAAATATTGCTTTATAGGAGACTGGTCCATATATGTGACTTTTAAATTTTCCTATAATGTATGAACCCAACAATGATGGCTTATACAATAGATCTTTATTAAAATCATGGTTTGGTAATGATGCATGAATTGAGGTACTAATTAGCAGCAGTTCTTCAGAGTTTCAAGCCAACATATCCAACTTCATGTCCAAACCTGCCTCTTTCTACCTATACTTTGCCATTAAAAGAGAGAAACCCAGACTGTTGTCAGTGCATAAGTTGCTCCAGTGAAGCCAGTTGTGTGATTGGAATTTTGAAAGGGTTAGAATTGGAACCATTACTCTTTCTGTCTTGATTACTGTTTTTAGTGATCCATATTTAATTAATAATTCTCTGTGTGACAAAATTATAAATTGTACTTTGGATAACAAATGTTAAAAATCCCATCAAAGCAGTGCCAATTGAACGGATTCACATTATTAAACTTTTGAGAAGATTTTGGTCAAGAAGGTTATTGCGTTTTGTCAGGATTGTAGTATCCGTTTAAGCAGACAAACCGTGATAAAGTGGCTGAAATAATTTATCCAGTTCTGCAAGGCATCTTTAATGCAGGATGATTGCTCTTTGGCATCGGCTGGAAGAACCTTAAGTAACAGATAGCACATTAAAATAATACGGTCTAATAATATGTCTCAAGAAGTATTGGCTAGAAAATGACGAGAGAAACACACTAGAAAACGTTGCAACAGGAATTTTGGCTATTCGCTACCTTGTACCTTTCCTTTTGAATGTCCCATTCCCCCTCCCTCCCCATTTAAACATTCTGTGGACCCAGAAGATCTCCTTTTGATCAGTGGATTAGGTTTTGTTGAACGGGACTCCCTATTCCAGCTCCCTGCCACGGTTAGACAGGCTTTCTTTCCTCAAGATTCACTAAAATGCTCAATTTTCACATGCCCATTTCCTTCTATCTAAAAATATCTGTGGAACATTTGCTCTCTGCCCTTGTCGTGTACTTCCTTGAAACATATTGCTTTGTTCTTCAGCAGAAAGGATCCCAAAGTGATTGCTAGAATAATAAAAAGGAGAGGCTCTTTGCCTAACAAATGTAACTCTGAAGAAGACAAAAGACTGGCAGTAGCTGGCACTCGAAAGAGAAGTGGAGCTGGACCGCTCAGAATTTTTCTCAAGCACTTTGAGAGCATCAGGTTGGGAAGGCTGCTATAGCGTTATCTGGATGTCAGCATTACTAGATTAAAAGGGACTTGCTTTCAAATAGAGATATGAATAGAATTGCTGTGTTGGCCGTTCCTTTCCATCCAGTTGCAAGTTCTGCAAAAGTCTGCTGCTTTCATACAGTGTTTGATATACCTTTCATTCTGCCACAGATAGTTGGACCGTGGGGAAAATAGATAAAACCCCTCAAATTCAACAAACTCCAATTCACTTTTTAAACTTTTATCCTATGATACATGACTCCACCAAAACTTCAGTCCGATGCGTCAGTTGAATTAAAACTAACCTCTGAGGAAACATATACAGGATTGCACTGTCATTGTATTCATTTATTCTGAAAAAATATAGGCTAGGCTAGGCTTCAGAGGTTGGAAAAAGTTCATCGGTTGCTTAATTGTTCTTTGTTGCAATCAATAGAAATGTAAATTGAGAGCTTCAATAGCACAGTAGTCTGCTAAGACCAGGAAAATGCAGGTCTGAGTCCACTCTGCACTATGGAAGTCCACTGTGCTTTGGGGCCAGTTGCCAGTTGTTCTCTCTCTCTCTCTCTCTCTCTCTCTCTCTCTCTCTCTCTCTCTCTCTCTCTCTCTCTCTCAGCTTACCATACCTTGCAAGGTGATTATTATGGGAGCTTCAATTTTTCTCTTATCTATTTATGTTCTTCAGTTTTTGAATACTAAAATGATGTTTGTGGAGTTAGGTATATCATAACATGACAGCATTTGGTGCTGTCAAAATGCATTGCAGGGTGCCTGTTTGGAAAATACATTTTGATGTTTGTAGCTTCAGCAATCTGTGTGGTCTCTTTAGGTGTATAAAGAATTTTAAAGTATAACTTTTTCCAGGCAAAGTCTGTTCACTGATTTGACCCTAAACCACCAGTGTTCAAGCCCAGCATGCTAGCCCCTAGTTTGATTAGAGTAAATTAACTGCATTTAAAAAGCGGCATGCTGGCTTAGGAATGAGAGCTTTTAATTTAGGTAAATGAAGGGTATTGTTTCTTAAGTTCATGCTTCAGAAACCTTGTCTAGCTTAAATGAGTTGGAAGAAGAGGTGGTGGGGATGGTATCAGAAAACTATGAGGTCCAAGGTCCTGAAGTTCATTCATGGCAACAGTTTATATTAAGTCATCCATTTGCACCTTCTACTCACTCATGCTTGAAAAAAAAGCAAGAGCCATAGGTTCATCTGTAGTTGGTAGGGAAGGCAGTATATTCTCTATGTTGCACCATCAGTTCTGCTTTACACACTGTATCGGTGTGCTAGGAAAAAGTGTGGTTTATCTGACCAAGGCTGGACTGGATCCACTGGCATTATGTAGGCCAGTGTTTTTCATCTTTAAGATATGTGGACCAACTCCCACTGAAGTACTGGAAGTTGAAGGCCACACAATTTAAAGTTGCCAAAATTAAGAAATAGTGATATAGGTGTTTGGGAGGCATCCATTCAGAGGACAAAGCTCTCTAGCATCTCTAAGGGAGAGAGCTGAAACAATGCTTCTCAGCTTGATTGCATATGGGCAGCAGGCTCTGTTTGAAGAAGACCGCTCCCATGGACCCAAACTATCCAGAAGTTTAAAAAGCAAGCTCAGCACTTTGAATTGCATTTGGAAACATACTGGCAACTAGGGAACCACAAACAATATTTGAGGTACCCCCCCAAGTAGAATACATTGCTAATTTAATCTCAGAGTAAAAAGAGTATAATGAACTGACCCTAGGGCCTCTCTTGTCAAAAAATATCAAAACTGAGCAAAGTCTTTCTTAACCACATTCTTCACCTATGTCTTCCCTTCAAGGTAGACCAAACTAGGAAACTAGTGACACATAGGTGAGTGCTATTTTATTGTAAAACTAGAGTAGCAGAATCTTGCAGAGTCTCAGTGTGTGTCCCCACTCCTTCCCTTTGTGTGAACTTGGGAGGGTCTTGTCTGATGCCATTATTCATGTTACTTTTTTGGCCCGGACTCAGGCCCCTTTTATCTGATCATTGCCTTGGTAGCGGCTCTTCCTCCTGTCCTTCAAGTGCACTGCCTATGCCCTTTGCAATCTGCTAAATAAGTGAAAACAACAAATCCAGGGGAATTTTCTTCTTTTATGAGCCAGTTTAGGAGTCATTGCCAAACCTCTTAGTTTCTTAGAGCTGTGGTGACGCAGTGGTTCGAATGCAGTACTGCAGACTACTTCTGCTGACATTTCATAAATGGTCGGGGCATGCAGTGGAACAGCCTGATGTATTGCTGGGAAAAATCTCCAATTAGCTACTGAGAAATCAGCATGTGATATCTGGGATGGGCCATTTTAATCTGACCTCTTGCAGAAGTCAATGATGCCAGTGAATTTCAAACTGACCAACAAACAATCTGATCATGACAAGTAATTGACCACTATGTCCTCCAACTTGAGATGACAAGCCATTTGCTCTGGGGTTAAAAGTATGGCCACCTTTATGTTTTAAACCAGATGTGTGCTTAAAAATAATGAAACAAAAATAAAGGTTCGTTTCCATGAATTTATTCATTTCTTAATTAAAACACATCAAAAGATGCCCGTTTGGTGACAATGTTTGAGATGCCCTGGAACTGCATCCAGTGGGGCCTTTGAGTCATACATTCCTGGGGTGAAAACCAACAAAAAGAGTGGAAAGATAAGAGGTTATATGACAGCATCCAAAGAGTTGGCCCCATGAAGGCTACTTCCCCCCCCCCAATTCTCTGAAGTTTGTCTTAAAACTTAAAGTATTTTCATGAAAATAAACCGAATAGTTGATATAAGAAATGGCACTAATTTTGAAAAGTATCTTTCAGATTTTACAAGGTAAAAATAAAAGCTGTTTGCATTATGTATTTAAGAGGTTTACTAGCCTTGAGGTCTCTGAGAAATTGTATTCAGATGTATCCTGGGAATATTGGAATGGCTAAACAAATGCTAATTATGTTGTATCTGAAAATGAAAAAGTGGTATACTCTGTGTGTGAGAGACAGAGAAATGGATAATTGGTGTATGCTAAGTTGTAAGTTTGAATTGGACCATTACTTTCATGCAGTAAATCGAAAAGCATTAAAAGAATGAGACTAAATAACCGAATGGCACAATAATTAAAAAATATAAGTATTTGAACACTAATGGCTTTTAAAAGTGGTTTTGCAGCACTTAGATGGGTTTATACTTTATACTAAACAAGACTTTATTTTAATATGTGATACTGAATAAAGCATGGTTTTTCTGGGTATGCACAATGTGTGGAGCCAAAATTAAGCAAACTACATTATTGTTTAGTGCAGTCTGTAAACTTAATTCTGGGCAACTTGAACCCAGTTATCATCTCCTGGGGAGCCAGCTTCACAAGGTCTTCTTGAGAATGTCATTGCCTTAAGACCACCCTGAGTTTATTAGAATATAATAAATAGTTTTGGTAATTCTATGAAATAAAGAAAAATAGTTTGAAATCAAAGCCCGAGTAAACAAAATATCTGCTAACCATCTAGAATTTATTATAATTAATATCTCCCATACACAAAAATACATAGTTTTATTTTTTTTAATGCATTTATCTTCCTTACTTTTCTGTGCTAAAAAGACCCAAACGTTTTGTTCCTTAGAGTTATTTACTTGGTCATTTTAGAGTATTTGCTACTGTAGCTCTAAGTTACAGTAAGTCTTTCATACACAATTATATTGCAGCATTATGTACTTTATGTCTCAAAAAGATGCTGTTGCTTTAATGATCTCAGTCTTTAAAATACCATATCTATTGTAACTCTTAACGCAATCTCATCAAAGTCTGAGAAACAAAGATGTAAGTTCTAAGGGAGAATTACTGTGCTCATGTGTGTGATCATTGTGAATCATTCTGAAGTATTCATAAGCTGCTCTGCTAAGTAGCGATGAGTAAATTTCAACTGATGTGGTAATTTGGCCTCAACCTTGAGTAGCAGTCTGGATAGGCAAATGGGGAAGTCAAACGAATTCACTCTTTTTCACCCTATTTTCATAAGCGTCTGATTGGCCACAATGGAAACAAAAAGTTGGAGAACACACACACATTTAGTGAGTCTTATTCATCGTACTAATAATAAGTAGATAAATAGCTTCAGCAAATAAGCGTATGCTTCATTATCTAGCAAAATGATATATGGAACTTTTGATTTAGAAATTCTATTTGAACTGTTGCAATAAGTCCTGCTGCATTGCCACCCTCCCTTTGCCACATATGTTTAATTATTTAAATATGTTTTCATTGCCTTTTAGGGGTATGTTTCATATGTGCTTCCTACCACCTGGAGAAATTCTGCTTATAAGCAGGTTGTGAACAAGATGCCAAACACTTTGTTTATCCTTCTGTTTGGATATGTTCTTATCCTTACTTGTTATCTTGGGCTTTCTGGATTTCCATGCAGAATGCTTTCACTGTATATGTTGAAGATAGTCTTTTCTGACCATGGATGGGACAGGTCAATGGCAGCCATGCTTAAGTCATCCCCACCCGAGTGGTTTTCCTTTGGCAGACTGGAGCTTTGTGGCCAGGATGTTGCCTAGTGGAGACCATCACTTACTTGTAAATGTCAGCTTTGTTGAGGGAAGAAAACACCTTTGCCCCATCAATTCTCTCTCTAAATAGCTCACTGTTTCTGTGCTAGTAGAAAAGAATATACAAGGGCAGGTGAGAGTCTTCTGAACTGAAACCACTGCTAGTATTTACATGTAACTGTGCTAGTTCAGTGCTATTGTAAGCTGAACAAAATCACATATATCTTACAAGTCCAAAAGTATTTTATTGGAATGCAGGGCACCCTGTGATGTTACAAAACTAGTTTTCTTATGTGGCATGTGAAACGGGGATTAGTGGAACAAAGTGACTAATCTTATTATGCAGAAAGAAACAAAAGAAAACTAAGGAGTGTATTTTTTCTTTTGGGGAAAATTTGGCTTCAGTGGCTAGGATTTCTGGGAGCTGTAACTTCAATGCGTCTGGCTTTTTTAGGTTGGGCAAATATTATTTAACAGTCAAAAAACTGAATTTGCATTTTAAGCATTGTTTTTAATAATTGCAATAGCATCTGAGCTGATTTCAGTTATTTGATCTAATGCTTTTTTTTGTATGTAAAAGAATCTGGCTGTCTTTACCCATTTGCAAATTTATTATTTTTAACTTTGATTTGAAACAAGCAAAACGTTTCCATGTTGTGCTAAGGAATAAATCTATGACAACTCATTATTTGCAAGTTAAACTGCAAGATTTATGCCATGGTTTAGTGAAGTAATGAATCAAGTCATTGCCTTATTGATGGAATCTTAAACATGAATGTTGCATGAGAAATGTGAAACTAAATCCAGTACATTTGTCCACTCCTCTGTGTAACCATTTGTAGAAACAGAAGGTTTAACAATCGCTGTTGCATCACTCTGTGAAATTTTGCACAAGTGTTTGCATTGTAATACCTAACCTTAGTTTTCTATTTGTGATTTTTGGCTCCAGACTTAGGTGCCTTGCTAATTTTTTTGAATGTAAGTTCTTTCGGCTTATAAAATACTTCAAATTCATTGTAAGTTCTTGGCCCAAACTTTTTGTGCTCTCGTAGTTATTGGCCTGAGAACTGATCTGGTGTCCTGGTGTGTTAGTTAGCACTATTAATCATTTGCCCATGGCAAAGGCATCTGCAGAATCTGATGGTTTCATTCAAATGAGGAAACAAGTACTGTGATGTAAGCTCAGCTCTTTTTTTATACGTTCATATGACATCATACAATAAGTGGGGAAATCTGTGCTTGTTTTGTCAGTTTTGTCCCCTTGCTATGCTTACACCCAATAGCCTTCAATCCTCAGAAGTCAGTATGACATCAAAGTATAGATATATCAGGTTCCTTTTGTATCCCTCAAAATCTCACTGGAGTGTCAACATACTGTTCTTCTAAAAAGATGTGCTGTGTATATGAAGCATTGTTAAGAGAATTAAAGTGGAGTCCTGAAAATGAAGGAAAGGTGATCTAGCAAATGATTAAAAATAGATTAAATAGCCTTGCTTCCTCCTTAGTGCTGTGAAATTTAGGGAAGTGAACACTTAGGGATGGTTGCAAATGGTGATCATGTCATTGCAAGTGCAAATCGGTTGCTAAGCATTCAGATTGTAATCACATGACCACAGGGGTTCTGGGACTGCTGGACCTCCAAGGGCCAATTATAACCCACATTTGTTCAGCAGTATTGTAACTTTGAATGATCACTGAATAAATGATGATAGGTTGAGGAAAAACCAAATGTACAGGTATAGTATAGGAGGTACCTTGCTCAATAGTAGCAACTGTGAGAGGGATCTCGGAGTCCTAGTGGTCAATCACTTAAATATGAGCCAGCAGTGTGCTGCAGCTGCCAGAAAAGCCAACACAGTGCTAGGCTGCATTAACAGAGGGATAGAATCAAGATCACGTGAAGTGTTAATACCACTTTACAATGCCTTGGTAAGGCCACACTTGGAATACTGCATCCAGTTTTGGTCACCATGGTGTAAAAAAGATGTTGAGACTCTAGAAAGAGTGCAGAGAAGAGCAACAAAGATGATTAGGGGACTGGAGGCTAAAACTTACAAGGAATGGCTGCTGGAATTGGGTATGTCTAGTTTAATGAAGAGAAGGACAAGGGATGACATGATAGCAGTGTTCCAATATTTAAGGGGCTGCCACAAAGAAGAGGGAGTCAAGCTATTCTCCAAAGCACCTGAAGGCAGGACAAGAAGCAATGGATGGAAACCAACCAAAGAGAGAAGCAACCTAGAACTAAGGAGAAACTTCCTGACAGTTAGAACAATTAATCAGTGGAACAACCTGCCTCCAGAAGCTGTGAATGCTCCAATACTGGAAGTCTTTAAGAAGAGATTGGACAGCCATTTGTCTGAAATGGTATAGGTTTCCTGCCTGAGCAGGGGATTGAACAGATGACCTCCAAGGTCCCTTCCAACATTATTATTATTATTATTATTATTATTATTATTATTATTATTATTATTATTATTATTATTATTATTATTATTATTATTATTATTATTATTATTATTATTATTATTATTATTATTATTATTATTATTATTATTATCTGTAAATAGTTTAAGTGTTGAACTTCTGTCAGGGAGACTCAAATTGAAATCCCCAGTTGTCTGTAGAGCTAGTAGATGACTTTGACCCAGGCACGTTTTCCTGTTTTGGGGTGGATAATAATGAGGGGTTGTTACGTTCTGCTTTTGAGTTCATTTTAACAAAAGGTGGGATAGAAATGTAAGAAATAACTGAATACATTTCTGTGTTTATATGTTGGATTTTTATACAATTTTGTCCAGTTGTTCCACAGCTGGACAAGATCAATAAGATGCTTACAAGAAGCCCACAAACCAGAGGTGGACCCAAATGTTGGTCCAAGCGTTTTTGCTTCCCGAGGCTGTGATCAAAATTGTATTTAGGATATTTTAATACTGCCCTGTAATAAGAGTCTTTCTTCCCAAGTCCAGGTACAGAAACTAACTTGACAGTCCCAAAGATGCTTTTCAAAAAGCAAATGGACTTTCTGGGTTTTTTCATTTCTCATCCAAGAAGCACCTTCAGTGAGAACTGAAGAAACCTCTTGGATGAGAAGCGAAACGTTTTCAAGGGAAAAAAACTCAAGAAAGTCCAGTTTCCTTTTGAAAAGCACTTTTGGAACAATCATGACCTGGATGATTGAGAATCTCCATAGACATTTAACTTGACAGTTGGTAGAATCTTATTTTCATATAGGTGATTGAATAATATTCACTTCCCCATCTGACACACTCTGCTAATTTAGAGAGACCAAGCCAGAACACCAGTTCTGATCATTCAGCAGAGAGGAACAAGACTCTGAGCTTTGGCCATTTGCTTGGCCTAATTCTAGCTGAAGGAGGAGACTCCATAGTTCTAGTGTGATAATGTAATTTCTATGTCACTTTGCTTCTCAAACTAAGGGTAATAATCTTAACTCTGCTAAATTACTTGCAAACTGGCATTAGTTAGACTGAACATTTTAGTTTGCTTTGACTATGGTTTAACAAACAACCCACAATCAGATGCACCTATAAGCCAAAAGTTTGGAAAAGCACAGTGATGATTCACACATACTAAGCCAAACTATAATTGTTGTGTAATTCTGTGTGTGAATCCAGTAATTGTCTTAGATTTGCTCTGTTGTGTTTGAAAGAAAATTAATTGTCTTAAATATCTGTTTTAGTTCATCTCCAGTCTTCATCCGATAATATTGCTAAATCCTGAAATCTTATTTTGTTGCTTTTTTCAGTGGGAAAATAGATGCCATGTCAATTTTCATATAATTTCCTGTGAAGTATTTTTAAATTGCTATCACTGCATGCCAATTTTTTTTTTAAAAAAAGCTTTGCCAAGCATTGCCCTTGGATAGAAGTAATTAAGTTCAGCATAGGAAAATAGTTTTAAAATGACATTTTTATTGCTTAGGTTTTTTATTCCATTACAGAACCATGCTATTTATTGTCTTAGATTAACATTCTTAAATTGAAATTCAGAGATTGATTTTTCACAAAATTGCTTTATATACTGTTCAATGCATTTGCCATCCTTACTAAAATATGTTCTCAGAATGTGGAACTGGCTGTTGTTGTTTTTTAAAAAAAACATCTTCCATTCCCCCCTTTCCATGCAATATATGAGAATGTAGTATTCTTCTTTATCTCCACCTCTTGCAAAATTTGCTCCCCCCCCCTCATTTCACTGTAATTTTTCTTGGAATTGATATTATTTGCTTTCTTCAGTTTGACATGCCCAAAGAAATGTCATGGGAATTTTTTCCAACCAGCAGGGCAAGCTCAAATAAATTAGCTGGGATAATATTAGGTTTTAGTTTAGCATTTTGTGTGAACCTAATTAGTTGCAGTTTGTTTACTAAACAGTGGTTCAAATCCAAATGTTTTTTCACTTGTTCACTGAACTGAAATTCTTACATATTGTCAAAATGAAAAAAATGGACTAAGATGGAAGAATTCTAGGCTGGATCTGGGCAAAGGCAATTAAATTTAAACAAAAATAAATGGGAAGCTAGGAAGCTGAAAAACAATTCGCCAGTCTCCAGCTAACCCTTATTTCCAAGAATACAAACTCTCCATAGCCATTGTTTTGTTACTAAAAAGGGGGTTAAAAGTTATGGATTCTATGAATGATAGGCCTTCCTTTGTTGTTCACTTGCACTCTCAGGCTTGAGACCTCTAGGCGTTAATCTGGGCCTTATACTAGAAGGTCTTGAGACTTCTGAATGAGGCCCAGACAAATGAACACCAAATGTTCTCTATTCTGAGAGTGCGAGTGAACAAGAAAGGGAGGTCTACCATTCACAGCATGTATAGACTTCCCTTCCTACAAGACACTGACAACCCAGGTCAGAAGATAGCTCCAACAGCTAAGTGCACTGCAATATAGTCATGAAAGTGCAAGATCTGTGAAATCAAATCCTGGTAAGAGATTGAATCTAGAACACATAAAGACCTAACACACTTGATGAGGTCCAATAAGAATGAAAATGGTCCTATAGTGCCTGCTTCTGGTAAGAACCATTATATTACAGAGCCTAGTTCTGGAATTCTTTCCAGGCCCTTCATAATAACTTCCTTCTAGGTCACATGGGAGGGAGAGGATTTCGAATGGAGAGGAGAAGACTCTGCTACTCTGCTCATGTGACCAAGAAGACAGAGATTAGTGGCTTTTGTTGTTTTCTGCACCAAATTTGGTGCCATGATATTCCAGTATGGGAGAGCTATTCTATTGATGAACAGATAAAGTCTTAAGTCATTTCACTTGTGTTTTTTTTTCAACATTCCTTTGGTTGGAAAAAAATACGAATAGTGGAAGCTGCAATTCAGTGCTTTGTTTTGAAGTGTGATCATCCAACCAGAAAAAAAGTTTTTAAAAATGAGTTTTCTAGAGGGGGGGGGGGGAAACAAACTTGCTAGGTTCCTCTGGCTATTTCTCTCATAATAACCCTTTGGTTGAAACCTCAAATGTTTCCCTCAGGGCTGTTCTTACATTGCCATATATTGTTTAACTGACAGAATTGAGGGGAGGGTTGGCTTTGCTTTCTGTGATACAGTATTTTAATAAATGCAAGGAATGTGTGCTTCTGCCTGGAGACACATTAAAAAGTACCAAAGTGTCATTGTGTTGCACAGCACTTTTGTAGGATTAAAGAGACATAAACAGTACCAGCCATTGGCAAATAAAGTTTTCTTGACAAAGTTGATCCACAAAATGTGATAAATTAAATCCAAACAACTATATTGCCAGATGAACAGCAGAATACCAAAAGACCAACTGCTCCTAGTAGAAGTTGCAGTTGACAGGAGAAAGACAATAGGAACCTGTTTCCTAGCTACCGAGAGAACAGCACCTGTTCTCTCTTCTCTAATCCCTGCACTGTGGTACATTCACTCATATGTTGTAAGTTGACAGCACATTGGCTATCCATTTCTGAAAAATATTTACAGAAATGCAATTATGGGTGAGCTGCCCCATGAAAGTATTGCAGACTGAAGATAATTTGCCTATCTTTAATCATCATGACTGGTATTAATAGTGAGCTCTGTGGTTTGAATAAGGTTCATGGTGCTCACAGCACATTGTTTGTTTGTGACAGGTTGCAGTGGTGCAAGGAAAGTCACCCTAAGATTAGATAGCTGGATATTTCCCAAGCATACATGACCACTAAATGACAACTAAATATATGGGAACTCTAGTTCCTCTAGAGGTTGCCTAAAATTTTCATGCCAGATATATGTATTTTAATTTTCCTTTATTCTAATAGCTACTGCAGGAAAGCAATTTGTATTAGCTTTAGTGTATTGACTATAAGGTGTAGACTAGCCAGATAGATGTCTCAGCAGTTCGGAGAATATATCATACAATGAGTCTTTGGAAATCCGTTACAGCAGACATGTCAAACAGAAGCCCCGCAGACCAGATCCAGCCTGTGATGGGCCCAGATCCAGCCTGTGAGGCAAGGACTGGCCCCCGCCGCCCACCCCACCTCAGCCTGGTCAGGCGCCCCTCCCGGCATGTGCATATGAGGCAGCAAGCACACAGAGGTTGACAGTGTCCAGCAGCAGCTACAGCTTGCCAGCCTCTCGGCCAGTGCACTCTGGGGTTCCACAGCCTGCGCAGTGCAGGTGGGTCTAAGCGCTGTGACCACCAGGCCATCCCCCCAAGCAGCAGATGGAGGCACATCATCTGGTCTGCTGAATGCACCAGGCGGCCCTGTGGCTGCCTGCCCTGTCCCAGCTGTGGCAGGGACAGACAATGGGGCCATGGCGAGGCACCCCAACTGGGGGCTGTCACTGCCAACCCCCCTGGATCCCTCCCAGCCTTGCCTGGGCCCCCACAGGCACCCCCCTGATGCAAGTGATGTCGAGCTGGCCACACCCACCCAGTGGGCTGCAACTACCCAGCCACGCCCATCCTGGCCACGCCCCCCAGCCCCCCCAAGGGCAACCACAATGCTGATGTGGTCCTCAATGAAATCGAGTTTGACACCTGTTCATTACAGTAATGTATTATCTCATATGTGTGTGTGTGATTGCTTGTGCATACGTGTGCATGCGTCCATGCATGTGTGCATGCCTTCAAGACAGTTTTGACTCTTAGTAGCTGCCTGGAAAGTCCCAAAGGTTTTCTTGGCAAATATTTTTTGGAAGTGGTATGTCATTGCCTGCTTCCCAGGGCTGAGAGAGAGTGACTGGCCCAAGGTCACCCAACTGGTACTCATAGTCTCCTAGAACTCATGGTCTCCCAGTTTCTAGCCTGATGTCTTAGCCAAACTGGTGCTGGGTATGACTTATGCTGTGTTATAAATGATTCGTTGCTGAAAATATGGCAAAAATATTTTGATTGTCTCCCTTTCCACAATCTTCTATTGAACAGCAAGAATGGAAAGAATTTGCTGTTGATCTAACTTGCACCTGAAGGAGTAAGGGAATCATAATTCATGGTGATTTTTGCAAATGCCATTGAGATCTTTTGCAAATGCCAATTAAGATGCCAGGTAATCTTCCTGCGGCATATACCAACTTCCCTGTCTGGGCTTATTTAATTCTTTCTATGAAGTTGCCTCTATAGATATATAATGCAAAGGTGGGGAACCTGAGTCCCGGAATTACAGTGGCCTTGAGCCCCACAGGGAATGTCTTGCAGTTCCACTCCACAGTGGAACAACCTGTCTGCAGAAGTTGTGGGTGCTCCATCACTGGAGGTCTTTAAGAAGAGATTGGACAATCATTTGTCTGAAACAGTATAGGGTTTCCTGCTTGAACAGGGGGTTAATAATAATAATAATAATAAAGTTGGAAGGGACCTTGGAGGTCATCTAGTCCAACCCCCTGCTCAGGCAGGAAACCCTATACCATTTCAGACAAATGGCTATCCAGTCTCTTCTTAAAAACTTCCAGTGTTGGAGCATTCACCACTTCTGGAGGCAGGTTGTTCCACTGGTTAATTGTTCTAACTGTCAGGTAGTTTCTCCTTAGTTCTAGGTTGCTTCTCTCCTTGATTAGTTTCCATCTGTTGCTTCTTGTCCTGCTTTCAGGCGCCTTGGAAAATAGCTTCACTCCCTCTTCTTTGTGGCAGCCCCTGAGATATTGGAACACTGCTATCATGTCCCCCCTCGTCCTTCTCTTCATTAAACTAGACATACCCAATTCCAGCAACCGTTCCTTATATGCTTTAGCCTCCAGTCCCCTAATCATCTTTGTTGCTCTTCTCTGTACTCTTGTTATTCTGTTATTCCTATTTTTGAAGCCTCTAAAGCCCTGTCTGATTATAACTATGCTATGATTTCATCCTACAAAAAACTGTAGAGAAAACTATAAGATAAGCCTAATAAAAGCATCAAATCTCCCATCAAACGTAGATGCCTTCCATCCTATCCCTGCCTTATGCGTGATGCAACCATATCATTTCCTTTTTAGCTACAGACCCTCAGCAGTTTCCTGCTCAGTGCAGCCCCCTGCCACAAAAATGTTCTATCCCTTTTCTAGGCCATGCTCTTATTTTCTGATGGGAGTTTCTGCTTCAGAGGTGTCAAGGCTGTTGAATTCACAAGCAGCTTGTGGTGTGGTGAGAAAAGCAGTCAGAAATTAATTCAAGCAAGGGCTACAAGGTAGAAAGTGAACCAGCAAAAAAACAAAAAACAAAAATCCAAGTGAATTCTAGAGATTGCAAAGAAAAAAAATAAGCTGATTAAAACCAAGAGCCAGTGCCATAACTAATCCAAATACTGTTCCTGCATTTATTGCTGATAACGGAGGAGTTAAGATTTGTGTAAAGTAGTTTCAAGACAAAGCTGAATGGTGAGGGAGTCAAGGAACTTTTACCTTTGTTCCAAGTTAACAATAGCTGTTATGATATGAAAGCCTTAGATAAGATGATTTATGTTTAGAAATAAACTGTGAATCATCTTAACTTTTCAAAACCCTACTCCCTTTTATAGAAAATGTCATTTCACCCTGCTTGCACCCTACTTTTGACAACAATTGAAAGACTGGGAAGGGGGGGGGGAGAAAAGGCCAGATGCAACATGCAGATGGAAGTTAAATTTAGGCCTTGACTACAAATGGGATAAGATTTGATCAATGCTCTATATCTTTGATACGTGTGGCAAATGTGGTGTTATATCCTTGAGAAGCCACATTGTAGGCTATTTGTGATAAAATGTTTTAATGTCATTAATTTTAAATGACCTACTGCAGTGTTTCTCAATCTTGGCAAATTTAAGCTGGCTGGGAAATTCTGGGAGTTAAAGTCCACACCTCTTAAACTTGCTAAGGTTGAGAAATATTGACCTACTGGATTAAAAAACATACATCTGTTGGAACAAATAATTGCATCCAGTTACAATTCTGGATTAAGATGTCAGTTTTAAATATTTCTTACCTGTTTGGTAAAGATTGGAATTTATACATTTTTAAAGATTGAATATAAAGGTATTTTATTCACTTATAGTCCTTAAATTGCATTATTCATTCCACTTCTTCATAGTTCACTCTCTTTATTGTAAATTTAATCAATATCTATAAGTTATAACTATCTGTTGAGCTTCTATTCTTAGTTTGCTATTAGCATCTGGAATTTGAGACCCAGGTTAGGGTGTTTAAAAAGTGGGAAACTTCACTCAGCTATGTGTGACATTAGGCCAGTCTTAATCCCATATTAAGTAAACCTCAATTGGTTGGATTATAACATGCCAAGCCACAAGCCATGGTTTAGAAACCAACATGGCTAGTTTGATACAATATGTTTAGCCAATATCTAACAACTAATTATGGGTTAGTATGGGTGAACAGGATTGTTATATTGGGTAGGAATATTATGTATACCATCTTTGGTTCCCAAAGAAAAAATGAAAAAGGAGATTATTATATGTGTCACTGAGATGGGCAGAATATAAATTTAATAATAAATAATAAAATACAATATTTTAGAATACTGAGATACTTGAAACAGAGAATACATAGGGATGACTGATTTTTTCAGAAGCAATAAGTCCATGGACCATAGACATTTGTTGATTTTTCT
This sequence comes from Azemiops feae, assembly GCA_023970755.1. Classification (NCBI taxonomy): domain Eukaryota; kingdom Metazoa; phylum Chordata; class Lepidosauria; order Squamata; family Viperidae; genus Azemiops; species Azemiops feae. The sequence goes on from JALGBA010004223.1 coordinate 711,468, forward strand.
CATGTTTTCTCACGTTTGGCTAATTTTGTTTGGACTTAGAAATTAAGTATCATCAGACCTGGTTAGTACCTTGATGGGAGGCCACAAGGGAATATCAGGGCTGTTGGCTAGACTAAGTTAGAGAAACATCCCAGAATAAGGCAAAGGCAACCCAATTCCACACTGATGTCAAGAAAGCTACATAGATGCAGCTTAGTAGTCAGTTTCAACTCAAGTGTGTCTACACACATTATCACTGTTAGGACCACTCATACCAATAAACTCTATGCTTCACTTTTCCTTTCACAGGCTTTTCTATTTTATTAATAGAATATGACACAGATGATCTAATTATATAACATTGTCTCCAGCACTGTGTGTGATGAAGAATGTTATGTATATTGTAAGAATCATTCGTGTATATAGAAACTCATCCTTACTGAGTACTGATGCTTTTTCAAATGGAACATTGTTTTGGAGTCCTAATGGTGCATTAACAACAAAAGTAGGCTAATGTGAGGGTGTTTAATTAATAAAGCAAATAAATGAGAAGAATATTGTCATGTTTTATTGCTTGCCAGCAATCAATTTTCTTACTCAGAGTTAACTGCAAAATTATAAGAATGCCAGAGGTCAGAAAGTTTAATGAACAAGATACAAGACAATTCTTCCTGCTGAAGGGTTGTGCAAGGTGTGTTCAAAAACAATTAGACATAAACAATTCTCTTCTTGGCATGGTTTCTTTGACAGCAACTGCAGATACCTAAAAACAAAAGAATGAAATTTGAATTAAATGAATCAATGAACAAAATGATTCTCATTGCTGGTAATACAGCATATCCAAACTTCCTATTTTTATCAGTTAAACTGGTTGCTTTTTCTACTACAGTTGTCCAACTGAGAAAGAAAGAAAGGAAAGGAAAAGAAAGAAAGATAAAGAAAGAAAGAAAGAAAATTGTTTTTACATGCAAGCCTTAACAATCCAGGTGCAAGCAGAGTAAGGAGAAAGTCCCCTGTGAAAGAACATTAATAACCATAAGCAAACTGCATTTTCAGATACCCCCAAATTAGATTAGTTTTATGCATCATTGTGTCTCTGGTTGCTATTGAATTACATCTCCTATTGTCTTGTGCTATTGAGTTTTGATGGTTGGGAATAATGAGTATGTACATCTGAAAGTCAGAAGTTAGGTTTGCAGAGTGGTAACCAGCAATTTCACTTTGACCTGGAAATAGTTTGGTAGCATTGACAATTGAAATAATGAGGTCATATGTCCCCATAATTGACAAAGAGTAAGAAATTTCTTGAGTTGTTGGCTGCTGTTCAGCCTGTTGACCCATGACTGTTGTGCTAGGTTTGCCACCAACCATATTGTGAAGTTCGCAGATGATACAACAGTAGTGGGCCTTATTCAGGATGACAAGGTGGAAGCTTACTGCAAGGAGGTTGAGGGGTTGGTGAACTGGTGTAAGGAAAATAGCCTAGTTTTAAATACCGGAAAAACCAAAGAGATCATTGTTGATTTCAGAAAAGGCAGGCACAGCCACACTTCTCTGTGCATTAATGATTCACCTGTGGAGATGGTTACCAGCATCAAATTCCTGGGTGTGCAGCTAACGAGTAGGCTGACTTGGTCGCTCAACAGTGAGAAACTGGTGAAGCGGGCACAGCAGCGCCTGCATTTTCTGCGTCGCATGAGAAAAGCAAATCTTCCTTCCCCTGTCCTGACCACTTTCTACAGGGGGACAATCGAGAGCATCCTGTCATACCGCATCACAGTCTGGTTTGGAGGCATCACTGCTTCAGACAGGAAGGCGGTGCAGAGAGTGGTGAGAATGGCCGAAAAGATCATTGGCAGTTCCCTCCCTCCCATCCAGGACATAGCACAGAAGCGTTGCTTGAGCAGGGTCCGTAAGATTATCTGGGACACTACACATCCTCTTCACGACCTGTTTTCCTTGTTACCTTCTGGGAGGAGGCTTCATGGTATCCATAGCAGAACATCCAGATTCAGCCATAGTTTCATTCCATACAGCATTAACCTTGCGAACTCTCAAGCTTCCTCCTTCCGTTATATATTCAAGATGGACAGTATTTAATATTTATTTGCTACATATATGTAGGGATGTGGGTCTATACATATGTTGTTCATAGTATGTTTAGGTGTGTGTCATGTATGTGTTTCACTTTGAGAGCGGGCAACTAAATTTCATTTTTGATGTGTGCCATTGGGCCCACAGTATAAAAATGACAATAAAGGTTATCTTATCTTATCTTATCTTATCTTATCTTATCTTATCTTATCTTATCTTATCTTATCTTATCTTATCTTATCTTATCTTATCTTATCTTATCTTATCTTATCTTATCTTATCTTATCTTATCTTATCTTATCATCTTATCTTATCTTTATCTTTATCTTTATCTTTATCTTTATCTTTATCTTTATCTTTATCTTTATCTTTATCTTTATCTTTATCTTTATCTTTATCTTTACCCTTATCTTATCTTATCTTATCTTATCTTATCTTATCTTATCTTATCTTATCTTATCTTATCTTATCTTATCTTATCTTATCTTATCATATCTTATTTAATCTTAATCTTAATCTTAATCTTAATCTTAATCTTAATCTTAATCTTAATCTTAATCTTAATCTTAATCTTAATCTTAATCTTAATCTTAATCTTAATCTTAATCTTAATCTTAATCTTAGTATCAGAATAGGAGCTTTTTGCCCTTACCTGACTTATTTGTCAGTCTCATATGTCTACCATGTTATAATTTCATTGCAACTGTGTCCTCAGGGTTCCTTCATAGAAGACAGCAAGGTTTAGAGGCAGATAGAGCTACCCAGAAGGCTGTGAAAAATATGTAAATGCCTCTGGTTCGAACCTGGGAAGTAGATTTTTGACCCGCCTGAATCAGAGATGTATGACTAAGAATTAATTTGACCCATGTTAACATCACATATTTTCAGATGAATAGCCAGCAGAAAAATCTTCATTTATTTTTTGCATTTTTCCTACCTGCATAGCTTGCTTTCATAAAAATATTTTATTCTATTCATTTCTCCTGATTTTCACTTTTTGAAATCTTCTTCCCTCTAATATTTATAGCGTATTATAAGTTCTAATTATTTTTTGTGTACAACTTTTCCTAATTTCATGATTTTGGATGCATCTGTTACAAAAAAGTCCATATGTTCCATATTGGGGTTGATTTGGTGGATGATATCAAGTTACTCCCATTAAAGTCCGTGGCAGATTTTTTCCCATCTCTAAATTGAGTAATATGTTCAGCTATTGCATTTTGGGCTTTTGCTGTTAGAACTCTACCACCTTCTAGCAGAAGTTCTGGTCATTTGCTGGAGACCAGAGTTTAAGTCCAGCAAACAAATAAGTTCTGACTACAGTCTCAGCCTGACCTTGACAGTAGTGTAAGAATGATTTTAACTTTCTAAATTTATTTTAGATGTTGCCCAATTCCAATTGATTCTGGAAGGCTCACAGTATGAACAAAATGTATTATATTTCTGCTAATGTGCTCATACGTTATTGTCTGCATTTGATCAGTTAGCTATTCTAGTTTATATATTCACACTCCATTCTTCCCCTATATTGGAAGTGTATTTTCTCTTTTAGAGCACAAGATGAACTTCACTTATTTCTTAAAATCTGCCGATACAAACTATTCTTCTATGTGCTTCTTATTTAAAATGTTCTGGTTGCAGCTTGTCTGCACTTGTGCTTCAAAATGCTTGAAGATACTGTGTCCTAAATCTTCAGGGGGAAAAAGGAAGTTAGCCTTTCTTTCTTTGTAGTATAATGCAAGACACAGCCTGATGAAAGTAGGGTCAACGGCTTCAGAGAGGTTAGATTTATGTGCATTAGACATTTGAAATGATGAAAGAAAGAATGGAAAATGAAAAACAAAAATTCTATGTTACTTTTTTTTTTTTTTTTTTGCAAAGAGTTGATTCCTGTTGGTACAAACAAGCTATCTCATTTTGTATTGGTTTTGTGAATCCTGGCGATGTCTTAATTTTGAAGTTTTAAAAATATTAATATAAAACGTGTGAATTGTTTCAGTGCCATACAGTATCCTTGGATGTAGTTTTTTCAGTGTCTTGCTGTAATTGCTATTTAAAACTGACAGTCTTTGGTGACTCAGATTAGGGAAACATAATAGAGATAGTTTGGTGTGGTGACTGAGGGCTAGAAATCAGGAGATCATGAGTTTTAATTCTGCCATGGGCACAAAGTCAGCTGGGTAACTTTCGGCCCAAAGAAGAAAGCAGTGACAAAGCACTTCTAAAAATCTTGCCAAGAAAACTGCAGGGGTTTATCCAGGTAGACTCCATGAGTCAAAAACTGACGTTTGTGTGTGTGTTGCAAAATATAGATTAATATATGTCTAGTTTAATGAAGAGAAGGACGAGGGGGGACATGATAGCGGTGTTCCAATATCTCAGGGATTGCCACAAAGAAGAGGGAGTCAAGCTATTCTCCAAAGCACCTGAAGGCAAGACAAGAAGCAATGGATGGAAACTAACCAAAGAGAACAGCAACCTAGAACTAAGGAGAAATTTCCTGACAGTTAGAACAATTAACCAGTGGAACAACCTGCCTCCAGAAGTTGTGAATGCTCCAACACTGGAAGTCTTTAAGAAGAGACTGGACAGCCATTTGTCTGAAATGGTATAGTGTTTCCTGCCTGAGCAGGGGGTTGGACTAGATGACCTCCGAGGTGCCTTCCAACATTGTTGTTGTTGTTGTTGTTGTTGTTGTTATTATTATTGTTGTTGTTGTTGTTGTTGTTATTATTATTATTATTATTATTATTATTATTATTATTATTATTATTATTATTATTATTATTATTATTATTATTATTATTATTATTATTATTATTATTATTATTATTATTATTATTATTATTATTATTTCTCCTGAACAATATAGGTGTGCCATACGTATTGACAATATAGAAATGATCTCTGATTCATGTGCTGTGTTTTTCATTCTACAGTACATTCTTAGAAAAGACCAGTATAGATTTGTTTTAGATTTTGCTCTTTTTTTTTTTTATTCTTGTTTTGAGCATATTATTGGAGTCAGTACAACCTTGGGGCAGACATCTGAAAATGAAAAACAGGTGTAGGAATGGCAATTTTTAAGATGGCCAAAATATAAATTATAGTTAAGACAATAGTTACAGTGTAGAAAGATGAAATATGCCAGCTCTTGGACCAGGACCCAACTTATAGGTACCTGGGATTTATTGCAGGAAATTTGTGCTTTCTATTAAAAATGCTTGCTGAAAATGTCATTGGAGGATTGTTCTGTTTCAAATTGAAAAAGATCCCAAAGCAGCAATAAACATGGATGCCGTGCAACCAGTTCTTTCTATCATTTGGTAACCTGCAGGAACAATCACAGCTGATTTTCTATTTTCAACAGACAAAAAAAAATCTCCCTCGGTAACAGTTCATGTCATATAGTGTTCAGGTCCTACAGGCAGTACCGGCAAAGGAGAATTTGACGTGAGCTGCTGTTTCATATGCAGAATGTGTAAAAAATATAATCTCATAAAGAACTGTCCATTGTGCTGAAGTTTGCTTGCTACATTTACAATGGATTTTTTTAAATTGTTGTGGTTCACGATCAGATAAAAGCCTGCTGGCTCTAATAATCCATCCATAATGGAAGCAAAGCAGAATTCTAATATATTTGCCTTGAGAATGGGAACTATATATATATATATATATTTATTTCTGAAATATCCATTGTTTATTAAACTACAAATACTGACAAAACCAAACCTGAAACAACAATGTTCATTTAGAAAAGCTAAATTAGAAAGTCTCTGTTTGAATACACTGTGTCATATATGTGTGTGCATGTGGGTATATGCAAAATGGTATTTTTCTGAGAGCTATCCTATCCTATCCTATCCTATCCTATCCTATCCTATCCTATCCTATCCTATCCTATCCTATCTTTCTAACGAGGATGCAGAGCTATGTCTGTGTTAATGTAGTAGAACACTGAGATTTTCTGATAGTAAATATCTGTAGGATTTGAAAGTGATAGTAATGAAACCTCTTCTTTGTGTGTCACAGAATTGTTGAGGTTGTCTAGTAAGGAAGTTACTTAGCTTCTTTGGTTTAGCGGTGATGATTCTCAGTTTAGATCTAATGTGCTCTGTTTTCTTCCTGGGCCTAGTTTGTTGATTTAGTAGGTTTAGAGAGAGAGATTTTGTAAATCCCTGATCTTGGACTTGGCAAGCCCTGAAAAGACTATTACAGAAAAACTGAGGAGGGAATGTGTAAAGGCCGAAGATATAGATGCTAGAAACAGCAACCATTAAATAAAAGTGATTGTATTAATTTGAAGCAATCATCTAATTATCTGGCCATGATTCAATTCACAGCTAAATCAGTTAGCTCAATGTTCTCACCTTCTCCCACCTTTGAAAGTCTTATTTTGCTTCTCAAAACAGCACAGCTAAATACAGCGTGGTGACATTTCTACCTCGATTCCTGTATGAACAGATTAGAAAAGCTGCAAATGCTTTCTTCCTCTTCATTGCCTTACTGCAGGTATGTCTATATTGAAGTAAAACAAATATATGCATAGCTTAATTTAATACAGTGACAGGTGATCAATCTGTGTCTATCAACTCTTGTAGCAGTGATGAAGTTGCATAAGTCTAGACCAGGCGTCTTCAAACTTGGCCCTTTTATGACTTGTGGACTTCAACTCCCAGAATTCCTCAGCCAGCGTGCCTGGCTGAGGAATTCTGGGAGTTGAAGTCCACAAGTCATAAAAGGGCCACGTTTGAAGACCCCTGGTCTAGACTTTACCATTGCATGATGAGCTCAGTGTAGTCGAACAAATGCATGTGGATCATTTGTCTATTTTATGCTAAATCATAATGGTATTGGTAAATTGAATGCTAGTCTAGAAAATATAATGATAATGCTTTTAGCCTATTGTTATACACAACGGGGCGATTCAATGACTCAGCGATTAAGACACAATGGTTTGTCAGCTGGAAAGCCCAGGTTCGAGACCTGAGCACCATGGAACGGGGTAAGCTCCTGTTGTTCCCCCCAGCTCTTGCCAACCTAGCAGTATCAAAGCAGGAAATAGCAAGCTTAACTAAAACCAGAAATATCGGAAATAGCAATCTTATCCAAAAGCAGACTTGGAATTTGGATTTTCCATTATACGTTCAACAATTTAATCTGAAGCTCAGAATTGTATGGGTCAGAGAAAAGAAGAAGACAGCAGTCATTTGACAGTAATCCCAGTCAATCAGGAAGCACTCATTAATTAACAAATAATAGGAGTCAGTCAATACTTTTTTTGTGCCTGTATTTCCTGATTTTGGGGCCTCAGTTGTTACTTATCACTTCTGATTGCTGACTAGGCTGGGATGATGTGTGGTGCAGTTTAACAACATCAGGAAATCTAACTGTAGAAAAAAATCTGGTCTGAGTAGAGCTTTGAACCTTGATCACGCATAATCCAGTGTAGTTACTTTAGTTAGGCCTCTATATTATAGGCTAATGACACTTCTTAGTATGGACAGGGTCAGTTAGAACAGCTGCTGGCAGAGGAGGTTTATATCTTAAATATTTTATAAATTTCTGCCCAAGTGATTCTGTCAAGTCATATTTTTCCAACTTTGGATCCCTGACAAGATAAATCAGCAGAGAAGGGGGATTATTTTGAGTGCTGAAGCACCGTAAGAAAATAAGACAAAAATAAATTCCTCAGTCATCTGTGCCACTCTTAATTCCCCCATCTGAAATTAAGAGACAACACTATTTTTCTTTTGTGATATATACTTTTACTTCAGCCTTGCTATCCCCTTTCTTTGAATATTTTTCTAAATACATACATTTCTTTTTCAGCAAATTCCAGAGGTCTCTCCAACTGGAAGATATACTACCTTGGTGCCATTACTATTTATTCTAACAGTTGCTGGCATCAAAGAAATCATAGAAGATTATGTGAGTATGAATTTAGATTTTGGAAGAAATGTCTGTTCCTTTGCAATATAGCAAGAAACATTCAGATGTATAAAACTACTTAACTTGCATGATTATTCAAGTCACTTTACTAGTAGCTCCTGTTTGAGACAATGGGATACTGAAGATTAAAATTAAAAATATTTTTAATTTAAAAAATAACAGTACAACAAGATAAACTAGGAGTGTATTATGTTGACAACTAGAAAATAATTGGAGGTAGTCCTGATCTTAAGGCTGGTCACTTTGCGACTGTTCAAAATTACGATGAACCTCCCTGGGGATAATATTGCAACATATGGAAAGTTTTACATTCTATAAGGAAAAGTTTTCTAGAACTTTATGTGTGAAATTGCATGTGCAGCTATGCAGAAATGGACCCATCATGGAATGAAAGGACAATTCTTCTATCACTTATACCAATTGCTTTAATGCTAAGTTGGCCAAAAAGCTGTGAAGATATTACTGAAGATGTTCAGTATCTCAGGATGTCAAATATTACTGAAATAAAATTCCCATCCACATTGGCTGGGATTGATGGGAATTGAGATTCTAGCTAAACCATCTGGAAGGTTATAGATTTCCATCTCCTGCCCTATTGTGTGACCCAGAAAATGATTCAAAGTAGGAAGGAGAGTAAAGGGAAGTAGCAGAAGGGAAGGGAAAAGGAAGTAAGTCTTTCCATAATGCACGTGTTTGCTAATCATTACATACAGGAATTAAAAAATGCTCCATCTTGAACTACAAGTAGTCCTCGACTTATGACTACAATTGAGCCCAAAATGTCTGTTTCTAAGTGAGAGAGTTGTTAAGTGAATGTTGCCCTATTTTACGACCTTTCTTGGCACAGATGTTAAGTGAATCACTGCAGTTGTTAAGTTAATAACACAGTTGTTAAGTGAATCTGGCTTCCCCATTGACTTTGCTTGTCAGACCTCGGGACACTGCGACTGTCATAAATATAAGTCAGTTGCTAAGCTTCTGAATTTCACATGACCATGGGGATGTTGCAACGGTCGTAAGTATGAAAATCAGTCATAAGCCACTTTTTCCAGTGCCGTTGTAATTTTGAACGGTCACTAAATAAACTGTTGTAAGTCAAGGGCTACCGGTAGAAGGATTCATACTAATGCATTGGAGAGAAAAGCTTATTTATTTGTTTATATCTGCCTTTATTACTTTTATAAATAACTCAAGCCTTCTTACACACACAATACTCCTTCTTCCTCTTATTTTCCTCACAACAACAATCCTATGAGGTGAGATGGACTGAATGAGATTGACTGAGCCTAGCTGGCTTTTCATGCCTAAGGTGGGGCATTTCCTGGCTTTTAGCCTGGTGTCTTAAGTACTAACCAAACTGGCTTCCCTAAGCCATTAACACACATTAGAAACAATAATGAAGCTTTTATGTTTTGTCTTAATCTTTCTGGACAGTTTTCCTCTTTCATTCACCTAAATGTTTGTTTTTTTATTTCTCAACAGAAAAGACACAAGGCTGACAGCACAATGAACAAAAAGAAAACAATAGGTAAGGTCTTTTAAGTTTCTCTCATACAAATTATACTGTAGGAAGAGTTATAGCCTCCCTAGAGGAATAGTTTTACTAGTTTGGTTTTATTAATGTTTGATTTATAGCTAACTGAGAAATAATGTGATTCCCAAGGTTAAAAATCGGGAGAAAGCTCCCAATTCTGTAAATAGGAATAGCTTGCACTGCATCCCTTGTCTTCTTACTGTGAACATTAAGCTATGATAAGAGCTGCTAATTTTCATTAAGTGACTTTTATTATAAATTATGTAAGTATTTGTCATATCATGCTTTGATTTGATTTAATAATGCTTTGCCTTGCCCTGTTGTTCTGAATTATTTGCCGTACCTTTTAGGGTAATAGCTAATTCAGTTCTAAATAAATGAATATGAGAAACAATTTATTGCTAGTCAGTGAGTAATACCACTAGTTGCATAATTTAATATTGTACCCTTCTGTGTAATTCATGTGGGTAGAAATAACATCAATTGGGTTAAAGGATTTAATGACAACAGGGCACAGTGCTTATCTGGAAATTATCACTGAATTTAATGACAGAGACCAGCTTTATTAAGTTTCAAAGAAAAATAAAATACAAAGTAATGAAAACAGAAAAGATTAAATAAAGAGGGAAGGAGATCAAAGGAGAAAGAAGTTAAAAAGTAATAAAAATAAAAGAGAGAATACAAAGGAGGATTGACTTCTGACTTTCTTCAGTACAGGTACAAATAATATTTAAATTAAAACAAAAACTTATAAACAATATACAAACTTAATAAAAATAATCCTAAAACTATATAGCAAAATAACCACCTATCCTAAACACAAACCTTAACAATATACAATATATGTATCTTGTAATACACAATATTTCTACAATCATAACAAATCTAACTATCAAATCCTAAACCCAAAACTTCATTTTTATCTTTTTCAAGCAAGAAGTCCAAAAGTGGTCTCCATATACAGTAGTAAGAAAGCTACTGTAGGTAAAACTTCTATCTTTTTTCAAAGTAGTCAATTTTGCCATCTGTGCTAGTTCCATTAATTTCACTATTCACTCTTCATTTGTGGAAATTTGTGTATTGAATTTAAGGATATAGAATGCCATGTTGTAAGTGATTTCAGTATTCAGATCAATTCTCTTAAGTGATTTTCAACATGGCAATCCATGTCTAAGAGAGCAGTAATAATTACAATATAGCGCAGGCTGCTATTTTTTAATTAAGATACACAACATTAGCAGTGAAGGTTTAAAAATACAAAAATTGGTCCACTCATGAACTACAGTCTTAATTTGTAGGGAGAAACCGAGTAGCATTTTTTTAAAGTTCAAATTAATCTGAGAAAAGGACACAGTATATTAGCTACTTCACCAATAATGAACTAATGAAGGATGGGGCCTGACTGTTTTCTGACTCATGGGCAGCTCTTGATTCTGCCAATCAGAAATCAATATGCAGCAATGCCATTTTCTTGCATTAATGCATGTTTTGTGGAAAGAAAGAAAATAAAAGGAAAACAGTTATGGTAAAACACAAGAGGAAAATCCTTCATAAAATTTTATGAAGGAGCTTTGATTGCCAATGAAAAATTTATTCAGAAGTACTCTTACGAATGCTACCTTGTCCTTCACCGCCAATTCAATGAAGAAAAGATAGCCCTGGAAATGAGTCTGCTGGTAGCATATAGTGAAGTTCCTGAGTTCACATTGAGTAAGCTGGAGTTCTGATTATAAGCAATCCACATAAACCTATCTAAGCCATCTCAAACATCAGGAAGGCATCTGTGAATTGCCCATAATGTAGAAAACACTTAGCTAGATGGACCAAGATAGTTTTCAGGTCCACTGAGCATTTTGAAAAGAATCAAGTTAGGGCTCAATTAACCTTCTCTCTCTCCCCCATGGTCCTTCTGAGTTGTTGTCATATGTTAGCTTTTGATTTTAAAGGAACAAAATTACATTTGTCTTTCCCTTCCTCAGTTTTAAGAAATGGAACGTGGGAGGATATTATGTGGAAAGAGGTAAGAACTATTTTTAAGATGTTCTGGGAATTTGCAAATATTTGATGGGATGATGAGTGATTTTGACCTTCTCTGGTATTTACAGCTGGGCACTGTGAATCTTATTTGAATGTTTTTCCCACTGTGTATTCATTACCATTGTCAGTCTCAAGAAAAAACTTATGTGTATAAACATATATCCCTTTGAATAATGTAGATGTACAGCATATAGCTCCTTCTCTGTGGAAGTATGGAGAAGATGACATCAAACTTCTAAATGAAATTATTATTTCTTTCTGACTACCGCAGAATCTCATGTACCATTATTGATTTTATTGTCTGAGTAGGGAAGATAATACTATCCATAAACAAAAGGAGATTTTCGAAATTCATACAATTTTAGAACAACACTGTGTTCCCTTGCCCAAAATCTGTATTCACTTAACTGGAATTAAATTAATAGAAGTGGGATTAAGGAAAGGAAAAGAAAGGAAAGGAAAGATATCTAAAACATGTTGGCACAGGGAGGAAGAAAACAAAATGAGAAATGGAATTACAGATCCTGGAATAGGCCATGAGTGTCTGGCTATAATTGTGCATATGAGTGCATCAAAGTACATTTTGATGCAGATCAGATTTATAGGCTTTAAATCTTCATTCTGGTAAGCAATTAATAATGCATGTCTTAAATCTTTTGAGGAAGAGAGCCAGTAAACCAATTCGTGAAATTAACTATATAAGGTAACACCAAGAAAGTATGCCTCCTGAAATCCAGGAAGGGTGATATGAGACGATCTTTCCTTTCAGCTCTTGGACCATTCTAATTTTTGAATCCAGAAAGGGTTCCGTTTAAAACAGGCCACATTGAAAAGGCATATTTTATTTCAATTGGAAAAATCATGAGATTTCTGAGATTTTTTCCCCCTCTGCCATTTATGCAGCTGTGGGTTCCCTCTCCCAAATATCTGATTGGCTCTCAAGGCAACATTTCTTCCCCAGCAAGTTTCATTCACATTCAGTTATTTATTTCTTATAACTAATGGACAGAATATTGCCAGATTAAAGTCATAACTTTCTAAGCTACTAGATATATGAAGAGATTCTAGGACAGGAGTGGGGAACCTTGGCTCTTTTATGAGTTGTGGACTTCAACTCCCAGAATTCCACAAGTCATAAAAGAGCCAAGGTTCCCCACCCCTGTTCTAGGGTATGGCAACTCTAAACCTCTTCCTCCCTCCCTCCAACTCGGGACTGTGCAGTCTCTTAAGTTGGGCCTCTCTCTTGGAAAGCTCCGTGTTGCCAAAGCTCTTCCCCACTTCTTCTGCAGGTGTCCATTACATTACATTACATTACATTGGGTGACAGGTACACAAGCCATCATTCTTTTTTAGTGGGTTCTACCTGATTCACATTAATAGGAATCTGCACTTGCACACTGTACCTCTGTTGGATCATTCTTGAGCTAAACCTCTGGCAGGAGCCCATTGCCTGTATCTTTTCCTGTGTTCTGCTATCCTGGCAGTTCCTCACAATAGTTTCCTTGAATACTTATTTATTATTTATTGGATTTCTTACCTGCTCTAGTCTTGAAACACTTGGCAGTTTGCAGTAATGAAGACATAGAAATAAAATGTCCATGGTGAAAATGAAAACTCATTAAATCATAAATCCATAATTACAGTCCCCTTGGGTGAGATACACCACTCTTGGATCTCCAGATCAACTCCTGTTTTAATAGTTTCCAGAAGACCATACCGAGCATAGATTTCTTTAAGCAGGAAGCTGTTCAAAACTGCAGGTACTATACTATCTACTTAAGGGAAATGGTAAACTATCTACCGGTATGTTTTTCCCCAGGGCAAATAAGTCAGACAGGTTGGAGAACATTTTGGTGATATTTTGGCACCAAGTCGTATAGGGCTTTAGAGATAATGATAAGGGCCTTACACTCAAAAGTGAGGACAGGCATTGGTGTAGTATTTTTATGATTGCCCACGCAGCCAATAAAAGAGCTGCTACACTCTGAACCAATTGAAGCTTTCTGGTGATTTTCAAGGGCTTCCATGTGGACAAGACTCTCCTTCCATTCAAGAACTGAGTAATGTCTGATGCTTAACAGATTTGATTCTCAAAGATAAGTAGTTTATTGCAGACAAAACATAAGGTATAAATGCACAGCAGATCTGCTTAATGTAGATTGCATAAATAAACCTCTGTCTTATCAACCTCAGGATTTAAATCTTTTCTCTTGTTCTTTCTGGTCAATGGACTCCTGGCTATTGTTTTTTTTTCCAGGCTTGAGATTGGAGTGCACCTGCTCTATATTTACACAGCAGTTCTGTGTGATTGAGCAGTACTGTTTCCTGCCTTACTACTTTCATTTTTTTATACTTTCTGTGGAAATGCAATTTGCCGGCCTCACTAATGACCTATAAGGATTTATGATGTAAGCTCTCTACACCACATACATCTAAACATATAGATAACCTTTATGAGGCTCAAGAGTAAGACTGCTTTCTTTTTAAATACATACTACCAAATTAAAGTATATTAAAGCAATTTAGAACTTGGCTTAGTAGATGAAATATATCAACACATATTGATGGCTTATAATCTAAAGTGATGACTGCCTCTGCTTTGCATATCATATATGATTAAGTTCCTGGGCTCTTTCTCAGAATTTAGAGCTAGGGTTGGGGTTATTGTTATTTAAAAAGGACAATCTTTCAGTTTACAGATTGACAGAGCACCAACAGTTTGCAATACAGCTCTCCATATTGAATTGAATACTTCATAGTGTATATAGTACATAGGACTTCATATCAAACTTCTTCAGCTGTTTTGGAAGAACAAGGCTACTATGCCTATTCATGGACAGATCATTATTTTATGAAGAAAAATACCAGTCCAGTGTGGTGAAGGCACAGCTGGTTTCTTCTCAAAATGTTTTACATCCCTGAAGAGCTGCAGCCCGTATTCATAACCAAAATACCATCTTGAATATTACCCTTTTATTCTGATGGAAGAAAGTTTTGTTGGCAGTTGATGGACAATCACTAATGTCTATTACTCATATTTCAGTTGCTCAAGAAAATTGTTGGTTTCCTTTAGTTGGTTTCCTTTAGTCCTTTAATTGGTTCCTCGGGAACCATGTTTCCAGCTTTGGGGCATTTTGATTTAGCTCCAGTACTCCATGACTTTGACAGACTGTACAGTTACAGTGGTCAGGCAGTTGTATCTTCAAGGGATCATTATGGGCCTTTATTCAAACATAGTACCTTGTTGCACCTTGAACTCTGAATTCACTTGGTTATTTCTTTTTTGCTTTCTGACATAAGATTACAACCCAGTCAGAAGAACTAAGCTAGTGATCCAATTTATCAAGTAGATTCTGACAAAAGCATAGACTTTCTTGTTTGAACTGGGACACGTTAACTGTCTAGCCTTGATTGTCAATGTGACAAGCGTCACATCTCATACATCTTCAAATTGCCCATATCAGCAACTAACACAACCATTCTTATACTCATTTGGGCATGTGTTGACTTTACTTGTGATATCTTCATTATATTCACTAACAAGGGTATCTGTTCAACTTTTTTGTAGTCCTTTCCAAAATGCTTTGTCGCTCTCCAAGGCTGATTAAATATTTTTTGTGGATGTGCCTTTTGCTATGCTGGAACTGAGTTCTTAGGTTACATAAATAATTCTTTTAAAAAAGATGCTGAGATTATTTCCAGTATGCCTGTAATTGGGAATCCTGACTGCAGAAAATCCACAGATAAATGTTCTAGAACTTCGTATGTTTCTAAAAGTACTCCCAAGTATTCAAGATGTTCCTTAAGCCTTCAGTGGATATGGTATACCAACAGAAGGGAACACCAGAGTCATACCTTTTCTTTTTCATAGAATTTTGGGGAATGATTCTGTCTGTTCCAAGAGCAGGAAAATGTTCTGATCTATCACTTAATGTCCATACCCAATGCTGAATGTGCACTGTTTTTCATTAGAACTGATTTTAGCCATGAATCTTTGCAAGGTAACTTTCAGTTATCATGAAAGGGATCATCGCTTAATTTATTCCCACTCATTCTTTTCTTTTTGACATTAAACTCACTTCCCATCCTCACTATTCCGTAGTGATAGTGGTTAAACTAAGTATGGTTTATCCCTCTTTTCTATCTAACGAGGAAGGGTTTACCCATGGTTGCATCTTAACCTTCTCCTTGGAGGGTATGAATTCCAAAAACCAGAAGGCAGAAAAGGCACTTTAGATGCATCCCAAAAGGCTTAAGTGTGCAAATGATCTGCATCAAAATCTAAACATTTTAAAGTTTGCTGAACATTGGAAAGTCGATCTTCCCTTACTCGTGTGTTATCTTTTTTTTTAACTGAATTAAAATCTGTTTGTATTGCACTTCTGTGGACTTGTTATGGATTTGTCAGTTATCTCCATGTCACAAGATCTTATCCAGGTATTTTTCTCTCTCTTTCTCTCTGCACATGAAGATTAAATGTTTCCTCAAAGGCATGCATAACTCGCATATCCTGAAAATGACACCAGTTTCTGCCTGGAGTTTTTCTTTTGTTTTGTCTATGTTAATGAGTAGACCTCTTCAGTCACTGGAAATGTGAGCTTTTATGTAATACCATGGGAAACTGCCTCTTTAGTTCTCCCCAGAGTTCTAGCAAGCTATATACCTCATTGCTTTTTATTGCTTTTTAATTAATAACAAAAATATAAACAAGAGCAAAACACAAAAATAATAATGATCATAATGTGTGTGTATGTATGTATAAACACACACGCACAAATGGTGACGATAACTTCCTC
The DNA here is from genome assembly GCA_023970755.1 of Azemiops feae. Taxonomy (NCBI): domain Eukaryota; kingdom Metazoa; phylum Chordata; class Lepidosauria; order Squamata; family Viperidae; genus Azemiops; species Azemiops feae. The sequence continues at coordinate 727,860 of JALGBA010004223.1, forward strand.
TCCATGCCATTCATTGTTTTTCTAAAAAAAAACCTAGTCTTCATATTCAACTTCATTCAGAATAATTACCAGCCTGTTGAACCTTAGGAACAACACCCATCTCTTGTCACCAGTCCATCTCCAGGTATATCTTCTAATTCTCCCATCAGAGTTAATCCCAGAAATCCTAAGAAAGATGAATTTGATTATTTACATGTAGCTGAGATTTGTTGGAAAAGTCTTTTGCGAATGTGACCCTTCCTTTATTGTTGTTCATTGCCTTTTGTCTCCTATTATTGGGTTGGTTTCAGAAAGAGGCGCACAGCCAGTAGCCCTGCTGAGACAAGATTTGGCAATGGGGCTTCCACATAATGTTCATCTCTAGACGTTTCTGGCAGAGTGTTAAAAAGTGGGAGAGGATATAATTTAAATGTCTCTGATGGATGTCTTTGAAATTCTGTTCAGTAAAAGATAATTGCAGCTTGCTGTAACTGGTCAAGCTAAGCTTCTAATATGACTTTCCAGTAAGGATTCTCCCATTCAGGCCAGGGAAAACAGAAAAAAAAGCCTTGAAACGTTATATCCAAAGCACAAAAATGCACATCTTTAATAAAATCTTACAAACATCCTGAAAACATCATAGCAACTGTAGAAGGATGTGGTCTTACAAATAGGAAAGGTTTTAACGAGAAATCCCTTTTTGGAACTTATGAAACTGAAACTGTAGCTATGAGAATGAGCGTATTGGAAAACTTGAAAACTCTAGACATATATTACTTGCTTGAATAAGCCCTTGTGTTTTTAAACTTGTGATAAAGGTGGTAGCTTGAAGGACATCATTTGGACATTGTGTTTGGGTTGTGTTATGCAAGCTTTCCCCCCCCCCTCTCTTATTGAGCACTCTATAGTATTTGGGAAATTGACTGATGTCCACTTAGTCAAGCTCCATCCATGATGTACTGATTATAGTCAGCAAGCAAGAAAATTACCTGCTGGCCAATCTGTTTTCCAAACAAACATGGCATTAGTTTTTGTCAGTTTATCCTGTTCTTTAGGCTGCAAACATAAAGATAAAGGATATTTGCAAGTTTCAATGCTTTAATGGTTGTCATAAATCAGTCCTTTATAGAAGCAGAGTACAAGATAACACTTAAACTGAGAAACATAAATTAGATAGAAGTCTGTATTCAACAAAAGGTTGTGTTCTTGTCTGTGGCTTATAATAGCAACTCTCTTCAAAGGCTTTGATGTGCTTTCAAAATATTCTGTAATAACAATATTTTAACTGCATAAAAGTACATTCTAAAAATCATGGCAGTTCCTGGTTTTTGACCTTACCTATCTCGAAGGGCTGATATCATTCTTAAAAACTTGTGAAACCTTTTCTCTACTTCAACTTATATTTAACCCAAACAAGGCAGAATTGGTAACCCTCACACTTACTATTTTCCCAGCTTATTTTTTTCTATAATTCGCCCCTGCTCTGAACCAAACTGTCATTCTATCATAATAGGCAAGAAACAGTGAAAGAGGAGTGTAAAGTGAGGAATGGAGGTCAAAACGTAGGGGTGTTCCTGAATTTGTCTCAACTTTTAAGGAACCATGCAGCTCTCTGCTGTTCAGTCCTCTATCTGTGGGTGTGTTTTAGGGCACTCTCCTAGGTCAGGGGTAGGCAACCTTGGCTCTTTTATGACTCGTGGACTTCAACTCCCAGAATTCCTGAGTCAGCATAGCTGACTCAGGAATTCTGGGAGTTGAAGTCAACGAGTCATAAAAGAGCCAAGGTTGCCTACCCCTGTCCTAGGTCAACCCCTGAGTCCCTGGTATCTAAGTCAGAAGCTTCCTGCACTGAATCTGCCTCATTTTTGTTCCAGTGACACAGCCCAGCTACAGGCTGAAATTTCACCAGATCAGCCTCCGAATTAAAACTCTATAATGCAGTTGTGCCATTTTATCAGATGAATAATCTGGGGAAGTTTTGGGTGCAAAGGTGATTTTTGTCTCAACGGGGATGCAAATTAACAGATGCATTAAGGGCAGTAGTATTGTGCCATATGAAAAAAACCAATAGGATTTGTCACACACCAGTTCTGTGCAGGCTCAGATCTTCATCAGTTTGAATTCACACTTTGAATTCTACTCGGAGAACGTCGGTTTCAGGTAAGCAACCTGTTCTTTTCTTCCTTCGTTGGTAATTAGCTAACTAATCATAGGATGGGCTTTCTCTGTCTTTCTCTTTTTCCTGTTTCTGCTGCACTCTTGCCGCTGCTCACCAGGTGGCAGTGGCAGACTTTGCGAAGGTCACCAACGGGCAGCATCTCCCAGCAGACATGATCATTTTATCGACCAGGTCAGCTCTCCGGAACGTATGTGAACTTGGGCTTCTGTTGAACTGAGGTTTTAAAGCACATTGTTTGTAATTTTAAAAAAATCCAGTAAAGCACAGGATGAAACTCTACTTCCTCTTCCCTCACTTCATTTTATATTATTTACAACACAAGGCCCAAAAGGTTGATGTACATTACGCTAATTTCAATAAGTATTAGCCAAATGAGAAGGAAGATTAGCATTTGCATTTTAATTGTCCCCCCCCCCATTTTTAGGGTGAAATTCTGCAGATTTCTGAACAATTTCCCATTCAGGCATTGACAAAGCCTAGTTCTATGACCTCTTCTCTTGGACCATTCAATAATAATGATAATGTTTATTAATTTGATTTTAACCTCTTGCTAACCAGCCTATTGAATATAAACATACCTAAAATTAATAGTAGCAATTTAAAACATTGACATATTCCAACACATATTACAATAGTGAAATCATAGAATTGCAAATTTTCCACATTATTTTCTTCTGATAAATGAGATACAGTACATATGAATGTTTACAAAGCTAACATTTCCAATAAAAAATAATTTCTATATTATTTTTTGCCCAAATGGATAGGTTCTTTCAGAAATGGGCAGCATGCAAAGAAAACAAATATTTCCTGACCTTACTAGCTAATGCCACACTTCTAAATAGTATCAAAATTGAAAACTCTCCCTGATTGAAAGAATAACTAGCTTCCTTTAAAACTGTCTTCCTATTTGCCTTGTGTCACTTTAAAACTCTTCTCCCTCTAAGGCAGAGGTCCCCCACCTTTTGGACACCAGAGACCGGTTCCGTGGAGAGAGATTTTCTTTCCGTGGACCGGAGGATGTGTGGTTTTGTGTGCTGCCTGCATCTCGTGGATGGGGTTTTGCTTGTTTGTGCGGCCCGGTTGCTGGCATGCCACGGCCTGGTACTGGTCCATGGACCAGGGGTTGGGGACCCCTGCTCTAAGGAAAACATTTGCTTCTCTACCATTTTCTCTGAATTTCCTTCCTCTTGGTGGGTGCATTTTAGTGGGGAATGTTATTGTTCCATGACCTTTTTAGGTCTTTCCTTAATCAGAAAATACAGCTGTTTGCCTACTCCAAATAGTCCAGCCATGAGGTATGCAAGGGATTGTGCCCACAGATTTCTTCATGGGAATAAACTGTTCTACTTTAAATTTTAAATGCTTGCTCTTTTTAAGATTCAAAAGTTTTTGAACTAAGCACACACACACACACACACCACACACACACCACACACACACACACACACACACACACACAAAATACCTGTACACTTAATATCAAGGCAAAAAGCTTTGACTGCCAATATACATTTACTTAAACATTTCATGATAACAAATAAATAACAATAATTAAATTATGGGATATGCATAAAAAGTATAAGGTACCATTGCCTCTTTCCTAGCATTGAGAGAGTCTGATTGGCCCAAGGTCACCTAGCTGACTTTGTACCGAATGCCAAACTAGAGCTCACAGTTTCCTGGTTTCTACCTGGTGCCTTAACTGCTACACCAGACTGGATTCTCCAACAATTCTCATCATCTATTATTCATTCAAGAATATAGATTTCATTATAGTTCAGTGTTCCTCCCTAGTCAAAATTTGACCTTTCTTTGTAAGAGAAAGCTACACCCTTTCTTACTTATCAGGTGTATCTTCTCATGGTAATACAATATGAAAAGATGTAGAAATTTCCTCAGGAAAGTAATATTTATACCACAAACTTCTGGTCATGGTTAGTGCCGGATGTGAGCTATAGAAGTTTGAAAGACGACAAAATGTTCATACTGATCTACCTAATAAATTAAAACTGGAAATCCATATTTTTGCATTGTGAACTGATAACCAAGTGTCCCCCTTCTTTTAAGAAAATGCAATTATTCTGTAGTTTTACCGGAACTTTATAAAAGCCGCCTAGGGCTGAGTTGTTGAAATGACCAAACAACCAAAAAGTAATCTGTTAAATTTGATACAACTATTTTTGAAAATAAGGGGCTAGGGTAGACCCTTCCTCTAGCCCCCTCCACACAGCCTTGTGTTAAAAGCATCAGGTGTATTTTACTTAGTATGTTTCTTTATAAAAGGCCTCAGTTCACCAGAGTTTGCATGCGGTTGAGGTAGTGCTTTTTCTGATATACTACATTTTTTAAAAATATGTGCCTACTAAAAAAAAGAAAATGTCTGATTATTTAAATACTTTTGGTAAAAATAATAATAATTTGGGGAGGGGGGGAAATCAGTAGTTAAATAAAATAAGGATTCTGGAAAGCAAGTGTAAAATAATGATTCTGGAAAGCCAGTCACCTTTCTTTTTCAAGGTTGTCTTTAAAGATGATTGTTTTGTTACTTTTTTACAGTGAACCTCAGGCAATGTGCTATATTGAAACAGCTAATCTTGATGGAGAGACGAACCTTAAAATACGACAGGTAAAATTAAATTTTGTTTTGGTGTTTGAAAGTGATGAAGTGATAACTTGGAAAATAGCTAGGGCTCTCTTGCAATATTAGCTGTATGATGTGATTGTAGATAGAGATCTGAACATTGCTTTTTTTTTTTTTTTTTCCTTAAAGGGGCATCTAGACCAGTGTTTCTTAACTCTTGGTGACTTGAAGTTGTGTGGATTTCAACTCACAGAATTCTCCAGCCAGCCTGGGGAATTCTGGGAGTTGCATTCCACACGTCTTCAAGTTGCTAAGATTGAGAAACGCTGATCTAGAGGTATACTTGTTCATTTTAAGACAACAGAGCATGGGGACACATTGGGGAGTCATTCTAGAAGATCTTTGCAGGGTTGTAATTACAGAGCTGCTTTGGTTCTAGATCCACATTATTCAGAATTATGTATCTTGTCTGGGACCTTTGGATTTTCTGAAAACTTTGTTCGTTGAGCATTGGCTTTTATTAAACTATAGCTTAGACCAGGGGTGGGGAACTTTGGCTCTTTTATGACTTGTGGACTTCAACTCCCAGAATTCCTGAGCCAGCAGGGCTGGCTCAGGAATTCTGGGAGTTGAAGTCCACAAGTCATAAAAGAGCCAAAGTTCCCCACCCCTGGCTTAGACTGAGAATCTTTCTTGGCAGTGAGGGAAATCAAAATTAGTCTACATATTCTCCCTCTTTTCATAGGACCATTTGTGACTTGGGATACGATATGTAGAGGCATTTTTTAGGAGCTTTCAGAGAGTTTATCTCTAGCTCTCATTGAAAAGCAGAAATATTCTTATATTTTTACAGCAGGAACTTTCACCTGTTTTCATCTGGTTTCATCTGTTTCTTGCCAAGTAAATGGCAGGAAGGTCCAGCATGAGCAAAAATATCATTCCATTAGCCAGAATAGAATCAGGATGGAATGACTTCAGAGAAGCTAGAGTATGAGCTCTCTATACTGGTGAGGATTCTGAAGTTCTGTGGGAGTTTGAAAGCTTCCTTTTATCATCCTAGGTCAGTGATGGTGAACCTTTTAGAGACCGAGTGCCCAAACTGCACCCAAAACCCACTTATGTATCGTCCGGTGCTGGGTGGGCGTGGCCCATTGGGTGGGTGTGGCCAATTAAGTGGGCATGGCCCATTGGGTGCGCGTGGCTGCAGTGGTAACGGCAGACTGGGTGGGACTAAAAAGTTCAATCAATCAATTCCAACTTTGCGAGATCTTTTTTTTTTCCCGCGAGAAGTTGAAATTGATTGATTGATTGAACCTTTTTTTTTTTTGCACATGGCGGAGGCCTAAAGCGAAAAGGTTTTATAAAACCCAGCTGAAGGCCTAGGACTGGAGCGAGGGTGCGCGTGCCCACAGAGAGGGCTCTGCGTGCCACCTGTGGCACGCGTGCCATAGGTTCGCCACCACAGTCCTAGGTGGTCCATGCTGAGAGAAACTGGAAGTTGTAGGCTATAGGTTCCACTAGGAAGATATGTTCCTAATTTGTGAAAGAGAATAGATATTTTGTCAGATATATCTATGGCTTGGTTCTGTACAGGGATTGATTCAGACTGCTAACCTCCAATCAAAAGAAGACTTGATGAAAATATCTGGGAAGATAGAGTGTGAAGGACCTAATCGTCACCTCTATGATTTCACCGGAAATCTTCGCCTTGAAAATCAAAGGTATTCAGTTGATATGAAAGCAACTGATATTTCCCCACCCCCCAAACATTTGCATGATCAGACCTCTCTCAAAAGTAGCTGTATTCCCCTGTGCATGAAATCTGGTGATGGGGTGTGGCAAACAGTGTGAACAAGAAGACGGTTAATTGAATTCTTTATTAAATGGAAGTTATTTTCTGTTAGAAAAACGTAAGATAAAACCCAGAGAAAGTTACGTCTTCGAATCCTAAGTGCTACATATATCCCTAGTGTTTGACAGAATGATGCCGAATGAATTATTGAGTCAATAAGAAATATTGATGATAACACTTTAAGACAGTCCGTAAACTTCAAATAGTACGAAATATGATGGGTAAAATATGATAGATCCTCTTAGGCCTTTTGCCTTGTACTTTAACTGCTTTCTGCTGTATTGATGGCATTTTATTTCTGTGGCATTTTTAGCATACTGCTTTTAATTTTTGATTTTGATTTAATTTATTGTGTATTAGGGTTTTTTGTTGATTTTATTGGCATTTTAATTGCATGTCATCATGAGAGGGGTTTTTTTTAATAGGCCATAAAGAAATTTTTGAAATGACAATATTTTAGCAGTAATGACAGGAATAGATTTGATTGTGTGTTGCTGCCATTGGGGGTGGGTGAGATGGGTTTTTTAAATGGATTTTTATTATATGGTGGATTTTTAAAATTTTGTAAGCTGTCCGGCGCCACCTATATAGAGTCACCTATATTTGTATAGCCACTTGGGTGGCTATATAAATTTGTATAATAAATAAAATAAATAGCTACAATTTCATTTACTGTTTGCTCTAATGAGTATATTTAGAAAACCTATATTTTGTTTTTTTATTATACTGTAAACTTCTAGCTTACTTTTTCGCTTCTTTATCATCAGTCCAGTTCCAATTGGACCTGATCAGATTTTACTAAGAGGTGCACAACTAAGGAACACTCAGTGGGTTTTAGGAATAGTTGTCTATACAGGACATGACACAAAACTTATGCAGGTAAGTATCTCTTGATCTGTTTGTAAGTCTTAACATGTTTCTGTTGAGAAGTCCAGCAATGATTTCAAGTATATTTTTGTTGTTTAATTATTTGGGTATTTTAAGACTTAGATCCTACTTTTTTGCCTATGTAGCATCTAAGGCAGGGGTGTCAAACTGCCGGCCCATGGGCCGGACGCGTCACCAGGAAACCACGCCCACCCCATTGCCGGCAATGGGAAAAAACCTCTGATACGTTGCACGACGTCACGTTTGACATGTCTGATCTAAGGCTAATGAAAATAAAAAAAATAAAACATACCATAAACAATAAAAATGTCATGGAAACAATAAATACCGGTGTTAAAACCAAATCAAACTGATCAGGTCTGGCTTAAGAGAAATAGCTTGATTTCTTTTTCTAAAGCAGAAAACATGTGAAGAAGCCTTGAGGGAATGCACTTCAGAGTTTTTAAGAAACATTGATGTCAGAATGTGACATCATTTCTAACAGGACATTGCCTACTTATGCTAATGTATGCATAAATTTATACCAAGACAGCGAGAGAATGAAGTTCTCAGTCATGTAGGATTTTCCAAGTTAGAACCAACATTTGAAATTATGCCTTGAAAAATGGTAACATTAGGCATTATAATTTCTGGCATTCTGCATCAGTTGGCAGATTTATTGTAAATCTTGCATGTTTGTTTGTCTTTTAGACTGAGCTGTAGTAGTTGTGATTATAATAGTGCAGAAGTTTGTAGAAATTAGAAGATTGCATTTGCAGAAAATGCAACTATATTTGCACAGAGTGCATGTATGTATGCGCACACAGAGCTATAGAAAGGTAGTCTTAATAGATTGGCTAGTAAATGGCAAGCTATAGTTAAAATAATTAGGGACTGGTCTCCAATTACAGCAAGGTCCTTATGCTTCTTTAAGGGAGATTCTGCCCATTCAGCTACTCCTTATAGACTGCTATTCATCAGGGATGCATAATCACCCTCATCTCATGAACTGTATTCCAGAAGAAGCTTAATTGGTAAATCTACTGTCCACATTGGCACAATACATAGTGAACCACAAACAGGTCGACTTTGCAGTACAAGCTAAGCAATAAAAAACAAACCTAGATTGGCAGTTGTGGAAATGCAACCAGAAGGTCTGGTTAAGTGTGTTGTATAAACACAGCTAATCTTCTCTCTCTTGGTATGTCTGTTTCAACTTTCCCCAGTTTGATGCTATCCAGATGTGTTGAACTATCTGGTACAACACACTTGGAAGTCTTACTGGATTGGAGAAGGCTGGGCTACTAGTGCAAAGCAGGTGGCATTCTGTGTTTTAAATTGATAGCTATTATAGAAGGAAAGGATAAAGAGAAACACCACTTCGGTTTTTAATAATGGATGTGAGACTTTCATAATGTCTGGCTGTAATTTCATCTTGTTTTTATTATTCATTTTGTGAGCACAATTAATCATTGCAATTCTGTGGCTGATCCCTTCTAGAATTCAACCAAAGCTCCACTGAAGAGAACAAATGTAGAAAAAGTTACCAATATGCAGATTCTCATTTTGTTTTGCATCCTTCTCGTCATGGCTTTAGTGAGTTCTGTGGGTGCCTTACTGTGGAACAGAACACATGGAGAAGTCATTTGGTACTTTGATTCCAATGGTGAGCAAAGACTGGATGTACATAAATATGCTCTTATCTTGAAACCAAAAATATCATTTTCAACTTAAGAAAGTGAAGATTCTTCAAATTGATGCACCTACAAAAAGCACCTGAAATTTAGTGCAAACCAGCTGTCTTATTTTCCCAAACGTGAATGGTAAACACGATCTGGATCTCCAAAACTCTATTCATTTACAATTTGGTGTATTGCATCCCTCTTATTGTTCTGTGTTTTTAGCCCGAAAGAACTAGCTATGGATTTGTGCCAAAGAAAAACACTTGCACTCATTGTGTTGGTTGTCTAATTTGATCAGAGTGTAAAGTTACATGTGCAGTCAGAGCAGAGTTGAGTTTGATTTCCTTTTGGCATAATACTGGTTTATCTTCTCATATGAAATGTAGTAGGGATATTGCATAGAAGAGGCCTGAAACATGATAGCCCTTACTTGATTTAAGAAAAAATAGAAAAGAATGAGTGTTTCAGAGCAGACATAGCTTCAGCCAGCATAGAAGCAGTTTTCCAGTTTTCAATTAGTTGGAAAGAAGGAGAGAGAATCTCACTAACAAAATAAAACAGAGGGCCCGGTTGGTATTTTTAATGCTTTCAGAAAATGTCTACCATGTGGGGAGCAACTATCCTATTTTCAAAATGGCTGTCAGACTGAGAGGAATACCTTCCCTTTTGGCATTATTGAAATTGCTTCTGTGAGAAAGGGATCTAGCCCCATCAGTTACTATTAGCCACTCAGCAACATTGCTGAGGCGGCTGCCTATGAAAACTGTCTGTGAATTCTGATCAATGCAAAATGTGCAGATCTGCTGTCTAACGATTATATCACATACAGCTGGGGGAAAAAATGACAGTCCCTTGTTTTTCAGGCTTAATTTAAGGTATTAATCTTAAGCGTTAAAGCCACAGCGGCTTTGCCCTGCCATTTGAGCATCCACCATTTCCATTCCATGGTCATGAAGAATGGCAAGAGAGGCCCCTTTCAAGATGCTCCTGCTTGTTGGATATGGGGGGGGGGGAAGGATTGTTTTTTTTCTGCAGACCCTTATGTGAAGCACAGGGAAAGCATTTGTCTGTCTTTAGTCGGGATGATAACAAGCAGCTCTGTTTTACTTGGCTTTCTGAATTGTTTTAACACTCATTTTCCTTTTTTATTGTTTACATTTTTTTCCATGATTTTATTCTCTGCTTGAATGTTTTGTTGAAATGTTGGAGCCATTGACTGCCTTTTCAAGGGAAAGAAGTGGATACAAACCCAATTTAAATAGGTTATTCAGAGTAGTCTATGGACTTTCACAGTACCTCCACCCTTGTCTATCTCTTGCTATTGACAAAGGGGCAATGTGTCTTCTCTCCTTTCCCTCAGTGATTTCTTGGCTTTCTATCCTGGTCCTTGGCCAGCTTCCCTCAGATTTAACACAAAGGAGTTAGCAGGGTCTTAAATGCCAATATGTGGACAAAAAATCCACACAAAATGATTTGCAGCTCTTCCCGATTATATTTCATGGTGAGACTGAATAGCGTATGGCAAGCTTTTGTGATGCAGACAATAGCAATAAATGAATACCTTTTCTGTAATGAGACAAAATGTCTTACTGGTTGTGATAGGTTCTGTTCATTGTATGCTCTGCTCTGTCATCTCTTGTTTCAGGTCAGTCACTCTTTGTCTGGATGCAATCACTTTGGGAAAAAAGACAGTGGGTCTCATCAGCTATAGAGCTGCTGCTAGCTGGGCTAGCTTCAATAGGTGTAATGTTCATAACATAACATCATAACAGGGCCTAGCTGCTCTTTTTGTTTCTTCTGGGTAAGAAAACATCTGCCAAAATTAGACCAAAGCAAAAAAAAAAAAAAGGAGAGGGGAGATAAGGACAATACATTTCTTAAATATAGAAGGTAGATGGATTTAAAGGAGGCAAACAAGCAAGTTCATGAAAAGAGATCAAAGGAAATCAAACTGCCATATTTGCTTTGCAACTATACATGCATGACCAAAGTGATAGATCTGGTAACATCTGCAGTTCCTACCTGCAGCTGATCTAACCAAAATCCAGCTAGTCTAATGTTGTGCTTAATGAAAGAACCTACTGTATAATATGTCCTTTAACTGAAATTCACTCTCTCCCACCACAGCTTCTCAGCATCTGATATTGGTTATTTCTGATTGTGAAGGAAACTTAGGCTAATAGTAATCAGAGCCTCAGTACATTGCTTTAAACTCCTTTTAAATTGGCATCCCATTGTGAATTCCGCAATGTAACTGTATTGTGTGAAAAAGTTATTTCATTTGCCTTAAATCTCTCACCCCTTCTGAGTATATATAGGAGGGGGTATGGAATGGGGGACAAAGCTTTGCCTGTTAGCTTTGTGCCAGTTATAAACCTATAGACATCATCATTTTTTGTGCTAAGAACATTGAGCTACAAGCGTACTTCACAGTTCTTGGGCTACAGCTAAAGTCTCTGCATCTTTCCCATAAACCTATACACCTCTTTTTTATTTGGAATTAGACAAATTATCCTCCCCAGCTTCTCTCCTTGTTCCATGTCCTACATTTTCTCACCAAGTCTGGATAGTAAAATTAAACCACCTTAAAAAGGCATTTTGTGAGTTGGAAAAGACTAAACAACCCATGAAATTCCTCAGGTTGTGTCATCATCTGCAGATAACCATAGATGGCCAAGCTTCATAAAACAGACTAGTGGCCTGCATGTAATTTTGCAACCTTTTGCATGGAGCAGAATAACAGAATAACAGCATTGAAAGGGACCTAGTCCAACCCCCTGCTCAAGCAGGAGACCTGATATCATTTCGGACAAATGTTTTTTTGAAGCTTTTGAAGCTGCAAGCATCTGTGCTGAATGCTGAAAATATCTGTAGAAACTGGTATTGTTTGAGGGCCATTGGTAGTGGTGAAGGATCTTCTCCGATATGTTCACTGAATAATCTTGATTGGAGTGATACTGGTTTATCTTTTGAGTGAAAAATGGTTATAAGGGTGGGT